>CM060935.1:720515663-721765663 GCA_030765085.1 Allium cepa | reverse complement strand
ATCAATTTTATCCCTCAATATTTGGCTAAGAAGGGCCAATTCGGGATCTAGCCTTTGAGCTTCAAGAATGCGGTCTAAAAGAGAAGAATGAGCCTCAAGGCTACATAAAACAAGAGATGAACATAAATCGGAAACACGATCTCGAATCTCACAAGTGGATAAAACCTCGAGATCATTCCATTCGGATATCATCATGGAAACAACCGCTTGTTGCTTGCGACTAAGTGCATCGGCAACACGATTTCCCTTTCCGGGAGTATAAAGGATATCAAGATCATAAGGTGCAAGGAACTCGAGCCAACGTTGTTGACGCAAATTAAGTTCCTTTTGAGAAAATAAATACTTCAAAGACTTATGATCGGTGTAGAGAATAAATTTTTCTTCCAAAAGATAATGACGCCAAATACGAAGGGCGAAAACAATAGCCGCGAGTTCTAAATCATGAGTGGCATATCTAGTCTCAGTTGGCTTCAATTGCCTAGAAGCAGAAGCGATAACACGTTCTCATTGCATAAGAATGACACCCAAACCAACGCGACTAGCATCGGTATAAACAATAAAATCTTGATTCCCTTCGGGAATAATAAGAATAGGAGCATCAGAAAGGAGTTCTTTTAATTTCTGAAAAGAAGCTTCACATTTGTCCGACCAAATATATTTAACATCTTTCTTAGTTAAGCTAGTAAGAGGCACGACGATTTTAGAAAAGTCTTTGATAAAACGACGGTAATAACCCGCCAATTCAAGAAAACTACGGATTTCCGTTACACTCTTCGGTCTCTTCCAATTTTGAATCGCTTCAATCTTTGAAGGATCCACTGATATTCCGGATTCGGAAATAATATGACCGAGAAACTTCACACGAGATTGCCAAAAGTGGCAATTAGAAAATTTTGCTTTTAATTGATTACTCCTAAGAGTTTCCAACACAATCCGAAGATGCATTTCATGCTCCTCCTCGGTTTTTGAATACACAAGAATATCATCAATAAAGATGAGAACAAATCGATCGAGGAAATCTTTGAAAACTCGATTCATGAGGTCAACGAAATAAGCCGGAGCATTCGTTAAACCAAATGGCATAACAAGCCATTCATAAGATCCATAACGAGTACGGAACGATGTTAAAGGAATGCTGTCCTCTGCAATACGAAGCTGATGAAAACCGGTAGCCAAGTCCAATTGTGAAAAGACTTTAGCACCACTAAGTTGATCGAATAGATCATCAATCCGAGGTAAAGGGTATTGTTTTTGATAGTAAGATCATTAAGCTTGCGGTAGTCAATGCAAAGCCTAAGTGTACCATCGGATTTTTTCACAAAAATTGCCGAAGCTCCCCAAGGTGAGGAACTAGAGCGAATAAATTGCTTCGTCTCCAATTCGGATAACTGTTTACGCATCTCCTCATTTTCCTTATTGGACATGCGATAAGGAGGACGAGTAATAGGTTGAGCTCCAGAGATGAGATTAATTCTGAACTCAATTGCTCGCTTAGGTGGTAGACCTAGAACGGGCTCAAATATGTCGGAAAATTCACGAACAACGTGAATAAGAGAAATAATATCCTCCTCCTCATCATTATCGTCATCATGAGGATTTAAAGAATATAAAGATGCAACCAAGCAGGAATCTGAATCTTTAAGAATAGTAGAAATCTGCTTAACAGATTGAGGATGTCGAAGATGAATAGTCCGCTCAGGACATAGGATATGAGCTTCATAATGGTTAAGCCAATCCATTCCCAAAATCATTCCAAAGCCTAAGTAGCGCATAACATGCAAATCGGCTCGGAAAGAAAATCACACAAAATAATGTCGACATCTTTACAAAGCAAACTAATTGTTGCGGATCCACCAACCGGATTCACAACCTTCGAAGAAGTCATTAAACACAAAACATCCAAAGAAAAAGTATCAACAAGTTCTTTTGAAATAAAAGAGTGGGACACACCCGTATCAAAAAGAACTCGAATAGGGTGATCACGAAATAAAATAATGCCATCAAGGACAGAATGAGAAATACCTTAACCACGAGATGTGTTTCCAGGGGCTTGAGCCACATTAAGCTTTCCCTGCCTCTTGCCTTGAAGTTTGGTGCATGCATGCATATAATGGTCCGGGCTTTTACAATAGCGACAAGCACGAGGCTTTGAACACTTGTTCGCATAATGGTCCTTAGGACCACAGTTGTAGCATTGCCCGCTACTAGAGGAAGAAGTCTTTGTTGCAGGAGTTTCTTGTTTCCCCTTTTTATTGGGACAAGGGCCTTTGGACTTATTAGGCCTTTTCTTGTTGTTGTTGAAGTTTGGTTTGGCACTCACAACTTCAACATCACTTTCCCTATCCGCCTCTTCAAGACAAAGAACGATATCAATGAGTTGATCAAAAGAAACTTCTAGTTTTAGAAGTAATGGCTTCTTGAGATTTTTGTTCAAGCCATAGACAAATCTCTAATTTTTCTTCAATTGGGTATTAATGTATTCAACCCCGTATTTGAAAAGATATTTGAAAGATGCGACATAGTCTGTCACAGGAGATTCACCTTGAACAAGGTCTATAAAACGGTGAGCCAATGTCACCTTCTCAGCTTCTGGCACAAATTATAATTCGAATCGTTCCCGGAATTTCTCCCAAGTAAGATCCGCTTCATTTATTTCGAAAATAAGAAGTTCGTACCAGTCTAATGCTCTTTCTTGGAGCATACTAGAGGCCACCTGAACTCGGTGAAGTTCAATAAGATTCATGCGAGAAAAGATTCGATCGCATGTTCTTAGCCAAGCCTGGACTTCAATAATAGTTTCAGAACCTTTGAATGGTTTCCCACCCAAATTGGTATAATCGTTGCACTGACGTGCAAATCCAGACTTTGGGTAAGTAGACTCCGGGTTAGAACCGGTTGCCTGAGCATTCTTTACGAGATCAAGAAGCTGCTGTGCAGACATAAATACTCCATCTTGGGGAGTAGCTCTATATTGACCGACGCTGGGACGGTCAGGTCTAACCATTTCTCTTCCCCTTGAAAGAAAGAAAGAAGAAGGAAAAGGTTATTCACAAAATGAATATCAAGCAAACTTGATAGATAAAACAAGGAATCATAAAGAAAATAGGATGAATCGGTACGAAGACTCGAACTAAATCCTAAGGCACGACTCCTAAGAAGGACTTAGAACAATGATCCTTACTAGATTATTCTACATTGTTCCGAAGTTTGGCTCTGATACTAAGCTGCGACGCCCCACCTCTATACCAACGCTAGCCAAGAACACTACGGTGTAATGCTGTCAACTAGCACGAAGAATAAGGCTGTTGAGGAGCGACCATCCGTGTAATTGCTCTGTGCGAGCACCGCTGTGTCGGATAGTATAACATGCATTTTATTTCAAGTGGAAATCTGACATATCGATAGAAACTCAAAGCTACTACACAGTGGCTATATATAATCTTCGGAAACAAGTACAGAAATAAACATAACATAAATCAGTCACAGACATCCATATCACAAAGGCGGAAAAGATATGAATATAACACATGAAAGTGTACATCAGAGTAGTGGTCAAACAAGATCCACACTATCACAAAAGAATAGCTACAAGTGCTAGACAAAAGAATATGAATACATCAATGAGTCTATATCTCAAATGTATACAACAAAAACTACTAATCTAAGTAGTTAACCAAAAGTCAGGGTGATAATCCCAGATGTGAAGTCAAGCAGAAGCACCTGTAACATCTCGGTCTGACCCGAGTATTATTTAATAAGAAAATAATAAACGGATCAGTCTAGCTATAAATATCAGATGAAATGATATAAAATAAGAGATATGGTATAAACATATAATAACCATAATGACATATGGTGATAAGTATGTAAATGAAAATCAACAAGAGATTAATCAATATCACAAGAATCTTCTCAAAGATCAAAAGGGATGTCATACCCTATATTTTTATTCACAAAAAGTTAATGACACATAAATTCACCAATGCACAAAAATTGATAAAACTTATCAATGAAGATCACGAAAATTGGTGAAGCACAAATTTTAGAAATCATCACAAGAAATCCAGAAATCACAAAAGGGGGTGGCTTATCACAAAACGGGAGTATGAAAACTCACCAACACGTGTATCACAAAACGGAACGCTACTCCATGGTAGCTAACCATTAATTTTGAGCCGACGCTCCACAAGAACGGCCCTAAGACCATGGGTCACTAACCCACAAATGTGAGTCGAAACTACACACAACGGGGTTTAGTCTCCCTCGTAGACAAAGAGACATCGCACATTTGCTAGTCTAAATCACAAAAATGATCATCAACGATCATCAAGAAGTGTCAATTACAGTAAGCTAGTAAATATATAAGCTTAGCTTCATGTCCCATAACCACTAGCTTAACTTAAATATTTACGAACAAAGTGTAGATCTCCACTAGAAAATTGTCACGAGAGTTTCAATCGAACAAGTCCAAGAACTAACCAACGAAGTAAACGCAAGCGTTTCATACAACTTGTTTTACTAAGCCGTTTAATTAGATTTCTCGTACGAGTGAGGTAAAAGTTTGTATATACTAGTAGATTGGAAAACGGTTTAAGAAATAAGCTTTGTAATAAAATAGGGTTGAAATCGTTTTGATGAAGGGGTTTTGATATTTACTACTAGTATTGAAAACTTTATATTTCTTTAAAATGACAAATCATAAAATGATTGTAGAAACAATAAGTCACAAAAATTCACATATGAAGACGTGAATGAAATCCAAAGAATTCGATTCCAAATTCATTAAAATGGAAATAGCCCAGCGACTCAACACGGCGCGACCTAGCAGCTGAGCGACCTAAGTTTTAGTGGCATAAGTGCAGGCCGAGCAATTTAAGGAAGTGGTGCGACCTAGCTGCCGAGCGACCTAAGATACATACGACCTAAGGAGGGAATGGCATAGGAGTAGCATGCGGTCTAAGGAGTGCGACCTAAGGTGCAAACGACCTAAGAACATGGCGCGACTCAGTGGTTGCGAGCTAACATGGAGCGACCTAACTGCAGAAAGTCCGAGCGACTTAGTGGTTGAACGACCTAGCCGAGCGACCTAGTGGTGAACAACCTGAGGAAAGGCCGAGCGACTTAAGGGCCTAAGTGGTTGTGACCTAAGGTGGAGATAGGGCCGAGCGGCCTAGGGACGAAACGACCTAAGTGGGAAGGCCGAGCGACCTAACGCAATGCCGAGCGACCTAACGACTTAAGGGGTAGACAAGGCCGAGCAACGACCTATGGTGTAAGCGACCTTTGGGGGAGGAACGACCTAAATGCAAGCCGACCTAAAGGAGACAAGACCGAGCAACGACCTAGAACGACGCGACCTATATGGGAGCGACCTAAATGCAGGCCGAGAATCCTTCATGTGCAGGGCAAGCGACCTAAGCCCCAGAAATGCAAAAACTCACTCAATTTGCAACCGATCGAGCACGGACTTTAGGGAATTACGCCTATAGGCTACCCGGTCGTATTGGCTCCTCGATGCATCACCAAAAACGTGTTCAAACTTCAAAGTTTGGATTTCTAAAGATTTGAACCTAAAACACTAAAAATTGGGATTTTCACCAATTCAATCCAAACCATAAGCAAATACACACGAATAAGTGTTAGGAATTCATACCTAACAATCAATGATAGTTATAGATAAAGATGTGAGATAAAAATCTCACCTTTACACAAGATTAATGAAGAAGAAGCTTGAAAGCAAGGAAGAATCAATGGCTTCTCTTTGAATTTGAAGTTATATGTTGGATTTGCAAATGAACTTGAGCTTGGAGTTTTAATTTCCCATTCCCTCCTCCATTTTCGATGAAGCTTGAGTGTTAGGAAAAGAAAGTGAAGTTATGAAGGAAAGGGGTTGAGTTAGAATTAATAGTTTAGGCTAGTGGGCTAAACCAAACCCAAAGCCCAAAGTGAAAAAGTGGCAAAATTCCGCTAACTCCAAACATATCAAAGTTTATACTAAAAAAGATTGCAAATGGTGTTTTGAACTCAATGGAAGTGGTCTCGAGTCCTAATTCTACCGTATGCAAAAAGTGACTTTTCGGACTATAATCCGACTAACGATAAAATATTTAAATAAAATATTTAAATACTCAATCGTAAAATATGCGGGTTGTTACAGCTTGTAGCAAATTCATCTATCTTTCTAGATGGTTCTGCCCATCAATCCACGCCTATAATAGTTCCTTCAATCACTCTGAATTGCTTCATTGCAACAGTATCCAAAGCATATGTTGTCCTTTTGAGCTTATATATGCTCTTTGTTTATTGTTACACAATAAGAGGAGTGAATTCAAGGATAAATATTTCTCCATTTTTTACCTAATTAGCTTTACCCAATGGTGGAGTTTCAAATGTAAGTCCCCTACATCACATCTTAGATTTCCAATCGTTAATCTCCATATTTATCCGGATTTCTAACTTATCCTTAATCCCTTGCAGATATCTTTAAGGGAGTTGAAACCAGCACTTTTTGACGTATGGTGCATGATCTTAAGCCATCATAGAACCAAAATTTCATCCATCCTTCCCTTTTATAGACTTAAGACTTACACATATCATCTTCCTAATAATGGGCATTCAATCTTTTATAAACGTCCTATGCTAAGAAGTAGAGGGCATGAGCCCAATTGGTACAAATAGGACCTGCAAGCGCCGACCAACATAGTTAGTGTCTATTATGAAGAAGAGTATAGAAGAAGTGAAAGATGATAAAGAAGAAATAAATGAGGAAGAATAGGACTATGAACTAGAAGGAGACATCGACTATAGAGAAGAGTTGAATTAGAAAACATAAACACTCCCGAAGTTACTATTTCAGTTTCCCAGTTCAAACACCTTTGGAGGGATTTCCAAAAACCACTTTGAGTTCATTTAGTAGGACGAAAGCTACTCCTGCCACTTTTGATATCGACGAGGCAGTTTGTTCCTCCAACTATTCGGCACTTGGAAGATTTGACCAATATGAATTTCAACTTTGATGAGTTGGTTAGAGGCGATGAGCTTCTCGTTGAAATGGGTCTCGCCAAGCTAACTCAGATGGGGTGACCCTACCCCATACACATAGCCCGAAACGCCCGATCCATAGTTAAAGTAGAACCAAATTGCACGCATGCCATCTAGGATGACATACGCACCTGCGTTCACACATGTTGCATCCTCACTAAATCCTATTTTTCATTCTAACATTTTCTTCCTTTACAAGTTAGATAAGTCAACATAGATACTTTAATGCTCTCAATAAGAACTTGGGACCTTGTGAATCCATCTTCAAAGCCCCAAGTTGCCCTCGTCGTTGTGAAAAAGATCAGATGAGAGATTAAGGTTAGTATTGGAAAGAAGAAAGCGAAAATTGAAATCATTGTGTCAACTAGAAGTAACGATACCATAAGTCCCATTCAAAGGCATGCTCCAGTGTTTGCACTCTCCTCACCGTCCTAGATCACACCATTCTAGACATCACTCTTCACTCCTACATCACTGTGACTCCTAATCGGGAAGGAGTTGCTCTCCTCCATTATTAATTTACAATGAAATAATAATATTTTTAATTTAAATAAAAATGTCAAATTATATTTTTAATGATTATTATTTTGAATTTTTTTTACTTAGTTAAAGTCTATTTGATAAAAGATCTTTCTGATAAATAGAATTAATTAATAAATTCTTTTTGAATAATACATCGAAAGAAAATAAAATGTTTTAAAGCATATAAATGTTTTCTAAAGTGTAAATAATTTTTATATGATTGAAATATTTGAAAAATTAAATTTATTTTACGTTAATATAATTAATAATTAAATAAAATAATCAAGTATTAAACTAAAAGGGATTGGGCAACTATTGAAATTTAATTTGCAAAATGAAGTGTAGATCAATTTACATTAGACTGAAATATATTTACAAATAAATAAGGGAGTTAATTAAAAGAAAAAAAGGAAAAAATTAAACAAAAGTCAAAAATAAGCTAAATCAGTGCGTGCATTGGTTTTGGTCTTAACAAAAATAATTTCAGCCTAAGCCCACTAAATCCCCCTCTTTTCTTTTCATCAACTTCCAAGTCAAAGCCTATAAACCATTTTCCACCTCCCATCCGTAAATTCCCCAAATTGAAATCCATGAAAAAAGAACACGAATGTGCTTACACAAAAGCCTGGCACGACGAAAGCGATGACGAGGTTGGCGGCTGGTTGATGATGCAGGCGGCTAGTGGTGTATGGCGATTTTGGGTGGTGTTGCGTGGTCAAGGAATCATCAAGGCGCACGAATATGGCCCAAAAGTGAAGCAAAGGGTGGAATTTATGGCGATGAAGTGGAGCATGGAAGCGTCGGCATTCTAGGCCAGCGACTTGAAAGTAGAAAGTGGAGGTCGACGATGGAAGGATGCTGTGATGTAGTAGCGACTGGTGTAGGCTGAGCTGATGCCTGCAGCATTGTCAACATGAATGCTTACAGGATGAGGATGTACTCTTCTATTCTTCAATTTGGTGAGTTTTTACACTCACGAGTATATCTTAATCTCTATGTATGTTAGAAAAATTTCCCATATATTATCTGAATAGTTTGGTTGAATCGATTATTTGGATTATTGGATTTTATTAAGTGTTTGGTAGTGGAATTTTGTGTGTGTTGGACCATCCGAATGCTTGTGTAATCGCATTTTTTTATGTAGCTTACTTTTGTGACGTGTGTGCATAGTATAGATAACCAAGTTCAACGGAACTAGACTTGGACCACACCGTAAAATTTATATAGTCGATTAGTAAATATATTTTTGGAGCATTTTACTCCATGATATGTATATTTAGACGTTTTATTTATTTTCTTGTTTTAAAAGATTTTAAAATGGTTTGGAATATTATTCAAGAGTTTTAAAATTTTACTAAAAATATTTCATAAGTAATTTAGTAAAATTTTACTCAGTTTAGCTATTTTCACATTAAAAGTATTTTTTTAATTATATATAATATAGTGTTCATTCTGTTACTGAACTCCTTTAAAATCACTAGTATAATCGTATTATAAGTTTGGCCATGTTTAAAGGGAAAAAATAAAATATATTAATATCTTATAAAATATGTTATGAAAGTAATGTTATTATTTTATGTGATTTCTATTATAAAGATTATTTAAATACTTTTGAAAGAGTTTTCAACACTTGGGAAAATATAGAACTCTTTTTGGGAAATTATTATAAGTTTTGGATATGTTTTGATTAAATAAAAATCTCTTTATATAATCTAAAAATTACATATATAGTATAATATAAAAGAAAGTGCCTTATTTCTAGTTGATTTGACTATAAAATGCTTCATAAATATTTTAAAGGGATTAATTTGATTTTGCAATTGGGGAAATAAATATCTATTTCTATAAAATAAGTTTAAAGATTTAATGATTTTAGTGAACTACACACACATGTAGAGGTAGCTATTTTATCCAAAATATTTAAATATAGCGAATTATTTCAATAAAGAATATTTTTGCTAGAAAAACACTCCAAACATTTTAAATATGTTTTATATCTTTCTAGTAATGTACAAGTTTGTTTTATAAAATATATTTAAAATCCTTTAGAATGGTTTTAATCAATAGAACCTCCTCTATGTGATGAGGAGTTTATTTTTTTTTAAATATATTCAAAAGATAAATTTCTAAGGGTTAGACTTTACAAACTCCTTTAAAGTCATATGGAAGAATTTATAAAATATCTTTCGAAGAATAGGTTTCTTTTCTATGTGATGAAAATAACAAATAAATGGATTAGTAATATCAATTGGTATGTGACTTTTGATAATACTTTTTTGATTATTCTCTCTACTTGTTATGTGGAATATATTTAGAGTTGAGTGGAGTTTACTTACATCTAGTAAACGCTTAAGTATCACTGAGTGGTATGGGAATACATTCGTTTGATATTTGCTTAGTTACTATTTGTGGGTATATGACACTTGTGGATTGAAGTGCCAATGGTTTGACTTACCATGTGTTTAAAGTCTACTTTTGATTCGAGATGCAATCTGCTTGATCTTGAGGCTAGTAGTTCACATAATGCGGTGTCATGCCCTGAGTCATGGTGCTACTCACCTTTCTGAGGCTATCTTACTGTGTGTTTGACATTTATTAGTTTTACCTACTTTGTGTTCATACTATCCTCGAATGCTACATGGGCCATCAATCTGGTATAGAGGGAGAAATCAAAATCATGGTCACTGTGACCCATTGTGGTTGCCACGTATCGACGTGAAAAGGTTGGCCATGGTGACATGACGATCGAGTACCGAAAAGACTATAGGAGCAATACTATGTGTTTCACTACAACAAAACTTGGCATTGGTTGCATTAGGTGGTATCGTTTCAATGCTAAGTGCTGCCACTGCTGGTCTATTAAAATAAAAGTAACCAAAGAAAAGCTACTAGGTTTGTCCTGCCAACAATCACTGAGAAATTTGGACGAAATTTTTTCTTGCCCGCTCATATTTCTCTCTTCCATTATCACTTAAACAATTTATTTTGACCAAGCCAAAATTTCTCAATCCCTTTTATTCTTCAATTCTGTTAAATTTTTTCATTTTCCCAAATATGATATCCTTGTCTTCTTCTGCCTTCAAATAACTCACTGCCTTAAAATCCACACTGATGATCGTTCTGTTGTGTCAAATTTCCAGCCATCGCAGAAAGACTGCTCTTTGCTAGATCTGGATATCATGAGTTTCTTGAATATGGTACCTTTGGAGATGAATGCAAGGTTTTTCAACACTGGCTTGAACCACCATTGTTGAAGACTGGCTAGGGATCTATGTATATTTTGCCTCAGAATGGTTGTGCCTCAAATGACAATTCTAGTCTCTGACCTCAGCTTCACACCTCCAACTCAATAATGGTAATCCGAAAATAAACTTTATTTTGAGTTTTTGATTAAATTGAGTTTGTGCAATGGAGTTTGTGGGTTGTTGTTTGAATTCCTCACATAAATTTAATTCAGTTTATTCAAAGAAATTAAAAATTAGGTAATTTTTTTTTGTTTAGATTTAAAATTAGTAGAGCATGTTTGCTAAGGCTTAACCAAGCATTTAAGGTACTAAAGTTTTTCTAATTACTCAATGAACTTACTAAATATGAATGCTTAACCAAGCAATTCTTTAATTAATGGCATATTATAGACCTTAAATTACATCTCATGTTGGACGAATTCTCACCCATGGAATCACGAGACCAAGAGGCATCAGCTTCGCCATTTCCATCCGGTATCCGTGCCCATTCGGTACCCATACCCACGCCGAACCATGCTCCATCCACCATCACCGGTCCAAGCAACCACCAGACCAATCCACTTCAAACCATCACCGAACCAACCTACCACCGGACCAAAACCCACCAACACATAACCAAAGCCTACCGAACCACCACCTGCTGAACCAACGTCACTCCATCCTCCTGCCGAATCACCAAGACACCGGTTCAGAAGCCATGCCGAATCAACATCTCTCCTTACCAATACCGGACCAGCTCCTCTCCCTACTAATGCCGAACCACAATCTTTCCACCCACTACCGAATGAACCTCCGGACCAACCACACCAAGCACGGCCGAACCAAAGCTTCGCCGAACCAGAACGCTACCAGGCCAGATTGCTTCAGCCCAGGCCCACCAGCAGCTATATACATCCAAGACCCCTGCCCCCAGCCTCACTCTATAAATAGAGGGGCAGGGGTACAACAATGGCAGACAAGTTTGAGAGCTCAAGCACGGAAGGAACTTTCAAACAACTTTCATATACTTGTATACAAAACTTTGTACTTGTAATCTGAAAGAAAAAGGATAATAACATATAAAGTGGACGTAGACACGTTCTGACCGAACCACTATAAATCTGTGTGCCTTTTACAGTTCAGTCCCAGCTTTTTACATATTTGCATAAGTCATCCAAATCATTGAAAACCACATAAAATCAACTAAATAATACGACTTGGAGGTGTTTGCCCATTTTTTGTGCAAATATTTTTGGTGCTTTCACTGAGAACTTCGAACCCGAAGCTTCAAGCTTCCCCCACTCAGCCTTCTTCCTAACAGCATCGCTGGGTGCCTGGACAACATGACTTCCAGGCAGAGAAAGGGAAAGAACATCGCAACTAGCAGCATTCTGGATCCAGTAATCACAGATCAAGAGAACCATCCCATTCCAACAGCAGTTCCGAACGAGGATCAGACAAACCCGACAGCCCCTGCCACAGAACAACCGGCAGCAATTACTAGGGCAGATCTAGACAGAGTTGTGGCTGAAGTAACTAACCGCTTCACATCCCAACAAGAAGCATTGGTGGACCAACTCATGTAACGCTTAAGGGATGCTGAAGAATCCAACCGCGACACTGAATCATGGGGTGAATCCCAATCCGGAGGATCTGGGGGGCGACAAAGGTCTTCCTTCTTCGAAGAAGCTATCAACAGAAACAACAATGGTAGGAGCAGAGCCCGAACTCAGCCCGAACTCCGACCCGAGGAAACGCTTGGAACCGAACCCCGCAGGGGAGGTACTAGGCAAGGATCGGATGTAGCTGAGCCGGTCATGCTGCCTAGCCAGAGAAACACCAATGAACGGAGCCGAGCTAGAATCCAGCCCGAAGTTGACCCCGAGGAAATGCTTGAAACAGAACCCCACATGGTAAGATCAAGGCAAGGGCCAACTATAGCTGAACCTAGCATGCATCCGGACAGCCAAAAACAGCCGCTGGGAAACGTTAGGAGTGATAGACTATACCACCCCTACAGGCCATCCGGACAGAATCGATCCTGTAGGGGAGAACCAAGCTCTTTCTTATCTGCCCCATATTCTGATGAGAGGATGGCACGATTGTTCAGAGAATGCGTCCAACGGGACCAAAGAGATCGTGGGATAGGTGCTAGGGTAACCAGCCCTTTCACCCGCGATATTGAAATTGCCATCACCCCCGAGAGTGGAAAATGCCGACAATGGAACCATACAAGGGAACCTCTGACCCCGTTGTACACCTGCAAAGATACACACAACATATGCTCATGAGCGGGGCAACGGAAGGAGTATTATGCAAATGCTTTCCACTATTTTTAGCAGATCTAGCTACCTTCTGGTTCTGCCATCTACCCCAAGGATCCATCAGTTCATGGGAAATGTTGAAGGAGAAGTTTATCAGCCAGTTCCGCATTCATGTGGAACAACCCAAGGATGCTTACTCCCTATCTACTGTCAAACAGAAACCCGGAGAGACGCTGCAGCAATACCTAACCCGGTTCAATGCCGCAGCGGCAGCAGTTCAAGATGCCGATGAGAAACTTGTCCTAATGGCCCTCTGTAGTGGTGTGCATCCGGACACCAAGTTTGCTAGAAGACTAACTAAAGAAAAACCAGCTACCTTGTCCGATTTCTTCCATGAAGCTGGGAAGTACATGAGACTCGAAGAGGCTGCCACTAAAAGGCAGACAGGACCACAGGCTAAGACGACTCATGGAAACGCCCCCGCCGCAGCGAAGGACATTCGGAGAAACGACTCCAGAGACAATGCAGGGGGCAGGAAGGGAGAAAAACGCTTGTACCGACCAGGACCGAGATTTGACGCTTACACTCCCTTGAATGAAACAGTCGAGAACATCTTCCTGGCCACCCAGGATGAACTTACATACAAGCGCCCCCCGTACAAGAAAGAGTCAGATCGCGCAATCCAGTCCGGAAAATTCTGCCGTTTCCACGAGTCTCGTGGGCACGATACCAATGAATGCCGCCATCTCCGAGACCTAATTGAAGAACACATCAGGAGAAAGAGGCTGGAACGCTATGTAAAGGGTCAGGACAGGACTCCAGCTCCCGCCAAGGAAAACCCAGGGCAGCTCCACCCAGAGACAGGCGGAGGAAATCGCAACACCAGCGGTTCCAGCCAAGAGAAGATAGAGGTCCATACAATATCAGGAGGGCCACACATCGCCGACAAGAGCTGGGCAGAAATGGAAAGATATGGAAACTCACTCAGAAGCGAGGGAGACTGCGCCAATTCTGTTATGGAAGAACGCCACCCTAAACGGAAAGAGAGTGACGACATCACATTCAGTAGGCGTGATCTAGAGGGAAGACAGTACCCACACATGGACCCTATGGTCATCTCTGCCTGGTTCGGTCCAGCCAAAGTTTTTCGAATTTTAATAGACACTGGAAGTTCAGTAAATATCCTATTCAAGCATGCTTTCGACAAAATGAAGCTGTCAATGAAGGATGTATCTCCCTGCAACAAACCACTACATGGTTTCACTGGAGATGCAAAGTTACCCCTCGGGCAACTGGACCTCTTTGTCGAAATAGGCAGCCATCCCCGCTCCGCTGTGCGAAAACAAACGTTCGTACTAATAGAGAACCATTCGGCCTACAACGCCTTCTTGGGAAGACCAGTCTTGTCCGACTTCCAAATTTTCCTAGCCCCATGGTGCTTGAAGATGAAATTTCCCACAGATAACGGAATAGGAGAAGTGGAGGGAGATCAAGACGCTGCTCGAGACTGCTATGTAACCGAACTTCGCAATAATCGCAGAAAAGATAAAGGAAAAAATGCAGAGACTACTCTCTGCATGAAAAGCTTGGAAGCATAGCAACTAAAGAAAGCCCCTCCTTTTCGATATACCAGTGATCCTTTCAACGGATTAGACCCCAGGGACAAAGAGGAGGAGGCCACCGTCGAGCCTGTAGAGGCTATGGAATTCGTAGCTGTAGACAAACATGACTCGAGTAGACTATTGAAGATCGGATCTCAACTAAAAGGAGAGTTAAAGGATCAACTCATTGATTTTCTTCGCCACAACATGGATGTATTTGCATGGACGCACGCCGATATGACAGGAATCTCCCCAGATGTAGCATGCCACGCACTAAACATCGATCCTACCAAGGTACCGGTAAAGCAAAAGAAGAGAAGTATGGGGGCAGAACGATCAGCAGCCCTCGAGGAAGAAGTAAAGAACTTACTTGCCAATGACTTCATACGTGAAGCCATCTACCCGGAATGGATCGCCAACCCGGTACTGGTAAAGAAAGCTAATGGGAAGTGGCGAACATGCATCGATTTCTCCAACTTGAATGACGCTTGCCCGAAAGACTGCTTCCCACTCCCCCGAATCGACTAACTCGTGGACAGCACTGCCGGACACGAACTTTTATCCTTTATGGACGCATACTCAGGATATAACCAGATCCCTATGCACGCTCCCGATCAAGACCACACTAGCTTCATCACTGACCGAGGATTGTACTGCTACAAGGTAATGCCATTTGGACTTAAAAACGCCGGAGCTACTTATCAGCGCCTCGTCAACAAGATGTTTGCAGAACTGATAGGACGAACTATGGAAGTTTATGTGGATGACATGCTGGTAAAATCGAGGAAAGCCAACGACCATATAAACCACCTGGACGAGATGTTTCAAGTACTTCGCCAATATGGAATGAAGCTGAACCCTCTAAAGTGCTCCTTCGGAGTATCATCGGGAAAGTTCTTGGGATTCATCGTTCATGCCAGGGGGATTGAAGCAAACCCTGAACAAGTCCGAGCTTTACAAGATATCAAGACACCATCTACTCGAAGAGAGATGCAAAGCCTAAACGGGAAAGTGGCCGCCCTGAGTAGGTTCATCTCTAAAGCAACCGACAAATGCATCCCTTTCTTCGAAGCTCTAATGAAAGACAAAGGAAAGTTCGAATGGACTGATGAGTGTTCAACGGCTTTCCTTAACCTAATCGAACACCTCCAGCGGCCACCAGTACTCTCAACTCCTAATGAAGGCGAAGAACTATACCTATACCTTGCTGTGTCACCACATGCCCTAAGCGCCGCGTTGGTGAGAGAAGACAACCGCACGCAACGGCCCGTATACTTCGTAAGTAAGAGGTTTACGGGGGTAGAAGCCAGATATCCTAAACTTGAGAAGCTAGCGTACTGCTTACTAATCACGTCACAGAAACTGCGACACTACTTCCAGTCTCATTCCATCCGAGTTCTAACCGATCAACCGCTAAGGCAGATACTCCATCGCCCCGACACTACTGGGCGACTACTCAAATGGTGCATTGAACTGAGCCAATACGATATCACCTACCATTCCCGCACCGCCATCAAGGGGCAAGCCACAGCTGATTTCATTGCCGAATTCACTACTAGCGAAGGTAAGGACCAATCTGAAATAGCAGAAGATATCAAGTGGAATCTCTTCATAGATGGAGCGTCGAACGAACAAGGCTCGGGGGCAGGTGTTGTGATAATCACCCCCAGGGGAAAGAAGCTGCACTACGCCCTAAGATTGGAATTCGCTGCCACCAACAATGACGCAGAATACGAAGCAGTGATAGCCGGATTAGAACTTGCACTGGAAATTGGAGTCAGTTCTTTATGTCTCCATAGTGATTCTCAACTTATTGTAAATCAAATACTGGGAGAATTCCAGACTCGAGGAGAACGACTCACAGCGTATCTAAAGAAGAACATGCTACTGCTTAATCAATTAGACCACTATTTAATCAAACACATTCCCTGAGAAGAGAATCAAGAGGCCGACGAACTAGCAAAACAAGCTAGCATGAAGAACATCACTATTTTCGGAGCATTAACCATCTCAAAACAGCTGGCACCAAGTTTCGAGCAAGTGAATCTGATAGCTGCAATCGACGAAGAAACCTGGATGACTCCTATCCGGAAATATTTACAAGATGGCACACTGCCCGACAGGCATAACGAAATCAAGAAAATCTTAAGGAAAGCTTCTCGCTATACATTACAAGGAGGCATCCTCTATCGGCGAGGCTTCTCTAATCCCTTATTAAGGTGTATCGCTGGAAGGGAAGCCAGGGAAGTCTTATCCAACATCCATCAAGGAAGCTGCGGAGATCACACTGGAGGGCAGACTCTGGCAAAGAAGATACTCCGATATGGATATTATTGGCCCACTTTAAACAAAGATGCCTTGGACTTCGTCAAGAAATGCGACAGATGTCAGAAATTTGCCAAGATTCCTCGACTACCCACAAATGAGATTACCCAAATGACTAGCCCTTGGCCCTTTGCAGTATGGGGAATTGACTTGATTGGTGAACTGCCAATGAGCCGAGGTGGAGCTAAATATGCTATAGTAGCAGTCGACTATTTCACCAAATGGGTGGAAGCAGAACCTCTGAATAAAATATCTTCGACAAAAATCATTAACTTCTTGATCAAAAATGTTCTGTGTAGGTACGGAGTACCACTCAAAATCATATCAGACAATGGACTTCAGTTTGACAGCAAGGAATTCACCAACTGGTGCCAAGAGCACGGGATTCACAAAAGCTTCTCATCCGTGGCTTATCCCCAGGCAAACGGCCAAGTCGAAGCTGTCAACAAAATTCTCAAAACAATAATCAAGAAGAAACTTGAAAAGTCAAAGGGCGCTTGGGTGGATCAACTTCCTACGGCACTTTGGGCCTACCGCACATCTTTTAGAACATCAACAGGGCATACTCCTTTCTCTTTGGCATACGGATCGGAGGCAATGCTCCCAGTTGAGACTATTGTGCCTTCCCACCGTAGGATCCACTACAACCCAGAAGAAAACGAAGAACTCCTCCTCATGTCTTTGGATCTGATTGAGGAGAGAAGAAATGATGCAGCACTCAAAGTAGCAGCTCACAAACAAAAAGTGGCAGCACTATACAACTCCAAAGTCAAGCATCGCAGCTTACAAGAAGGAGATCTTGTCCTCAAGCGAATCTTTCCGCGCCCCGGGGCATTGGACCCCATCTGGGACGGACCATATGTAATTCATAAAGATCTCCACAACGGAGCTTATATTTTGTCAACAGTGGACGGAGAGGTGTTCCAGAGAGCATGGAACATCCGACACCTCCGTCGATACTTTTCTTAACTTGTACTGCCCATATGAAGTGAATTAACAAAGAGAATCAGTGGACGTAGGCATTTTCGTGCCGAACCACTTTAAAAAAAACTTGGCTCTTGTTAACTTGTTCCTTTGTATCTTGGCTACTTGTTAAGCTTTATCCTTTGCTGTTGAACAAAATCCTTTGCAGATGACATTTCAATTCAGAGCTTCACAACACAACTCCACCTGGACAAAATCTAACAGGTACGCTACGATCCTATGCCCTCGCCAATGAGACACTTTGCTCCGGTATCCCTCTACCGCGAGTTAACTCATTGTTTGCCTCGGCCCTTAAAGCTGACTGTAATAAGCCGAGTATAAGCCACCGAGAAGGCCGATTATGCCATGGCAGCTCATTACAGCGATTCGGCTCGCCGGCAACTGTGAACCGACCATAAGCCCCAACATAAGGTGTGGCCAGGCAGGGGCAGTTCACAGTTGACGATCGGCCCCCACGCTAGCCGGCCACAGTAAATAGAATAATACCCGCGATTACGGGCCATTATGGCCCGGGTAGTTACTGTGCGCGATCGGCTCCGATGTGTCTTAAGTGCGGCTGTGGTAAAAAAGAAAACTCCCCGCAGAGGCGTAGGATGGGTGACAAATGTCTTCAAGACCCACAGCTAGGGAAAGTGACTACAAAACCCGTTTGCCACGAACTTAAGCACATCGACGGCCTTCCGTGACTGGAAGTTTTACTTTTCCTATATTTCCATTTCATTTAAAACTTTTCTCCTATTCTCTGTAACGGTGCTTGAAAGTACAGGACATGAAATAGGGAACGCTCGCTAATGGGAACAGAAACTTACAATTGGATGACGAGACACTAAACAGCATTCCGTGCTTAGTCTTATAGGGCGCACGAAGTTGCCGTCCACAGCCGAAACATGAAGGGCGGTACCTTCTACTTTTATACCTTAATGCATAGCTGCAGTTCATATTCACACATCACATTTACGTTGCAAAATGAGAAAATTATACTTTAAGCAAAAAACTTGGCATCATGCACAGTCAAGTCACTATTAACATGCATAGTTACATCACTTACACAGCACAACAAAATAGCGATAACATTCCAACATAAAGGAATCGGCTTATGTTATGAAATTACATAAAGTCATTCACCACAAGCAATATTATTACAGTCACATCAATGTTTTGGACTAACATAAACAGCGATAAAAGGAAATCAAAAGGTGGCCGAATCCGGATAAGGAACCAGCTGCGTCCACGCTTTGCCCTCATCCTACCAACTCTCCAAGCTTACTTAGCCGCAGAGTCGGAGCTCCCAGCATGTTGATCGGAAGTCCCACCTGTCCAATTCAGAAGAGGAATTCATTAAACAAACAGTAAACGATCAAGTTATGAAAACCTAAAAAGAAAAGAAGAGAAGCAAGGCTTGAACTCAGAACACTCAAGATGAAATGCACATTCATTACCAGTTTCAATCTTCTTTGCATTGACTACACATTTCAACATCATATGCGAAATTACATGATCAGTCCTTCTGCGGTCATGAATAACCAATTGCACTACTTAGATGATCATAATCTTTGGAACGATATTAATGGTCTGCCCAGTGGATTTGATGATGCTCAACTAGATTTCAGTGAAGGATCATTCAGTGGTTTGAACAATGAAGTACCAGATTTGGATGAAATAATCAATGCCATTCCTCTAAACCATTCTTCAGATCCTCGTTTAGCTTCTCTGACCCTTTCTGAAGAGTTCAATATCATCTTCAACGACTTGAGTTATGAGATAGAGAGGTCCAAGTTGAGCTACAGGATATCTAATGATGATCAGAAGGAAGAATCAAAAAAAAAAAAAAAGAGAGAGAAATAAGAAGAAATTAACGATGAACAAGGAAAAAACGGCCTTAACATTTGAACTAGTATCGAAGTACTTTTACTTGTCAATATCGCAAGCAGCGAAAGAATTAAAAATAGGTCTAACTCTTTTGAAGAAGAAATGCAGAGAGTTGAGAATTCCTCGGTGGCCTCATCATCAAATGAAGAGCATGCAGACTCTCGTAAGGAATGTTCAGGAACTGGAGAGAGAGAATGGAGAAGAAGGAGAAGAGAGACTCATGGACGCTCTATCATATGGCATAACTCCAGCCCCTGGCAGCACCATGGGCGCTCTATCAATCCCAAAAGAACGAGATATGGCATCAAGCTGCTCCTCCCTGAGGGAGCTAGGAAAACAGTCGGGCGGGGAGTCCAGAAGCTCCTGGAGACCATATCCGTCCACTAACGACCTCAGGGCAGGTCCATGACGTTCTGGTCTTGGCTGAGCTGGGGGCACGGCGGAAGGCTCTTCCCTGCCCTGGGATCTCTTCTTCTTTGATCGGGTCTCCACTCTTAGAGACATTTATCTGCAGACACAAAAGCGAAAGACATGTTGTTAGAACAAGAAGTATGGAAATATAAGCAAGCAAGTGTATAAAGCGAGCAAGCGTAAGTAAGTCTAAGATATCACTCAAGATTTAAATATAGAAGTTCATTCGGCAGAAGCAACCTCACCTGGAGCGACAGTTAGGATCGACACAGTACTTGGTTGATTCGGCTGTTTCGAATAAACGAGTTGGATTCGGCACTCAGGTGATTCGGCTATATCAAACGGTAAAGGGATAACAGTAGTATGATGCCCCTATTTATAGACGTACACAGGGCAACCGAACCAAATGGTTCGGCACTCAAAACCGAATGTAGCTACACCAACTGGAAGAAAAACAAAGCGCGACACCTGCAAGCACGTGCCCCACTTTGGAGGGGCAAATGTTGGACGAATTCTCACCCATGGAATCACGAGACCAAGAGGCATCAGCTTCGCCATTTCCATCCGGTATCCGTGCCCATTCGGTACCCATACCCACGCCGAACCATGCTCCATCCACCATCACCGGTCCAAGCAACCACCGGACCAATCCACTTCAAACCATCACCGAACCAACCTACCACCGGACCAAAACCCACCAACACATAACCAAAGCCTACCGAACCACCACCTGCCGAACCAACGTCACTCCATCCTCCTGCCGAATCACCAAGACACCGGTCCAGAAGCCATGCCGAATCAACATCTCTCCTTACCAATGTCGGACCAGCTCCTCTCCCTACTAATGCCGAACCACAATCTTTCCACCCACTACCGAATGAACCTCCGGACCAACCACACCAAGTACGGCCGAACCAAAGCTTCGCCGAACCAGAACGCTGCCAGGCCAGATTGCTTCAGTCCAGGCCCACCAGCAGCTATATACATCCAAGACCCCTGCCCCCAGCCTCACTCTATAAATAGAGGGGCAGGGGTACAACAATGGCAAACAAGTTTGAGAGCTCAAGCACGGAAGGAACTTTCAAACAACTTTCATATACTTGTATACAAAACTTTGTACTTGTAATCTGAAAGAAAAAGGATAATAACATATAAAGTGGACGTAGGCACGTTCTGGCCGAACCACTATAAATCTGTGTGTTTTTTACAGTTCAGTCCCTGCTTTTTACATATTTGCATAAGTCACCCAAATCATTGAAAACCACATAAAATCAACTAAATAGTACGACTTGGAGGTCTTTGCCCATTTTGTGTGCAAACATCTCAAATGCAAGATTTAAAGAAACAAAATCACCTACTTAGGTTCAAAGGTAAACCAAAAGAATGTGAACAACTAGATTTAATAATCTAATGGTTTGTAAAAATCTTTTGCATTTTAGAAGCAAAGCTGCTGAACTGCGCTAAAGCTGCTAAAATTGCTTAGATTTACCTGAAGTTCATATTTAAAATTACACCGGATTTACCTGTAGTACGTTGTTGCACTAGATTGAAACTACACATACACAGGAGAGCATAAGTACAAGATAGTAAAATGTTTGAAAGCAAGAAAACATATATGCGGCATGGCTGTTGATGGTGTGAGCTGCGCACCCACCCTCAAGAAAGTTGATGTGGGTATAGTAGTAGCTGACGCCACCGATGCTACTCATAGTGCTTCTGATGTTGTTAGTGCAGCAATCACCAACCATGCCGTTTTTTAGAGGATGAAGAACTATAAGGTAATTCATGCCATCTTTTTAGTCCTTCACTTTCATATAAATTTGCCTGCTAGCACAACTATATTTATATGGCTATTTGTTTTGCATATATATGCAGTTTCTATCACCATCTACATAGTGATAATTTTTTATGTAGTTAAATCATTTTCGTTCATTGAAAAGGTATTGTATATGACCCAAACAAAAATTTGTAAATGGATATTGTGCTAATCAAAGATATCAGACCAAAAGAATTGGAATATCATATTGGTAAATATCAGATCATAGGAATTTAGAAATTATAATGGTAAATTATATATTTGATTGTACATATTAAATTATTTATATTAACAAAAATATCATAAAGTAATCCAAAAACTGATCAAAAACATTCAATATTCCTGAAAGAGAACAATTTTTTTAGATATATCAAACTGAACGAAACCGAACCGAACACCAAAATTTCAAACTTTGATTCAACCAAGTATCTATAAATAATTTTTGTAGCTTTCTTTTCATGGGAGGTGGATATAGTTTGTTATGTGCCAATATTAAATGTTAATATATGAAACTTGATTGGCTTAATCAATCATATAATTTAGTCTACATGATACACAATAGCTTAATAATTTCTTAGGTCTTACTGTTATATTGATGTTCTCTCCCTACTTATGTTTTATACGCTCGTGGTAATCTACACGTGCTGAACTTGATAGGATTTGTTGTATTGCTAATTTCTTAATTATAATCAATAAAGTAAGAACTTAATAATCTATCAAAATGTTAATTAGCCTTATTAGTCATTGAGCTCAACACCAGCGCATTGTACATAAAAAACAGAGCTTTACGGTCCTATTTTTATTAACTTACAAATCGTTTATATTCATTAGCATACATGTTTGGATTGTTAAGGCTACTTCGATTTAAACTGAAGCTGATGATGAAATCTGTGTTTCATTTGCTGAAACTGTTTGCAAGATCAACATTGAAGGCATCTAGTTTGGACTGCATGTGATCAACTAGATTGAGCCATTGCATGGGTTATCCAGCTGTTGCAAGGCGCCAAGCATGAAGCATGGATCTGAAGGAATCTTCCACATGACAGTGCTTCCAATTTTTTCGTGTTTACTCTCAGTTGTACAATTTATGAGCTGTTGTAGCTGAGCAATACAGAAGGAGATGTGAAATTCCATTTTTGACGTTTAGGCATGGCACTGCAGTGTACAACTTATGATTCCATATCGTCATATTGATATATTGACATGACCATGGACAAACTGAGCTGAACTTCCAAGGGTGTTTGCATAGTCATTGTACAGTAAATGAAAGAAAGAACAATTTGTTGTTTATTGCACTTATAAAATGTTGTCCTTAATTGCATAACATATAGATACCCAAATTGTTAGAATCTTCAGCAAATAAGCCCCATGGATTAACATTGATAATGTTAGTGTGGTCGGTAATTTCATTGCTCAAGATATCCAGTGTTACTTCATTCTTTAGTTCATTTTTGTATTGTATCATACTTTGTACATATGATGGTTAAGGAAACAGACTATTTATTAATGCTCTTATGAATATTTAGGGTGAACCACTAATAGTCCATGCTCTTGAGATCCAGATCATGAGTTTCTATTATGCTTTTGATATGGTATTTATATTATATATCCATTGTTTACAAGTGAATTTTGGAATCTGCTTTAATATTTTATTGTGGTGTTTACAACTAGACATGCTAGGTTGTGAATGTTAGTGGTCCACTTAGTGAAGAAGATAACACTGTCCTTATTAGTATCTCAAGTCGTGGTAAACATTTGAACTATATTATCTGTTCTAAAATTACATTGATCAAAATTTTAGAAACCCATCTTTATTAATAATAATGTACCTAAGGAGCTGCATTTTCCCACATTTACACCTAACTCCTTAGGATGAAGCGTTAGTTGTTGAGATCATAATGTGGTTCATAATTTTTTTAAGTATTATATACTAATGATATTGTGTATGCATAGGTGAATTCAAAATGATGGAGCTTGCAGAAAATCAGAAAATGTGAAAGAGGTTAGTTATACTCCTATGTTTTACTCAAATATAGGCACGTTTATTAGTAAACCACTCCTCCATTGTCATTATTTACATTCAGATAGCTCAAATACTCAAATATAAGGATAACTATGTTTTACTAAGTTTTATAACTTGCTCTGCCATGCTTTGACCATGCTTGCAACGAACCCACTTCAAATCTGAGACCGGCTTTCTTTCCTACAACTGCGACCACCAGTCTAAGTACAGCAGCAAACACAGCCAGTTTGCAAGCAATAGAGTTTAATCAATGTATCGATAATTTTGTTATGGTCCTGCATTAGTGAGGTCATCTTATAAACCCCAGTTATTCATACTATTATTACAGAAATAAGGATGGTAATTTTTAATACATGTGTAAATGTGTAACGTTTCGGTTTGTTACTAGTTAGATTAGCTACACAGATACGATCAAAAATACTAGTTGAGTTGGAGAGATGATTGGAATTTGAAAAATAAAAGGAAAGAGATTTGGGTACATGAATGCGTTAATAATTAGGACAGCAAAAGGCCTCATCACGTTTTAAAATGCAACGTGTTCGAATTTTAGAGGCATAGCTGTAAAGAAACGGCCTGTTTTGTTTTTTGTTTGTTGAGATCACAGTCAAAAGCAATGGTTCCCAACCGAATGGTTGTTCTAGGATATTCTGTTTGCAAATGTATAAACATGCTTTGGTTCATAATAGGATAAAAATTAACTATGTTTATAATAATAATAATAAACAATTAAGTTTAATAAAAATTAACTAAGTTTGTAATAATAATAACAATAAACTATAATTTGATAGAAATTAAGCAAGTTTATAGTAATAATAATAAATTAACAAAGTCTTATAAAAATTAAATAAGTCTATAAAAATTAACTAAGTACTATAAAATTTAACTAGGTTAACTATGTTATTTAAAAACTAACAAGTTGCTAATAATAATATATTATTATTATTATTAAAACACTAAGTTGATAAAAATTAAAATAATAGTAATAATAATAATATAAAATATTATTTTATAAATACTAAGTTTTTAACATAATATTGATAATAATATATTAACTAAGCTAATTACGTTTTATGAATAATAATAAACATTATAAATAATTTATAGAAAATAACCAAGTTAACCAAGTTTAATAAAAATTAAATAAATTTATAAAATCAACCGAGTTTATATTAATAATAATAAGTTAACTAAGTGTGTAAAAATTAGCTAAGTTTATAATAATAATAAATTAACTAAGGTTTAAAAAATTTATAAGTTCGAGATAATTTATAAAAATTAACCAACTTAATAAAGTCTAAGTTTGAGATAATGTATAAGTTTAAATTAATTAAAATATAAGTTATGACACTTTAAGTTTTAGCAATTGAGATAATTTATAAGTTTGCGTTAATATAAATAACGTTATAAATAAGCTAACCGTGCTTTATGAAAATTTAACTAACTTTTATAAAAATTAACTAAGTTTTTAAAAATTAACTAAGTTTTTAAAAATTAACTAAGTATTATATAACTTAACTAAGCTTTATATAAACTAAATTAATTTAGGGTTAATTAGGATTTAACTATGTTAACTAAGTTTTGTAAAAATTAAATAAGTCCATTTAAGAATTAACCAAGTTTTATAAAAATTTAACCATGTTAACTAAGTTTTATAAAAATTATTTCAATTCAACAAAATTTTAACTAACGATGTTAGACATACCTTAACCATGTAAAGCACTTTCATAATCATTTGTTGATTTTTAAACTTATCTACAAGTAATCAGTGTTTTTGGAGTAAAGAGCAGCTGCAGTAAAGAATTGTGGGTAATCAAGCAATGAACATGACTCTAATTGTTGTTATATATATTATAACATTTTTTAAGTACTAGTAGCGTAAATTTATTTATGAATTGTTATGGATTTTATGTGAATTTTCTCGTTTTTCGAAAAACTGCTATAGAAATGGTTATGGATATCATATTTGATTATGTGATTAACGTGCCTTTTCAATTGTTTGAATATGATGGTTATGTGATTGATTGATTGCTGGTTTGAATATGACAATTATGCGAGTGATTACTGGTTTTAATATGACTATTATGTGATTGATGGTTGGACATAATACAAGTCGCTAATAGAAAACAATATCGTGTAAAGTATGCTGCAAAACAGTCAATAACTTTTAGTAGCGTTTTAAAAATGCCGGAAATAAATGTAAACCTCTATGGAAAATATACTATGGCAATGTACAAATGCTATGAAAAATGTATAGTAGCTGAAAATACCGCTATAGAAAACCGTAGAAGGATGCAAGTAAAAATGCTACTAAAAATGTAGACTTTGGGCAGTTGACAAGCGCTACAGAAATAATAATTTGTAGCGTTTCAAAAATGCTTCAATATGTCAAATTTTGGTAGCGTTCTCTATAACGCTGCAAAAGGTTTCAGATTTTTAGTAGCATGCTGTATCGCAACGTTTACCGAAATGACATAAAAGTTTTAGTAGTGTTTTTCGATGCTATGAAAGTCCTTTTTTGGTGTAGTGTTTGTAAGTTTCTTGGAGCAATACTATGTGTTTTTTAGTCTCCCTTGGAATAGTGCAGCAACATCATAAATCCTTAATAGAGTAGCCGAGGACTTGTCGTGTGTTCGTCCGACCTATCATGACGAGTGTTTATTAGCAACTCAGACTAACTATGTGTTTGTCTACTAAATACGGACTTACTGTGTGTTCGTCCACTTGATTCGGGCTCACTGCATATTTGTCCACTAAATACAGACTTATAGTTTGCTCGTCTACTTGATTTGGACTTGCCATGTTTGCCACTTAACACAGACTTACCGTGTGTTCATCCATTATGGAAGGACTTACTGTGTATTCGTCTATTTGTTACAGACTTGCTGTATGTTCATCCAAGGACTTACCATATGTTCTTCTATTACTTTTAAGTTGCATTCCATGTTTTCTTGTACGTTACGTGCGCATAGTCACGAGCTCACCACTACAAGGGTCCACTATGTGTTTGTCCTATAAATAGTTAAGTTTTGTTGTTTGTGTTTCACCATGACACTTAATATTGTACGTTTTCTTTTATGTACTATGCTATGGTGATTGTGTTGCTTGTTGTATGCTGATATCTCACATATGCTAGTCGATATTATATGTTTTAGGAATGGCTATATCACATATCCCAAGAATCATCATCGTGACCTTACCATTTTTGATTTAGATATCATTTGGTTTGTCTTTTATTTCTATAATACTTGGTCCAGTCCAAGACTTTTTAGGTACATGGACATTATCTACGTTGGATGTTGGGCTTTAAGGAGATAAGTGTGTGTGTGTGTATATATATAATATCGTATTTTGAGAAACATATCGTGTATATTTTTGCTTTGGATGTCTCTTTGTTTTTGTTTTTGATGTTATGGCTACAAGTTGTATATTTTTTCTTTACTTTGTGTAAATCATCGATGTGAGTTAGATACTGTCTTTTTTTATAGACTCAATTTGTTGTACATATATTGTTATGCATTAAATTTTACTACCATAATTTGCAACTCCGTATTCATTTATATATATTGTATATCATTCTGTCTTGAAAAACTTATGTTTTATATTGTTCTGTCTTAAAAAAGCCACATATTTATTACTTTGTGTCGATATTGGGTACATATACTTTGGTGTAATATTTTAAGCTATGAATATGTATCTGTGTTAGCAAAAAGGAATATTCACGTATGCTCGCTCCTAACAAGCCTCATTCCCCGCATTATCAAACATTATCCTTTAGTAATACTCTTTGCTAGTATGGATGCAGATGTGAGGCATTATATTTTTGGTATCAGAGTAAGTTTGGAACAATACATACATACATACATACATACATACATACATACATACATATACAATGATTACTGGGGTAATCATCTGGGGATGTACTAGTTATTTTCATATCATAGGTTATCCTTATCCCTACCTCTTCTTTGCATCTGTCTCCTTATGAAATAGAAGTTTTTGATGGAGGTAGTGAAGGAAGGAGTTGTTAGTCAAACCAGTAGTGTCAGCATTGGTGATGTTGGGCAAGCCTCTGTGTGGCTTAGATGAGAAAGAAGTAGCTCGGTTACGGAAGCCATAAAAGACCCTAATTAGAATCTCGCATTATGAATTCTTCATAACTCGTGTTTGAGTAGAAGGATCCAGTAGTGATCAAAGTTGCACAACGGAAGCTGATAGATAGTTTTTCAATAAAGGCGTTTGTTTGTTTGTTTGATATGTGTATGTTGTATTAATGTTTGTTTTCATTTGGCTTAGTCTTAATAAAGGGAATAAAGCAAGAATTACCACTTAAACATTTATAAACCCACTTGAATCTGGATGGAGCCAAATATTAACTGAAGCCAACAGATCATTCATTTATGGGAGAAACTGCGATGGGGTATATATATTTGTTTTATAAAAGAAAAATAATGTATATATTATATATAATTAAAATATGGAATGTTAAAATAATAATAAATAAAATAAAATATAATTAGTTGAAGGCTTTCTTGTTTTTGCCCATAGTTGATTGTGGTGTGATGAACTGCATTGTTCTTAATGGTTGATGAATTGAATATGTGCGAATTTCAAAAATAAATATTTTCATATAAGCAAGCATATGATTTAATAAAATATAAATATTACTTATAAAGCATATAAGATATTTTAGTAGTTTATTTTGCTGTTAATTTTCTTTAAGTGCTTTAAGAATTCTGGTCAATACGTTTGATTTTACTTAGAATTGTATATCGCTTTATAGAGTAATATGTTATTTAGAAAATGAAAATATTATTTTTCCAAATTTAATTATATTTGAACAACGTATGTAGCCATTATATATTAGTGTGAAATTAAGGTCGATGGCGAGGCAATGTTGATATATTATCCTAGGCAATCAACACTACAACTAACTGGAAAGACGAATTGCTAAAATTTGTGGTACAACAACATTGAATATTTTAATATAAATTAACTTATGGATTATTGTATGTAAAAATAAATATTTGATTAAGATTGGATTAAAAGAGTTTTCTAGTTAAATATACACACACACATATAATAGATTTTTTAAGTTGAAGATACTTTTGCTAAAAGAGAAAAATACACTTAATTAAAAACTTTATTAATAAAGAATTGCCGAGGAAGTATGGAAGAATATTATATATTTTAAAAACTTGTCTTGGAAAAATTACTATGTAAAGATGTTTTGAAATCATTTCAAAGGAAATAAAAAATCATTGGAAAATATATTTATTGTTTATAGAAAAAGGATAAATATATGGAAAAAAATATTTTTAACTTTATAAGTTAATTTTTTAAAGAGAATTTGAAATTTCAACTCTTAGTTTTCTCGTAAGAAGATTTAAAAATAAAATAAAATGCGTGGTCTAAAGAAGAAAAAGAAAATGAAGTGAAAATGTTGAATGATTATTGAAAATGTATATTTGAGTTAAGAAAGATATATTTATGTAAGTATTGATAAAATATATTCGAAAGGTAAGCTTTTCAACTATGAAGTAACAATAAAAATAAGTGATGAACTAAAAATTTTAAGTTTAAATTTTTTTAAAAGTGAATAAGTGTGTAAGAAAAGATATACAAATGATTTGAAATAATAATTCAATGAATGTTTGATAATTTGAGGTTAATATTTTTTTCATTTTCGAGTTTAGCGAGAAATATTTGATTCGTGGAAAAAAATTTAATCCATAGGATACTTTGGAAGAAGAAATATAAAGTGAAAAAGAAATAATATGAATTTGATGTTTTGGAAAAAAAATTCAAAGAAAATTCTATATAAAATATTTTCATATTTTTATAGAGTATTTTTGAAAACAATGCATACAAGAAAAATATTATTTCATTTCTTGTAACGACCTGAAATTTCGACCTTGAAAATCGACACTAATACGTTCACTGTATAGAGTGCCGAGCAATCTAGTGTCGGAAGTCCCAGGCTGTTAGGGTTAAGAAGAAAAATAGGTAAAAGAAGAAACAGAAAACAACAGCACGAAATCTCACAATCGCAGCGGAAACAAATTACAATATACAAATAGCAGCGTTTTACAGAGAAAAGTTGTAACTGACTATCTACATACAAGATATCAGAGTACAACCATCACCAAATACACTAGACAGTTATTATAACTTGTCCCTAAATCCAGTCTAGACAATCTTTACTTCGCAGCAGGAATAATCAATACATCCCTGCCATCCATCTCGTCACCTGAGCTCCAGATCGTCCAATCTTGAAAATCTGTAATACTCGGTCTGACCCGAGCATTATAATAAAGTAACACCTGAGTCAGGCTGGAAACTAGCGTGAGTAAACCAACTTAAATTAAAAATCTTAAGTTATAAGCTTCACGAAAACCAAGGCAACTCGTATAACTCGACGGTTATACCTGATTTAACCAAAATCACTTTTCCAGAAATCCCCCGACATTTATACTAATGTTTCAGTATAGTACTTTTGAAAATAATCAGATTTACATAATTTATTCAATTCCGATCTATTCAATTCTATACATCAAACCCGTAAAAACTTATAGTGATTATTAAATCGAAGTGGTTCCGGATATTGCCGGTATCCGGTCTCAGTCTCTTCGAATCCAAGTGATAAATAAAAGATGTCAGTCTTGAAAATAACCATTTATCGTTTATGGAGACAATGCCCGATTACGGAAATTTATTACAGGTTTTATTCAAATAAAATGTATCATTGTTTAATCCCATTATTCTAATTTGGAAACAAAATCCCACAAAATTAAGCAAAGATATAGAGCGTCAACCAAATTAACGATCTATAAACCATATCCGACGATTTCCTCTTGATTTTGATTCACTTTGATTAACCATATTCATTTATATTTAACCCAAATTAATTTCAAATTAAACACTTTATTAAATAATAAATATTACAAAATGCCCTTATAAATGATAATAATAATAATTTTCATTAATTTATACAATATCGCCGAACTCTAACTTACGGATTTAATGAAAATTAGATTTCCGGTTAAAGGAAATATAAACGACCATATAAGTATATATCAATGCATGCAAATGAATTCCATTCCTTTCCTCTTCTCTATTTCATTTATTATATTTTTCATTCATTCCCTTTCCATTTTTCTTTTCCTCATTTTCCTTCTTATTCTTTTATTTCTTTTCTTTTACTTACATTTCCTTTGACCCTTTTATTTCTAATATCTGGCCCACCCGGCCAATTACCCTTCTCCCCTCTGCTCCCCATTCTTTTCTTCTCCACTTCCAGTTCATGCTCAGGCCATTAAAACACACGATCCCAACCCCAAACAAAACATCGAACAACCTACTGCACCAAAAAACCCCCACTTCCAAGCGACCCTGAGGTCCACAACACAACCTACGGCAACCTCCTCGTACTTCCTACCTTCTCGCTCTTCCACTCAGACACCCAGACGTGCACACGTGCACAAACCACTTCCTCCATGATTTGACCCTTTGAGGCCACCCGTAGATTTCCTTAACCAAACTCGACCTCCACTACCCTCCTGTTCGACTGTCGATCAACCAAAAAAAGAAATGACCGAGCTGAAGCGAAAATACACGGCAGCAACTTCGAACCGACTGGAAAAATGGAGCTTCCACGATCACCTCACGCAGCTACAACATCCGCCACCCTCTCCATCGTGATCCCCACGCTTCCCACCTTCTTCGAGCCGATTCCAGCCCCACTCGGTCCACCGTGCTCCTTCAAAATCCATCGCGTCTTGACTATAGCCGGTACCCTCTTTAAACCCTAAAACTCTTCGACCAGCCAACCCATCAGATAGAAAAATCAATCAGCATTTTTCTTAAGCTTCCCACCTCCGTAGCTACCTCCAGGCAGAAAATCGACCTCCACCATCGATTGGTTCGCCAGAATTCGGTGAAAACAAGTTTTCCGATTGACTCACCATTCCTCATCACCGACACAGTTAAATATAGTGAAATCACTTCTAAAAATCTTCTTTTTTGATGACGATTCTTACCATATAATCAAAAGCACAAATCATGTTTTCAAACTCCTTACAATATTTGGGTTTTTACTGTAAAACATCCTTTTCAACTTTTATGCTTAATAATATTCAACCAAACCATTTTTAGACCAAATTCCTTCAAAAGCAAGCAACTTTTCTTTTTACGTCATTACCCTAAACAGATTTAGTTGAAAGACATGGATTTTAGAAGTTAAGTACACTAGTTTTTAACTTACCACAGAACAATGGTGAACAGGCCTGTGTTTCCCTGTTTAACTCTTTTTATACCCATTCATCTATCAGAATATACATATTCTGGTGCATGCATACTTATCAAACATTACCCTACTTCCATACCCAGGCACATAACAATGTTTCAGTATATAAGTTTAGATCCACTCACTGTAAAACTTGAAAAGAGGAAACATGACTTTGAAAAAAAACTGCAAGTTGATTTTGATCTTCCTTTTTCAAGTTGAATTTGAATTTGAATTTGAATTTTACTTTGCTTCAGTTGTGAGATGATAAAGTTGTTAGTTTTCTCTTCTCTTTTTTTTTCTTTTTCTGGTATTTTTTTGTTAAAATGAAAGAAGAAAAGAATTGGAGAGATATATATAAAAAGACACTGCCTGTACAACACCTGGTTTTCATCTTTTTATTTTATTTTTAAATGAAGAAATTAACACTTGTAAGTTTGATGAATCCATATGTCTCCTCTTAGCTTACAAGTGTCTATATGTATATATTTTTATTTTTATTTTTATTAACTATGTATAGCTTAAAAAGTTTATTTAATATTATATAACTCTTTTGTTTATTCTTATTTTCATTTTAGGTTAAGTTAATAATACTTTAATTAATAACCACATATTTACTAGTGTTTAAAAATATAGAGTTTAAATCTAATTAATTTTGAGAATTTTACATTGAATTCAAATCATAGTTTCTATTCACAATCTATATATGAACAATAGTAATTAAAAAGCATATTTTTATTTGTTTGAAAAGATAAGTTTGCCAATTCTAAATAATTATATTAGAAGATCATTAAATTAAATTTTGGCAAAAATTCCGGTTTGTCACAATTTTACTTATGTGTATTTTTGATACTATATATATCCATATCTTTACAAACTTTCCTACATTTTATTCCATAGGGCATATGTATACATGTATATACATTTATATACTCATATATCCTATAAAGCTTGTATATCTCTATTAATATATTTATGGATATTTTATCTTGAATTTAAATGGTGAAATATATTATTTATTAAGTTACTATAAGATTTATCACTTCCAGAGATTTATAATTCAACATTTGTTATGGTTTTCAAATCAATTTTTATTTGTTCAGATATTACTATTATAAAAAATTTATATGTCCAACTAATAAATTCAACGTTCCTTGATTTAAACCAGTTAATTTACCTAATTAACAGACGTTAAAAATCTGGGTCGTCACATTCCTCCTCCCTTTAAATCTTTTCGTCCACGAAAAGAAATGAAGCAAGAGCTTAAATTATAATGTTTATTATCAGTTAAATTATTCTTTAAACATTTTTAATTCTTTTACTCTTTTATTTCAAAAGTTTTAAAACACTTTAAAATCTACATAATATTAGCAAAATAGCTTTATAAAAATACTTTTTATAACTCGATGTCTCAACAAGTCTATCCTTGTTCTCATAGAAATTCGGTCACACGTTGATCAGGCGCAGGACTGAAAATCTGTAAGTACTCAGTAAACACGTTTTCAACACCCAGTGAAAATGCTTAGAAAACATTTTGTGAGAATGTAGAAAACATTTTTGTAAGAATGCTTTGGAAATCATCACCCTCTCCATGGTCGCAGTTAGCCCGATGATTACATCGCCATCCCGGCGAAACCATAGAAAACTGTAATCATCCACACCCCTCGATTACACCATGAAACTGCCACAGATCGCAGCTACATCCAGGGTTACGTTGCCATCACGAAAAAAACCATGTAACTGTAGGCATCAACACCCTCAAATTTCACTGCCAAATGAAACTTCACCACATAGATCGTAGACTACATCAGTCGAGTCCCAATGTAGCCTGTAGGCACTCACTGCCACACAAAATTCGCTATGTCCTCATAAATCGCAATCTACAGATGTTACATCGCCCTCCTAGAAAAATCAAATGTAAACTTTAGACAATCACTGCCCCTCGACTTACGCTATGGAAACGCAGTAGATCGCAGTTATACCGAGTTACACTACCGTCACAACATAACCACAATGTCTCTGTAGGCATCAGCGCCCTCGATTTTCGCTACCCCAACCACAATCCTCAAGAACTACAGTTTAGTCCGGACATCCTTTGGATCAAATTTAGAACTCCCCCTTAGGGCTCAAGGAAGAACCACCTAGTGGATCTCCTACTAAAAGTTTCCAACTCTAAATGGGAGTGCGTTTTCCCCTACAGCATTCTCAAAACATTTTATACTATACACATATAGTATCTTTCAAAACATACTCTTCATATGTCTCACATATAAACTTCAAAATTGATATCTCAAAATCGATAATTCTCAAACTTGGCTTTCCAAAATCCCAAAATTGATTTTTCCCAAAATCCAAAAGCCTTTCAAAATCAGTGGGTTTCAAAAACTTTTTTCCCAGTTTCATCCTCATAAAATTATTCTTATATATATATATATATATATATATAAGTTTATTCCTTCAACTTGAAAAATCTTTAGATCACTTCATACTTATGTAAATTCCTTTTTATACTTCAAATATTTTTCAAAGATCTTTTCTTCTGGTTATAGATTTAACAAGGGAAGCTTATCATATATAACAAATATATTTATACCTTATTTATGCCAAATCAACATTCAAGTTCGATTTCCTTTTATAAAGTTATTTTCCACATTACTTATTCTTCATAAAGTGAGTTCCAGTTATAGTGATATTCAAATTCCACTCTTATTCATCATATATTTCTCAAATATACCATTTCATTTCAAAATCATTTTTACATCAATACCCAATTTTGCTTTTACTTCCCAATTGCTTCAATTTCCATTTGGGTTATAACTTCAATTCTTATCTCAATTGGCATTTAAATATAAACAGTTTCTACTCTGACCAGTTTGAATTTAGAAAATAGCTTGAATAGTTTTTAAAATTGTTAAGTAGTTGTAAACTAGTTATTAGTTGTAAAATAGCTGTAGAATAGTTAGATAGTTGCAAAATAGTTGTAAAATAGTAATTAGTTTGTAAAACAGTTGTAAAATTATTGTAAAATAGTTAAATATTTCAAAATAGTCATAAAATAAGTATAAGATAGTTTGGGTTTTAAAAGAAAGGTTGTATAGTAAATAGCTAGGAAAAATAGATTTAAGACAGTTTATATTAAAACAATTTATTGGAAAATAGTTTCCGAGTCAAACTGGTTCAATTTCCCAATTTCCACTTCAGTCAATTTGAATTAACTTTGATTCATTTCCAAATTTAAATCAATTCCCAATTGAATTTAAACTCATTCAACTTTGATTTACACTTCCAATTAATTCCATTCAATTCAACGTCAAATTTGAATTAATTCCAATTCCATTCTCAATTTTTAACCCATCTCAAATTTATATTAATTTGAGTTCAATTTTCAATTGTTGATTTAATCCTTTAAATCAAATTAACCCCTAATCATTTATTCACAACCCAAGTCTTTAAAATAATTTAAATTATGAGTCCAAATTCAAATATTCATTATAAATTACCTTTACTTAACTTATTTCAAGGTTCGAGTAAGAGTTCAAATCTTTTTAAACAATTTAATCTTCAAAATCTAATTTATTACCCAATTTTAACTTCTAATGAAACCAATTCTTAACAATTTCAGTTTGCAAGTTCATTTTTAACATTTAAATCCTAAGTCCAAAGTGATTTCATTTTCATAAGTTCAATCTTTATCTCTTAAAATCAAAATCATTTAAATAATTTCAACTTAAAGTTTTATGTCCATTTAATTTCAGCAATGGATGTATATCATTTCAAACCACTTCTTAATTTATTCAAAATAATTCAATTCACTGTTTCATAGATTATTAATAACAACATGATGATAGCATGATATGTCAAAGTAAATAAACATCCAAATTATCTAAAACACCCATCAATAGCATCTATTACCAATTTCCAGAACTCAAACCCGTTTTGAGATCACACATAACTCCCTTTTCGATTCAACCCATTTTGTGTAACAGCCCGCAAATCCGTACCCCTTGAGTTAACACTATTCTACATCAACCAACTCAAGTTGTACAGAAACACGAACCATTTGGGTTTAAGAAGAAGAGGTAGAAGAAGAGAAAAAAATCAACATCAGAATCTAACCATCGCAGCGGAATAAAATATAATAGATAATAAATAATCTTTTCATAAAACAAAACTATATCTCTTTATACATACATCATCAGAGTACATCAATCACAGCTCAACATCAATAACATACACAGGATACGCAATAACTCCACACAGCGGAATATATATATACAAGTACGAGAGTACGTGTCGTCATCCAGCTCGTCTCCTGAGCTCACTAGCATCATATCCCTAAGTTAAATCTCAATTTCATCTTGAAATTTCCAATTCAGGTTGTTCGTTCTAAAATTATTTAACTTCCCTTAAGTTAAATTCAATTTATTTAATCCAATCAACCTTACTTAATTTGAATTCTCCATTTCAAATTTTAAACTTCTTATCAATATCCTTTCCCACTTATAAGTTTAAAACTCATTTATCTTTGGGTTATACTTCTCACTTCAGGGAGAAATTCAAAACTCAACACTTAGTGTTTACTTCCAATCAACTTTATTATTATGTATATCCACTTATATATACATGTTTATTTCATTTGCACACCAAGTCATACTTTCAATTTTAAATCATTCTTGGTTTTAATTTAAAACAAATTCCTTTAATTGTTCTAAAACTACTCTTGTTTTAAAATAAGATAACTACATTCAAAAATATTATTATATCTTTTAACACTTTGAAACAATTTCAAATTTTCTGGACTTAGATTTTAAAACTTCACAATTTAAATCCTTTTCAATTTATAAGTCATACTTATCTAAATTGTTACTTCCTTGAAACATTTCACTCTTGTTTCATTATTGTTTATTCTGAATAACATTTCTTTATAAAGAAACAGTAACCAATATATGTTAATTATCATATCTAGAAATCACACTTACCATATATTCCATAATCATTTGCTGGAAAATCAAATCAAGGTAACTTATTTATTTCAAATACTTGGAAAACTCTTTTGAATTTCCAGGATTTAAGTTCAGGTTTGAATCCATTTCCAGCTTAACTTACTTGCAAATTTATTCTTAACCAAATTCTATTTGGTTATATTTAAATTTTTATGATCTTATTTAATTTCAATAATCAACAACCAAGTATCTTAATATATTATAATAATTAGAAAAATTATTGCTTGATATACCAAAATATAGGCTTATATGCAAATCATTTTTAAAACCGTTTAAAATCTTTATATAAGAAAATAACAAGTACGCCCTCATATAATGCGCTCAACTCATTCTAGGGTACTACTAACCCTATCTCTAATGAGTAACCCCACCAGAGCCAAGGTTCTCGCTTAACCTTCTGCTCTGATATCAAATGTAACGGCCCGAAATTTTCGACCTCGAAAATCGACACTAATACGTTCACTGTATAGAATGCCGAGCAATCGTGTGCCGGAATTCCCAAACTATTAGGGTTAAGAAGAAAAAGAGGTAGAAGAAGAAACAGAAAACAATAGCACAGAATCTCACAATCGTAGCGGAAACAATTTATAATATACAAATAGCAGCATTTTATAGAGAAAAGCTGTAACTGACTATATACATACAAGATATCAGAGTACAACCATCAACAAATACACTGGACAGTTATAATAACTTGTCCCTAAGTCTAGTCTAGACAATCTTTACTTCACAGCGGGAATAATCAATCGTCCTTGCCATCCAGCTCGTCTCCTGAGCTCCAGATCGTCCTATCCTGAAAATCTGTAATACTCGGTCTGACCCGAGCATTACAATAAAGTAACACCCGAGTCAGGTTGGAAACCAGTGTGAGTAAACCAACTTAAATTAAAACACTTAAGTTATAAGCTTCACGAAAACCAAGGCAACTTGTATAACTCGATGGTTATACCTGATTTAACCAAAATCACTTTTCCAGAAATCCCCCGACATTTATACTAATGTTTCAGTATAGTACTTTTGAAAATAATCAGATTTGCATAATTTATTCAATTCCAGCCTATTCAATTATATACATCAAACCCGTAAAAATTTGTAGTGATGATTAAATCGAAGTGGTTCCAAATATTGCCGGTATCCGGTCCCAGTCTCTTCGAATCCAAGTAATAAATTAAAGAAGTCAGTATTGAAAATAACCATTTATCGTTTATGGAGACAATGCCCGATTACGGAAATTTATTGCAGTTTTTTTTCAAATAAAATGTATCATTGTTTAATCCCATTATTCTAATTTGAAAACAAAATCCCACAAAATTAAGCAAAGATATAGATCGTTAACCAAATTAACGATCTATAAACCATATCCAACAATTTCCACTTGATTTTGATTCACTTTGATTAACCGTATTCATTTATATTTAACCCAAATTGATTTCAAATTAAACACTTTATTAAATAATAAATATTACAAAATGCGCTTATAAATGATAATAATAATTTCCATTAATTTGTAAAATGTCACCGAACTATAACTTACGGATTTAATGAAAATTAGATTTCCGGTTAAAGGAAATATAAACGACCATATAAGTATATATCTATGCATACAAATGAATTCCATTCCTTTCCTCTTCTCTATTTCATTTATTATATTTTTCATTCATTCCCTTTCCATTTTCCTTTTCCTTTTCCTCATTTTTCTTCATATTCTTTTATTTCTATTCTTTTACTTACATTTCCTTTAACCCTTTTATTTCTAATATCTGGCCCACCCGGCCCATTACCCTTCTCCCCTCTCCTCCCCATTCTTTTCTTCTCCGCTTCCTGTTCATGCTCAGGTCATTAAAACACACGGTCCCAACCCCAAACAAAACTTCGAACAACCCACTGCACCAACAAACCCACACTTCCAAGCGACCTTAAGGCCCACAACACAACATACGGCAACCTCCTCGTACTTCCTACCTTCTCGCTCTTCCACTCAGACACCTAGACGTGCATATGTGCACGTGCACAAACCACTTCCCTCATGATTTGAACCTCCGAGGCCACCCGCAGATTTCCTTACCCAAACTCGACCTCCACCGCCCTCCTGTTCGACCTCCGATCACTCGAAAAGAGAAATGACCGAGCTGAAGCGAAAATACACGGCAGCAACTTCGAATCAACTGGAAAAATGGAGCGTCCACAATCACCTCACGCAGCTACAACATCCGCCACTCTCACCATCGTGATCCCCACGCTTCCCACCTTCTCCGAGCCGATTCCAGCCCCACTCGGTCCACCGTGCTCCCTTAAAATCCATCACTTCTTGACCATAGCCGGTACCCTCTTTAAACCCTAAAATCTCTTCAACCAGCCAACCCCTTAGATAGAAAAATCAATCAGCAATTTTCCTATGCTTTCCACCTCCGCAACTACCTCCTGGCCGAAATCGATCTCCACCATCAATTGGTTCGCCAGAATTCGGTGAAAACAAGTTTTCCGATCAACTCACCATTCCTTATCACCCACACAGTTAAAAATAGTGAAATCACTTCCAAAAATCTTCTTTTTTGACGATGATTCCTACCATATAATCAAACGCATAAATCATGTTTTTGAACTCCTTACAATATTTGGGTTTTTACTGTAAAACATCCTTTTCAACTTTTATGCTTAATAATATTCAACCAAACCATTTTTAGAACAAATTCCTTCAAAAGCAAGCAACTTTTTTTTTTTACATCATAACCCTAAACAGATTTAGTTGAAAGACATGGATTTTAGAAGTTAAGTACAATAGTTTTTAACTTACCACAGAACAATGGTGAACAGACCTGTGTTTCCCAGTTTAACTCTTTTTATACCCATTCATCTATAAGTATATACATATTCTGGTGCATGCATACTTATCAAACAGTATCCTACTTCCGTACCCAGGCATATAACAAAGTTTCAGTATATAAGTTTAGATCCACTCACTGTAAAACTTGAACAGAGGAAACACTTTGAAAAAAAACTGCAAGTTGATTTTGATCTTGATCTTCCTTTTTCAAGTTGAATTTGAATTTGAATTTTACTTTGCTTCAGTTGTGAGATGATAAATTTGTTAGTTTTCTCTTCTTCTTTTTTCTGGTATTTTTTTTTTGTTAAAATGAAAGAAGAAAAGAATTGGAGAGGTATATATAAAAAGAAACTGCCTGTACAGCAACTGGTTTTCATAATTTTCTTTTCTTTTTATTTTATTTTTAAATGAAGAAATTAACACTTGTAAGTTTAATGAATCCATATGTCTCCTCTTAGCTTACAAGTGTCTATATGTATATATTTTTATTTTTATTAACTATGTACAGCTCAAAAAGTTTATTTGATGTTATATAACTCTTTTGTTTATTCTTAATTTTATTTTAGGTTAAGTTAATAATACTTTAATTAATAACCACATATATACTAGTGTTTAAAAATGTAGAGTTTAAATCTATTTAATTTTGTGAATTTTACATTGAATTCAAATCATAGTTTCTATTCACAATCTATATACGAACAATAGTAATTGGAAAGCATATTTTTATTTGTTTAAAAAGATAAGTTTTCCAATTGAAAATAATTATATTAGAAGATCATTAAATTAAATTTTGCGAAAAATCCCGGTTTTTCACAATTTTACTTATGTGTATTTTTGATACTATATATATCCATATCTTTACAAACTTTCCTACATTTTATTCCATAGGGCATATACATACATGTATATACATTTATATACTCATATATCCTATAAAGCTTGTATATCTCTGTTAATATATTTATGGATATTTTATCTTGAATTTAGATGGTGAATATATTATTTATTAATTTACTATAAGATTTATCATTTCCAGATATTTATAATTCAACGTTTGTTATGGTTTTCAAATCCATTTTTATTTGTTCAGATATTACTATTATAAAAAATTCATTTGTCTGACTAATATATTTAACATTCCTTGATTTAAACCAGTTAATTTACCCAATTAATAGACGTTAAAAATCCGGGTCGTCACATTTTTAGAAAAATTGTACATAAAGACATTGTGAGGAAAATGAAATATTGAATCGAAAAGAGAAATGTTGTTCTTTAATAAGAAGTGTTTGTAATAAACATTGAATAAATTTATGAGCTTTGAAGTGTTAAAAATCAAATTTGAAAATTAGTTACAAAAATGTGTTGCTTTGAATTAATTAAAGACTTTGAACAAACATAGAAAATTTTGGGTTAAAACTATGATTTGTTTTAATCATGATCTCGAACCATTAGTCCGTTTTGATGATTTTGAATTCGTTAAAAAGGCATGTCTTTGAAGAACAATTTTTCCTTTATGTGCAGTGCATAAATCATGTGGTTTGCTAAGGTTAAAATATGAACTAAGAAGGAAGTTTATTGCGGTCCTTAAAGTACAAATTCCACAAAATAGGCTGACTTTATTCGACCATAACTTTCAAATGGTTTGTCTGATTTAGACGATCTTACCCTCTCTTGAAAGCTAAGAACATAAACAATAACTATTGGTTTAAGAATTTTACAAATTTTAATGTTTTCTAAAGTGGACCTGTGCTTATATTATAAAACCAGATTTTCCTACCATTGGAAAAATACTATAACTCAAGTTATACTTTACATTTTTGCAATCCGAAAGTTTTTTTTATAAGTTTATGCAATGTGCAACAAATTTACTTTTGAACTCCTTACCTAATTTAGAGTTTTTGAAGTTTGTTGTGAAATGGCCTAAACAAAAATGTTAAGTTGCTTATATATTAAATTGATGCATACTTATTCTATCTTTTACTATATGAGACTAATGTTTAAAGCTAGATAAGAATAGGTTCTCAAGTTGACTATTTAGAGTAATTGATGATGATAGCTCGCTTTTACTCGCATAATAATAAGTTAACTTGCTAAAAATGCTAAATAAATGTACATTTTTAAACTATATTGAAAATATGTTATATCATATTGGTTCCCCATGTTTCGGGAAGCCCAATATTGAGATGTATATTAATATTATGATTATGTTATAATTTTTTAGAATGCTCTCTGTATAAAGGAGACTGTAAAAATTTTCTACAAATTCGGCTTTAGAAAAAAGTTCATAAAAATTTATCGTATGCAAAAAATATAAAGTCATTAAATGGGTCTATAGAATTTATAGCACACAACAACCACATAGATGATTAAGTAAATTTTAGTTTGGAAAAAGATTGTTAAACATAGAGAAATTCATAGAAATGATTTGTGCATGACATCTCCCAACAAGAAATTACGAGGACGCAATTTTCATAAGGTGGAGATCTATAAGGGCCCTACTTTCTACATTGTAATAATTAATAAATTTAATTTAAATAAAAATGTTCGAATTTGATTTTTGATAATAGTTATTTTGAAAATATTTTTTTTACTTAACTAAAGTTTATTTAATAAAATATTTTGTTTCAATAAATATAATTAATTAATAAATTCTTTGGATAATATATTAAAAATAAAGAAAATATTTTTAGTGAATATAAAATGTTTTAAAGTGTAGATAATTTTATATTATTGACATATTTGATAAACAAAATTTATTTTACATTAATGAAATGAATAATTAATAAAAATATACTAGTATTAAATTGAAAGAAATTGAGCAATTATTGAAATATAATTTATAAAATGAAGGTTATATCAATTTAAATTAGATTTACATATATTTACAAATAAATAAGGGAATCAGTTAAAAGAAACGAAAAATAAATAAAATAAATAAAAGGAAAAATTGAATGAAGGATTATTATGTATATAGATTTTGGTTTTAACAAATATAATTTCAGCACAAGCCTATTACATCCCCTCTTTTCTTTTCATCAAATTCCAAGTCAATGACTGTAATCCATTTCCTCACCTCCTAACCCAAAATCCCCCTAAATCGAAATTCGCAAAAAAATGCACTAACGTAATTAGGAGAAAGCAAAACATGGCAAAAATGACAACGAGGTTGGTAGTTGGTTGATGATGTAGGCGGCTGGTGGCGCATGTCGATTTGAGGGTGGGGATTGTATGGTTGAGGGAGCATCAAGGTGCACAAATGCGGCCTGCAGCGACGCAAGGGGGTGAAATTCATGTCGACGAAGTAGAGCATGGAAACTTCGGCGTTTTAGGATGGCATAGCTGGCGACTCAAGAGCAAGAAGTAGAGGTCGATGATGGAAGGATAATGCGATGCAGTGGCGACTGGCATAGGCATAGCTGATAGTAGCAGTATTAACAACGTGAAGTGCATGCAGGCTGGGCATGTGCTCTTCTATTCTTCAAATCGGTTACACTCACAGTAATATCTTAATCTCTATACATTTTAGTAATTTATCCCATTTATTATCTGAATTATTTGGTTAAATTAATTGTGTTGATTTTTAGATTTGATTATGTTTTTGATGGTAAAATTTTGTATACGTTGGATTATCAAAATGCAAAGGAGATGATGTCCAATTGCATTTTTATTTGTGTAGCTTACTTTTCTGGTGTATGCGCATTGTATAGATGACCGGAATATGGAACTCGACTTGGGTCGCAAGATAAACTTTATTTAGTCGATTGGTTGATATATTTTTAGAATAATTTTACTACATGGTTTGTAGTTTTAGATGTTTTATTTATTTTAGAAGATTTTTAAAAAGATATGGAAAATTATTCAAGGTTTTTAAGATTTTATTAAAAGTACTTTGTAATTAATTTACTAAAATTTGACTAAATTTAGCTAATTTCACACATCCTCACAAATACACACACACACACACACAGAGTTACAAAACCCTTTCAAAATCACTATTATAAATTTAGAGATGTTTTAAAGAAAAAAATAAAATATATTAATATTATATAAAAAATATTATGAAAGTAGTAGTATTTTTTAAGTGATTTTTATTGCAATTGTTATTTAAATACTTTTGAAAGTATTTTCAAGCCTTAAGAAAGTATAGAACTCTTTTTGGGAAATTATTATAAGGTTTTACATATATTTTGAATAAATAAAAACCTCTTTCTATAATTTGAGAATTACAAATATAATGTAGTGTAAAAGATGTGCCTTATTTCTAATTGGTTTGAGTATAAAAGGCTTTATAAATAATTTTTAAAGGGGTATATTAGTTTTATGCCTTTGGGAAAAGAAATATATATTTCTTTAAAAATAAATTTAAGGATTTAACTTATCTAATGAATTATATACATACATACATACATACATACATACATACATACGTACATACGTACGTACATACGTACGTACATACATACATACATACATACATATATATATATACATACATACATATATATATATACATACATACATACATACATATATATATATATATATATATATATATATATATAAGCAGCTGTTTTAGCCAAATATTTGAATTTGATGAATTATTTCAATAAAGAATATTTTTACTAGAAAAGTACCCTGAACAATTTAAATATGTTTTATATCTTTTAAGTAATGTTCAAATTCATTTTATAAAATATATTTAAGATCGTTTGGAAAGGTTTTAATAAATAAAACCTCTTTTATGCGATGAGTAGTTTGAATAAGAAATTTTAAATATATTCAAAAGATTAATTTCCATGGATTGGACTTTATAAAGTCCTTTAAAGTTATATGGAAGAATTTACAAAATATTTTTTAAAGAACAGATTTCTTTTCTATGTGATGAGAATAGAGAACAAATGGATTAGTAGCACCAATTGGTATGAGACTTTTGGTAATACTTTTCTGGGTGTTCTCTTGACTCATATGTAGAATATATTTAGAGTTGAGAGGAGTTTACTAGCATGTAGTAAAAACTCGGGTATCATTAAGTCATATAGGACATTCATGTGATATTCTTTTGGTTCCTATTTGTGGGTATATAACACTTATAGGTCAAAACGCCCAAGGGTATATAACACTTATACCATCTTTTTTCGATTCGGGATGCTATCCGCTTGACCTTGAGGCTAGTAATCCACCTAATGCAGTGTCGAGCCATAAGTCATGACATCAACCGCCTTACTGTGTATTTGGCTATCTTACTGTGTGTTTGGCCTTTTTTAGTACCTAATCTATATTCGTACCACCCTCGGATGCCACATAAGTCAGAAATCTGGTATAAAGGATGAAATCGAGATCGTGAGCATTGTAATCCATTATAGTCGCCATGTATCGACAATGGTAGGACATGGCGACATGAGGATCAAGTACCGAAAAGACTGTAGGAGCATCACTGTGTGTTTATAAGTTTCTTGGAGCATTACTTTGTGTTTGTCATCCTCCCTTTGAAATAAAGAAGTGACTTCATAAATCCCTAATAGAGGCAGCCAAGGAGTTACTGTGTGTTTCTGACCCATCTAGAGGAGTGCTTATTAGCACATCAGACTTATTATGTATTTGTGCACGGGCTTAATGCATGTTCATCTGGGGACTTACTATGCATGCGTCCACTAAATATAGACTTATTATGTATTCATCCACTTGATCCAGACTTACTATGTATGCGTCCACTAAACACGGAGTTACTTTGTGATCATCTATTGATTCAGACTAGTTGCATGTTCATCAGCTTGATATAGACTTACTGTATATTCGTCTATTGTAGAAGAACTTACTGTTGTTCATCTGTTGGTTACAGACTTACTGTGTGCTCGTCCATGAACTTACTATTTGTTCATCCATTACTTATAAGTTGCATTCCTTGTTTTCTTATACGTAACCAGTGGATAGTCATGAGCTCACCACTATAAGGGCCTACTATGTATTCATCCTTGAATAGTTAAGTTTGTTGCTTGTGTTTCACTATGACTTCTATATATTCTATGTTTTTTTATGTACTATGCTATGATGATTGTGTTGCTTATTATATGCTTATATCTAGTATATGCTATTTGATATTATATGTTTTTGGAATGCCTGTATCAGATATCCCAAGGATCATCATCATATTCTTACCATTTTTTATTTTTATAGTCTGATCCGTTTATTATTTCTATAATATTCGGGTCAGTCAAAGACTTTTTAGGTATAGGGACATTAGTCACTTTAGATGTTGGGCTTTTAAGGAGACAAGTACATGTATTACATCATACTTTGAGAAATCTACTGTGTATATTTTCCTTTGGATTTTTCATTGTACTTTTCTGATGTTATGGCTATAAGATGTACAATTTGTTCTTCACTTTGTGTATATCATCGCCGTGAGTCAAATAATCTATTTTTATAGATTCACTTTTTGTATTTTTATTGTTATGTATTATAACTTTCCTACCGCGATCTGTGACTTTGTTCTCATTTATATATGTTGTATATTGTTTTATCTTGGAAAACCCACATGTTTTTTGCTTTGTGCCAGTATAGGGTATGTATATTAGTGTAATATTTTTAGGTAAGAATTTGTATCAGTGTTAGCCTAGGGGAATATTCACGTATGGTCGCTCCTGATAAGCCTTATTCTTTGTATTACCTGATAGTGTTCTTTGGTAATACTTTTTGGTAGGATGGATATAGAAGTGGGGCGTTACATCCATGTTATGGACATCCTCCCTGTAGTCACTCTATGGGTTCCATTCATATCCCGTCTTCTTCCTTGACCCTAGCCATAAGAGGAAGACTCCTTTTGGTCTACCTCTCCTTCATCTCAGATATTCAGATCAATGGCCCACTTAGTCTCTACTTCTTTTGAACAACAAAGGCATAATATTAGAAAGGCTATTGGTACTACTACCGCTTCTGCTACACCTACGTCTTTGACATCTATCGCTTCCTCTCGTTGATCTACATAACTAGATTCATTTATAACCGTGCTAAACTTTTTATAAAACTCTGATCAAGTACCAGAGGAAGCAGCAAAAGCTTCCATTGACAATTATTATGTTGAAGAATCATTGTGAACCCTTCTAAAGAGTAGCCAAGCACATATGCTTAATTAATACAATTAACAAAACCGTGTTCAATGAGAAGGACGAGCAGATAAAGAGAAGTGGTAGAAAAATTGCTATCCTCAATGGAGAGATAGCTCATTTAAGAAAGAAGTGATAGAGTTAGGGGTACGCCTTATAAAAATTATGTAATTTGTTACATATATCAAAATTGATAACCAATCTTGTTCATGATTAAGGTGTTTAATTTCTATAATATACTTTCTTATATTGCAATATAATTAATTAAGTAATTAGTTTGAAATGTATTAAATAGAAAATTCTTAAACGATATGTTAAATGATAGTAATTACACTGTGCTGTAATAATGAGAAATGTATTACATTAAAATAACATAATATTTTAAATATTCCTAATAAAGATGTTTCGAGAAAGGATTTCGATCCATCTGTTGAGACTAAAGGACGTAACGCTCTTCAATTGTTGGACAATGTATTACTCAAGGCTATTGGAGGAACCAAGAGGTTACGTACTAATAGTTATTGCATAACATGGAATGTCTCACTCGAGAGTTTCCTCTTAGTTGATTATTACAAGGTCAAATAGAAGATCCTGACATAACGATGCTACATAGTTCCTCGACTTGAGAATAGCATGGAACTTCAATGAAGAGACTACACTTTCATTATAGTTAAATCAGGGCATGATGATCCATTGAGCGACTATAGTTGGGTCCAATTTGAAACACTGGAAGTGAAACACTATTCAATAGAGAATTCATCTCCTCATTTATAAGAAGTGATGTAACAACCCGTCCTTCGTAATACCCTGAATGAACATTAAATGGCAACGTCTGACTCTCGAATATCGCAAATGAGAGTCTATCGAGGTAAATTTAAAACAAAGCACTATAACCAAGGCATATCGATAGAATCTCACAGCGGAATGATAATATATAACACATTAAATATATATGAACAGATTGGAAAAAGAATATATAAGAGACGTACTACTGGAAGCAACTGATAAATGAATATCAATATAGAAAGTTAGAATACTTCAACTCCATACATACGAAGTCCTGAATAATATCTGATACAACGAGTATCATATATAAGTATCATATTTTTCATGTACTACTACAATATCAAGTATATATCTAAAGTATCAACATCTTTCCATCAAAATGCTCCAACTATGCCACTTTGGTAGCATATCCCCAAAAACATATGACTTCCAAACTAACCAATTGAGTACTTGAGAGTTGTCATGATATAAACAGACAGAGAATAAACGTGGGTCAGACATAAAGCACGATGTGAGGCGAACTATCTGAAAATACTTTATGTATAAACTATATACAAATAAAATAGGAAACTACTGCTGCACATCCGATCCTCTCCACTAACGTGGCTCAGGGGTAATTTAGACTGCCTATAAATAAGTAAAGTAAACCTATCTAAAGGATAAGGAACTATACCTCAGCCTGCTCTTCTCCTATAATCAACGAATCAGCACAACTATATACTATGGCTCCTACGTAATAGTATACTATGATAAAGATAACCCAATATACAAATGTAGGGGTAATTTAGGTATCGTAATATAAGTTTATCGTGAAATACACAATTGCAATATCAACCAACTAATATAAAACATGTACAATATAACGATAAATGATGAATAGAGAACATGAATTGATACTCATCACTACTGTAACAACCCGGGATTTTCCAACGGTTAATTATCGTCATTAGACGATTAAAATTGTTGGCTAATTGCTATTGGGAGTTTATTAATCAAGTTGAAATTCTTTTGAAATTTGTTAAGGGGTGTGGGCTTTATAAATAATCTTGGGCCATGTTTTTATTGATGCTGTGATAAATATCAAGGGTCGATACCATTCCCCCTTTATTCATTCATTTTCGCAACCCTAACAAAAGCAAACGAAAAAAATGGCGGCTCTCGTTCGTTGTTCGTTCCTCTTCTTCAAAAAAATTAGGGCTTTCATGAAAATTGAAGAGGCCGACTTTAAATTCTTCGTTCAGGTGGATTGTTCTTCCTATTGCTTGACGATCGATTGTCTGCACCCTTGATATGAGGTGAGTGATTTTATTCACTCACATCTAATTTAAACTGCTGATTTTCATAACATTCGAATTCCTAATTTGTGTTCGTTTGATTGTTGTTTGACTTCATTTCGGTTGTTTGATTTCGTTTCGATGTTGATTTTGAATTGGTTGTTTTTCTTGGTCATCACTGTTTCGATTTTGGTTTGACGATATTAGTGTTGTTTGTAACCACCACGATCTCGATTTTGGTTGACTTTGGTCACTTGGATTGATTGTGTTGATTTTATGAAAATATTTGGGTTTGGCACTGTCTTGAGTTGAAACAGCTGTTTCATGATTTGGAACTTGCACGATTCTGTCTCACTGTCGTGTTGGTGTTGCACTTGTGCTTGTTGACAGTGATAATCTTTTTGGCTCTGTGTATTTGCTGATTCCTTGTTTACCAAGGATCGGACTTCGGCCTCCGTGGTTGAACTTGTTTCTGACTCGTTCCAATTTGTGTATATTTGATTACTTGATTTCATGGCATCGATTTTGAACTCGTTGGTTTCCTTGATTGATATGGTTTCGATTTAGAACCATTCGACCTTTCCTTGGTCGTTACAGTAGCGAATTTCCTACTTGACTTCGAGTTTGGTAAATTTGTTGTCTCCGGTTTTAATGAATTCTTTACTGACTTGTACATTTGAGTCTATACTTATGTAAGAATAGTTGTTCATATTGTAGACAGTTGGTATTGCATCACCACCGACAGTTGATACTCTTTGTGTATGTGTGCAGTTTGCACTTGAATATGTAGTTTGGTTGACAATTGAATTTTGTTTGTTCATTGACATATACACCACGTTATTGCATTATGTGGCCTAGTCTTCATGTAGTTTGCTGTCTCATGTGCAGTTTGTACTTGGGTATACAGGTGCACCATTGATGTGAGTGTTGATTTGTCTCGACTGCTCATTCCTGCATCACTATATAGTTTGTAGTTACACCTGTTTATATGGGCACTGCCTATGTATATTTCACTGTTGCATTGACTTTGTACCTATCTGCTTGTAACTGCAGTCACCGGTATCACTGTTTTATGTACTTGGGGTCTGGTCTTTGATGTTGAGGCTGCTTGTTGAATTTCATGCCGGTGAACTGCTTTGACACCAGTTTGTACTTTGTTTTATTTGAAGCGATTTGGTCAAGTTCCTTTGAAACACTTGACTTTGATTGTAGTTTGTGCTCGTTTGATACCAGTTTGTGCTCATTTGTGAATTTTCATTGTGCATTCATGTGCACTTTGTTCATTTGATGGTAACTGGGTGGATGCTGTGCTCATGCTGTTGCAGTTCCATCTAGTTTATTTTGATTTAAGTTGGTGCCATTTGCTTATGATTCATTGCCCTTTTGTGTATTTCATGCTATAGTGGTGAGGCAGTACACGCGTGCATGTACTGCAGCCCTACCAGAATTGACGTTTTAATTGATATTTCAATTGCTTGAATTGTTTTGTGTGTCCAATTCAATATTTTGAAATTGTATTTTGATTTGGTTTGATTGATCATTTTGTTGTTGTCTAATTATCTATTTGATAATTAGATTATGAGTTTCTAATTATTTATTTAATAATAAGATTTTGTTGTTAATTGCCATTTAGGCAATCCTGTTGTTTTCTAAATTATCTTCATTGATAATCCTTTCATTTATCTTCGTTGATAATTTGAATTTGCTGATTTGTTGTTTAACACTGTTACGTGTTATATTTACCGTTATCCGATTTCTTATTAAAGGATTGGATAGACGAGATTTATTGTGACTGTCGTCTATTTGTTATTGAATTATTATTGCTTCTGTGCATTAATAACTGAGTTTGAATTAGACTGACCCATGTATTATTTTCTTTTGAATTTAATACTCGGGTCAGACCGAGTTATTACAGGTTGTTGATATCTTGCTTTGGGTTGCTGCTTAAGCTATGAAGTCTCTTTACATCTTTTGGAGTAGCCGTTGTCATAATATAGGATGATATGTATTCATGTATATTATTGTCAACAATGTACTTGTATATGTAACATCCTGAGTCGACAGTTATAGTTGTAGCATATGTATTGTATCACATGTATTGTAACTGACTTCAGTTATATATATATATATATATATATATATATATATGAGATTTTATATTATCTGTGTTCTGCATTTAGCTTATTTGTGTTATTATTATGTATATATTATCCTAAACTGTTATGAACCATCGTAGTTTGTTTTATACTAGAATTGAAAATGTCGATGGAAGTAAATAAACAAAGAGATGAAAAATAAAATTTTTTACCACTCCTATCGAGATAGCCAATACTAGTGTAAGGCCTAACTATGGATGGCCGCTCCTATCCAGCCTTATTCTTCGTAATAACAAACAGTATTTCTTTTAATACTCTTTGTTATTGTGAGCATAGAGGTGGGGCGTCACAGTTGGAATTAGAGCGAGGGGTTTATGGACATAATATAAAACATAACTTAGATGGAACATGTGTTACAACTATTTGTTGATGTTTTTAGTGGTGCTATGAGTCAAAACTAAAGTTTTGAAATTATGATGAATTTTTTTAAATATCTTTATTTAAAAATAAAAGTGAAATTGTGTTTGATGATTAAGTAATTTGTGTTCTGTTTATCAGAGTGTGCAGCAGAAACAGTGAGACTGTCTTCGCTGAGTACAACTGATAACTCTTTTGGATTTAAAAATCAAAATATGAAAATGAAATTAAATTCATTATGTTGTTACATAGATGTGTTTATTTCTGATTTCCTCGGAAATTTCAAATCCGATTGAGGATCCGAAGCGATTGCAGTCATGTGATTTTGTTGAGATTTTTGCTGTTTTGAATTATCTTCCTTGAAGATATATTCGAATGATTTCTTTGTTCATTTTGTAGTATACGTGCAAATTTAAGTTGCACGTTACTACATTAATTTTACGTTGAACCGGTGTTTGGTTTTAAACGTATTTGATTGCCTTTATTTTTATAATGGGATTTTTACATCGGTGCTAAATCTTTGAAGCACGGTGTTTTGTTGACATTTTAATGAATGAAAATTCACTGGTATTATATTTTGATGTGAATTATTTTGATGAAATTTTGACGTATAAAAATTACTGTCGCTTTGACTTCAGTAACCGTCAATTTTAAAGTGAATTTTCAAGCGGTTATCCCGCAATGCTGATTTTGAGATCCGTTTTACGGTGTTTTGAGAAGTGCAATTTCCTTATCGAAATTGTTACAGATGTTGCTGTTTTAATCACGTATTTTAAAAATCGTTTTAAAATAAAATTGTTTTCCAAAATTTCTACAGTTTGCGCTTTCAAAAGAATGAGGAAGCGATTTAAACGCTTCAGCAAAATTGAGGACTATGAACCCTCATTTTTACTGATTCGCTTAATTCCGGACTTGTCCGTTTGAGAACGTAAAATGTTTTTTATTTAAAATACACAATTTTGCACTTTCAAGGAAACGATGAAAAGATTTAAACGATTTAGTAAAACACGTGGTATGGGACATGTGCGTTTGCTATTTTGGTTAATTCTGGACTCGTTAATTAAAATATTTACTGTTTGACGATTTTGATGATATTGTGTGCTTTCGAGCCACTATGATGGACCTTCGGGTCATATGTTGGAACTTCGGGTCATATGATGGACCTTCGGGTTAAATACCAGTACTAGACCTTCGGGTCATTTATTGGACCTTCGGGTCATTTGTTGGGCGCAAAAAATATAGTACTTGGTAGGCTTCGGCCATATGAGATGCACGTGCGGCGTAGCTAAAACTCGCCATTTGTTGGGATCGATCCACCTTTTATGTTGATTTTCTAGTCATCTTAATTGATTTCTAGATATTTGTTGTTTCCAATTATCTGCAGGTAATTGGATATTTGTTGTTTCTGATTATCGTTTTTGATAATTAGATATTTGTTGATTTGAGTTTTCTCATTATCATTTTTGATAATTAGATAATTGTTGATTTGAGATTTTTGATTATCGTTTTTGATAATTAGATATTTGTTGATTTGAGATTTCTGATTATCGTTTTTGATAATTAGATATTTATTAATTTGAGAAATCTGATTATCGTTTTTGAGAATTAGATATGTGCTGTTATGAGTTCTAATTACCTTTGTTGATAATTAGATATTTATTGATTTGAAATTTCTGATTATCATTTTTGATAATTAGATATTTGATGATTTCTGATTACCGTTTTTGATAATTAGATATTTATTGATTTGAGATTTTTGATTATCGTTTTTGATAATTAGATATTTGTTGATTTGAGGTTTCTGATTATCGTTTTTGATAATTAGATATTTGAGTTTTTTGATTATTGTTTTTGATAATTAGATATTTGTTGATTTGAGATTTCTGATTATCGTTTTTGATAATTAGATATTTGTTCATTTGAGATTTCTGATTATCGTTTTTGATAATTAGATATTTATTGATTTGAGATTTCTGATTATCGTTTTTGATAATTAGATATTTGATGTTTCTGATTATCGTTTTTGATAATTAGATATTTGTTGATTTGAGATTTCTGATCATCGTTTTTGATAATTAGATATTTGTTGTTTGAGATTTCTGATTATCATTTTTGATAATTAGATATTTGCTGATTTGAGATTTTTGATTATCGTTTTTGATAAATGGATAATTGTGTTTTTTGATTATTTACTTGATAATTAGATTTTGTTGAGAATTTGTGAATTTCTTTTATGAAATTAAAAGATTTCTTTGGCATTTGCATTCTCGACTTTTAGTTTTCTAGCTTAACCAGTTTATGTTAGAAAAATAATTGTTATTGACGACCTTAATTATGAAAATTGCGGGGATGTAATTTTTATAAGGATGGGAGTCTGCAACAACCCGGAATTTTGCAACAGTTAATTATCGTCATTAGACGATTCAAATTGTTGGCTAATTGCTATTGGGAGTTTATTAATCAAGTTGAAATTCTTTTGAAACTTGTTAAGGGGTGTGGGCTTTATAAAAAATCATGGGCCATGTTTTTATTGATGCTGTGATAAATATCAAGGGTCGATACAATTCCCCCTTTATTCATTCATTATCGCAACCCTAACAAAGCAAATGAAAAAAATGGCGGCTCTCGTTCGTTGTTCGTTCCTCTTCTTCAAAAAAATTAGGGCTTTCGTGAAAATTGAAGAGGCCGACTTTTAATTCTTCGTTCAGGTGGATTGTTCTTCATGTTGCTTGACGATCGATTGTCTGCGCCCTTGATATTAGGTGAGTGATTTTATTCACTTACATCTAATTTAAACCGCTGATTTTCATAACATTCGAATTCCTAATTTGTGTTCGTTTGATTGTTGTTTGACTTCATTTTGGTTGTTTGATTTCCTTTCGATGTTGATTTTGAATTGGTTGTTTTTCTTGGTCATCACTTATTCGATTTTGGTTTGACGATATTAATGTCGTTCGTAACCACCACGATCTCGATTTCGGTTGACTTTGGTCACTTGGATTGATTATGTTGATTTTATGAAAATATTTGTTTTTGGCACTGTCTTGAGTTGAAACAGCTATATCATGATTTTGGAACTTACACGATTCTGTCTCACTGCCGTGTTGGTGTTGCACTTGTGCTTGTTGACAGTGATAATCTTTTTGGCTCTGTGTATTTGCTGATTCCTTGTTTACCAAGGATCGGACTTCGGCCTCCGTGGTTGAACTTGTTTCTGACTCGTTCCAATTTGTGTATATTTGATTACTTGATTTCATGGCATCGATTTTGAACTCGTTGGTTTCCTTGATTGATATGGTTTCGATTTAGAACCATTCGACCTTTCCTTGGTCGTTACAGTAGCGACTTTCCTACTTGACTTCGAGTTTGGTAAATTTGTTGTCTCCGGTTTTAATGAATTCTTTACGGACTTGTACATTTGAGTCTATACTTATGTAAGAATAGTTGTTCATATTGTAGACAGTTGGTATTGCATCACCACCGACAGTTGATACTCTTTGTGTATGTGTGCAGTTTGCACTTGAATATGTAGTTTGGTTGACAATTGAATTTTGTTTGTTCATTGACATATACACCACGTTGATTGCATTATGTGGTCTGGTCTTCATGTAGTTTGCTGTCTCATGTGCAGTTTGTACTTCGGTATACAGGTGCACCATTGATGTGAGTGTTGATTTGTCTCGACTGCTCATTCCCGCATCACTATATAGTTTGTAGTTACACCTGTTTATATGGCCACTGCCTTTGTATATTTCACTGTTGCATTGACTTTGTACCTATCTGCTTGTAATTGCAGTCACCGGTATCACGTTTTATGTACTTGGGGTCTGGTCTTTGATGTTGAGGCTGCTTGTTGAATTTCATGCTGGTGAACTGTTTTGATACCAGTTTGTACTTTGTTTTATTCGAAGCGATTTGGACAAGTTCCTTTGAAAACACTTGACTTTGATTGCATATTTCTTTGACCAGTAGTGGCATGCCTTCTTTACTGTTGTTTAAGTTTGATGCCTGGATATACATGTGAACTTCATTTGCTCCTCTAGCCACTTGTTGTTCACTGGTCTATCTGGAGCACTGTTTGGCCATAAGTATACATCGAGGCAGTTTGTAGTTGTTTGCGATTTGGCCCCTGTTTGGTTTGTAATGCACTTGTTTCTCTGACATGTACTTGTGCTTGTGCACGTGACTTTTCATTTGATTACACCTGAGTTCATCTTGACTTTTGGGATTACACCTGTGTTGAATCCAGCTGTAAAGCTCGGGTTTGACCTTGTGCTCGTTTGTGAATTTTCATTGTGCATTCATGTGCACTTTGTTCATTTGATGGTAACTGGGTGAATGCTGTGCTCATACTGTTGCAGTTCCATCTGGTTTATTTTGATTTAAGTTGGTGCCATTTTCTTATGATTCATTGATCTTTTGTGTATTTCATGCTGTAGTGGCGAGGCAGTACACGCGTGCGTGTACTGCAGCCCTACCAGAATTGACGTTTTAATTGATATTTCAATTGCTTGAATTGTTTTGTGTGTCCAATTCAATATTTTGAAATTGTATTTTGATTTGGTTTGATTGATCATTTTGTTGTTGTCTAATTATCTATTTGATAATTAGATTATGAGTTTCTAATTATTTATTTAATAATTAGATTTTGTTGTTAATTTCCGTTTAGGAAATCCTGTTGTTTTTTAAATTATCTTCATTGATAATCCTTTCATTTATCTTCGTTGATAATTTGAATTTGCTAATTTGTTGTTTAACACTGTTACGTGTTATATTTACCGTTATCCGATTTCTTGTTAAAGGATTGGATAGACGAGATTTATTGTGACTGTCGTCTATTTGTTATTGAATTATTATTGCTTCTGTGCATTAATAACTGAGTTTGAATTAGACTGACCCGTGTATTATTTTCTTTTGAATTTAATACTCGGGTCAGACCGAGTTATTACAGGTTGTTGATATCTTGCTTTGGGTTGCTGCTTAAGCTATGAAGTCTCTTTACATCTTTTGGAGTAGTCGTTGTCATAGTATAGGATGATATGTATTCATGTATATTATTGTCAACAATGTACTTATATACGTAACATCCTGAGTCGACAGTTATAGTTGTAGCATATGTATTGTATCACATGTATTGTAACTGACTTCAGTTATATATATATATATATATATATATATATATATATATATATGAGATTTTATATTATCTATGTTCCGCATTTAGCTTATTTGTGTAATTATTATATATATATTGTCCTAAACTATTATGAACCATCGTAGTTCGTTTTATACTAGAATTGAATATGTCGATGGGAGTAAATAAACAAAGAGATGAAAAATAAAAAAATTTACCACTCCTATCGAGATAGCCAATACTAGTGTAAGGCCTAACTACGAATGGCCGCTCCTATCCAGCCTTATTCTTCGTAATAACAGACAGTGTTTCTTTTAATACTCTTTGTTATTGTGAGCATAGAGGTGGGGCGTAACAACTACTGTGGGTAGAGTCATGGTGGACTCATGTCCAAAATAAATAGAGTCCATACCTAATTGTAACGTAGACCCTAAGTCGCATTGAGTATGATGGAACTCGTACAGATCTCACCGTACCCCATATCAAGCCTAAATTATATATAATCTACTAGAGATATTTAGAACCTAAGACCGCTTTGGCATCCATCATAATATATTGATTTCTATTAAGGGTCTAAAATAAATAGAGTCAGTACCAAATTATACCATAGACTACGAGCCGCATACAATGTGATGGAACTTGGATAGATCTCACTATACCCTATATCTAGCTTAAGTGATATATGATTTGATCTAGATACTTGAAACCTATATGGATCTCACTGTACATCATATCGAGCATAAGTGATATGCGACCCACTCATAGACGATCTTCATTATCTCCCCCTTCCTAATCATCATGGACTTCTCCACTAATTCGTGTTATGCCTCTACAAAAGGGAATGATGAGGGTCCCCTGTATAATATGCTATCGGAGCCAAAAGGGAACACCAATATCGTAGGTATATATAAAATATAACATCATGTAATCATATATGCATATCATGAGTGAAAACCGATATCTTATCATCCATATGTATTGTTAGTAATATAAGACCAATATAATGTATGGTCACTAATATAAGACCAATACTGGGTATGGTCATAAATATAAGACCAATACCGTTCATCAAAACATAATTACCTCAAGGTCAAAACCAAAAGGTATGGACTTTCTCCGCACTTCGCTTTGAATTTCATTTTTCCGAGCCTTATACTGAACCGCATCCGAAAATGAAAGAAAATCCCTCGTTATTTCTCCTTGCCTACGCCACTTGGAGAAGGTCCCATTGGTGGACTGGTTGGGCTCCACCAGTGGGCTGAAGCCTACTCCTAGGCATTGATCTTAGGCAACAAGCTTTCGCCCTCTATCGTTTTCTTTTTTCATGCCCCATTTCCTCTCTTGCTATGTTTGATGAGTCGCCAAGCTTCTCAAGTTTGCCTTTAGCACATTGTGCCTCTTTTAGAGTTCATTGTTGATATTTTGGAAGTGGTTTCTTATTTATTCAAAGACCAGTTTCAATACGAATCCTCCTCTTTTTCGCATAGAGTTCCATTAGCGACTCTTTCGACCCAGCCTCCTCTATCATGCCAAAATGTACTCAATCAACTTCATTATTAAGTAAGTAACAAAGATAAAATACGAGCTTGTTTTATAGCAGTAGTAACTAATTGTTGTTGATTCAAGGTCAACCTATTCACCCATCTAAATTGCCTCATGTGATTCCTATGTATGTATCAATACACTCGTTTGTGCACTTTTATACACAAAGGCATACGTAAACACACTTCCACTACATAATTCACATTTTGAGCTTCACTAGAGAGATTTCTTAACCCAATATCCTCTCATGCAACTTACCACATACTATAGTCGTTATGGCTACATGAGATGCTTGCAAACTTGCATATACAAAAAAATATAGATATTCACAAACGCGCCCGTGTGTATGTATATAATTATTCATAGAAATACAATTATATACACACACATAGCCACATACAATAATTCTAATTACAATCCACGAATTGTCTTGATTATTATATAACTTCCAATACACGTACACGTGTACCTATTTGTATACATACACATATATTTAAATATGTAGTCCAATTATTATTTAATCAAATCTTTGTTTTATTTACTAAATCTTTTCTATAAAAGTAAAATATCCTTTTCTACTATATTATAAAATCAAGCAATTATTTTATAAAATACTATTCTAGCTTATTAACCATTTCAAGCCTTTAAAGCATCTAATTTCTTTGTTTAAGATCAGGTATTCATCTCATAATCATTTTATAAAATTTCTCATATACCTATAAATTACTTCTTTACTTAAATAATATTTATAAGCACTAGTTAAGCTTCATCAAGCTTCTAATCACTTTAAATAATAAGCATAGATTTCAGAACTCACTTAGTTAGCTTACCACCATTTTATAAAATACTCCATTCGCCTATAAATTTATTACTCTACTTAAATAATATTTATAATCACTAATTAAGCTTCATCGAGCCTCTAATCACTTTAATAATAAGTGTAGAGCCCAAAATTCACTTAACTAGCTTACTATCTTTTCTAAAACCAATTCAAATGATTTAATTATGACTAACTAACGACATATACATCATTATATCACTTAATTAGCCTCTATCATTCCATAACATTACATACCATCATTTAGTTAACCACAAATCAACTCCTTAGCTTACTAACTTTTTTAGAAATGATAATTAAGGTCTCAAGTGAATAGTGGGTTTATGTAATCATGTTTACAACAAAACACAAGTTTTAATCAATCATATCATCTTCTAAATTACTTCATACTTCGTAATCGTACATAAAAAATCAATGATGTATAACAAGTAAATAAAGTAAGAGAATCATCCCACTTATCTTCTTTTCACCAAATCAAGCTCTAAATCACCAAACCCAAACTCTTGCTCTCTTTAAATTTGAGATGAAGCTCCATATACAAGTTTAAGCTAATCAAAAGATGGGCTTTTTAGGAATGAAAATAGAAGAATTAAGGTTATTTTATCAGGATTTATAGGAATTTATTCGAGCTTTCTTAGTGGATCTTGATTTAGGATTATGAAGAGATTAGGAAAAAAAAATTAAGAAATGGAAATGAAAAGTAGCACATAATGAAAATTGAATAAAGAGGTTAGCTAACTTGTAGGCAAGCTAATGGGCCTTAGCTCCAAATTCATTTCATTCACATGAAATTACTATTTTCACTCCAAAAAATTATCGACTCCAGACATAGCCAAACTCATAGTCATTCTTCTCGCGATAGAATTGCAGTCTCAATGGCGGGTGCCTCGAGTTCCAATTCACTCGTATCTAAAAATTGATTATAATAGGCGTTCCGTCGATTAATGATTTAATATTTAAATTAATTATTTAAATATTCAATCGTTAAAAATGAGGGTTGTTATATTCTCACCTCCTTATAATAATTTCATCCTCGAAGTTCGTATTAGTGTGACAAAGTAACTTGACTAACCCAAATTCTCGACCTTTGATAGCGGAAAATTTCAACAGTACCTCCTTTATGCGACTAGAATTTTGGGAACTCCCAAATTAATACTCATTACGCTTCTAGAAAACACATGAAAACATACATTATCCCATATTTCCCAATCTACATACCTCTTTTAAGAAATCTTTTGGCCATTTAAATGCAAATATGAAGAAGCAAGCATTTAAGTAGCTATGCCTTCGCTCTTTAGTAGCTAATTGTACTATACAAAGTGGAATATGCACCAATTCGCCAACATATACTAAACATGTATAGTTTTGTGTAGTAACTGAGGTTACCACAATCATACATGAATATATACTAGAGAGTAAACTAAAATAAGCTAGTATCTGTATATACCATGGACTCCGAGTCACATCAAATGCAGTAGGCTCTAATAGATCTCACCTTGATCCCCATAATTGGCATGGGTGGTGTATGGCCTACTTTAGATAGTCACTATCTCTCTTCGATCATGCTATAACTAGTAATTACAACTAGCATACAAGCAACAACAAGCAATAATATTTAACAAAACGCAATAACAAGAAATAACAATCTACAACAAGAAAAAACAATCAACAACAAGCAATAATAATCAACATCAAGAAATAACATTCAACAACAAGCAATAACATGCAACAACAAGCAACAACAATCAATAACAATTCAATAACCAACAAAAAAAAATAACAAGAAACATACAGACATCAATCATACAAAAAAGGAATCTATACTAACGTACACAGTAATCAACAATAGTCAAATGTGCTTGTCAAGCTGTAAACTCCCGTGAGTCTGTTCGACATTTAAGATGAACCAAATGTCTATGTGGAGCAAATTCTTTCATGAATAATACATAAAAGACTATTACACCTCTCGCTACAAAAAGGAAAGCATGTATAATATGCTGGATCATTGATCCTTCAGAGTCCTAAATAAGTCCAGTAATCTAAGTCTCGACTTTCCATTTCTTTTGAACAGAACCCATTCTCCCAAGGGGAAAACTTTACTAATTAAATCATCATTAAATGTTGATCTACAAACACTTGAGTTTGCTCGGTTCAAACTCACCTCAACTGCACAATACTAATAAGGATAACATACTAAATATACTATGATACTCGGCTAGGAAAGTATCATATCGATTATCTAAATTTTTACAAAACTAGTCGAGAAGTCCTTCCCCAAACTATCACAAGCAACCATAACTATACTATAATTTAACAACAAATAAAGATCATCCAAAATAATATATGCTTATGCGAATTCTAATCCGGTTTCTTGGTTCGACCACTAAAATTTCCTCACACGACTAGACTCGTGCTATAAAAATCTCTCCATCACCTCAAGAATCCGACTCAAGTACTTGTCTTTAAGAATCAAATGAAATACCCTTACCTAACTAGTGCAAATCACTTAGAAACCCCATACTCGAACAAGGGATTAAGAATCAGTACATGAATGGACTAATCCTTAGAAAATCCCTCTTCAACGCATGGGATTAACCTCACCACCTAAGGTTTACTAACACATGGACAGGAATTTATAACACGAGTGATTCTATATGTAATGTGTATAAGTCATTCACTCGGTCTTTGCTTATTATTTTGGTATCCATCGAATACTACTTGGATGCAAATCTAAGTCACCCTTCACCAACCAACCCTACTCAATTCAAAAGCTCATGCATTAAGATCGAAGGGCAATACTCTTGATTCCCTACACCTTAGCTCAACCACTAAGGTTACTCATATAAGGTTTAATGAAAGAATTTACCTATAATGTAAGGTGTCAAATTTAGTCTATCTACCAAGTAACTAGCAAAAGAGGAACATATAGGTCGAGCATCAAAAAGAAAATAAGCAAGTAATTTACAACTAAAGCATACCTTGCTATATGAAATTCTTTCCTTACTCATGAGCAGTAAGTCTTCTAGGACTCAATAGTGCTTCTAAGGTATAATTCATCATCACTTGCCTACCCCTCTGAAGTGTAGAACAATCCTTCTTCAAGTGACCAAGCTGATCTATAATGACCCTAATTTTGACTAACATTATTTAGGACATCTAATTAGATAAATTAAATGAAATAATGTAGATGGTTAAGGGATTGAGATTGGTAAATTAATAAGGGAGCCTTGCCATAATGAATACATAAGCTAAATAGAATTAAGGATAAGTAAGTAGGAGGAATTTGATAAGGGCAAAATAGGAATAGTCTTTGTTCTTATACCCTAAACCGTTCCATCCTACATTTCTCATTCATTTCAATATTTACAAACAAAACCAAAACTCTAGTAAGCTCGGCCAACCACCATTAAGAAGAATCAAAAGAAGAAAAGCGAGGAATCAAGTAGAAATCTTGAAGAAATTAATCAAAGAGCAAATCTCAACCTTCTTAACACCAAGCTAAGGTGAATAATTTGATTTACATCTCACTTTTGTCAATGATTTTGGTTTCAAGGTTGGTTCCAAACTATTTTGCAAATAGTATGCCATGTTATATCTGTTTAAATATATATATATATACGCTTGTTGATGATTTATATTGTTTCATATAAATTTTATGATAAGTTTAGATTGGACAACCTATATAATGACATCGAAATAATTTGTGTTTTTGATATATGGTCAAAAACATTATTTTAGAAGTGAGTTTCAAATTTTAGAATTTTCTAAGTTTTTGTGGATTTATCATGAAATTTTCTATAAAAGAAAATAGTGAATATTGGGTTTATATTATTTAAAGCAAATATATAACAATTTTGGGTATGAAATTTAAATATGTTAGTAAAAATAATAAAAGCAAATTATGGTGATTTATGGGGAATTTTTCTTTGCATTTTAGTATGGTTATTAATTTATTTAAGTTAAGGGACTTAGATGTTTAATATCTTTTAACCAAAGAGAAGGGCTTATTTGTTAAAATGTTTTAATTGATAATTCTGAATTCGGTAGCCTTTTAGAATAGGATTTTGATAAAGAAATGACAACCAATCATATTCTGACAAATAAGGCAAGTTAGGTGAAAAGAAATTACTTTGATAGGTATAAAATCAGTTTTTTTTAATGATTTACCACTTCGCCACTTCCTTAGCTGGCTTTTGTCAACATGCCAATTAGGCTTTCACACTTGTTCGAAACCAAAACACATGATATGAAGAAATTAGTATGGAGCGCATTGGAGAAAGGTGGAAGGGACGTGTAGAAGCTGTAACGACCCCACCACGATACCCAGATTAGCAAAGAACATTACAAGTAATGTCCTCTGTTAATTCGGAGAATACGGCTTTTCAAAGGCAATCGAATGTGAATATATTTTATACTAACATTGACACGTCATTTATACCTTTTCACTTAATATCTAAACTGAATTTGACGTGTACAATATTAATACAATATAATAGACACGCCAATTTCTCAGATTAGAACAATATAACATATAAATAACAGTCATAGATCACAGCGGAATAAATCTCAGCTTATACTTATAAAAATTTTGGGTTTACAAAATGAAATACTAAACTTGATTGTTATACACTTCTACAATTATCTAATCTTAACTGTACATCTTAAAAAAATATTCACAAATTTCCTAAATGAGATAAACTAAAAAGTCAAAAGTGCTTATCCCCTTGCTTGCCTAAACATCCAAAGGTCAACTTGTCCTATAACCTGAAAAGTCTCGGCCTAACCCAAGCAAAATAACACCCTCGTCGGACTATCTCTAAATATCCAATAGGGTGAGAATATAATATAACACAAGAATAAACAACATATAAGTAAATACAGATGTCCAAGATGTAACGAGTTAGGTAATTAATTTAACTCAGAATAGGGTTATAAGTTTGAGTCATAAACACAAACTAGTCACTAAACACATAATAATAGAATTGACTTAATTTAGCATCCATCACAAGACATAAGAATATATATTAATTTCATGAACACAAGACACAAGAATATATAATTATTTCACTAACACAAGAATATATATTTATTTCAATAAAATAAGACACAAGTATATATATTTATTTCACAAACACAGAATAGTCACAGAATCCAAATATCCAGAATCCAAAAGATCTTACTCAAAATGATCGTAATGATAGCACACAAAATCGTGGCAAACAAACAAACAATTTGGTATCACACGAACTGATCCGATACCGGGGATCGTACATAGGACGGGAATCACAGGATCACAAAACAATCTCAAGGATAGCAACCATGACCGAATCTTTCAGATTTATTTTAGATTATCACACTTGAAAAGAAATCCAGGAGTAACTTCTTAAGGATCTAGCAGCCACTTGCCGCACACCAAAAGAAAGTAAACTTTAAAGTGCCAAATACTATCGCCTTCAGTAATTACTATGATTTAACCAATACATCCCATACCGTATGGTGAAATTCAAGTATTTACTAAAATCTAGTAAATATTACTTATTACAGATGCCACTGGAAATCCTGAACTACATTCTCTTAAGGATCTAGCAACCACTTGTCCCATACCAGAAGAGAATACAACTCTAAAGTGTTAAGTACTTTTCCAAATACGATTAGAAGAATTTAACCAAGGAAGCCCATACTACCCAGTGGAATTCGAGTATTCGCTAATGTGTTACTAAATTCCACTCAAACATTATACTCAATGAGTTATACCATATTCAACAAAGTGTTATTCAAAAGCATTTGAAACAATTGATAACATTATGTCGAATAATAGTACTTCCCAAATTATAGAATTAATGTTCTCATAACAATTTTTCTCTCTGATTTTTACTATTTAAAAAAACAAATGTTATAATTTTCCACAAATCCACTTATTATTTAACTTTAATTAAGTGTGCACTTGTTTAATAAAATATTCTATAACCATGAATTGTTACAAGATTCCACTTATACACACAAAGTTATCACAAATTTTCATATAGTTGTATTATTCACAAAACTATATTTTAAAACCATATTTGATTACTCTTCTAAATCCATATTAGAATATAACCATTTTATTTAAAAATAAATTAAGTTTATACTTTTGAAAATTACATTTTCAAATTTCATGAATCCTATATATATTCCTAATCCATAATCACTTTTATGTAAAAATAGATTCAATTTGTATTTCCAAAGTCATATTTCCAAATCCATAAATATTTTAATAAACATGCTTAATATATGAAATAACTTGCTAAAAAATCATTTTAACATTTATTAACTTAATTTAAAAATAATTCTAAGATTTATAAATATAAATATTTCTCTTCTGTAAAATTACTTGTATACGAAGCTTATCAACTTATTTCATTTAACTAAAATTTATGGTCTAAAGATCTATAGTTAGGACCACTTAAATCTCTTAATTTTACAAAACTCAAAACAAAAAAGTTGTATATAAAAGTCTAAGCTTTCTAGAACATCAAGAATCATTGTATTCCGATAAGTAACGAAAAAGTTACGATCAAAACAATTTCTCAGGTTTAAATTTATTAATAATTTTTTGCATTGCCAAGCCAGCGATAAGAAACAAGTTTTTGACCATTAAAACTTCAAAATTTTGCAAAATATTAAAAGTTATAACACAGATTCCATGCTTTCTAGAACTTCAAGAATTATTGAATTCCGATTAGAACGAAAAAATTATGATCAAAACAATTTCTGTGTTTCAAAGGAAATTTTAAAAACAAAGGACATAGAGGTTACCTCTTATTCAAACCCTAATTTCTCCTAGTAAATCGCAGATTCACAAAAGGTTATAAACATAAAATTATTTCTTATAAAAGTAGCTTTCAAATGAAAAAAAACTTTACTCGATTTCGATTTACTAATCAAAGTTATGGTGATTTTAACATTAGGTTTCAATTAAGAAAGTTGGACAGAGCAGAGCTACACCGTCAGTTTCAAACTCAATTTCGACCCCCTAAACAGCAGAATTTTATAAAGTGATTAAAAGAGAATTTGTAGCTAACTTATAACGACCCATAAAATTTTATTAATTTTTAATTGGTTTTATAACGTATTTAATTTGGATTTTGAAATTTTTTAATAATAATATTTTGAAATAAAGTTTTAATATTCGGTTTACGTATAATTAAATATAGCAAATGGTAAATTTTCAATTAACTATATGAGGGTTTATTTATTATATAATTCTATTAAATTCAAATCAGTTAATAATTGGTGAAAATAAATTTATTTTCAAGACCTGAATATTTTTACACAGAAAAAATTCTAAATCATCTTCTGACTGAGACGACATTTTTCGTTTTCCCAAATTTGGACTTCTATAGCTCCGTCAATCTTATTTTCTGCGTTTTTACTGTATTTTTTCTGCTAATGAAAATTTGAATTTTTATAATTCAATCGTACCACCAATATCTATATACCATTTTGATCGTCTTGTTGTACTGATCACTACGGTATATTTATTTCTGTATTTTGAGATTCGATACGCGACGGAAACAATAAAAACGTGGGTCATCGGTGCTGAAATTTGTGACTTGGATTTATCTACTTTTCAAATTTGAAACCATACAACTCATACCATATTAAATTTCTTTTAAAGGTTTTAGCTAAATCTATGGGTGAGCGTTGCCACACCTTTCCACCTTATATTTAATTCTCTACCGTTTCAATTTGCATTCTATCCGTTCACATTTCATTTATTCCTTTTCTACCATATATTCCATTATCTCTTTCTGCTATTTGCTAATTGCTATTTGCTCATTCACGCGATCATTTAATTGAAATCAAAATTTCAACCCTTACTTCTCTTTTCTTTTCAAATTTGAAACGTATTATTAAATCAAGCCATTAATTGCTTTTATTTTTTTTCCTTAAATCAACGTACAGCTCACACAATTATAAATTGCATTAAATTTTCTGATGAACCACACCATGACCGTTTATATTACATTCATTTGGAATATATTCATTTGTTTGAAATCTTTCCCTTTCTCTCTCATCTCAGTTGGGAATAAAATAAATTTCAGCGGAAACCACGTTTCAATGCTTTTAACTCTTTATAACTTTTGATAAAATTTCCTGTCCTTTTTGAAACTAAAACGTATAGGGATATACGTTTCTCATTTATTAATTTCTAAATCGTCCTGTTGTCCTTTTCATGTATGTTATATTTATTTATATTTTAACATTTTCTATTTATTTCACTCATCTCCCTACACGTTTCTATTTATTTGCTGATTTGTTGCATACGTTTCGTTTTGGAAAAATGCGGTTTATTCCTATTTATTTCATTTCTCAAATTTATTTCATCTTTTATTGAAATTCGACCGTTGCCACGTCATACCATTTTGGAAGTATGAATGTACAAAACATGCATACGTTTTATATTCATTTAGTTGGAACGGTCACTTTAATTTTTGCCTTTAAAATTCCATTTTCTTCACTACAGCTGGAAAGTTATAAAACATTCAAAAAATTTAAAAGCTCACCTTAAATTGTGCATTTGTCTCATTAAGTATTGTGTTTTTTGTGTGTGCGTAAGTTATTGTTGTATTTTATTTTATATATATAAGCCTAAGTATTGTTCTAAAAACTTTAGATATTTGCATGGGTACATATTTTCATATTGGGTTGGTTGTATAGATATACTAGTATACATTTCAGAGCTTTATAGGTTTGTATTAGTTATAATATACACATATATATATATATATATATATTATTTTTATTTTACCTTCATCTATTGTCAGGTGTTGTTTAAAATATAATATGTATACAAGTTAGGTATAACGGCTGTTGTGAATATGTGTAACAATATATATAACATTTTTTAAACATGTATATAGCAGCCCATATAAAGGTTTGTTTGTACACACTTTATTGTACATATAAAATGTGGGTTTGCATGTCAATATTGGTAAGCATAAGCATCCTTTCTCCGTTTTTCTACTAGCATTGTGTTAGCATATTTTTATTTTTGGTAAAATAATAATAATAATGATTACAGTATATTATTTGTATAGGAAGTCCGCATTTGGTTAACTATTAGATTTCTTTAAACTTACATTATTTACTGTTATGTATATCTTTGGATGTTAATTTGGTTATGTACATTTAGTTTCAGATATTGATGTTCCAAATATAACGTATATACTATAAGATAGAGTGAATTTGGTTTTGATTTTTTTTATATGTTTGATTTCAATAAATATATTTAATTTAAGAGTTATATAAAATGTATATATACTTTAATTTGAATTTTGGGTTTAAGGAGGATAATAATATAAAAATACATCTAGCCTAAATTTTTATCGAGCTAATTTGACCCGTTTCCATCAATTTCTTTTAGCAGCTTTGATCGTCGATTCGTGCCGATCTTACTTTGCTTTGAGATTCGTGCTTGGGTTTCGTAACTCAACTTCATTGTCTATCTCTCTAACCTCAAAAGGTGAGCAATCACTCACGATTAACGTTCTTTTATTTATTAAATTTGATTTCAATTAGAACGACAATTGAAATATGTTGCTAAAATTTAACTGTTAATTTTTTTAAATTGTTATATATGTGATATGCATTTATATGTAATTGTTCACCTATGGGATATGACACCATATCCTGTTGTTCATATTATATTGTTATTGATGATATATGCCTGTTATTATTATTGTCATATCTGTTATCACTCTGCAAGTTCCCTGTTAGTATAGAAATCACTATGGGTTGAAATGATACATACCCGAACGGATTTTAGAATAGGAGAATTTCGTTATAGGTTGAAATGATAAACCCAAGCGATTTTCATTTGAATTGAATTTGGGATTACAGGTTGAAATGATATCCACCCGTATATATTTAGTGTACGGATTGCAATGATAAATATCCGTAGCACTTGACCATATGATAGGAAATATATACAGACACCGCTGGTCCGTATATAAATATTGTAAAAATATTTTCTATGATTTTGGAAAGAAATATATGGTTTAATAATAGCTTCTTAAGATATTTTATAAATGGAAATTTTATATATAGATTCAGTAGTAATATTCGATTAGATTGATTTAATACATATAATATGGGTAAGTATTTATGTAAATCTATATTTCAAATAGATTCTCTTGTAATAAATTGAATAATTAAGAATGGGAGATAAATTTGGGTTTATTAAAATGGTATTTAAATAAGGATTTATTTAATTAAATCGGTTTGAAATTATTGAATGGGAAATTTAAATAGTATGATTTTATAATTTGATTTTTGATTTAAGTGATTTAATGAATATTTCATGTTTAAATAAATTAAGGAAAATACTGAGCAAAATGTAATTTAAGGTTGCTTAAATAATATTGAATCTAATGAGAGAATATTTCAAGGCCAAATAATAATAAAGTTAAGTCGAGATCTATATGAAACTGTTAAATTTAACATTTAAATATTAAATTTTGAACTATATTGGAATTTAAATGGTTTATTTTGAGATTTAGATCTGTATTTGAAATCAATATAAGTTAAATCTATTATTTAGAAAACTGAATTGAAATAAAAATTTAGTTTGAAACTTTTAATATTTAAAGTTTTGAAATATATTGAAGTGTAAAAGAGTATTTTCTGATTTCAAATCTGGATTTTTGAGATCGATAATTTTTAATGGTTATTTAGAAATTGAGTTGAATTTAAAGTGATAAATTGAGATTTGACTAGATTTGAATTTGGAAATTTAGTAAATTTGAATCGTAACTTTGAACGTGGTAAATTTTGAAATAATTATATATCTAATGAAATTGATATTTTGGTTTTGAAGTATAAATAAATTGGAATGACCATGTTGTTATAGTGTATATTTCTACCCTGTAGATAGTTCCTTGGATCCTTAGAGGATGGGTATCCCAAACATCCTCTAAGTTAATTATATTTCAGTTGATATTTCACTTGAGTTGGATTTATGGCCATAAGAATGTTAATCCTGACTCGAGTGTTTTGTGTTTTGCTTTACGCTCGGGTCAGACTGAGTGATACAGCATTTGAGACTCACCTTCGAAGTTGGAGCTTTGCTTGAAGATCCAGCTATTTATCCTTTCAATCATCCAGTTGATTGGTTCAGAGAAGTCATCTGCTCGTACTGGAGATTTCACTGCATCTGGGGTATTCTGATGTATTTTATTCTAACTCTGATGTATATAGTAGCTTCATGAACTACTATTCTCCATCTATTCCGCTGCATTTTTATTACTCTGTGTCTGTGATCTGTGATTATTTATTTACTGTTTATGCTGAGTTTGCCAAATTAAATTAACAATTCGGTATTTTGAATTATTCAAGTCAGACATGGATGGTTTTATTGTCGATTTGAATGGTCCAAAATAGCGGGTCGTTATAGTTGGTATCAGAGCTTTGGCTCTAGGCAAAACTTAGCATATATGGTAAATTTATTTACGGAATCACTTTCATTCGAGTTGAATCTCTTCCTTTTTGACTAGATTTCCTTTGAATTTTGGAATGTCCCTCGGTTTCGAAATTCATTCTTGTCTTTTTTTATTTATATTCGTTTGATTCTGGAGTATCCCATAACTCCACTGAATGTTTTGTAAAGGGGGAGAAAACTCCTTTACAATTGGCATTGATTCACCGAATATTTCTGTATCCTCGGTTTACGATGCTGCTATATCTTGATATGGCGAGTTCTATCTCTGGCGATCGAATCTCGATTTGTTTTGGAATTCCAAATCGATTATATTCCTGAAGTCACAGTTGACCCAGTTAAGGTCGCCCGCATTTTATAGAAGTATATCCATCTTCTATTTTGTAATTTAATTATCTCATCTTTGATTGAGTCTATCTTCGAACCAGAATTCTATTTGATTAGAGTCCCTCTAATTTGTATATCTATCTTTATTTGGAAATCCATTCTTAAATCATCCTTTGGAAATCGGGTTTTGTTTGTATTTTTGAAACTGTTTTATATATCGAAATTATTATTTGGTAACTACGATTTTATTCTATATATAAAAAGAAAATATTTTCGATAAGGATTATATACCTATATATAAAACAAATAAGAAATGTTATTCTATATAAAAGTTTTGAAAGGATTTGAAATTTTGAAATATTATAAGAAAATTGAATTATATAAAAAATGATTTATAACTGTAGGGTTAAATTTGAATTTGAGAATTGAATTCCAGTATTTTGAAATTGGTTTTAATATTTTTGGAAAATATATAAAAATAATACGATTTAAAAGTATTTTTCGAATAAGAAATGTTTCAAATGAGTTCAAATGAATTCCAATAATTTTGAAGAAATTTCAAAGAAGTTTTCAAGAAAATAGAAGTCCATAACTCACTTATGGTGCCGGAAAATAATTTCGGTGATGAGTGCACGCATCATCGACATTGATTTTCGAGTTTCAGAGTGAGGGAGAGGCCACTTTAATAGCTTTGCTATGCGAGTGATTTTGTGAAACAAATTTTGATTTCAAATTTTGAAGTATGATTTGATATTCGAAAGATATAGGTATATATATTTGAAATAATTTAAAGTAAGCCGGTGTTCAATCCTCGAGTTTTTGATTTGATTTAGTATAACACTATTTCTAAAAATTGATTTACTGATTTCCAACTCTTGGATTTGAAATTTGATTTCACCGACTATTTTGAAGGTTCGAACACTTCCAAATCAAGGTTTAAAATTTTAAAACTAAGAAATTTCGAAGAGTATAAAATATTTGATAAAGAATATAAGTTTAGTTTTGTATATTTAAAGTATGAAGAGTATGACTTAAGTAAATTTGAAACTTTTGTTAAATAAATAATTTGCAAGAAGGAAAGTTGGATTTTCATATAGAAATAAATAGTTAAAGGTTTTAAAGGGATAATTATAAAGTTAGAACCATTTTATAATTGATTTTGAGAAAATATTTGGTTTGTAATTAGATTGGAATTAAAACCAGTACTTATATGGAGATTTTAGGAAATGAATTTGTTTGTGACGCCCCACCCCGAGACCCACCTTAGTAAAGAGAATTAACGAGAAATTCCGTCTACTAAAGCGGAGAATAGGGCTGGTTAAGGGCGACCATCTATAACTTTGTCTTAAACATCTACTGAATACATCGATAAATGCACTATGATTTTTTTTTTCTTTTCTATCTCAATGGATCGACATACACAGTAAATGCTTAATCCAAAACTATAGATGACTAACGGATCTATCAAAACAAAATACAATAACTAAATGTAAAGCACATCACAGAACAGTAATCAACATCATATATATACATATACACTGATACATGTTTAGTACAATACAATATGAATACAATAAAGGTGGTATTCGACCACACTATAAACATTGAATAAAATATAAATACATCAGAGTCAAGCGGAAAGAAATATAAACTACACAAAAGTGCTAGGCTGATATTCAAGCAGATGCATCAAAGCTATGTCCTGAAACTGATATCTAACCTGAAACAACTCGGTCTGACCCGAGTATAAAATACACGGGTTAGTCTAGCTAAAACAATCAGTTAGTAAGGATATGCGATGATATGAAGCATAAGATACAAGGTGATAATTCTTCTCAAATGAGAAGAGGCAATAGAAAGAACACATACTCATGACTTAAGTGAAACAATGTCACTTAAGTATACAAACGCCTCAGAAAAAGATAAACTCAACAATAATACTCAAATAATATAAACATTCGCCTCATATCATCGGCGATATCCCAAAATGTATACATGGTTTCCATGAACCAAATTCCTTCAAAAGGAGAAACATCAATACAAACTCTCGCCAAATGGCAAACATAAAACATTCTTATATAGGTTGATTTAAAACTAAAATATAGAATAATCTCCAAATTCAGTTATATCTCATCTCCTCGGTATAATTGTATATAAATCTAAATCTCAACTCGCCAAAATGGCAAAACCCAGAATATCCTATAAAATGATGAAATCGTCCAAACTCATAACTCAAGGAACTTAATAAGAGTTCAAAACATCATAAATGAAATCACCATATACATAACATCTCATATTGCACTAGGTATCGATGTAATAAAACATCTTAAAATGGTGAAATCACAATAAAACAGAAAACTCAGAAAACCCGGATTGGCCAAATCCCCGATTGCAATGCCGAAGCAATGCTGCACGTGCTAAACTCAGATGGCCGAAGACTCAGACAAGGTCGCTAACACCTCCCAAAGCAGTTCGTCCTCATGACAAGGTTGCTGACACCTCTCCAAGCCGTTTTGTCCACCCTAACAAGGTCGCTAACACCTCCCAAAGCAGTTCGTCCTCATGACAAGGTCGCTAACACCTCTCAAAGCAGTTCTATTAGGTAAACATTGTGAATGTGTCACAAACTCACGGATATGAACCCAAAAAGTGTTAACGTGTGTCCCATACCACACATTCGCACTTAACGATTTACTAACCGCTAGTCGATGCCACACTAGGAACATCATAAAGTTCAAAAAATTATACCTCGCCTAGTCTCATTGGCGAGTGATAAAAAAAACACCATACTTGTCTCATCTCATCGACAAGTATTAAATGGTATCGTAACTTGTCTCATCTCATCGACAAGTGAAAACATCATGATGGTTTATCTTAAACCATAAATCTCAAAGTAGAAATCTCAAACCATAAAACTCGCTAAATATTGGGCTTTCCAGATAATTTCTAAATATAGGAATTATAATCTCAAAAACCCGCCACAAATTTGGCTAAGTAACTCAAAAATCATAAACCGAATAGTTTCGATCGTACAAGTCCGGAATTAAGCGAAATAGTAAACGCACATGTCCTATACCACGTGTTTTACTAAATCGTTTAATTCTCTTTCTCATACGTTCGAATAGTGCAAAGTGTATGTTTTATATTTAAATAGTTTACTAGAGAAAATAAGCTTTTAAAACTTTTCCCCGAAAATATTAATAAGACCAATATTTGTACTTCCTTTATTATAAGAAATAAATAGATTTTATATTAGAAAATAATTTTAAAATACCATATATTAATAATTTGAAATGTTTGTTTATTTTAAAAATCACTTCAAAATGGTTTAGTGAAAACCGTGCTCGAAAACAATGAAAAACAAGAAAGATAACTCAAGACCGGTAACTTGAATTTAATACGAATTCAATTCAAATTTCACCCAAAATCAATTCAAATTCTATTTAAATTTGATTTTCAAATTCTCTAAATATAGCTAGCCTGTTGATAGGCATTATAGCTCTAAAAACATCTCAAAAACAACATCAAAATCAAACAAGGGTGAGAGCAAAAATAAGCTACTACAATCCTTAGGTCAATGATTCTTATTGCTGTCGTTTTGCTCTCGGGACAGCGACAAACAAACGTTGTGTTGACCAAGCTAACTTCGAAATTTCAGAAAACACGAAACACGAAACTTTAAGCACAAAGTCTAAGATTTCTGGAACATCTGAAATTATCGAATTTGGATAAGAAACGCGAAAGATATGGCCAATATAATTTTCAGATTTTAAGTTCACTGTTGCTGTCGTTTATTCTTAAGGCAGCAGCAAAGAAATAAAGTTTCGACTATATTATCCCCAGAATTTCGCAAAACTCAAAACAATAAAGTTTTAGAAAATTCTCTGAGCTTTCCAGAACATTATGAATTATCTAAATCCAATTAGAAACGAGGAAGATACATCTAATTTACTAACTTTATTTAGTTTAGACAATGTAATTATCAAACAAACAGAGCTGAGAGTTTGTGGTAGAATTTCAGTCATCCTATGCTCAAAATTTGCAAATATGTTCAACATGAAAGTTGTCATATATAAATCAAGCTTTCCAAAACATTAAAAATTATTGAATTCTGATTAAAAATGAAAAAGATATGGCTGAATCAATTTCGAATTCAAACTCAGGAAATTTAGTTAAAGACAGAATTATACCCTTATTTTCATTTCTATTTCAGGTCCATAAAAATGCTAAATCTTGAGAAATGATCAAAACAAAAACTGTTCCTTATTGAATCTAGTTTCTAACAAAAAAAGACTGACCTCAAACGGATAAGAAACGTAAAAGTTATTGCTATGTTACTACAGCACATCCGTATTATATTTCAGCAATCATCTAAAGTAAACATTAGGTATAATTACAGTAAACGATTTCTTTCTTATCTTTACAATTACAGTCAAGATCTAGCTAGAAATGTGAGTTAATAAACTCACCTTTGCAAATAGAAGATCAAACTCGAGCAAAGTTGAAGAAAGTTGAAGGCTTTGAGTTAGAACAAACTTCAGGAAGACATGCAACCAAGGAAAAACCCAATTTCAGACAATCAAATTTTGCTAAATTAAAATTTGATGAATTAGAGATGGATTTTTGTAGTGATTACCTGAATATAGTGTCCTAGTTTGATTAATTTCAGCAAATAATTGAAGAATTTGGTGGATTTGAGCCTAGGTTTGAAAGAGGAAAAAAGATGTTTTCCCTGTTTTCTCTTTTCTTTTGTTTTCTGGGAATGAGAATGTACTGTACGTACATTATTTTGAGAAGAAAGACTTTCTTCTTCAGGCTAGTTTAGATAAATGGGCTTAGACCCATTAACAAAAATGAATTTGTTAATTCTAATTATCACTTAAACACATATACACTTGTGTAAACAAACCAAAACGACATATATTAACAAGATTTCAACACAATAAAAATTTTCAATCATATTTCCCTGTCTAATAAAATACTTTGCAACAAATACAAGATAATTTTATCTATAAAAATTATTTTTCATTATTAAAACTCTTAGTTTTACTAAATACATAATTTACACTATAATTTGCACAAATATTATTTTTAACACCAAAAATTACACAAAAATCATTTTCTTGCATAATTAAATTCAAATAACCATATTAACATCATTTTTACCCTTCAAATATTATTTTTAAATAAAATTCCATCTTTTTATTTATAACATACACATATTAAATTTTATTACTTCCCTAAAATTTACAAAAATCAATATTTGGCAATAATTTGCAAAATTATTGCACCTTATCAAATTAAAATCCTATGATGCTCATTTTCTTCCAAAATAGCACAATAAAGTTTTTAAAACTTTGTTTCCGATATTTTACATTTATTATCTTCTATTTAGTTCAATAAATCACCAAATTAACATATTTCCATCTTTCACCATTTATTACCAACATTATCATATTAACTCTATTTTATTCTTTCCAAATTCAATGTTTATTCAAAATAAATAATTTTAAGTCTCCAGTTTCTTTTTATTTCACCATTATTGAATTGTAACCACTGGTATAATTAAATTTCCAAGTAATCACCAACACCAGGGTTGTTACATTGTTTGACTTGAATTATGTTGATTTGGGAACTGGGATTATTTTCTAAGCCTATTATTTTGGGAACTTCGAAATTGAGATATTAATTTGGAAGAAAGTTGGTGAAATCATATATGATTTTTAAACTGAATTGATATTAAAATGATTTGAAATTGAGAACCTTATATTATTAAGTACTTGATTTGGGAGTGGTCGAACTTATATAAAATGGATTTGTAAAAGTATGAAATTGATTTGAAATCCATTGATTTGAAAGGTACTCAATTTGGAAAGAGAATTTTATATAATCGAAGTCTATATAAGTATGATTTGATATACTATTGATTTGGAAAGTATTCGATTTGAAAATGGGATCCTATATATAATGGACTTTATATATGTATGATATTTGAAAGTGATTTGAAAAGGTACTATATGATATATATTTTCGAAGCAAAGATATGGAAAGTGCCTTCTGCTTGATATCCACTTTGTGGCCACATCGTGGATTCATTCTATCGATATTATTCTCTTTGATTTTTGGTTCTCCGGATGTAATACTCGAGTGCTCCCACCATGGCGTAACCCATGGTTTTTTTCTCTCTCTCGCGACTGCATAGCGCAATTGCCTGGCTGAGTCTGGCCTAGGGGTACGGATTGTTTCCTGGGGGATCCAGGCGTAACCATTGTGTATCCTGCAATCTGTGTAGGTCGCGATTAGTTGCGAAACTGCCTGACTGAGACGGCCTAGGGGTACGGAATGTTTACTGGGGACCCAGGCGTAACCATTGTGTATCCTGCACTCTACTAGTCATCATGGCGTAACTCGCATGGCTGAGAAAGCTTACGGATATAGATTGTTTCCTGGGGGATCCAGGCGTAACCATTGTGTATCTGCGAACCATGGTTGGGCAAAGGTTTTGGTTTGGTTATTTTGTTTGGATTGTACTTTCCATATCTGTTTTAAAGGTTTTTCAAGTATTTTCACTGGGTGTTGAAACAAGTCTACTAAGTGCTTGAAGAATTCTAGCTTTGCGCCTGATCAACGCATGACCAGAGTCTGCAAGAACGAGGATAAACTTGTTAAAACATCGAGTTATAAAAGTATTTTTGAAAAAAAGAAAAAGGATTTATTTTGATATAAAGGTATTTATTATAAAAGTATTTCCAACAAAATAATTTGTATTAATATTTGAAATTGAAATTCTTATGGTTTGAATTAATTATTCGTGCCCGATACTATTCTTTTGAATCCACTTTATCTACTCGGCTTTATCTGTTCACCTATATTATGTATTCCCGAATCTACCTTCCTTCCCATTTGAATATACCCTTTAAAATATTGTTTAATTATATACTACCTGGTTCAATAGAAAATTATAAATATTTTGGAAGTTATTAAGTAAATAAAACATATTTAAAGCAAGTGAATGATTTATTAATAATGTTTGAAAAGTATCTAAAGACAAATTTAAAAGTTATGAATTATGGATTTAATGTTTTCAATAGCTTCTTTGTAAATATAACTAATGATGCAAATAATTGTTTTCAAATAGCTTTCATATATGTATAAAGGTGTTAGTTAAACATATTAAATTCCAATGAGTTTTGAAAATTTTAAAGTATTAAAGATAACTGAATCGCAAATGAATTTTTCAAATGAATATTTCAAGTAAAATTTATATAGTTTTAAATTAATTATTTACCCTTGACTTTCAATCTACCTTTATTTCTGGTTGTTCTATTCTCCTACCTCCTTCTTTTTGGGGACGAAAAGTTTTGAATGAGGGAGAGTGTAACGGCCCATAAAATTTTATTAATTTTTAATTGGTTTTATAACGTATTTAATTTGGATTTTGAGAAATTTTAATAATAATATTTTGAAATAAAGTTTTAATATTTGGTTTACGTATAATTAAATATAGCAAATGGTAAATTTTCAATTAATTATATGAAGGTTTATTTATTATATAATTCTATTAAATTCAAATCAGTTAATAATTGGTGAAAATAAATTTATTTTCAAGACCTGAATATTTTTACATAGAAAAAATTCTAAATCATCTTCTGACTGAGACGTCATTTTCCGTTTTTCCAAATTTGAACTTCTACAGCTCTGTCGATCTTATTTTCTGCGTTTTTACTGCATTTTTTCTGCTAGTGAAAATTTGAATTTTTATAATTCCATCATACCACCAATATCTATATACCATTTTGATCGTCTCGTTGTACTGATCACTACGGTATATTTATTTCTGTATTTTGAGATCCGATATGCGACAGAAATAATAAAAACGTGCGTCATCGGTGCTGAAATTTGTGACTTGGATTTATCTGCTTTTCAAATTTGAAACCGCACAACTCATACCATATTAAATTTCTTTTAAAGGTTTTAGCTAAATCTATGGGTGAGCGTTGCCACACCTTTCCACCTTATATTTAATTCTCTGCCGTTTCAATTTGCATTCTATCCGTTCACATTTCATTTATTCCTTTTCTACCATATATTCCGTTATCTATTTCTGCTATTTGCTAATTGCTATTTGATCATTCACGCGATCATTTAATTGAAATCAAAATTTCAACCCTTACTTCTCTTTTCTTTTCAAATTTGAAACGTATTATTAAATCAAGCCATTAATTGCTTTTATTTTTTTCCTTAAATCAACATACACCTCACACAATTATAAATTGCATTAAATTTTCTGATGAACCACACCATGACCGTTTATATTACATTCATTTGGAATATATTCATTTGTTTGAAATCTTTCCTTTTCTCTCTCATCTCAGTTGGGAATAAAATAAATTTCAGCGGAAACCACGTTTCAATGCTTTTAACTCTTTATAACTTTTGATAAAATTTCCTGTCCTTTTTGAAACTAAAACGTATAGGGATATACGTTTCTCATTTATTAATTTCTAAATCGTCCTGTTGTCCTTTTCATGTATTTTATATTTATTTATATTTAACATTTTCTATTTATTTCACTCATCTCCCTACACGTTTCTATTTATTTGCTGATTTGTTGCATACGTTTCGTTTTGGAAAAATGCGGTTCATTCCTATTTATTTCATTTCTCAAATTTATTTCATCTTTTACTGAAATTCGACCGTCGCCACGTTATACCATTTTGGAAGTATGAATGTACAAAACATGCATACGTTTTATATTCATTTAGTTGGAACGGTCACTTTAACTTTTGCCTTTAAAATTCCATTTTCTTCACTACAGCTGGAAAGTTATAAAACATTCAAAAAAATTTGAAAGCTCACCTTAAATTGTGCAAAGCGTTTTTCTCTAGCTTTATAACTTTGGGTTATGCCAGCTGTTAATTTTTTTTCCATCAATTCAAAATTATTATTTGTCATTCCATTTTTGGGTCTCTTCATTCTCCTTTATCAACTTCCATATATTTATTTCCCTAGTCACTTTAATACATTTTAGAATAATAATTAATATATAGCCGTTTCATTTTAAAGCTTTTCATACGTTTTATATATGTCAAAAAAAGATGTGAATGGATATTTACCCGAGGCTCACACCGTTTTGAATTATAAGTTTTTTTTTTGGTATTCATTAATTCTTTTACTGCTCATTTTATTTCACCTTTATAAGCTTTTTTTGGTAAAGCGAGGATCTACTGTCAATTTCTTCTCCTCAATTTTTCTTTCTCCACCCTCTCTCTTCTTTCACACTCTTACACGCAACCGTGTCTCACCTTGTCACCCATGTTGCCTTGTAGAAAACTTTTAACATATATATATATATATGATATCTTGAAAGGTAATACAACTTGTGCGTTTGTCTCATTAAGTATTGTGTTTTTTTTGTGTGCGTAAGTTTTTGTTTTAATTTATTTTATATATATAAGCCTAAGTATTGTTCTAAAAACTTTAGATATTTGCATGAGTACATATTTTCATATTGGGTTGGTTGTATATATACTAGTATACATTTCAGAGCTTTATAGGTTTGTATTAGTTATAATATATATATATATATTATTTTTATTTTACCTTCATCTATTGTCAGGTGTTGTTTAAAATATAATATGTATACAAGTTAGGTATAACGGCTGTTGTGAATATGTGTAACAATATATACAATATTTTTTAAACATGTATATAGTAGCCCATATAAAGGTTTGTTTGTACACACTTTATTGTACATATAAAATGTGGGTTTGCATGTCAATATTGGTAAGCATAAGCATCCTTTCTCCATTTTTCTACTAGCATTGTGTTAGCATATTTTTATTTTTGGTAAAATAATAATAATAATAATAATGATTACAGTATATTATTTATATAGGAAGTCTGCATTTGGTTAAACTATTAGATTTCTTTAAACTTACATTATTTACTGTTATGTATATCTTTGGATGTTAATTTGGTTATGTACATTTACTTTCAGATATTGATGTTTCAAATATAACGTATATACTATAAGATAGAGTGAATTTGGTTTTGATTTTTTTTATATGTTTGATTTCAATAAATATATTTAATTTAAGACTTATATAAAATGTATATATACTTTAATTTGAATTTTGGGTTTAAGGAGGATAATAATATAAAAATACATCTCGTCTAAATTTTTATCGAGCTAATTTGACCCGTTTCCATCGATTTCTTTTACCAGCTTTGATCTTCGATTTGTGCCGATCTTACTTTGCTTTGAGATTCGTGCTTGAGTTTCGTAACTCAACTTCATTGTTATCTCTCTAACCTCGAAAGGTGAGCAATCACTCACGATTAACGTTCTTTTATTTATTAAATTTGATTTCAATTAGAACGACAATTGAAATATGTTGCTAAAATTTAACTGTTAATTTTTTTAAATTGTTATATATATGATATGCATTTATATGTAATTGTTCACCTATGGGATATGACACCATGTCCTGTTGTTCATATTATATTGTTATTGATGATATATGCCCGTTATTATTATTGTCATATCTGTTATCATTCTGCAAGTTCCCTGTTAGTATAGAAATCACTATGGATTGAAATGTTACATACCCGAACGGATTTTAGAATAGGAGAATTTTGTTATAGGTTGAAATGATAAACCCAAGCGATTTTCATTTGAATTGAATTTGGGATTACGGGTTGAAATGATATCCACCCGTATATATTTAGTGTACGGATTGAAATGATAAATATCCATAGCACTTGACCATATGGTAGGAAATATATACAGACACCGTTGGTCCATATATAAATATTGTAAAAATAATTTCTACGATTTTGGAAAGAAATATATGGTTTAATAATAGATTCTTAAGATATTTTATAAATGGAAATTATATATATATTCAGTAGTAATATCGATTAGATTGATTTAATACATATAATATGGGTAAGTATTTATGTAAATCTATATTTCAAATAGATTCTCTTGTAATAAATTAAATAATTAAGATTGGGAGATAAATTTGGGTTTATTAAAATGGTATTTAAATAAGGATTTATTTAATTAAATCGATTTGAAATTATTGAATGGGAAATTTAAATAGTATGATTTTATAATTTGATTTTTGATTTAAGTGATTTAATGAATATTTCACGTTTAAATATTTAAGGAAAATACTGAGCAAAATGTAATTTAAGGTTGCTTAAATAATATTGAATTTAATGAGGGAATATTTCAAGACCAAATAATAATAAAGTTAAGTCGAGATCTATATGAAACCGTTAAATTTAACATTTAAATATTAAATTTTGAACTATATTGGAATTTAAATGGTTTATTTTGAAATTTAGATGTGCATTTGAAATCAATATAAGTTGAACCTATTATTTAGAAAACTGAATTGAAATAAAAATTTAGTTTGAAACGTTTAATATTTAAAATTTGGAAATATATTGAAGTGTAAAAGAGTATTTTCTGATTTCAAATCTGGATTTTTGAGATCGATAAGTTTTAATGGTTATTTAGAAATTGAGTTGAATTTAAAGTGATAAATTGAGATTTGACTAGATTTGAATTTGAAAATTTAGTAAATTTGAATCGTAACTTTGAACGGGGTAAATTTTGAAATAATTATATATCTAATGAAATTGATATTTTGGTTTTGAAGTATAAATAAATTGGAATGACCACGGTGTTATAGTGTATATTTCTACCCTGTAGATAGTTCCTTGGATCCTTAAAGGATGGGTATCCCAAACATCCTCTAAGTTAATTATATTTCAGTTGATATTTCACTTGAGTTGGATTTATAGAAATAAGAATGTTAATCCTGACTCGAGTGTTTTGTGTTTTGCTTTACGTTTGGGTCACGCTGAGTGATATAGCATTTGAGACTCACCTTCGAAGTTGGAGCTTTGCTTGAAGATCTAGCTATCTATCCTTTCAGTCATCCAGTTGATTGGTTCAGAGAAGTCATCTGCTCGTACTGGAGATTTCACTGCATATGGGGTATTCTGATGTATTTTATTCTAACTATGATGTATATAGTAGCTTCATGAACTACCATTCTCTATCTATTCCGCTGCATTTTTATCACTCTGTGTCTGTGATCTGTGATTATTTATTTACTGTTTATGCTGAGTTTGCCAAATTAAATTAACAATTCGGTATTTTGAATTATTCAAGTCAGACATGGATGGTTTTATTGTCGATTTGAATGGTCCAAAATAGCGGGTCGTTACATAACTAAAAGAACTTTCTACTTTAAAAAACTCGAGTTATTTTGGATAATTTTGCACCAAGATATCACTTTTTTACTACAGCTATTTCCATAAATAGTTTTTAGCAAACAACAATCAAACAATCATCCAAGTTCAATTTCTATGAAGCACACAAGATTTCTCATAACCAAATCCATAAAAATCAATTTTAATTTCAGAAACTAAACATGGATAAAGAAATAGATTGTTTGAGTTACAAAATAACTCATCTTTTTCCTTGAATTAGCCTTAGCAATCCATTGAAATTGGCTTGCCTCTTCTAAACATTCAAACCCTAGACTTAATCTCAGTCCTAAAATAAAAACAGCAAGGATTAAACAATGAAAACCCCAAATGAATTAGTCTACAAGATGAATTAGGTTGGAGAGACATAGGTTGCGTTTATTTTTGATATGAAGTTCTAAATCCAAGTTCTGATTTTAAAATCAAAACTTTCTACGTTGTTTGTTTTTTTATCAGTGTTCTGAATAAAGTCATCTATTTAGAAAAAAATAATTCAGAGCTTTTTATTGCTTATTTTTTGTTCTAAATGTTGTTTTTTATTCTGAATGTTGAATGCAAACAAGTACGTGATTATTCAGAGTTCAGCATTCAGTAATCAGCATTCAGACTTCAGAGTTCAGCAACCAGAATTCAGAAGTCAGCATTTCAAACAAACGGAGAGTTACTCTTGATTTTCTCATAATTTTCTGGATTTTATTGGATTTAAAAAATTGGATTTTGCTTTAGGTTTTGAGTTTTGAGAAGTTTCTATTTCGTTTTTTTTAGCGAAGGGGGTAAAAAGAAAGTACAGATCATTCTTTGAGAAGGAGAGAAGGAAGTTATCTCTTTTGAGCACTAATTGGCAGAAAATAGATTAAGCCTAACCCTTAGTTAATTAAAACAATACCAACATTCTACACTTTTCTACCATTTTAAAACACCAATATCTTATTGATTACAAAATAAAATAATTCAAATAAGTACTCTATCATCACCTAAACTTCGTGGTTAAATAATAAAACATAAATTTATTTAATGTTTAAACCCTTATTCGATTACTTTAAACAAGGTATTTTGCATCTTCCAAAATATGACAACTTAGCAAATAAATTAATTAAATTTCAAAAATTTTCATTTTTCTTCTTAAATAAAATTACACATTATTAGAAAGCACTAACACATTATTTAACAAGTTTTAATAACAAGAATTTAACATCTTTTAATCCCATATATTGCTTATCTAATAAATACACATATTAAAACTATCATTTCAAATTCTTATTTAATTTAAATTAACAACGCCGAAAAATCAGGGTTGTTAAAGACTTCTCTCCTTAAAGAAAATTGCGTCCTCGCAATTTCTTTGATTAAAAGGAAACTAGAACTTAAACTCACAACAATGCAACTAAAACAATACAAAATCATATCAAACGTTTGCTAATTGGTTTCTATTCAAAATTTACAATATGAATGTAATTACATAATATACATCTAATCTCAAGGATAATGCATCCCATAGGGAAAAACACAAAAATGCGGTATGTAATCTAAGATATGTACTTTATATTTGAAATATTACTAAGTCCGCTAATATTGCTTAGGTAAACAATTTATAGTCTTTTAAACGAGATCTATTTAACTTTAGATACATGCACCTATCTCAAAAATTCATATTAGTATTTAATATCAAATTCATATAAAAAGGATATATTAACAATTCATGATTACACTTTAGCTAGATTGACATCATAGTAGTTCATAATGAAAGAAATTCGTACGTAAATTTCCAATTTTTAATTATTTCTTATATTAAAATCCACTTTCGATGTTTAAGGACCCCTATCGATAACATGGCATTCCACATATCGATCAGAATCCTTAAACAACGTCCAGATAAGTTAACACAATAAATAATCACAAGTTTAGATGCATTTATTTTATTATCACTAACATTCATGCATCAAATTTTAAATACATGCAACCAAGCAACCAATTCCTAGCAACCAATCAACCAAAACATACATAATCACTTACGGCGGAACAATTCAATGTCTGAAGTTTCACTGCACAACTCTAATTATTCCTAGATCATTTAAATATTAAACTTATTTACTCAAATTTCCTATTAAAAGGAAATAGTTCACTTTAATTTAATTCATTTCAATTTAATTCCAATTTTTTCTCAACTCTAAAAGATTTTACTCATTACTCTCTAAAGGTTTTAATGTCACAAATTCCAATTTATCAATTTAATTTTTTTAAATCAATTTATACCCCAAAGGATTATCCCGATAATCATTTTATATTCCTATCCCAAATTCACCATACACCCTCAGAGATAAGACTCTAAGTCATCTAGGTCTCAGATCCGTAATATTTTAAGCTATAATGTTCTGACACAGCTCTGATACCAAGCTATAACGACCCCACTGCGATGCCCGGATTAGCAAAGAACATTGCAAGTAATGTCGTCTGCTAATCGAAGAATACCGCTTGTTAAGGGCAATCGAATGTGAATATATCTTTATACTAACACTGACAAGTAATTTATGCCCATTCACTTAATATCTGAACGAATTTGATGTGTACAATATTAATACAATATAATAGACACACCAATTTCTCAAAATCAGAACAATATATCATATAAATAACAGTCATAGATTACAGCGGAATAAATCTCAACTTGCACATGTACAAATTTTGAGTTTACAAAATGAAATACTAAACTCGATTGTTACACAGTTTTACAATCTCTAATCTTAATTATACATCTTATAAACATATACACAAATTTCCTAAATGAGATAAACTAAAAAGTCAAAAGTGTTTATCTCCTTGCTAGCTTAAACATCCAAAGGTCAACTTGTCCTGTAACTTGAAAAGTTTCACCTGACTCGAGCAGAATAACAACCAGGTCAGACTATCTCTAAATACCCAATAGGGTGAGAACGGAATATAACACAAAAATAAAAAACATATAAGTAGATACATATGTTTAGGATATAATGAGTTAGGGAATTAATTTGACTCGGAACATGGTTATAAGTTAAAGTCACAGACACAAACTAGTCACTAAACACATAATAATAGAATTAACTTAATTTAGCATCCATCTCAAGACACAAGAATATATATTTATTTCATGAACACAATACACAAAAATATATATTTATTTCACTAGCACAAGGCACAAGAATATATATTAATTTCACGAACACCTGACACAAGAATATATATTCATTTCAATAATACAAGACACAAGACCATATATTTATTTCACAAACACAGAGTAGTCACAGAATCGAAATATCTAGAATCCAAGTGATCTTATGTGATGACTCACCTTTTTGGATGGTTTAAATCGACAATAAACCACACATGTCTAAGTTAAACCATTCAAAAAGTAGGATTGTCAATGGGGTAAATAAAAAGATGAGGGAAAAGAAGAAAAAAACATAGAATCTCGCTGCGGAATGACAAAAATATAATAATCAAATTAATCGTTCATGAAGCTGTTTTATAATATACATTTGATTACACAAATTTTTACAAAAATCAGAGTACAAACAACGACATACCAATAATGATGCAGCGGAAAATTACAAATAATATAATATACAAAACTCCATCTTTGTCCTCCTGAGATAAAGTCTTCAACGCTGAAATGCTGAGGCTGACCCAAGCGTAATGAAAAGAAAAAACACTCGAGTAAGAACTAAAATATTCTCATGTAAGTCAAATCAATATCATGTGAAAATTGAGTGTAATGGCGTCAGAGATGTTATGGGGTTTTCATATCCTATTTGATGTATAACATGAGTACAATAACTTAAGAGATGTTACAGGATATTTCCATCTCTTAAGGATCCGTCAAAATATCTATATGTGGTAGTATACGCTATATATGTAGTGTCTATCAGTAAAGTATAATATTGAAAATAGCGTTAAGACGTTACCCATACCCCCCTTAACACATTTTATATAAACAATGTAGTCTATACAGTACTATAAACATCACCGCAAACTGGTGGGCTATCAGGGAGCACTGCATAGGTACGACACAAACCAAAATCGTAGTGGGCTCGATAAGGCATACGACAAGGCACGCGAGGCAATGTCAGGGTAGGATTCTACCATTTTGCGAAACCAGGCTTGTGGTAACGCATAGCCCCAGCTACCGCCCACTTCAAAATAACACTCCCATAATCAAATCGAGGGTGGCTACCAATCAATCACAAAGTAATAAATATGGTATCGAAGAAGCGTGTCCGGTAGGAGGAGCGACCTCACTTGGCCTAGTTATGGCTCCTATTTTAGTCATATCAAGCTGACCCGAAGGTCGGGGCTATGTTCTTACCTCATACCAGTAGCGTTCGCTAAACCATCCTACTTTGTTCTGGATTACCGCCACGTGCACAGTTGTTAAAGTGGTTTCAGAATTGGCCAAGAGTATGACAATATCTGGCCCCGGTCTCTTTAACAACCAAACGCTTATTTCACACCATGGTCATTTTATAATTTTTTTAATAATAAATCCAGAGAACAGTTAAATCTTCATATCAAAATATCTATGTACTTATTCCAAAAGTATAAATATATTCATAAATACCGATGAAGATTTCTTTCAATCAATTTTCAAAATAATTTATAAATCTCTCTTAAACCATTTATAAACTATTTATATGCTTTAGAACCATTTCAAAAGCCATTTATAAATTCCAAAACAGTTTATAACTCTTCCCTTTTTCATATGCTTCTACGCAAATTCCTTTAAAACGCTTCCAAATCCCTTTATACAAGTTCCGTTATAAAACCATTTATAAAATCCTTTAAAATCTTTATAACTCCTTTATAAAACCATTGTTAAATCCTTTATGAAAAATCTATTATAAAAATCCTTTTATAATATCCATTATAAAATATCTTTATAAAATCTTTTATCTATTAAAGTTATTATAAAAGTCTATATTTATTATCTTAATTTAAATTTTTAAATAAATCATTTGAAAGTATATTGAATATTTTATTAAATTAAAATTTTAAAGTTTTTTATTATATTACATTATTTAAATTATATACTAAATAAATTTATAAATTAAAATCTTAAAATCTAGATTTTAAAACTTATATTAACTATAATATAAATTTTAAATAAAATCTTTAAATTAAATTTTAAAATCAAATTTATTAAATTAAAACATACTTTACAAATTAAATTCCAATTTAAATGGCAATTTCAATTTCAGTTTCAATTTAGTTGTCAAATTAAATTACACTACCAATGCAATTCAATATAAATGTCAATTTTAAACCATTAAACAACAATCAATAAATTTAAATCACTTCATGATTTCAATTTAATGAACATCAAAATATTTTAGTATTTTGTGAGTTGTTTGAGCACTCACATTTGATTTTTAGTCGAATTAAAATCCAAAAGAACACCTAAATTTGAACAGTCTCAGAATTCAACCAAACTAGTTTCATGTGGTTTCAAATTTTGATACGATCATAATGGAAGAAACTGCATCCAAATCCGAGCACGTATGAAAGAGTTATGATAGTTAGAAGTTATAAATTCTAAAAATTAATTAAAATAAAATAAAAGGCAATATTGTAATTAGCCTACCACCTGCTAACCCTAACTACTAAGCATCAAACGATTTGGACCCATAGCCGCCACCCTTCACCTTCTGCCTCAAGCCCCTAAGACCAACATCGCCTGGATCCGAACCCACTACGAGACGCGCCTAGTCGCGCCGCACCACCAGGCCAAGCGCAGCCTACTCCGGAATCCCCAGGATTGCTCAACCGCCATGCCCATTTCACCAATTCCGGCGATCTTGATCCATTTGGTGATGAATGGCCACCATGGATCGACTCCATTCGTCAAGCTCTACGCCGTGGTACCCTCTGATCATTCTAAAGTCGATGATCCACCGTTGAAAACAAAACCTTAATATAGACGGCCGAAACTTCTTTGCCAACTTATGGCCAAACAGAGACTCCAATCCAAAAACGAATTGTAGAGAGATACTAGTTTGTCGAGAGCTTTCCATCGATATTTAATTTGATATAGTTTAAGGAGTTTGGGTTTTGGAGTTTAATTTGAAATTGGGGATTTAGGGTTTTGAGCTGCCATTGAGAAGGAGTAGATGAAAATAACAGTATGTATAGAAAATGATAATAAGAAGCCGCTGGGGTTAGAGAAATATCTATTTACATAGACAAAGATGGATAAGAATGGATTGACAGATCGATTTGGGTCGAAACGATAACAATGATTTGAATAGCCCGTTTTATTCTCGAAACAAAAATGGGTCATCCAATATATTGAAATATAGGTTTTTGATATTTCTAAACTCAATGAAACTAATTTCAAGCCCTAATTCCATTGTATATAGAAGTTAGCTTTTAAACAAATTATTTTCATTTAAATTCGTTTAATTGATTTCCACACGTTTCGAGCTCGCATGATCAAACAATAAGTCCAATCGCTACGAAACTTGAAATCCTATAACAATACACTGTTACGAATCCGATGAAACTAGTTTCGTCGAAATCCAAGACAGTGCCTAAAAAGGAAAAATTTACTCGTTAACTAAATAAATTATTAATTTAAAATCAATTTAATCACTTTTAAATTCTAAATTAAAAGTTAAAATTTTTCATCATTCTTGATTACACAGGAATTGATAATCTTTTATAGTACAGTCTTCCATGTTAAATCCAATATTTAAATATAATATTAATTCAACATTATATTACAACTGTGATAAAATCTAGTTTATTATATTTTTACATTTTAATGAATTCTATTATCTTGATTTACATGTTCTTATATTAAATCAACTATTACCTTATCACTTTATTTAAAGTAAGTTTCCATTTTATTTCACTTAACTCTATAGTTAACATCTTTTACCATGATGATTGCAATATTCCATTACATTAATTTTATTAATTTCCAAATTAATTCCAACTGATTTAATAAGTTAGATGATAATAAATCAATTGTTACAACTTATTAATTCAAACCTATTAATTTATTTGGTTATAGACAAGGATTATAAATCATTTACCAATATCTAATTTCATATTCTTTACTAAAACCAATTATATAAAACAACATACAATTTCATCATTAATACAACATTGAATTTATTCCTTATCTATAAATATAACCAAATTAACTTTTTGAAAATTTCAAATTGATTGAAATTACATTATAATAGTTGTCAATAACATTCAAACAATAATATTAAATTATATTATAATAATTGTTTTCCATTAATAAATAATGATTTTTAATTTCTCATAATATTAAATTCCAAAATCTTATTAAATTTAATATTTTTAATTATCAATAAAATAAGGGTCGTTACACTCTCCCTCACTCAAAAATTTTTGTCCTCGAAAAGGAACAAGAAGGAATCAAGAAGTTCGATATAATTTTATTGAAAATATTCAATTTATAAACACTTTAAACTTACATAATTAAGTTGTAACGTCCCGCCTTTTTGACCCTCGAAAATTGACATAAATACGCTCATTGTATAACATATCGAACGATCAAGTGCCGGAAAGACAGATTGTCGAGGGAAAAGAAAATAGGTAGAAGAAGAGGAAACTAAGTAAAACAGAATCTCACGGCGGACTGAATAACATACAGTATAAATAGTTCTTTACACAAACTCAAAATTGTACTATACATATCTCACATCAGAGTACACAAATCAATAATAACTAGCCTGAGCTGTTATAACAACCTGCTCTCACAATTGCTGGTAATTTCAACAACAATGTAGCGGAATAAAATCAAATACGAGAATACGTCTCAGTCCCTAGCTCATCTTCTGAGCCCCATAGCATCCTAACCTAAACCTGTAATACTCCGTCTAACCCGAGCATTATAAGAAAACAACATCCGAGTCAGTTTGGAAAACCAGCATGAGAAAACATACTCAATTTGAATTATTAAGGTTTTCAAAAATCCTTTGAAATCAAAGGTATCTCGTAAGACCACGCCATACATAAAAATGATGGGTTTTTACCTTACGATAATCAAAACATTTCATATCAAATCCTCTGATATTATAATAGTGGCTAAGTGTCATGACCTGTCCTTCATTCCATAGAAAGATGCATCATGATTAAGAAAGGGATAGAAAAGAGAAAAGATAGAAAAGAAAGAAATAAACAATATCAGAATCTCACAGCGGAACGAATAAAATATATTACATCACATAGTATCATATACATCAGAGATACACAACTTATACATCACAAATTAGACAGTTATAAACACCCGTCTATCATACAACTCAAGACATCAAAGAGATACAAACACAGCGGAACCATTATATATCTGCACGCAGAAGCCTCCTGCTCCAAATCTCCTCCAGAATTCGTCAAAGCTAACCTAAATCCCTTGGCTACTTGTAAAAATTTGAGTACCCAAGAGTTTAATAAAACAGAAAATAAACTCTGGGTCAGACATGGGTCTGGTGTGAGAAAACGGGTTGAAGTTGCTTAACTTTGAAAATCATTAGAAAGAAAAGGTATCTCGTAATACTTCCCACACATAAACATGGAAAAGTTTTTACCTTACGATAACCAAAACATTGATAGGAAATCCAGTGATATTATATAGTGTCTAGGGTTTTCAAGTAAAATACAGAAATAGCCGAAATTGTTACATTAATTAAATTCCAGCATACATAGGTATACAAACAAAATTGAAGGGCACTTATTGGAATTTGATTCCATACAATGGCAGGGCTACTGGGGTACCGCCCATCACAATACGTGGCCTAGATTACCGTGCCGAGGATCCCTCTCGATCCCCTGCAACACAAAGCCGGAGCTACCACTTACTGGATAGTCCGAACAAGATAACCCCGCAGTTGGCGTGACCAACCACACACTAAGCTAAATAAAAAGGGACCTCTAGACATGGGAAAATCTCGTCCTACTTGGGTGCTACCCACTTAGCCTTGCTGCACCTTCCCTGGTTTAGCCATTCCCGATTGATGAGGTTTGAGGCTACGATTACCTTTATAGAACACATCTATCTTAGAACGCTCATCATCCTCCTGACGATGTTCTGATAGCATTCAGTCCATACAAGTTCATTCCGGGTTCGAACGAAACCGAAGGCACTATCTCATTACACTCATTTTGGAATCATCCTTAGAGTTAACGACAACTGCCCTTGCACTCAGAATCTTCATCTCGAACTACACTTGAGATTCACGGCCTATCGTTTAATTTTGGATTGATGTGGTTTTCGGATATCCAAATTTGGAAATCCGATCTCGGTCTCACCGAAATCCAAAACGCCATTTTAATGTCCAAGTTGTTTAAGGGTTAAACAATTCAATTTATTCTCTATATTCATACAGATAGATAATTCACCTTATCACAATATATAGATAATCCATATTATCATAATTCAACCTAAGTATCTCATATCACAAAGCAACCAATATCACATATCAGAGATACCACATAATCCAAGGCATTCAATATTATTCAATCATCCATAAGCAAGATAAATTAGTCACACCATCTCTAATTAATTTAATTAACCACTAATGAATTAAACTAATTACTTAAATTACTTTTAAATCCTGCTTACTTAACATTAATTAATTGCAAACCAATTAATTAATCATCCATTAATTATCCATCTTAATTAATCATCCTTGATTAATTATCTTTTAATTTTATTAAGTAATTAGCCCTTAATTGATCATACAATTTAATTATCCTTTAATCATTCATAGTAATTAACCTTTAATTACTTTCATTAATTAAGATTCTAATTAATGATCCACTAATTACTTTCATTAAGTAATGAACTATAACTAATTACATTGATTCTTAATTAATTACATTAATTAATTATACTTTAGTTAATCACTTTTCTTTAATTAACCTTAATTAATTACAAACAGTAATCAACTTTCCTTAATTAATTATATTAATTAATCCTTAATTAATTACACAAAAAATTAATCCTTAATTACTTCCACTAAGTAATTATCCGATAATTACATTTAGTAATTAACCATTAATTACTTCACTAAGTAATTACACTTTATTAATTATATTAAGTGATTTTTTTTAATTCAATTTCATTAAGTTATTATCCTTAATTAGTTTAAACCAATTCATTATCTTAAATCAATCATATTAATTAATTTAATTAATTATGTTGAGTAATTATGCTTAATCAATTATCAACTGATTATTTTTAACTAACTAATTAATTAACTTAAATTAATCACATTAATTTAATTAATTACATTGAGTAATTAATCCCTTTAATTACTTCCATTAATTAATTACTCTTTAATTTATTATCTTTTAATTACCTAGATTAATTAACTCTTAATTTATCAAGTAATTAACTATCCTTAATTAATTAAACCAATTAATTATAATTAATTAAGTGGAAATTAGGAAGGCATCCCTATCATACTTTCATATTGTAAAGCGGGTCCATGTCATAGTTTCATTGTAAATCAGGTCCTTGTCTTCTGGAAACAAATAAAATTATTGCTGAAATGTCAGCAACTTTTATAAATAAGTGCTGATATTTTAGCAACTTTCCCTGTCAAAGTTTCATTGTAAATCCGGTCCCTATTTTCTAGAAACAAAGAAAAATTATTGCTGATATTTCAGCAACTTTCATAAATAGTGTTCACAGTGTACATAAATGTTGCTGAAATGTCAGCAACTTTTATAAATAAGTGCTGATATTTCAGCAACTTTCATACACTATGTTCCCAGTGTATAGAAAAGTTGCAGAAATGTCAGCAACTTTTATGTAAAGGTGCATCATGCTCTGCAATAATCGTGAATAAAAAACAGGGACCTAATTTACACTGAAATTTAGGGAAGGACTTTTCGTGAATTTTGAAACTTAATAAGGACCTATGCCAAAAGTACCCATTAATTAATTATCACTGGTTAATGATTCTTTTATTCATTAGCAATTCACTAATTACTTCATTAAGTAATTACCCTTAATCACAATAATTAATTTCTTTAAATTTATTTTATTAATTGATTACACTTAATAAATCACAGTCTTAATTAAATAAAGATAAGTTCTTTATTTTAATTTAAGTACTTCATTAGAAAACATTTAAAAATCAATTATATACTTAAGAATATATATAATTTTTTTAAAACAAAACAATTTACTTTAAATACACTTTTAAAACTTGGAATATTCTTGCTTAAAACTGGTTTAAATTCTTTCTTAAAAACATTGATCTAGTATATTTATTTGAAATTCAAGTATAAAATTAATCCAGTTTATAATTACCTTTAAAAACAAACAATTTTAAACCTTTATATTTTTGAAAATACATTCAATTTAAACATACTTTAAACTTGACTAACATTCTTTGGAAATTTAACTAATTTAACTAGCTTTTGCTTTTTTTTTTGTAAACCTGAATTTGATTTCTTTTAAAAATTAGAAACCTTCTTACAACTCCAAAAACTAAACCGAGAAAAACCATCGAAAACTTGAGCAACCCAAACAAAAGCACCGAGTCTCCTACAATCCTGCTACTTCGAGACAATCACGCATCCAACTCGAGTTCGACATGAGTACCCTGCTTCTTCCCCAAACCCACGAAACCCAGAAACAAAATTGCATCGTGTACATGCACGACGATTCCAGTCCCCTCCGACCATCTTTTCGGCCTTCAACAAGTCGACAACGAGCTCATCAATCCCCACGACAACCCAGAAATCTAAAATCGGAGGCAAATCGAAACTTCGATGATCCATCGAAAACTGGAACAAAGCACAATCAACAAATTCCCCTGCAGCCGTCGATCACGTCTACTGGAAACCCATGGCCCTCCTTCCAAAGCTGCTTCACGTCACCACGTCGCGATCACGACATTTGCGACCGAGCTCGATGAACCATAGTCGTGGAGATCACCTCGACAACCCACCTGACAAAGGACCACACTCAAACCCTAGATCACCTTCATCATGACGCCTCGATCACCAGAAAATTCCCTACCCATTTTTCCAGTGATCAACATCCCTAAATCCATCCTCGATCACAACCCCGAGCCTCAAATCGTCCACGATCTCCGATGATTGACAAAACATCCAAAATTGATCAACGCCGATTATCTCAGCAATTGTCAAACAAAAAATCATTGTATTACCTTTAAAATTTACCTTTCACTAACACTAAGATAATCAAGACAGAGAATTAAAATGATAGATTTTCGACTAAAATTGATTTTTCACTGTTATTTATAAATTTTCGAGATAAATATTTAATATAAGTTCCCAGAATTATTTTTAATAATGATGTTGCACAATTTCGATCATCTTTCCTTTGCAAATCAAAATCTAATATTGACTGTGTGGAGAGATATTGGATTTATTTAGTAACTAAAGCTTGTAAACACACAACAGAGCCAATTTATGTATATATATTTAAACAACACACAGGCATTACCTACTTATATACATACATGCACATCCAAACATTCTTGTAAACATTTTATCTTTATGCATCAAGGTTTATCTCTGAATTTGTAACAATTTTTAACAAAAAGTTTACTCACCTAATTTAAACAGAGGAACAAGGTATTGGTTTTCTTAAATCTGGAACTGTTGAATTTGAAATGATCTGATCTGATCTTGATGTTGATTTTCCTGTTTAAGTTGAATTTTCTTGAAACTGCTTTGCTTTAATCTTGAAAAAATTGAAGCTTTTAGTTTTGATTTTATTTTGAAATTGGGTTTTCAGTTTTCTTTAGTTTTGAAAATGAGAGAAGATTGAGAGGAAGGTGTTTTGAACTGAAACATAAAAATGATCAGGTTTCTCTAATGCTTATTTTTATAATTAAATTTTAAGAGAAAAATGAATGTTGCCACTTGTTAACTACAAATTAGACAAATGTCATTGCATGATTAAATCATTTTACAAATGTTGAAACAATGCCTTATTATGTTTACAAGTGTTTACATTTTTATTAAATATAATTTTTTCTTAATTACTTGTGTTTTAGTACTAATATATGTTTTGTCTTAATTTTTATTAATATGTTTCTTATGTTTTCATATATTAATATGTAAAGGTTATATTTATACATATTCAAATCATATTTATGCAAGTTAAAATTAAAAAGAAAGAATATTAAAAATAAAAGAAATAAACCTTTAATTAAATCTTATTTTAAACATAGGCTAAAATACTTTTGAACAAATAAACATTTATCTTAAGTAGTTTGAAAATATATGGTTAACTTTTTAAATAGCTTTTGAAAAGTGTTATATTAAATTCAAACATAATTTTCCAAATCACAATATATATATTAAATTTGAAAACATGTTTTTATTTGTTAATTTCAACTAGAGCTTTTCTATTTACAATATATACAAATATATATATATATATATATATATATATATATATAAACACACATTATAAATAGAAATATTTAAGTATTAGCTTTGAAAGTTAGTATATTGAATTTTAAAACTTAACTTCAAATCACAATATATACATACATATAGATTATTATTTGGAAACATATCTTTTATTAAATTAAAACCAAAGACTTCCTATTTACAATATATATACCAATATATATACATTATAAATAGAAAACAATTTTATTAGCTTGAAAAGATAAAATTTACCAATTCAATATTTATAAAAGTAGATTTTTAAACCAATTTAAATATTTATTAACAAAGATTATTAAATACAGGAAAATAAGCACAGGGAAGAAGTTGTGAAAAAATTTAGTCTCGGGGACAGCAAGTTTGCTTTTTAGTCTGAAGGACATTTGTTAGTGTAAACAGGAAATGATAGTCACAACTATCATTCTGTAATCTACACTAAAAAGTGTCCTTCAGCCTAAAAAACAAACTTATTGTCCCTAGAACTAAATTTTTCTACAAATTTTTCCTTGAGCCTAAAACCCCCTATTAAATAAATATTGCCCAAAATTCCGGGTCATCACACTAAGTACAAATACTTATTCAAATAGCTGAAATTGTTACATTAATTAAATTCCAACATACTAGGCTCTACAATCAAAACTGTAAGGGTACGTATTGAAGAATGGATTCCATACAAATGAATAAGCACTGGGGTACTACCTGTCACAGTACACGTCTAGAAACAGTGTACCAAGGTCCACGCCGAGATCCCCTGCAACACAAGACTGGACTATCCCTAACCTGGATAGACCAAATATGCTATCACTCTAGGTGTTCCCACCCTCTCTCGAGCCCCTTCCATACATCGTAGTAATAAAATAATATCCTTGGGTATCTAGAAAGGTGATAAACATATCCTAATTGGGTGCGACCCACTTTGCCTTGCTGCATCTCCCTTGATTTTCAGTCATTCCCGTTTGATGAGGCTAGAGGCTATGATTACCTTTCAAAGGAATTTCACTTAGAATGCTTATTGTCCTCCAATGACAATGTACCGATAGCATTCATCCATACAAGTCCATTCTGTGTCCGAACGAAACCGAAGGCACTATTCCTACTACATCCATTTTGGAATAATCCTCATGATTAGAAGCGATTAGGCCTTGCACTTTACTGATCCATCTTCGACTCCATGCTCTTGTCTTCATTTTGAAAACATACTCATTGGATAAAAAAGGTTTTAGGATAACTTATCCAATCTTGGTCTCTTCGAAATAACATTTGATATTTCCGATAAACTCAACCTCAGTTCTTTAGGAAATAAACAGATGAAAATAAGATCGGAAATCACCTCCTAACCGTTAGTGGACGGATTTCCTTATCAATGTCCTAGAAGAACGAAACGAGTTTACACGTATAGTATAGCACCTTGAACAGTAACTGTACCATATAATTCTCGTGCTTCTTCTAGGTATTTCTGAAGTTATATTTTGGATCCAGATTTGATAGTCGATTATTTAACTATCAAATGCAAAATCATTCAACAAAATATTCCATTTTCCACTGGAAAACTCCAAGTCTTATTTAATTTAAATTTTAAATATATTAAATCTCTTTATCCAAAGGTATGTATTTATCATATCGAATTCAGTATATTAACAAATTACCCTTTTCAAAAATATTAGAAAACCCTTTAAAAATAATATGGAAAGTACCACTGCAGTATCAAACCATGGATTCACAGCTCAATGGTTACATCTTTGTTATCCCGCCTTTTGGCAAGGCGGTGACACTAAGAACTTGACTAGAAACCAATGACAGTTCATCCTGGAGATCTATTATACATAGGTTCACTATGGATACTGAAAAATTTTCTCGAGTCCGGATCAAGCTACAATTGAAATGACACGACATGCAAAGCTATGAAAGCCAACTTTCCAAATTTCAAGTCAATCGGAGTTCGTATGCTCAAGATAATTATCGATCAAGGTTGAGAAATCCAACCCTAATCGTATCCATCCAATTTCATATCCATTCCCCAAGAGAGATTCTGTTCATATCCATCGCCTACTAACTTTCTTCGTGTCCATCAAAATGAAGCTACTTCATATCCATTGTGTTAATAACACTTCGTATCCATCAACAAATATCCATTTCATATCGGTCTCCCTCCATCCATCTTATATCGATCTCCCACCATCGATACGAACAGCAACAACTACCGATCGATACGAAGAAAGCAACATGAAGCATCGATACGAAGGCGGCCTCCAACCATCGATACGAAGTAGCATGCAAGCATCGATACGAACAGAGCCACGTATGATCGATGCGAAATAGTATCGATACGAAGACGACAATGTCATACAAATCCAAAGTTGCAGCGATCATAACTTGAGATCTACGAGTCCAAATGCCACCAAATTTTCACAGGAGCTTGCCTACAATGTCAAGAATGTACCAGATAAATTTCAGCCAAAAAGGATCAATTCTTGATCGATATGAATTCCATTCGTATCGCTCCCAGATTGAGTCGAAACCACCTGAACTCGATCCCATGGGCCCACCCACGTGAGAGAAGAAGTCCTCCGAGATCCGGGCAAGATATTTGCGGCCTACGCCTATAAATAGCGACCTTGGACCTACAGAAAATGGACTTTTGGGCTTCTCTACACTGATACTCTATCGAAATCATTATCAAACTTCAGTTGCACTGTTGTAATCTCTTGTAAACAGCGAGTGAAATTTAATAAACATCAGTCATTTCATAGTGGACCTAGGCAATACACCGAACCACTCTAAATTCGTGTGTTTTTGTGCATTTCCTTATCTGTTGATTGATGTGTTTGTTAGATCTGCCTCATTTTACATTTATTTTCTTCATTTTATATCTTCAAACACATCCGAAGAGTGTTGTGTCCAATTTTGGTATAAACACATTGGTGCTTTCACTGAGAAAACCTAGCATTTCCCCTGCTTTGTGGATCTACTACCATCGTTGGATTGCAAAAAATCTAAGGAGGAGATTCAGACCTGTCGTCCAGTGGTTCCTTCTATTCTATTTAGATTGCTCCAGATCTAAGAGGAACTACAAATATCGTGACTTTCGTATCCTTATTTTCGTATCCAAAAAATATGGTGATTTTTGTAAATATGGTAATTTTGTATCCATATTTTCGTATCTAGAAAATATGGTGATTTTCGTACCCATTCGTATCCAGAAAATATGGTGATTTTCGTATCGATCGACTTTCGCGTCGATCAGCATTCGCATCGACCACATTTCATATCGATTAGTTTTCGTACCGATTAACTTTTGTATCGATCAACATTCGTATCGATCACTTTTCGTATCGATCAGTTTTCATATCGATCAACATTCTATCAATCGACTTTCATATCGATCGACATTCGTATCGATCACTTTTCGTATCGATCAACATTTGCATCGATCAACATTCGTATCGATCCAGCTGTGTGCATTTCCTATCGATCCCCAGATACCACTTCGTATTGATCTAGCCATGCGCTTTTCGTATCAATCCATGACCCGCACAATGAATTCAAAACTCAGCTTAATAAAGGAACATCCTGATCGTTCCATGACTGGATGGGACATAGGGGATTACAACAGCAGTTGTTGAATTGCAATCAAGGAACGGGTAAATAAATACTACTCAACCGGTGCTCCCAGAGGCTGGAAAACCTACCTAATATGCCAAGAACTAGATTTGGTTAATATATCATGCTTCTAAGGTGGAATGCAACTTCCTCCAATTGACCAGCTTTTAAACTCCTGAGTTGACAACTATGGTATGATGGCTAATATGACGACTGCCCTATACTGTCTACTCAGCCAACTTAAAGCATAGCTGGTCACCACCGAACCATCTTCAAATGCCTGCATCTTAATCATACTGTGTCCATATGACTAGAAGCATGGCATACAACCTCAAGAGAACTTCCCTAATATCCTATATGGGTATCCTACCTGGATGAAAGTTTGGGACAATCAACAATCTATGAGCCCATCTTAACCAACTTGCCATTGAATCGGCGTTACCAACCACCCAAACATTGGGCCATCGTGCATACATCATTCACCAGTATTATAAGACCCCGTAGCCATAAAATGTACCTGACAATGACGATTGGAGAATCTTTCCCAGTCGAGACCTATTCATTGAAATTATCCTACATGCATAATTTCCGGTGAAAATTCAACATGTTGACTATGTCAGTGTACTATAGAAATACAACCCCTGACACTATCTCATGAAGTGAGAATGGGGCATGGATTCCGCCAAGAGTGATGAATGCCATCAAACGCAGATGTCTTCCCTCATTCCTTAAAGAAGATCGTCAATCATGGTTAGAAATACCAATTTTATCTCTCATATTGTTGAAGGGAAGCTGACCGCCAACGAATTGATCAAAATCCACAGCCAATTACTACCAGCACACATAAATGGATTCATCACAAGAGTTTATTTCCAAAATTTGATAAGAGAACTAGCGGATAGCTACCAGCAAGTACACCAACATATCATATCGTATCCAATATTGAGTTGATGAACTAGATGAAGGATCAACATGGCGAGATAAGGAGGGAGCCTACTCCATACTCTAGATCGAGAAGCTCCTCTACCTTAGATGGCTACCATGGACGCTAGCGCCATAAGTATGCTTCAGAAAGGAAAGCTTTGACAATATGTGCAAGCCCATAAAATAATGGGCAGGGAGCCCACGACCACTATCGATCAAGAACTTTGATTAAACTGAACCACTTGCATTAGAATTCCAACTAAGAAGGGCTGGACCGAAGTGCAATAGCGACAATACGACGCTGCTTCACTTATTAATGAGATTTGATCTGATCCCTTTTGAATTATTTCTATTTCAATTTGATTTATGTTGCAAAGTATGACAGAATTGAATTAAACTACTTGCAATTGGTGCAGGTAACCGAGTGCTCAAGGTTCGGTGCCAAACAACCTCCGCGGACTATGATCAAGTCATTGAGGTATCATTATGACGAGCATGACCCAACCATTGATCGGTTACTATATACCCCTGACTTGGGGGCAGGGCATCAATGCAGAAAAGACTGACAAGGTCAGGACTCCAGTACAAAGTGGATGCAACCGATCATCCACTCATTCGCCTATGCAATTTAATTAGGATATTTGAGAAAGACTTGGAGTTATATGTCCCAACAATGCACTCTCCATCTCGTACTTGAAGCTCACCAAAATACTTATGCTCTTTTGATGCCCAGTAAAATTAGAATCACATCAAGGGTGGACGTGACGTGACCGTCCATGCATCCAATCCTACATTAGAAACTTGGAGTTATTTGAGAACACATGTTTAAAGTGGATATGATTTGACAATTCATTCTCCAGTTTGAGTCTGTGATTCTACAAAACAATCATGCCTTAAACCGACCTCATCAGGGACCAACCCTCAACTTATAGTCATCAACAATTGACTGCCTTCTCGCTAACCATCATGAGCCATCGTTTCAACTCTCTTCCTTAGTTCGATCGAAAAAACGCAAAGTATAAAGTGGAAATGACTCGACCGTCTGCTCTTCAATTCTTGCACCTGACTTAATGGAAAATATATAACTCAAGGTGGATGTAATTCGACCATCCTCTCCTCTGCTCGAGCTCGAAGCTTTCCAGAACACTAATCTTACTCCTTTGACTTTGCAGAAGCGGAATCCAAATGAACATGGACGCGATCCAACCGTCCATAAACTAAATCTCATCCTTCGTTGATGGTAGATAAGTGGAAATTGATCGGCATCCCACTGATCACTCGCTAAGTGAAACCCCAAGCTCAAGGACATGCTATCGCACTCAAGACAAAAAGGGATTGATACATGACACTCCTCTAACTAACTCCGGCTCCCAGAGTGTGAGCTGGAGCATAAATTTATGAACGTGGGCTCGGGTTGGGTGGATCAGTCCACCTAATGACTTCGCCCATGTTCAACCTAAGTCCGAGTAGGATGGATCCATCCATCTAATGACCTCTCCTTTCATATTTCCAAGCTCAAGGAGGGTGGATCCGTCCATCTAACGACTTCGCTTGTCTACTCAGGGTGGATGTGATACGACCGTCCACGTACCTGATCAACTTCTTGTTCCCAGAGTGTGAACGAAGTCCTAATTCCTAAACAGATATGACTGACCATCTGTCGGCCAACTCCCGTTTCCCGGAGTGCTAACTGGAGTATAAACATAAATCTAAATGAGTGTGATTGACCGTCCATCAACTAACTCTGGTCCCAAGAGCACGAGCCAGAGTGTAAATACCAAATGGGTGTGACTGACCACCCATCAACTAACTCCAGATTCCCAATGCATGAAAAGGGGTATAAAACACTGTCTCACTCTAGTCCCGAGAGCGTGGACTGGAGCACAAATGCCAAGTGGGTGTGACTGACCACCTATGAACTAACTCCAGATTCCCAAAGTGTGAATTGGAGTATAAACATCAATAAACTCCAGATTTCTGGAGTGTGAACAGGAGTATAAACATCAACTAACACCAGATTCCCAGAGTATGAACTGGTGTATAAACATCAACTAACTCCAGATTCCTAGAGTGCGAATTAGATTATAAATATCAACTAACTCTAAGTCCCCAGAGTGTAGACTAGAGTATAAAAACCAACTGGGTATGACTGACAACCCATCAACTAATTCTGGTCCCAAGAGCGTAGACTGGAGTATAAAGACCAAATGGGTGTGACGGACCACCCATTAACCAACTCCAGTCCTCAAAGCTAGGATTGGAATATAAATACCAGAAGGGATGCGATTTGACTATCCATCTATCTACTTCGATTCCTCAGCAAGTTATATAGTACACAAAGAGGATGTGGTTTGACCGTCTGCTTTCCAACTCTTCCCTTGGCATGTGGGAACACTTATCAAAAAAACCGGATGCGATCCGATCATCTGGCACTAAGCAGGCACGACAAGACCGTCCATGCATCAACTCTTGTCCTTGGCACAGGACCCGTAACATAACTTTTTTGGGAAGAACTTCAATCCTATAAGACAAAATTTCTTCCTTGATTCGACGGGGAGATGCAGATTCGCAAAACGGACCTAGCTGAACATCTTATTCTAAATGGATGTGACTACCCATCCTATTGCAAATGAACGTGAGACGACCGTTCATCCGCTAACTCTTGCCTATGATCCGATGGGCTGTGTGTGCAACATGGACGGATGTGACCTAACCATCTGCCAATCAATTCCTTCCTACAGTTTGGTGGGAGAAGCATCAAATTAAAGTTGTCGTAATTTGACCAACCACATTTCGACTTTTGTCCTTGACTGGGGGCAGTGGGATTGACCGGGCAAAATGCGGTTCTACCATTTTCTACAAAGAATATTAGTCCCTAGAGTGTGGACAGGGGTATAAACATCAAATAGGTGTGATAAATGGCCTTTCAACTGACTCTGATCCCCAGAGTGCAGCTATGAGCATAGACATACGAATGAATGTGATTTGACCGTTCATTCACCAGCTCTGACCTAAACTCGACAGGAGGAGTATAAACTCACTACAGATGCAATTAAACCGTCCACAAACTCACTCTACTAACCCAATATTGGGGGTAGAAGTACAAATCACCGAAAGAAGAGAAAGGTGACTCGCTGCATCTCCAGCTTAGCGTCTATTACAACTTAAGGCAATGACTGCAAGGAGGCCTTAATGCCAACCAATCAAAATGATGCCCGAAGTTACGGGAAACCAATTATATCTTACCACCGGATTGACGGGCAATATCGATTTGTACCTTTCATACCATACCATTGGATCGACAGGAAATGAGGTCCGAGCATTCTACATCGTGTCATTGAATCGATGGCCAATATCGGTCCTCTTCGACTACAAATCGATGTGGCCAGAACGTCCATCGAATACCTTTGACCAACAAAGCATGGATAGAAGAATAACCATGAATGAGTGTGACTTGACCATGCGTCCTCCATCGCATTCCTTCAATCCATCAAGAAGAGTATGAGACCAGATGAGCATGACATGACTGTATTTGAGCTGACTTAATCCCTAGATCTAACAGGAGAACATAAATCGAAATGGACGTGGTTGATCGCCCAACTCCAAAAGAATGTAGTGCAACCATTTATTCTTTGACTCTTACCATGATACGACTAAATGAGCAATTCACAACAAGTGCAACCTAAATGTCTGTGCACTGATTCTTACCCTCAATTCGACAAGGGAAGCATCAATCCTGCATTGGATCTGACTAGGCAATTCACTCTTCAATTTTTGCCCAGAGTATGACGACATAAGCAGCAAAGAGAATGTCATCGACCGTCCAAAACCTAGCTCACGTCCGAATGTTGGAAAAGCAACAATGTATTCCGCCTAGAGGAAAGAACTAGAACATAATGCAGGATAGGCATGACTTAGCCTTCCATTAGTTAACTCGATCCCATGGTTCAACGGGATAGAATACAAATTGAAGTGGACATGATCTACCATGCCACATATCGGTTAGACATGGGGGCACATGTAAGAGATAAGATGAATATGGTTTGATCGTTCATCAAACAACTCTGGCTCTTACGACTTAGACTACAATATAAACATAGCATGGGCTAGGCTCGACCATTCGCACAATACGTCCATCAACCCAAGACTGGGGGTAAAAGAGTGATTATCCAAGAGTTGAATATGACAACTCGATCATATGACTCATGCCTTATATTGATAACAACTCAAGGTTACAGCCGAAAGGATGCCTAGGGATAGAGTCATCGGATCGATGCCCGGACTTGTGGCAGCTGATCATTATTCCGACCCTTACAATGAGAAGTGGATTGTGAGTACATTGAATGAAAAGCGCATCATTCAGAAACACAAGTAAATTCAATCTCAAAGCTAGAGCCGGCTATGTAGCAGCATGCAATACAAGGCTATGTTCTACTAATCCTTTAATTCAACGTCCCTACAAGCCTGATCATTTACCATTGCAAATAAACACATGAAGCGCCTACAACCCATCATGAGTATTGTAGATCGGATCACAAATCTACTCAATGATGATGAAAGAGTAAACTACTTTGCCCCGGGTGAATTTGATATGTCCGCTTGGACTCAATCTCATGTGTATATATGGACTCTCACCAACCATTGAGAACCCGACATTAAATGTTAACCCGAGGCATGCTCGGTGAATAAAAACGAAGCGATGTGGATCCAGAAAGATCTTCTGCACTTAAAGAGGAGGCGAATCTACTCAAAACCAATAGGTTCATCCACGATGTCCTCTACACAAAATGAGTATCCAATCCTTTACTTATGAGAGAAACAAACGGAGAGTGGCAGACATATGCCGACTACTCAGATTTGCATGAGGCATGGCAAAGCATAGCTTTCCACTTCCAATGATCCGCCAACTAATGGACTCGACCATCAGACATGAATTACTCTCATCCATGGACGCAAACTCTAGATACAATCAGATACCGAAGCATGTCCCAGACTAGGAATACAACTATTTCAATACAGACCCGGGCCTATAGTGCTATGCTGTAATCCTTGGATTCGAACTTGAGAACGCTTATGCTACTTACCAAAGGACGATTAACAGATCATTCAAAAATCAAATAGGCCGACCGATGAAAGTATATGTGGTTAATATGCCCGTGAGATCACGACCATCAAATGACCACATCGATGACTTGGCAAAGATATTCAGTGCTCTCCAACAAACCGCAGAATGAAACTTGATCCTTTGAAATGCGCTTTCAGCATTGTATAAGAAGAATTCTCGGGTTCCATCGTCAATTCTCGTGGTATTGAGGTTAATGTTAGAAAACTTAGAAGATTAGAGTCATCCATGTAACGAGGAAACCAAGCAGGTATAGAGCTAAGTTAGAAGATTATCCTAAGCTGATTCAACTTTATGGCCATCTACAAGTGTATTCTCTTCTTCAACCTAACCAAGAGAGGGAAGAAAACTTTTGAATGGACTAACAACTGCGTTGATGAAGTTCTAGCTCTGATAGACCGCTTAGAAAATTTTATCCGAGCTGTTGGATAGCGAAAATTTATACATCAATTGGGCCGTGTCAACACACGCCATAAGCATCACATTTCTATACGAAGAGAAACAAATCCAAAGACCAGTATATGGTGGAAGCAAGCTATTGACAAGCTTACCCCGTTATCGTCTGTATCGACCAACCATTACGATAGGTCCAATGGCAACCTTAGATGTTTGAAAGATTACTCAAATGGAATATCGAGCTAAGCCAATTTGATATCACTTATCTCCCTCAGAGAGCTATCCATGGTCAAACATTAGCACACTTCATATCTGAATTCACTGCATCAAACGATTATCCGAAGAACAGCAGAGAACCATCCAACCGATGGAGAACATACATAGATGGGCTTTCTAACGTCGAAGTTGCGTTAATGACTCTTGAGGAATGATCGATCTGTTACGCCCTGAAACTCAACTTCCCTGCAACAAATAACGAAGCTAAGTATGAAGCCTTGATCGCCATGCTCAAACTTGCAAGAAAACTAGGAATGGAAATTTTACATGTCTTATATGATTATTGGTTAGTAGTATGCCAAGTCAGGGAAGATGAACTGACTAGGGGCAACGTCTTGTTCCTTATCTCAACTGGTTCCAAGAGGTACTAGCCGACTTCGAGTATTACACCATTACACACATCCACGGAGAACAAAATGAAAAACCCGAGTCACTGGCCAAGCTAACCAGTTTCGAGGATGCATGAAATATAGACTTTGTCCCAGTTGGAATACTTGTTATTCCAAGCATTGATGGATGATGATTGATTATATCTTAGCGACGAAGCAAGAGAAGAGTCACGGATGACTCCTACAAAGATTATCTACAACAAGGCATCCCTTTTGAACAGAGGAATGGGAAATGGTATATCCTTCGTGAAGTTGTCACATGAGTTAACACTTGTACATTTTGTTTCCATCAGTGAGCAGCCATCAACATCGTATACATCGATGTGAAGCCCATTGATACAGAAGTCACTACATGATCGTATTTGAGCCACTCAACTCCATCGATACGAAGCATTCCTAGGGACTATCCATTTCGTGTCAATAGCCACCGATATGAAGCATACATTCCAACATCTCAGATCGATCCATAAGAGGATCGATATGAAGGAAGGACTTAAAACAACCATCGAACGTTGTTAAAACCTGAATTTCACATCGATCCAGGAGAGGATCGATACAAAAATTGATACAATTTTTTTTTGACAACGATCCGTGAGCGTGCAAACATTGACAGGAGACAGGTTAACATACGTGCATGTATGACGGACTAATATTTAATTTTCAAAATTCATAGAAAGTGAATGTTCACCTGGTGACAATTACAACAGTGAACAACAAATTGCTGACACTCAACACTCAGTTACAATGATGCACTGCATAATCATTGGCAGTCAACAGTTCAACATTTATTTTATTGGACATAAATCAAAGGTTACATCTTATGACAAAAAGGCACCAAATACTCAGCGAATCGGATAAAACTTTTTCAAAATGAAAATTGCAGCTTCAAAGCACGTCATGTTCATACAAGACATACTTTAGGGGGCAAATATCATCCTGCCTTTTGGCAAGACCGTGACACCAAGAACTTGACTTGAAACCAATGACAGTTCGTCCTGGAGATCGATTATACATAGGTTCACTATGGATACTGATAAATTTTGCCCTACTCTAGATCGAGCTACAATTGATATGACACGACAAGCAAAGCTATAAAAGCCAACATTCCAAATTTCAAATCAATGGGAGTTCATATGCTCAAGATATTGATCGATCAAGGTTGAGAAATCCAACTCTATTCGTATCCTTCCAATTTCGTATCCATTCCCCAAGAGAGATTCTATTCGTATCCATCGCCTACTAACTTCCTTCATATCCATCAAAATAAAGCTACTTCGTATCCATCATGTTAACAACACTTCGTATCCATCAACAAATGTCCATTTCATATTGGTCTCCCTCCATCCATCTCGTATCGCTCTCCCACCATCGATACGAACAACAACAACCACCGGTCGATACGAAGAAAGCAATATGAAGCATCGATACAAAGGCGTCCAACCATCGATACGAAGTAGCAAGCAAGCAACGATACGAACAGAGCCACGAATGACCAATGCGAAATAGTATCGATACGAAGACGACAATGTCGTACAAATCCAAACTTGCATCGATCATAACTTGAGATCTACAAGTCCAAATGCCACCAAATTTTCACAAGAGCTTGCCTACAACATCAAGAATGTACCCGATAAATTTCAGCCAAAAATGATCAATTCATGATCGATACAAATTCCATTCGTATCGCTCCCAAATCGAGTCGAAACCACCTGAAGTCGATCCCGTAGGCCCACCCACGTGAGAGAAGAAGTCCTTCGAGATTTGGGCGAGATATTTGCTGCCTACGCCTATAAATAACGACCCAAGACCTATAGAAAATGGACTTTTAGGCTTCTCTTTGGTGATACTCTGCCAAAATCATTGTCAAACTTCAGTTGTACTATTGTAATCTCTTGTAAACCCACGTAAGAAAATGCTCATCTGTTGATTTGTGTATTTGTTTGATCTGCCTCATTTTACATTTATTTTCTTCATTTTATCTCTTCAAACACATCCGAAGAGAGTTGTGCCCAATTTTGGTACAAACAGTTTTTATCCCAGAGAAATCCCAAACTTAACTGCAGGCACTAACTGCCTCCGATTATGCCATGCGAGTATACCATTACTTCCCAAAACTTTATTTAAAAATTATCTCAAAATAATGCTTGTAAGTTCTAAAATAAATTTTCAAGTTTAATTAAGGCAAATATACTTATCTAAAAGTCATTATACAAAGCCAAACTGATATTTAATAAATTATCTTTTAAAATCAACAATGCTGACTAATTCTTAAATAATAATAAACCTTTAACGATCATTATAAGGTAATTAATTTATAATTAAATATGTTTTAAACAATTTAAAATACTTAAATAACTAGTTCCTAGAATATTTTTAAAGCTTTTAAAGTAACCTAGTTAATAATTAAAAATCATCTTCTTAAAACAAGCCCAATTTCTAGATTCTAATTTTATTTCGTAAATTTGAAAATCTTGCTTGAGTTCCAGTATAACCAATTTTATACTTATTTCCAATTTCACTTCTATCCTTCCAATCTATTAAAAAAATCTAAATTTTAAAACCTTTCACATTTAGACAAGTACCGCTAAAGAGTTTATCATTAAAACCCCTTTTATATATTTTATACCAAAATCCCTGTTCATAGTATCCTGAAATAGTTAAATACAATTTCAAAACCTTTTATTTTATCAAATAGTTTATCCAAAACTCTATATAAACATTTTACTTCAAAATCCCTATTTACAATTCTTTACCAATTCAAAACCATATTTTATTGGTATTTAAAAATACCAAAAATCCTAGCTAAAACCGTCATAGCACTCAATCAATTTAAATCACACAATAACCTGTCACAGATTATCCCAACAAAACATATATCACCATATATGAAACTAAATTCAATATTTTTGAGGAATCCAGTTGGATCCCTCCAACCTGTTTCCCTGCATCCACGGATGTTAATACAACATAAAAATACCAATTCCACTTCGAAATGGAATATCGAGATATATAAGGTCATCCGCTATTATACGGGTGCGTAGGGTCTTATCCACTATATATATGTGGGAATATCAATCACTTCAACATACATATACTACTACATATAATATCACAATCAACTGACAATAATTTATCAATCCAGCCAACAAATCATTAATTAATTTTAACTACTTAAAATTAATACCAGCAGTCCAAAATTGAGTGAGATTAACTCACCTTCCGTTTTTACTTTGCCAAACGCTCAAATTTTAAATTAAATCCAACACGTTTGATTTAACCTAAAATTTTTACTTGCTCCAAACATTCCCGTATATACTCCAGAGTGTAGTGCTCATCACCACGATCCCGTCCCCGCTAGTTTCGTCCGATTTCGACCTGGTATGACAAAGATACTAGTTTTAAAAGATTACATAAGTTTCAAATATAAATTATATAAATATTTTTTTTTTATTGTTATTACCGAAACAAACATCTAGCCGTTGCTTTCGAATTCATGGATCTGGGCTGCTCAAAGCTTCTTCCTTCACATATGTTGTTCGAACCCGTTGCCACTTCGATCATCACCAAATTGCGGCCACCACGTTGACCGAGGAGTTGATCCACCACCGTCACCTGGAAGCCCCTCGCATGCTACACCATCGCTTGAAACCAGGTGGAGCCCGACGCCCCCTAGCCTCTTGAATCTTGTGCTTGAACGACCACGAACGGAGGCGATTTTCCCTCCGTCCACCTCGTCTAACACTGCTTCGAACATTGATCTCGAAGATCTCATCGCGCTCTACAAATTAGTAGTTGGAAGCTTTCTCTAAATACTGATTGATTTTGAGGAATTAAGGGAAGAAATTCAAAGCTTTTCGGCCATTGAACGAAATGGAGGCCACTGTGTTTGAATTTGCCAGGGTTACTATTGAAACAATATATAAACACGTATATAAATATTATTTTAATATTATTTTCAAAATTTACATGCTTTTCCGAAAGGACTCCAATCGAGACATGCCGCCTAGCGTTTATAATGTTTTACCCCTATTCCGAACACAATGGAACATGTTTCGTAGTCTAATTCGATCGTAAGAGGAAAATAACTTTTCGAATCGAATTAAAATATTAATTTTTCGTTATTTATCTCAACGTGCTTCTATCCCGTATGACTAAACGGTAACTCCAAACGCTACGAAAATTGAAATCCGAAATAATAAACTATTACGGATCCAATGGAACTGGTTTCGTCGAATTCCGAGATTGTGTCCCGGTAGGCTATTTAACTCGTCGATTAAATTGAGCGATTTCCAAAATCGACAAAATTGCTTGAAATCTAAATTTTAAAATTTTACCAACTCAATTATAATTAAAATAGAATTTATTTTCATATTAGAAATCATTCTGATTTATATTAAATCAAAATTCCTTTTTTTACACTATTACCATATATTAAATTTCACTATTAAATTAATATATAAATTTCAAACTTTAAGTTTATCGACTTTCAATTCCATTCAAAGTCTATTACCATCATTCTAATTCAAATAGAGTTTTAAATCAACTTAGTAATTATTCCTATTCACATCTAACTCCAGATTCCCATATTTACTGTCACGACCCGTCTTCCATCTATCAAAAAGTCTTATCATGATTTAAGAAAGAAAGGGATAGAAGAAGAAAAGATAAGAAAAGAAGAAACTCAACAACATCAGATACTCACAGCGGAACGAATAAAATATAATATATCACATAAAATATTACATAGTATCATATACATCAGAGTTACACAATCTATACAATACATATTAGACAGTTATAAACATCTCTCTATCATACAACTCGAGTACATCAATATAATAGACATAACACTAACACAGCGGAACCATAATATATCTACACGCTAAAGCCTCCTGCTCCAAATCTCCTTCAGAACTCGTCAAAGCTAACCTGAATCCCTCGACTACTCATACATAATATGAGTACCCAAGAGTTTAATAAAACAGAAAATAAACACTTGGGTCAGACAGGGATCTGGTGTGAGTAAACGGGATTAAAATTGCTTAACTTTAGAAAATCCTTTGAAAAGAAAGGTATCACGTAAGACTTCCCACACATAAACATGGAAAAGTTTTTACCTTATGCTAACCAAAACATTTGATAGGAAATCCAGTGATATTATAATAGTGTCTAGGGTTTTCAAGTAAATAGAAAATAGCCAAAATTGTTACATTCATTAAATTCCAGCTACTAGCCACAAAAGTGGGTAATACAATCAAAACCGTAGGGTCTCGAAGGAAGAATGGGTTTCCATCAGTGGCAGGGCTACTGGGGTACCGCCCGTCACAGTACGTGGCCTAGATCACCGTACCGAGGATTACTCCCAATCCCCTGCAACACAAGGCCGGAACCATCCCTTACTGGACAGTCCCAACAAGACTACCCCATGGTTGGCGCGACCAACCAGACACTAAGCCGAAATAGAAAGGAACCTCTAGACAGGGGTAAATCTCGTCCTACTTGGGCATGACCCACTTAACCTTGCTGCACCTCCCCTGTTTTATCCATTTTCGGTTGATGAGGCTTGAGGCTGCGATTACCTTTATAGAACACATCTCTTAGAATGCTTATCATCCACCTGACGATGTGCTGAAAGCATTCAATCCATACAAGTTCGTTCCGGGTTCGAATGAAACCGAAGGCACTCTCTCATTGCACTCATTTTGGAATCACCCTCAGAGTCAACGACCATAGCCCTTGCACTCTGAACCACCATCGTGAACCTAAAAGTACTATCCCCGTTAAACTCATCTCGGAATCACCCCCAGAGTTATACTGACGAAGAATAGTTCTTACACCTCAAGTCTTCACTTGAACTCCACTTGGATTCACGACCTAACGTTTAATTTGGATCGATGTGATTTTCGGATATCCAAATATAGAAACCCGATCCCGATCTCACCGAATCCAAACACCATTTTAATGTCCAAGTTGTTTAAAGGTTTAAACAGTTAAATTTATATTCAGAATAACATAACAGATAGATGAATCACATTATCACAATGGATAATTCATATCAACCAATCATCTCACAAAGCAGCACATATCACAAATCAGAGATTCACACCCAAATCATCCGATATCAATCAATCACCCAATCTCTATCATCCAATATAAATCAATCATCTATAAGCAGGTTTGATTAACCCTTAATCAATTGGATTACCTTAATCCTTCTTCATTAATTACAAATTAATTTATTAATCATCTCTTAATGATCTTCCTTAATTAATCTCCTTTGATTAATTATCCTTTAATTACATTCAAGTAATTAGCCTTTAATTAATTACACAAATTAATTATCGTTAACCATATACAGTAATTAACCTTTAATTACTATCATTAATTACAATAATTAATGATCCTTCATTTGCTTCCATTAATTAATTAACTATAATTAATTTTCATTAATCCTTAATTAATTACAATTAATTAATCATACTTTAATTAATCTCTTTCATTAATCAACCACAATTAATTAATCATACTTTAATTAATCTCTTTCATTAATCAACCTTGATTAATTTCATTAATTATATTAATTAATGATCCTTATTAATTAATAATCCCTTTAATTAATTAAATAATTAATTTTGTAATTAACCATCTCATTAATTAGTCTTAATTTATCATAAACAGTAATTAACAACTTGTAATTACTTATTTTAATTAATTTCTTAATTAATTATATTAATTAACAAATCTTTAATTACTTCATTAAGTAATTATTAATCAATTAAATTAATTAATAATCCTTAACTAATTACTTTATTAATTAATTAATTACATTTAGTAATTAATCTTATATTAATCTCATTCATTAATTAATTAATCACATTAATTAATTAACCAAATTAACTAAGTAATTAACTCTTAATTACTTACATAAGTAATTATCTTCTAATTATTTCCATTAGATGATTACGCTCTTCATTAATTAATTACCTTAACAAGTAATTAATTCCATCATTAATTAACCTTAATTCCTTAATTAATTAATTACTCTATAATTAATTAACTTCAAATCAATTATATTATTCCTTAATCAATAACATCAAGTGATTATCCCTTAATCACTTCACTTAATTACTTCCATAAGTAATTCCATTAATTTCTTCCATATGCAATTTCCATTCTTAATTACATTAAGTAATTATCCTCCAATAAATAATTACACTTAATTGATTCCTGATTAAGTGATTATTTAAAATTAAATAAACAATTAACTAATCATTTAAAATTAATTAAATAATTAGTTAACTTCTTATATTTAAAAATTCTTAATTAATTAAAAAAATCATTTATCTTAATTAACCTCTTTACTTATTAACAAATAATATTAATTAAGTATTCTTAAGTTCATAACAATACTAAATTAACCATATTTATTTTCATAAATTAATTATTTGAAATTAATCCAATCTTAATAACTTAAAGACAAATTATTTAATTTGGTTTACAAAATTATATCATTAACCTTATTTGAAAATAAAGCATTTAGAAATCAATTTGAAATTTAAAACAATTTAATCACCTAATTTAAACTTATTCATTTTCAATATAATTTGAAACTTAGTTTTTAAAACATTACTTAAAATTTACTTAAAAACTTTGGTTTAATATTTTAAATTGAAAACACTCTTTTTAAATTAAAATTCAAAATTTAATTAAGATAATTACTTTCAAAAACAAAACATCTTAAACAATTTAAATTTAAAATAAATTCAATTAATACTTTAAAAGTTTGATTAAGTTTTACTTCAAAACAAGTTTTAACTTTGAAAATTTATTTCCTTTTAGTAAAAACTTAAGCTTCGATTTTATTTTATTGTAAAAATAAAAAGTTTAACTTGTAAACTTATCTTCTTCTACAATGCTTAATCAAATAAGCATACCACCCTAAAAGAAAATCGAGTCAAACTCTACAACAACCCGAGCCTGCCCCGAAGACAAACCCCATGCTCTTCTACTTCGAGTCGATACCCTGAAAACGCGAGTGCCACCCCGAGTCACCCTCATCTTCCCTAACTCCACCACTTCCAGTGTACAAAACGTACACGCGTGCACATACCCCACCGGCTCCGGCCATCATAGGCCATCGCGACTATCGTCGACGTCCATACGAGCCCATGCGACCTCGACCGTGCATCCAGATCGAAAAAAAAACTCGAGAATCAAAATCGATCAAAAACGCCACACTGCAGCAACCACCATGGCCAGAATCTTCACCATTGCCGATGCCACACACCTCGAAATCGCCTACCATCATCACCGAAGCTTCTTCGAACCCTCCAGCTCGTATTTCACCAACGCGGCCCACTCTGGTCCACTATCCATGTCGAAATTGCCTCGACAGCCCAAACATACGAAATACAAGCTAAAACCCTAAATCGAATGAATCTGCACAATTCTGCCATAGGAAAAATTCGGCAGCATTTTTCCCTTCATCTACGATACCAAAGCTAGCTACAACCAAGATTTCAACTTCAATCATTAAGTTGATCATCGACAATTCACCAAATTGCCGAAACCCTTCAACTCTAAATTCCCAATTGAATATCAACTTAAAGATTATGAAATGCATGTTAAAAATCATCATTTTTAACTACAAATCCATCTATACAATCCAAAGCAGGTATTAAAGATGTAGATTTTTGACATGCAACAGTGTCTTACTGTAATTTTCATTTTTAAAAATTATTTGTAAATTTAAATTTATAGAAACTATTTTTAAAATTGCCATCAAACATTAACATACAACTTTCATTCACATATCAAGTTCAAATATGGTCTAGTTTGGAAGATTTGAATTTTTATTAAGAAAACAACTTCAGAAATTCAAACAGGGAGGATGAATATTTACAGTCACTTGAATTCCCTGGCAATTTCACACTTCCAACATACAAACTTAACAATATTCATGTAACATATATTCATATCATAGAAAATGCATAAAGATTTCAACTACAGATATAATTAAATCTGTTTTTAAAAGAGTTTACTCACCACTTTATTTTAAGCAGAGCAGGTTTTAAATTCCTTTCTTTTTCCAGGCTTTGAGATTTTTGTCTGGAAATGCCTCAGATTGCTTTGCTGATGAAATTGATCCCTTTGCATGCTTACAAATTTTTGTTTTAAAGGTTGAAACTGATGTTGAACTTCCCTTTTGAGTTGCAGTAGATTTGAATGATATGAAGAACTTGTTGGCGGATTTTACTTTTAGATTTGATTTGCTTTTGGTTTTTAAATTTCAGGTTGAAGAATAATTTTCTGATTTGAGCTTTAGATTTGGAATATGTTTACATCATTGAATTTTTTGTTTGAGAAGTTTTCAAACTTGAAATTATCTTTGTTTTCAGCTGAGAAATAATGAAAGAAGAGTGAAGAGATGAAAAGTTTATTTTAAATGAATTATGTTATGGTTTATTAAAATTAAAGAATGTAAATTTTAAATGAAGACACTTGTTTAAGAACTTACATTTGTCACTCATAGTACTTAATTGTCTTACAAATGTTACATAGGTGTCTTAAGATATCAACACATGTTTCTTAAGTATTTTTAATTAAATTTTCATTTAATTTAAATGTTATTATAAGCTTACTTACTTAATTCTCTTAATTAATAAATACTTATATATGTATATATAAATTTACTTTTTAAAGAAAATATTATAAAACTAATTATAATATAAATAAATTCTTATACATGTATTTTAAAATCTAAAACATTTATCTTTATTGTTTAAGAGATAACTTTTAAAAAAAAAGTTTATTAATAACTTTATATATATATTTATAACCATTTTAATTTAAGCATTTTAAAGAAAACAAAATAAAACTTTGTTTAAGTCTTATTTAAACTATAACATTTAAAAATAAATAAATTATTTTATAATTTGAAAATAATTGAATAAATCTTAAATTAATTTTTGAAAAATATTGAATTTAAAACAAAGCTTCAAACTATAACATATACATACTTATATATTACAATTTGAAAATACATCTTTTATTTAAAACAAAAGATCTTCCTATTAACAATATATATCAAATATATATATATTACAAATAGAATATAATTTTATTAGCCTTGAAAAATAATTCTTATCAATTTTAAATTGTTAGAAAGATATTGATCAATATTGCCAGATTACATATTTATTAACCTTTAAAAGATTAAATTTACCAATTTAAATTAAAATTATAAAGGAAAATTATCAAATCAATTTAATTATTAATTTATATTATTAAATTGATATTGCCTAAAATTATGGGTCGTCACATTTACCCAATTTCAAATATTAAATTACCATTTACTGAATCCGTTAATCGCTATATTTGAAATTTTAAATTATTTCACTGGTTCTTCTATATTCAAAATCAATTAATAATTCAAGTTCAACATTTAAAAATAAATTAAATGTTCAAAAACAAACGACCCAAAATTCTAGGTTGTTACAATCCTCCCCCGTTATAAGAATTTCGTCCTCGAAATTGCTAAGATAGGAAAAATGCTTCCAAACCAATTTACATACCCAAAACCCACTTTCTCAAAATTCAATATTCACTTTTCTAAACCTTTTAGTTTTATCTAAAACAATCAGCTTTCATTTCTTACTCAAAAACCTTGGTTTCTAATATAATTCAAAAATCAACTTTTTTAGTTAACAAAAATTTTCCCAAAGCTTTTCTAAAATTTTCTAACGTCCTAAATTTCGAATTTTTTTGACAGAGTCTCCTTTTTATAGAGAGCCTTTTGTAGCATGACAAGAGAGATAAAAATATATACATCGACCCATTCGGTCGGAAAACAAAATATATATCAGTATATTATCATTTCTTTATTTTATTGCATAGGCATACCTCATATTAGCATTATTAAGCGAGCGACTTATTTTATATTCATTTACGCAACCCAAAATCTATCCAACAGCTCCCTGTACTGTACTTACTCAAAATAAGCACATAAGTTTTACAACCATGAAATTTTATAACATTTCATTCCTTTAACTAGCTAAACACATAAACTTCATAATCCGAACATGCCAATCATATATTACAAGCAATTATAAGTTTCCAACACTAATTTAATTTCCTTTCCATGGACCATATATCATTTCATTTAATTTGAAATGATTTTTAACCAAATTTATTGCATTCAATTCATATTTACAACAAACAAACTCATATCCATTCCAATTTGATTTATATGTGCCTTACTTGCGTACATTCACTTTTATTCAATTTCAAATTGATTCACAATCAATTTATTTGCATTCCATTCATTGTTGACTTTTATTATATGCAAATCCATTTTTATTAAACTTCAATTTATTCCTTTTTTAAATTAATCCTAAATCAATGTTTCTATTTTCCATTTGATGCCTATTCGAGTTATCTACCAAACTTTTTTCACCTCATTTTTACATCAAACATATTCCAACCCATGTCAACTTATTGATGAATCATCTCATAACAATCACTTAAGTTAAGTTTCCAATTCATATTTAAATTTATTCCTATTTGATTTATTCACCCCCTATTTACTTAGTATATCCAACTTATACTATACCACTTGGGGATCATTTCATATAAATCGATTCTCGAACAATTTAGTTTAGGTTCATGCAATTGCATTTCTGTTAACTTTACTTCCAACTTATATTACCTCTTTTCCATCCACTTTCCTTTAATTTACATAGTGCTATTCACTTCTTTTTATAGTGAACGACATTTCATTATAAGCTAATTTATTTATAAACTATTTCACAAAATTATTTCTAATGTTTATTATTAATATTCCATATCGCTGCTTAAATTCATATTCAACTTATTACTTAAGTTCATACCCTGAAAATACTCCAAAATCATATTTAATTCATTTAGTATTAAATTGAATTCATACCTGGTTATCAATTACTTAACCTTTTAACTTGGTTATACTTTTCCCACTTTCTCAGTTTAATAAGTTATACGACTTATTTATTCACAATTCCCTAATTTTTCACCTAAGTTTACTTACATTCTCTATTTATAACATATAGTTATATAATCACTTAACAATTCATATTTACATTCAATTACTAATTTTAATCCACCCTCCATTTGAAATTCATTTTTTTTTGAGTTTCCATTCCTTTTACCATTGTATCAAACCATTTTCATTTAGGCTTTACCACTTCATCTCTCAATTCATAAGTTCAAGAACTTATTTACTTAAAATCTCATATTGCTTACTTGAGTCCATTTACATTTTATAATCATAACTTTAGATTATATATATCACTTTAAAGATTAAGTGTATCCATTCCATTCAATAATTATAACTTATAATTACATAACCATTTTACGTTTCGGCTTTTTATTCCATTCAATTTAGATCCAACTTCAATTTTATTTAACTTATATTAAGTTAAATTCCAACCTATCTTGTTCACTTTAATTCACTAAAGTTAAATTTTAATCCCAGTATTAAAATTCACATTTTCATTTCTTATCCATATCAACTTCAAATTATAAATTCAATAACTGATTTTATCTGACTTTAAAAATCATTTAAATGGACATTCCAGAATTAAATTTCTCGGTTTTTATTTTAAATTATTTTGAAATCATAAACATACATATATCACTTTTGTATATCAAATCATGCTTTCGGATTTTCAAAACAACTTGGTTTTACCAAAAATAATTTCCCTTTGGAATTTCTAAAACAAAACTTGTTTATCAAACAAGTCCAAAGCAAATATTCATAGCCAATTGCTATGGTAGCAATCCGTTACTTAGAAACTCAAAAATGAATACTGATGATGCGGCCGTCATCACTAGAATTATTTTCCAGCAACTGAAGTGAGTTCAATGCTTCCTTACTTCCAAAATCCATTTTAAAACATTTTCTATTCGAAAATATCTCCAAATAATACCCCACATAATATCAATATTCTTCCTTTCAAACACTTTGGAAAACATTTTTTTCAAAAATTCCAAGATTTAAATGTTCTAAACACTTAGTTCAAACCCACTTTAAAACATTTTTTTCCAAAATTTCTAGGTTTGAAATTCTAGTTTAAATCAAATTTTAGTTGTACTCCTTTTGTATAAATCATACTTATACAATTTTTATATGGTTATATATATAACCATTCCAAATTTTGTAATCTAGTTTTGATTATAATGTTATCAACCAAACATGCAAACATATGCACTATAACAATTTCAGAAAATTATTTCATTTATAAGAAAATATAGTTTGGGTAAAATTATTTCATTTACCCACTTTAAAACATTACTATGTCGGTTTACATTGTTCAAGAGTTTAGAAACCCCTACCGATATGGTTGTACTTTCCGTATCGACCAGAATTCATAAACACTCAACCGATAAGTCAACACAATATAAAAAAAATTTATACTCACTAACAGTTACATGCTCATATCTATTAATACACTCATCTCATTCTAAAGTACTACTGACTCTATCTCTACTGAGTAATTCCCACCAAAGCCTAGGCATATCGCCAACCCAAGCTCTGATACCAACTGTAACGTCCCGCCTTTTCGACCCTTGAAAATCAACATGAATATTCTCATTGTATAACATACCGAACGATCGAATGCTGGAAAGTCAGATTGTTTAGGGAAATGAAAATAGGTAGAAGAAGAAGAAACTAAACAAACAGAATCTCACAGCGGACTGAATAACATACAATATAAATAGTTCTTTAGAAAAATCCAAAATTGTACAATACATATCTCACACCAGAGTACACAAATTAATAATTACCAGCCTAAGCAATTATAACAACATGCCCTTACAATTGCTGGTAATTTCAACAATACTACAGCGGATAAAAATCAAATACGAGAATACGTCTCGGTCCCCAGCTCGTCTCTTGAACCCTATAGCATCCTAACCTTAACCTGTAATACTAGGTCTGACCCGAGCATTATAATAAAGTAACACCAGAGACAGTTTGGAAAACCAGCGTGAGAAAACACACTCTATTTGAATTATTAAGGTTGACAAAAATCCTTTAAAATCAAAGGTATCTCGTAAGACCACGCCACACATAAACACGACGGGTTTTCACCTTACGATAACCAAAACACTTCATATCAAATCCTCTAATATTATAATAGTGGCTGAGTACAAATACTTATTGAAATAGATGAAATTGTTACATTAAATAAATTCCAGCATTCTAGGCTCTACAATCAAAATCGTAAGGGCACGTATTAGAGAATGGATTCCATATGAATGACTAGGCACTGGGTACCACTTATCATAGTACACGTCTAGAAACAGCATACCGAGGACCACGCCGGGATCCCCTGCAACATAAGAACGAACTATCCCTAACCTGAATAGATCGAATATGCTATCACCCTGGGTGTTCCCACCCTCTTTCGATCTCCTTCCATACATCGTAGTAATAAAGTGATATTTGCGGGTATCTAGAAAGGTGATAAACATACCCTAATTGGGTGCGACCCACTTAGCCTTGCTGCATCTTCCCTGATTTTAAGTCATTCTCGGTTGATGTGACTAGAGGCAACGATTACCTTTTAAAGGAAGTTCACATAGAATGCTCATTGCCCTCCAATGACAATGTACTGATAGCATTCATCCATACAAGTCCATTCTGGGTCTGAACGAAACCGAAGTCACTAATCCTACTACATCCATTTTGGAACAATCCTCAGGATTAGAAGCAATTAGCCCTTGCATTTCATTGCTCTATCTTCGACTCCATGTTCTTGTCTTCATTTCGAAAACGTACTCATTGGATCGAAATGGTTTTCGGATAACTTATTCAATCCCAGTCTCTTTGAAACAACGTTCGATATTTCTGGTAAACTCAACCCCGGTTCTTTAGGAAATAAACAGATGAAAATAAGATCAGAGATCGCCTCCTAACCATTAGTGGACGGATTTCCTTATCAACATCGTAGAATAACGAAACGAGTTTACGCATATAGTATAGCACTTCGAAAGGTAACTGTACCATATAATTCTCGTGCTTCTTTTAGATATTTCCGAAGTCATATTTTGGATCCAGATTTGATAGTCGGTTATTTAACTATCGAATAAACAATCATTCAACCAAATATTCCATTTTGCACTAAAAAAATCCAAGTCTTATTTAATTTAAATTTTAAATAAAATAAATCTCTTTATCCAAAGGTATGTACTTACCTTATCGAATTCAATATATTCACAAATTACCCTTTTCAAAAATATTTGAAAACCCTTTTAAAATAATATGGAAAGTACCACTGCGGTATCAAACCATGGATTCACAGCTCAATGGTTACGTCTCTATCCCAAAGAAATCCAAAACCTAACTGCATGTACTCACCGCTTCCGATTACGCTATGCGAGTATACCATTACTTCCCGAAACTTTATTTAAAAATTATCACAAAATAATACTTAAAAGTTCTAAAATAAATTTTCAAGTTCAATCCAGGCAAATATACTTAATTAAAAGTCATTATACAAAGCCATATTTATATTTAATAAATTATCTTTTAAAAATAACAATGCTGACTAATTCTTAAATAATAATAAACCTTTAACGATCATTATAAGGTAACTAATTTATAATTAAATATGTTTTAAACAATTTAAAATAATTAAATAACTAGTTCCTAGAATAATTTTAACGCTTTTAAAGTTACCTGGTTAATAATTAAAAATCCTCTTTTTTAAAAAAGCCTAATTTCTTGATTCTAATTTCATTTCCTAAATTTGGAAGTCTTGCTTGAGTTCCAGTATAACCAATTTTATACTTATTCCCAATTTCACTTCTATCCTTCCAATCTATTAAAAAAATCTAAATTTTAAAACCTTTCACATTTAGACAAGTACCGCTTAAGAATTTATTATTTAAAAATCCTTTTATATATTTTATTCCACAATCCCTGTTCACAATATCCCGAAATAGTTAAATACAATTTCAAAACCTTTTATTTTATCAAATTAATTTATCCAAAATCTATATAAACATTTTACTTCAAAATCCCTATATACAATTCTTTACCAATTCAAAACCATATTTCACTGGTATTTAAAATTACCAAAAATCAAGGCTAAAACTGTCATAGCACTGTAGCAGATTATCCCAACAAAACATTTATCATCATATATGAAATTAAATTCGGCATTTTTGAGGAATCCAGTTGGATCCCTCCAACCTGTTTCTCTGCATCCACAGATGTTAATACAACAAAAAATACCAATTCTGCTTCGAGGTGGAATATCACGGTATATAGGGACATCCACTATTATACGGGGCGCATAGGGTCTCATCCGCAATATATATGAGGGAATATCAATCACTCCAACATATATATACTACTATATATAATATCGCATTCAACTGACAATAATTTATCAATTCAATCAATAAATCATTAATTAATTTTAACAATTTAAAATTAATACCAGCAGTCCAAAATTGAGTGAGATTAACTCACCTTGAGTTTTTACTTTTCCAAATGTTCAAATTTTAAATTAAATCGAACACGTTCGATTTAACCTAAATTTTTTACTCGCTCCAAATGTTCCCAGATCTGTTCCAGCGCATAGTGCTCATTGCCATGATCCCGTCGTCGCTTGTTTCATCCGATTTCGACCTTGTACGACAAAGATACAAGTTTTTAAAGATTACATATGATTTAAATATAAATTATATAAATAGTTTCTTTTTTATTATCATTACCAAAACAAAAATCTGGCCGATGCTTTCAAAGTCACAGATCTTGGCCGCTCAAAGCTTCTTGCTTCACCTATGTTGTTCGAACCCACTGCCACTTCGATCATCAATAAATCGCGGCCACCCCGTCGATTGAGGAGTAGATCAACCACCGTCACCTGGAAGCCCCTCACGTGCTGCGCCATCACCTGAAACTAGGTGAAGCCTAATGCCCCCTAGCCTCTTGAATCTCATGCTCGAACGACCACGAACGGAGGCAATTTTTCCACCATCCACCTCGTTAAACACCACTTCGACCGTTGATCTTGAAGATCTCATCACACTCTATAAATTAGTAGTTGGAAGCTTTCTCTAAAAATCGATGGATTTTGAGGAATTAAGGGAAGAAATTCGAAGCTTTCGGCGATTGAACGAAATGGAGGCGGCTGCAATCGAATTTGATAGGGTTTACTGTTGAAACAGTATATATACATGTATATAAATATTATTTTAATATTATTTTCAAAATTTACATGCTTTTCAAAATAAACTTCAATCGAGATGTGCCTCTTGGCGTTTATAATGTTTTACCCCTGTTCCGAACATAATAGAACATGTTTTGTAGCCTAATTCGATCGTATGTGGAAAATAACTTTTCGAATCGAATTAAAATATTAATTTTTCGATATTTATCTCAACGCGTTTCTATCTCGTACGACCAAATGGTAACTCCAAACGCTATTAAATTTGAAATCCTATAATAGACAATTACAGATCCAATGGAACTGGTTGCATCGAATTTCGAGGCTGTGTCTTGGAAGGCTATTTTAACTCATCGATTAAATCGAGCGATTTCCAAAATCGATAAAATTGCTTGAAATCTAAATTTTAAAATTTTACTAAGCCAATTATAATTTGAATAGAATTTATATTTATATTAGAAATCATTCCGATTTATATTAAATCAAAATTTCATTTTTTTACACTATTACCATATATTAAATTTCACTATTAAATCAATATATAAATTTTAAACTTTAAATTTATTGACTTTTAATCCCATTCAAAGTTTATTACTATCATTCTAATTCAAATAGAGTTTTAAATCAACTTAGAAATCATTCCTATTCACATTTAACTCCAGATTCCCATATTTACCCAATTTTAAATATTAAATTACCATTTACTGAATCCGTTAATCACTATATTTGAAATTTTAAACTATTTGACTGATTCTTCCATATTCAAAATCAATTAATAATTCAAGTTCAACATTTAAAAATAAACTAAATGTTAAAAAACGAACAACCTAAAATTTCGGGTCGTTACATAAGTATTTTAAATGAAATATATCGATTTATAAACGATTAAATCTTTCATATTCAAATTTAATAAAAGTTCGAAAAAAATTTCACTTTCACAAAAAAATTCTATGTCCTGAATTTACGAAAAATTCTGGCAGCGTCTCCTTTTCCCGGATAGGTCCGAAAAAATAACAATGTCATTAATTACAATATATATATATATATATATATATATTACAATAATAAAAATCCCAAACCATGGGAAAAACAATAAAATAACTTTTCAAAAACCGTAATCCGAAAACGTACCTATTTGTCAGGCAAACAAATCTTATTTAGCTATTGCTTCCATAAGCATGTACTTTACTTACATAATCCAAAAGAGTTAGAATTATGTAAAAGAATATTATTTGTCATTTTTAATTAATATTACAAACAACACAACATAAATAATAATCATATGCAACTAAAGAATCCATCATACATCCATAACAACCAAGGCTAAAGGTTTGGTCAGGTTTGGAAACCTTTATCGTACAAGGATGGTAAATAAACAACCAAGTATACCTTACGCTCAACATCCTTAGATAATTACGTAATAGATTATTCATACAACCTAGAACAATTTAAAGTATCATTTCCCAAACTTTCCCCAAGCCAACAACATAGAATTTAAATATTATTTAAGTTTATTCTATTGGTCTCTTTTCACATTTACTTTTCTTTTAATTTCATTTATTCATACAATGTCATTTTTTTAATTAATTTTCATTCATTTACTCAAAAAATTATCTTCTATTCAATTATTTAGAACATCAATGAATAAAATTTTAAAGTATTACAAAAGTTTCTTGCTGTTTAATTCCCATTTATTATTATATATAACTTGATTTCAATTTAATATTAGTATTCATTAAGGAATCATTCAACCTAAGTTTCTTAACTTCTTAATTTACGTTCATCCTTTCTTATATAGTATCATTGAATATTAAATCTTTTTCTAAATCATTTCAATGTTTTTTTTGAAGTTATAGTATTTTATTTTACATAGTATTCAATTTTACTATTCACTCTAATTATAAATAACTTCAAAATAATAACTTAAGTTTATAATATTCTTGTAACATCTTAATTTTTCATTTATAAGTATGTGTTCATTTTGAAGCACTTTTGTTATTAGCTTTTATTTGTATAATATTCTATTACATATTCATATTAATATTTCAACGTTTAAACATTTATGGTAAGTTTTATATATGTTTTTAGAATATAATCGAGTGTTATAAAAATTAAATTTATTCATTTTAGTTAACAGAAATGTTCAATAGTTTACATCTTCTTAATTTTCATTATCTTTTTAAATTACAAGTAACAAATCTCCAATTTCTTCACATTTTCATTAAATAATTAGTTCCTAATTTCTTATTTCTCGTTTTGAAGTTTCCAACTATTAATATAGTCAAGATTTCATTTCATTACAACAATTGAAATCCCTAGCTTATAAAAACTTAAGAACTAAATGACGGGTTTCATTTCAAATCATCATATATACTTATATTCTTTGCATATCAAATCATACTGAGAAAATTTAAAATTTGGATTTGTTTATTAAAACAAATATGTAGCAAAGCTATTATAGTGGTCTTCCACTTTAAAACTCGAAAATGAACGTCGATGATGTCGTGGTCATCACTAAAATTATTTTCCAGCAATAGAAGAGGGGAGTATAGAATTTATTTCCTTTCAAAACAATTCTTTGAAAACATTTCTTGTAACGATCCCACCGCGATGCCCAATTTAGCAAAGAATATTACAAGTAATGTCGTCTGCTAACCCGGAGAATACGGCTTGTTAAGGGCGATCGAATGTGAATATATCCTTATACTCATATTGACGTGTCATTTATACCTTTTCACTTAATATCTGAACTGAATTTGACATGTACAATATTAATACAAAGTAATATACATGCCAATTTCTCAGAATCAGAACAATATATCATATAAATAAAAGTAACTGATCATAGTGGAACAATATACATATAAAAATTATTTAGTTTACAAAATGAAATACCATACTCGATTGTTATACAAATTTAACAATTCTCTAATCTCAATTATACATTTAATACAAGGTCCAAATTCCTAAATGGGATAAACTAAAAGTCCAAATGTTTATCTCCTTGCTAGCATAACAATTCAAAGGTCAACCTGTCATGTACCTGAAAAATCTCGGCCTGACCCGAGCAAAATAACTCCCGGGTCAGACTATCTCTAAATATCCAGTAGGTTGAGAACAAGATATAGAAAAAGAACAAACAATATATAAGTAAATACATATGTTCAGGATTGAATTCATAGAACAAAACACAATATCTCTGAGCACGCAACTATCAATGATTAACTCAGTACAGGGTTATAAGATTTCGTCACAAACACGAACTAGTCACTAAACACTAAATAGTAGAATTAACTTAACATCCATCAAAAGACACAAGAAAATATATTTATTTCATGAACACATGACACAAGAATATATTTTTATTTCACAATCACAAGACACAAGAATATATATACTTATTTCACGAACACAGAACAGTCACAAAACCTAAATATCTAGAATTCAAGAGATCTTAATCCAAACCGATCGTAATGATCGTCCAAAACGATTGCAATGATTGTACTCAAAACCCGTGGCAAACAAACAAAAAAATTGGTATCACTCGAACCGATCCGATACCAAGGATCATACTCAGACCGGGAACACAGAATCACAGAATGATCTCAAGGACAGTCCATACCGATCAAGGTGATCATAGAAACCATGACTCGATAATTCCACATTTGTTTAATAATATTAAATTATTATGTTTGAAAACAAATCCAGGAATAAACTTCTTAAGGATCTAACGACCACTTGCCGCACACCAAAAGAGAGTAAACTCTAAAGTGTCAAATACTATCACCTTCGATAATCACTAGAATTTAACCAATACATCCCATACCATATGGTGAAATTCAAGTATTTACTAAAAGCAAGTAAACATCACTTATTACGGATACTACTGGAAAACTTGAACTATATTCTCTTAAGGATTTAACAACCACTTGTCGCACACCAGAAGAGAATACAACTCTAAAGTGTTAAGTACTTTCCCAAATACGATTACAAGAATTCAACCAAGGCATCACATACTACCCAGTGAAAATCGAGTATTCGTTAATAAGCTAGTAAATTCCACTCAAACATTCAATTCAATGAGCTATACCATATTCGACAAAGCGTTATTCGAAACCGTTTAAACCAATCGATTATATTAGGTCGATTATTACTACTCCTCAAATTATAGAATTAAGATTCTCAAAATAGTTTTTTCTCTTTGATTTTATTGTCTAGAAACACTTGCTATGAATTTCCATAATTATATTTACTATTTTGATTAAAATAAATTTTCACTTATTTGATAAAATATTATATAAACCCGAATTATTTCAAATTTACATTTATGTACATAGTGTCTCAAATTTCCATATAAAACATTTAGTTAATAACACATATTTTAAAACACTTTTATTATTCTTCCAAATCCATTTTGATATATATATATATATATATATATATGTATGTATATATATATATTATATGGAAATAAGTTAGACTCACCTTTTTAAAACCATATTCCCAAAGACACTTATATATGCTATCAATTATTTAATAAAACCATAATCACTCATATCTTCAAAACCATAACTCTATATACTAGAAATAACTAATATATATACACATATAATTACTTATTAAAATGATTTACAAATGATTTAATTAATTTATAAACATATTTGAGATTTATAAATTTAAATAAACTTTCTTTTGTAAAATTACATGAATATGAAGCATATCCGTTTATACTTTCAACTCAAATTTAAAGCATACAGATCTACAGTTTCGACCCAATATATTCCATAAATATTCAAATCTCATAACATGATAGTTGTAGAAAAATGTCTAAGATTTTAAACAAGATAATGATCATCTAATTTGGACTTACGGTTCAAAAATTATGGTTAAAATAATTCTTAGATTTTAAATTCACTGTCGCTGTCGCTTATTCTCAGGGTGGCGAGAAAGAAATATGGTTTCGACTACTTTAACCTCAAAATTATGCAAAAATTAAAAAAATGAAAGTTTTTGCACAAAATCTAAGCTTTTCAGAACTTTAAATTTTAATAAAATCCGATTAGAAATGAGAAAGTTATGCTTAAATTACTAAAAATGTTCTTAGCTCACATGGTTTGACAGGGCAGAGACTATTACTCTGTTAAAATCTCGATTTTGACCCAAAATTCTTCATAATATGAGAAGCTAATTAAAACAAAAGTTGTTTCTTAGGAAATTATCTTTCTACTACAAAAATATTTGACATAACTGATTAATCAATAAAAGTTATGTCTATTTTACTATCAGGTATCATCACTGAAAATTTGATATGGTTGTGCTATAACGTCTATTTCAAACTTAATTTAGACCCGTTTAAGTTTAGTATTTCGAAAAATGATCCGAAGAAAAGTTGTAGCTTATTGAAATATCTTTCTAGCATAAAAAGATTGAACAAATACGAATAATTTTACATCAAGATATTTCTGTTTTACTGCAGCGATTTCCCTAAGAAATTTTCAGCTATCAATTTGTATATTTCACATTTTCACTAACAAAATAAATCTTTCTTTTAAACCTCATGTGTTATGGTTTAGTTATATTATCATTTCTAACATTCATCAAAGTTAAAATAACCACAACAACAAGTGTATAAATAATCACATCCATATATGCAAGCAATAAACTTGTATTTATACATCTAAAGATTAAAATAGAAATAGTTGTGAGATCACCTTTCTTCCTTAGCTTGTTACAACCATTCTTATCAATCTTGCATTCAATTTCAAAAAATAAACCTAACAATTTGTCTCAAAACAAAGGAAGAACAATAACAAGAAAAACTTACCAGATACTGAAAATCAACTTGTCTAAATAATGAATTAGGGGGCTAAAAGAACTTACTTTGGATTTTATCATAATTTTCTAGAATTTATTGGATTTTAAAACTTTGATTTTGAGAGAACTAGGTTTTATAAAATAAGATGAAGATGAGGTTATGTTTACTGTATGAGAAAGAAAATGAACATGATGTTCATTGTCCAAATGCAGAAGAAAGAAATCCACTTATTCTTAAGTGGGCTGAAATCATCCTGAGCCCAAACCCATTAGTTAATTAGAACAATCAAATACTTACACATTTTCTCATTTTCTATCTTATTAAAACACTAATAACTAATTCAGTTCAATATAGAAAAATTCTAGTTAGTATACTAAAATTAAATTCATTGCCTGATCTTCAAGATTAATTAATAAAAAATAATTTTTAGTAATATATAAACCTATATTTTCCTCACTGAAAATGTGGAATTTTGCATTTTCTATAATACGACAACTCAATAAATAAACAAATTTTAACTTTAAAAGTCCACATTTTCTTATTAAATAAAATTACACCATATCTAGAAAATTGTAACACATTATTTAACAAGTCTTAAAAAAATAACTTAACATCAATAAATTCCATGCTATCCCGCCTTATGGCAAGGCCGTGATATCAAGGAATTGATGGAAAGACAATGACCGCTGATCCCGAATATCGATTATACACAAGTTCACTATAAATATCGATAAATTTTGTCCAAGTCCGGATCAAGCTACAATTAATATGACATGACAAGCAAAGCTATGAAAGCCACCATTTCAAGTTTCAAGTCAATCGGAGTTTGTATGCTCGAGATATGATCGATACAACTCAAGTAAACAAGTCGTTCGTATCCATCAAAAAGCCATGTTCGAGTCGTTCTGTTCGAATCCATCCGTAACCACGCTGTTCGCATCCATCTATTCAGGTCCATCATTTCGCGTCCCTCTGTTCGTGTCCATCAAGTGTCCCTCTGTTCGTATCCATCAAGTGTCCCTCTGTTCGTATCCACCAAGACTCTATTTCGTATCCAATTGGCCTGGTTCGATTTCGAATCCATCGATGGGAGTCAATTCGTATCATTCGGCTAAGGATCAATACGAATTGAATATCAAACAAACGATACCAACAAGGCATTACAAACCGATATGAATAGAGCAATGTGACCGATTAATACGAACAGAGCATAGCGATCGATGCGAACAATGTGCATACATAGGGAAACTCGATCGTTCGGTGTAAAAAGTGAATCGATCCGAGGAATTAGCACCACGTCAACTTGCAGGCACGTGCTCAAAAGCGATTCGAACTGATCGATACGAATGGATCGATTCAAACAAGACAGCCGACATAAAACGCAAGCTTGCATCGATCATAACTCACAATCTATAAGTCCAAATGCTACCAAATTTTCACAGGAGCTTACGTACAACCTAAAGAATGTTCCTGCTCCATTTCGACTCGATTGGGCCAAATCTTGATCGATACGAAATTGCTTCATATCGATCACGGGCCGAGTGCAAATCACATGGGATCGATCGCGTGGGCCCACACACGTGCCAGAAGAGGTCTCCCGAGATCTGAGCGAGATATTTGTAGCCTATGCCTATAAATAGTCTCTCAAAGCCTACAAAAAAGGGACTTTTAGCTCTCCTACGTCCAGACTTTGTCGAATCCATTTTTGCACTCCAAGACTACTATTGTACTCGAAATTTATTGCTATAGTTCGCTGTAACCTGTTGTAATCAGCCAGAAAACATCAATAAAGTCATCAATTTCATAGTGGACGTAGGCCATACGCCGAACTACTCTAAATCACTATGTTTCTGCGTGTTTTTCCTATCTGTTTTTGAAGTGTTTGTTAGATAATCCTCTTTTTACATTTATTTTCTTCATTTTATCTCGAAGAGTGTTGTGCCCAATTTTGGTACAAACACTTTGGTGCTTTCATTATGAAAACACAGTTTTTCTCCTACTCATTGGATCTACTATCGATACCGGATTGCACAAATCTGAGAAGAAGATCCAGATCTTAAGTTCAGAATTCTTCCACCCTATTCAGATTTGCATCAGATCTAGGAATGAACTTCACCATCCATCATGGTTAGCACAAGGACCACTTCTACAGCTACAGATCCAGAAGGACGGGAACGAAAGAATCCCGTTCAACTCCCTTCAACTAATCAGAATGCTGTCGGACCATCAGATCCGTCAGGCCCTGTCACCAGGTAAGAGTTTCAAATGCTACTGCAAGAGTTGATACAGAGTCGACAATTACTTACTGAACAACTGCTCGTGCCAACGCAGAATTGACCAACCAGCTGAATCGCCAAAGGTGTAGAAGATCCAGAAGAGATCATGCTTCTCATTCCTCCACCGAGAGTTCAGGCTCTTCAGATTACCATCATAGATCTACGCGCCCATGGCTAGATGGGAGTTACACTCAAGCTACTGGACATCAACATACGCTGAACATTGGGCAACTGAGAGTCGGCTCGTCAACCAGTTACCAGACCGGACCCTCTTCTGGGGGAGGTACTGTACCTCATTACACCACAAACAACCGTGCTACCACCGCTACTATTGAACCAGAAGTTGATGCCTGGAATCAGTCAGATTTAAACCATCGTCAACATGGACATACTCCCGAACCCTATGTTCCAGAGATCTTCGAGCCAAGGAGGTGAGAAACAGACAGTCGATCGCGATCGGTCCAACCTCGCATTGTGGAATCCGACCACACCTTGGCCCAGCATGTGCAAAGTGTCCAGATGTCGGATATACCACCGATGATCCGCCAAATGATCCAAGAGAGTCAAGGCCTAGTTAATGACGACCGGGGAATCTCCTAGAGTCATACTCCTTTTACTGATGAGATACTTTATGCTGAACCACCTCGGCAATTCAGGATGCCGACTTTACCAGGCCATGAAGGAAGTCTTGATCCCAACCAATACATCCTAAAGTATGAGTGGTAGATGAATGTTGCACAGGCTGACGATGCAGTTGAATACCGAAGCTTCCCAATCTCTCTAAGGGGCATAGCTACTATGTGGTTCACATGTTTGCTACCTCGATCTATTTCTTGCTTTGACCAATTGGCTACAAAGTTTGTTTACCAATTCCGCATGCATGTCGCAATGCCGAAGGATGTTAACACTTTGTCTAGTGTCAATCAAGCTCCTGGAGAGACATTCTGACATTATTTAGAAAGATTCTATGCTGCATGCGCTGAGACCAGCAACCCTAATGATAACTCCATTCTTATGACATTGACTAAGGGGATTGACCCCGATTCTGAATTTGGCAACTGGTTTCCTAGAAAACCCCCTCGCCATTGGACCGTTTCTATTCCAAGGCAGCCCAATTCTTGAGAAGGGAGGATGTGAAACAGTCTAGGAAGCAAGATGACGCAGGGCTCAGCATGGAAGGAATTCAAAGTAATGTAGTTGTTAAGCAATCCGAGGAGAGTTCCGGAAATGTTCAATTGAATATACAAAATAAACAGACTCAGCAAAAAAGCAATGGGGATCAGAGTAGGAAATAGGATCATAAACGTGGTCCACGACGTAGGGCTCCTATGTTTGATAATTAAAGTCTTCTGAATACGTCGTTGGAAAATGTGTATCTACAAACCTGCAATACTATTTAGTACAAGAAGTCTGCTCCGAAGCAATCATCAGAGAGACAGATCCAAACAATAAATTTTTGTAGATTTCACGAGAGCTATGGCAATAATACAAATGAATGTCGTCATTTGCAAGATCTCATTGAGAAGTTGATAAGAGCGAGGAAGTTAGAGCATTTTATGCGGGCGCCACAATCTGGAGGTGCGGGCCCATCGTATCAAAATCATGTAGCTAATCAGGCGAGACATGAGGAACCCACTCGTACCTGCGGGAGGTTAGTGATAAATACTGTAGGTGTTGGTCCTTATCCAACAGACCGAAACAGGAGGGAAATGGAGTCGTATGCCAGCTCTATTAGGCATGTGGATTTCGAGTGTTGTAGTAGTTTTGATGATGGGGCTCCGATGAAACAACAAAAGACGATGACTGACAACATCGTGTTCCGAATAGAGATGCTGACAAGGTCGAAGCCCCCATATTGATCCACTTGTCATATCAACTCAAGTAGGTCCTGCTTGGATGAAGAGGATCCTGGTCGACAGTGGAAGTTCTGTTGATATATTGTTCAAGCGAGCCTATGACCAAATGAAGATAGAGGTTAAAGATTTGAAACCGTTCCAGTCCCGAATTTATGGGTTCAATGTAAGCACTGCAATACCCACTGGAGTACTGGAACTACCAGTGGAGTTGGAAGTTAAAGAACGCCGGAGAGTCCGGATACTGCATTTTGTTGTTCTGGGATACTGCATTTTGTTGTTTTGGACATAGATTCGCCATATAATGCTTTCTTGGGGCCGACCCGCCCTAGCTGAATTCATGGCAACCATTGCCCCATGGTACTTGACTCTAAAATTCCCCACCAATCATGGGGTTGGAGTCGTTCAAGGAGATCAGGCTGTTGGATGAGCCTGTTATGTTGCTGAGTTACGCGGGGTGTAGCGAAAGGAGAAAGGAAAGGGCGTAGAGGAATATCTCTGCGTCCGTTTTGTTGAAAATTGACAATTGGTGCCTGGGACCAAGCCCGGGTACCCCAGCCAATTCCAAAGAGATCTTGACCTGAGAGACAATGAAAGTGAAGAAGAAAGTAAAGACAGTCAAGCTTCTTCGGCCGAATTGACGATCGATGTCCCGATCGACGATAGCGATGATTCTAGAATGTTAAAGATTGGGTCTCTGTTAAGCCAACAAACGCAAGGGGAATTGGTTGAATTTCTCTAGGCAAACCTCGATGTGTTTTCCTGGATACATTTTGATATATGTGGGATCTCACCGGACATCGCGAGCCACACGTTGATTATTGATTTGTGGTACATCCCGGTCAAGCAAAAAAGGCGTTGTATGGATCCAGAGAGTTCCGCCCTTAAAGAAGTGGTAGATAAGTTGAAATCAAATGGGTTTATTCAAGATGCCTTATACTTGGAGTGGGTATTCAATCTTGTACTTGTTCGAAAGCCAAATGGGAAATGGAGAATGTGTGTTGACTACTCAGACTTGAACAAAGCTTGCCCAAAAGACAGTTTTCCACTTTCTCGAATTGATCTGCTCGTAGATTCAACGGCTGGACACGAACTCTTATCCTTTATGGATGCATATTCCTGTTACAACCAAATACCCATGCACTTACCCGACCAAGAACATACTAGCTTCGTAACCGATCTGGGACTCTATTGTTACAAAGTCATGCCTTTCGGACTCACGAACGCTAGGGCAACGTACCAACGACTAGTCAATTGAATGTTCGTTAACCAAATCGGAAAGACCATGGAAGTATATGTTGACGATATGTTGGTGAATTCATGATTCTCCACTGATCATATTAAAGACTTGGAATCAATGTTTAGTATCCTTCGAGAATACAGGATAAAGCTCAACCCATTGAAATATCACTTTGGGGTTGCATCCGAAAAATACCTTGGGTTTTTCGTCAACGCTAGAGGAATCGAAGCAAATCCTGAAAAGATCCGGGTGATCAGAAATCTTAAGACTCTAAGAACCATAAAAAAAGTCCACAGCCTCAATGGGAAAGTAGCAACACTGAGCAGGTTTATTTCAAAGTCCACCGACAAATGCATTACTTTCTTTGATTTGATTCGAAAAGGTAAACAGAATTTTGAATGGACCATGGAATGTGAGGGCACATTCCGAGCACTAATTCAACACCTCTCCACACCACCTATTTTGTCAAAGCCTATCGATCACGAACAATTGTACCTTTACTTGGCGGTATCAGAAAACGCAATCAGTGCTGCCTTAGTTCGGGAGGAAGACCGAGTGCAAAAACCGGTCTACTATGTTAGTAAACGACTAACTGGAGCTGCGGGAATTATCCGAAGCTAGAGAAGTTGGATAATTGTCTTGTTATTGCCTCAAGGAAGCTCCTTCCGTATTTCCAGGCTCATCCTATCACTGTTTAGACCAATCAGCCGTTACGATAGGTCCTTACATGGCCTGAGACGTCTGGTAGGTTACTCAAATGGAATATCGAGCTAAGTCAGTTTGATATTACCTATACCCTAAGGCGAGCCATTCAAGGAGAAGTCCTAGCAGATTTCATAGCTGAATTTACTATCCCAGAGGACTTGCCCGAAACCAGTGAATCTCCCAAGTATATCTGGAAGCTGCATACTAATGGTGCGTCAAACGACCAGTGCTCGGGAGCTGGAGTTGTACTTGAAACACCCGAAGGTCGATCTATATGTTATGCTCTAAAGTTTGATTTTCATGCGACCAATAATGAAGCTGAGTATGAAGCCCTGCTTGCCGAATTGAGACTCGCCCGGGATTTGAGAATCATCGCTGTGGAAATTTATTGTGATTCGCAATTGGCCGAGTGTCAAGTCCGGGGGGAATACCAGGCCAAAGATTGAAGATTGGCTGCCTACCTATCTTGGGTCTAGGAGATACTAAATCGGTTTGATTATTATGCTATCTACTGCATCCCCCAAGAGCGCAATCAAAAAGCTGATTCATTAGCAAAGTTAGCCAGTTTGGGTGAGGCACAACAAATGGGACTTGTTCCCATGGAGACGTTATCCTGCCCAAGCATCGATCGAATGGAGACAGATTGGGTGTTGGAAGTTGTTCCCGATAAGGAGTCATGGATGACCCCATTCCAAAATTATCTCAAGCATGGAACATTACCAAAGCGTAGGAGTGAAAAGAGACAGATTCTTCGAAAAGCTACGCGGTTCACTATTCAGTATGGAGTCATGTATAAAAGAGGATATTTCATTCCTATACTCCGGTGTATCGCTCATGATGAAATTAAGCAAGTATTACATAATGTGCATGAAGGAGAATGTGGCAATCACACCGGAGGGCAGGCTTTAGCTAAGAAAGTGCTTCGGTCTGGATACTATTGGCCGACAGTAAACCGTGATGCATCAGATTATGCCAGGAAATGTGATAAATGTCAAAAGCATGCTCGGATTCCTAGAGCTTCACCTACTGAGATAACCCAAATGGTCAGTCCATGGCAGTTTTCAGTATGGGACATCGATTTCATTGGCTCTCTACCTCTGGCCAAAGGTGGAGCAAAGTATGCCATCGTCGCAGTTGATTACTTTACCAAGTGGGCCGAAGCTGAGCCTCTTGCTACAATCATGACAAAAAAAGTGATTAACTTTGTAGTCTGCAACATTATCTGCCGATTTGGTCTCCCACATACCATCATCACCGATAATGGAACCCAATTCGACAGTGTTGAATTCAAAGACTTCTGTCAACGATTCCACATTCAGAAGAAATTCACTACAGTCGTGCACCCTCAAGCGAATGGACAAGTCGAAGCTGTGAATAAAGTTATAAAGTCTATTTTTAAGAAACGACTAGAAAAGGCTGGGGGCAAGTGGGTTGATGAACTTTCTATGGCTTCATGGCTTACCGGACAACCCACAAGTCCGCGACCAGACACACTCCATTCTCTCTTTCCTACGGTTCAGAAGCTGTTATTCCAATGGAGATGGAAGTACCTTTCCATCATGTGACTTATTATGATCCAAAGACAAATGCCATACTACTTGTTGAATCCTTGGATTTGTTGGATGAGAAGCGCGAAGAGGCTGATTTGAGGGCAGTCGCATACCGAAGTCGAGTCGCCCAATTATACAATGCCAAGGTCCGACTCCAAACCTTTGAACTCGGCGTTCTCGTCCTCAAAAGAATCTACCCGGTTCCTTCGCACATGAAACCAATGTGGGAAGGGTCGTATGTGATTGAACAAAAGCATGGAGATGGCACATTTAAGTTATCGACCGTTAACGGTCTTACTTTGCCAAGAGCCTTGGACAACGAGAGTCTCCGTCGCTACTACACATGACATGCTTTATTTATTTAGTCTATTTTTCATCTGCAATTTGTTTCTACATTCCAAAATTTGAATTTGTAATAAGGAAACTGACTTTGCCGTATTTTCTTATTTCAGCAATAAAATGCCATCTCTTCGAGCCAGAGCTGTGATTTATTGAATGTGTCATACAACCATCACGATGCATGAAGAGCTAAGTTCCAATATACGGTAGGATTTATTCAAATAGGGAGTGACTGTGATACAACCGGCCATTCACTAAGTGAAACCCGAGCTCGGGGGAAAGTCACTACACTGAAGCTAAAAAAGGATTGATACACGACAATCCTTTAACTAACTCCTTCCTCCCAGAGTGCGAGCTGGAGTATAAACTCATGAATATGGTTTCGAAGAGGGTGGATCTGTCCACCTAACGACTTCGACCGTATCTTAACCAAGTTCGAGGAGGATGGACCCGTCCATCTAAGGACCTTACTTGTTAGCTCAGGGTGGATATGAATCGACCATCCACGATCCTGATAAATCCATTGTCCCCGGAGTGCGAATGAAATTCAAATGCCTAAACAGATGTGACTGACCGTTTGTCGGCCAACTCCGTATTCGCAGAGTGCGAATTAGAGTATAAACATCAACTCTAAATTCCCATAGTGCGAGTTGGAGTATAAACATCAACCAACTTCAAGTTGTCGGAGTGCGAACTGGAGTATAGACGTCGACTATCTGTGGATTCCCAGAGTGCGAACCAGAGTATCGACCGCAATTAACTCTAAGTCCCCAGAGTGTGGTTGGAGTATAAACATAACTCGGGTGTGATTGACCACCCATAAAATAACTTAAGTCCCCAGAGCATGGACATATCCTTAAAACTTAAGCCATGCCAGGCATGGCCGACCGCCGACATGCAGATGCAAATCTCTAGAGTGTGGATGTGATCATCAACAAGTGAGCGAGTGTGATTTAACCACTCGATTCTCATTGAGCATCGATTCAGCGACGCTAAAATCGATGTGTTGTAAGCGAAACATAAGTGTCAACCATTGACTGAAGGAGTGCAACATCAAAGTTCAACTTAATCCCCGTTCATGATCCGCGTCCGTGATTTCAAGACTTGAAAAATGAACACAAACTCGACTCGAGAGTCAAACCTTCACAAGTGCACTGAACTGGAATTCAAATACTGGAACACTTAAGTAAAAAAATGATAATTGAGTTGAAGCTAAAATAGAAATTTCATTTCAACTATTTGCAGAAAGAATTTATGTACAAGTTATTTCCAAAATCCACTAGCGAGGGCCGAACCCGCATCTATACACGGCCTAGAAAAGCTAAAAGAAATTCCTATCTACTCAAAAATGAGCCGAGGTGAAGCATCTATTCTTTCCCTTCTTCGATTTTCCCTTTGGTGTAGACCCGCTGAAGCTTTCACTTGTTTTTCTCTTCGATCCCTTGCCTTTCGGCGGCCGAGCTCCAGTTAGGGGCATTGTGTCAACTTCCTCCTCCGAACTCACATGTACGGTGTGCTACCAGAAGGCGGAGTTGGAGGGATCAAATCAACTGTAGGAGCTGGGATAGGTAAATTGGGGTCAAAAACCATACCACGCAGAGATATCACCCTTAACGGAGCCGGGCCAGGTCCTGCCATTCCACCTCCAAAGCTGCCGGTCTGGGCTGCTGCTTCCATTTCGACATTGATTTTAGCTATAGTCTCTTCCTCATGAAGTGTTTTCGCATCCCTAGGAATGTCTGCAGCTAGACCTGAGGAACTAGTTGCCAGTGTGCTTCCTCTCATGACAAACGGCAGATCCGCAAAGGGGTCACTGTGATGACCTAAAAGTTCCTCCATCATCTATTCATCAAAGGAAAGTGTGCACCCCTGTATTCCGCCAATAGACATGGTAGTTGTTGTAGCGACCGCTTCAGTTACGATGGCCTCCAGCGCATGACGCGATTCTTGAGTGGTAGCAGGAGGCGCAGTTGAAGTAACTCCAATCACTGGAAAGAAACAAAGGAAGCTGTTATTAAGTATTTCAAGTGAAGCTTCCAACCATGAACAAGTATACGAAACGTTCAGAATACCTTCCTCAGTTTGACTTGTTGTCGGTTGAACAGCCTCAGAAAGTTGTTCGCTAGCTTGAGATATCTGCGGTTGATCTGGGTTGTAAGTAGGAACGGATTGAGATTCAACCGCAGAGGTCGGTTCAGGCTGAGTTGGCACAAGATTTTCGAGACTCATATCACGGTGCTTGACACCAGAACCTTCTCCAACTTCCGAATGTTGAGCGCCAAGCTTCTCCTTCTCATATGAAATCATAACATCATGGAGAATTTTCCTTTCGTCCTCATTCAGCACTCGGCTCTCAAGCTCGAATTCATCGACCGATTCGCCCTGATGGGAAGCTTTCTCATCCTCAACTAGACGGCCCTAGGCATTGTATAAGTGTGTCGGATAGTTATCGAGCCTGGCTAGGTTCCTATTCGTCAAGACGTTGGCATTATAGGTGATGAGGAGATCTTCAATGTCAGCCTCTAGCCTGGACTCTACCATTTGGACCTTCTCCTTGACCTCAATCTCCACCACACGGACTTTATCCGTTTCCGCATCCCGTTCGCCCCAGAGCACTACGGCCTGTTCACATGCCTCCTAGGCTGCGCTATTTGCGTCATCTCTTTCCTTGATAATTTCGAAGAATTTGGCTTTAAGCTCGTAAAGTTCTTTGAGAGCTGCATCCCGTTTGGCAATGACAGTGGTGTTCCGGTGGCCCATCTCCTCCACCAGGGAAAAGTGTGTTTTCCTCATCCTCTCCATTGCCAAGTTTGCCTCGTCGGCCTTTTGAGTGGCCTCTATTTCTAACTTTCAGTAGGATTTGGCGTCATCACTAAGCACTTGAATGATTCGGTCCTTTTAAGCGAGCTCGGTTTCTAATTTCTCTATGGTAGTCGCCCGCACAAAAGCCAGCTTTGATGCTTTCTCTAAGGCTTTCCCCCACTCCTTATACTGAGTGTAGAAGTCATAAATATAATCGTGCATCGTGTTCTCTGCTTCCGTTGGAATTCTCCTTAAGTGCAGGGGGAAGATGTAGCCATCAAAGCAAATATTCAGAAAATCCTTCTTCAGTTGTGCGATTCTAATAGCCTCTTCCTCGGTGGGCTCGGTAATAGCCAGTTCAGCGGCAATGGGGGTTTTGGGCTCATGTCTACTACGGTGTGATTCAGGTCTAGAGGCTTGGGAAGACGATTTCAGGCGGGGAGGCTCTACCATTTGTTTTCCATAGCTCGAAGGGTGTGTAGGGATTCTAGGAAGTGGAGAATGGGATCGAGATCGGTGTCTATAGTCCCTGTCCTTATCTCTGTCATATCTTTCCTGGCTAGAGTATCCACGAACATAATCCCTCTCTGCCTCTCTCCTACATGAGTCATAAAACGAAGAGGATCGACGAGCTAAGCGAAGACTCCCCAACATCGACCCACGTCCAGACATTGTATCTGCAAAGTAAGAGAAACAAAGTTAATAATTTCTCGAAGTAAACAGCTTGCGATCGAAAATCGTGTAGTGCCGTGAAGTGTATATATATGTGCAACCACCCGACCAACCGGAAATGTCAGCCACACTAGTGGGAAAAGACTTGCTTAAGTCTAAAGCACTCTGTAGCTCCTCCAATCCAGCATTATGTTGAAGTGACACATAATCCTAGATTGGGATATCGGCAAGCCCTTCAAAAAGGTTCTCCACTTGCGAGGAAGGAGCCTTTGGAAATCTAATACTAGGAATAGGCAAGGACATGATCACATATTTCCATCTCATGGACTTAGAATGCTTATGAGCTGTAGCCTTGCCTTTTCTCCTTCCCTTAGAATCTTGAAAGGCATTGGAAGGCCCGACAATGAGTTCATCATCGGTGGGTGTATTTTCATCATCACCCTCTTCAGCTATTACGACCCTGGGCGTTTTACGCTTCACTCGCCTCATCGAGGCTGCCCTCAATGTTCCTTCAAGTCTTATACTTTGGCTTCGCTCAATTAGCCCGACGGTTCTCAAATTTTTGTCTGTTAACACCGACTCTATTTCCCTCATCTCATTCGACACTTCTTAAAGGACACGAATTATCTCTTTAAAATGTGTGCCTTCGGGTTGTGGGATTACAACTGTAAAGGAAGGAAGATATTAGTTTTGATATCAGTTATGATTATCTCGTTAACTACTTGAAAAGATTGCAGCACTTACGTCTGACTAACCATCGGCTGGCAAATCCTGGAGGACACTGGACATAGAACCACTCCATTTTAAAATAACTCAGCCTAGCCTAGGAGCCTTTCACAACTTGACAATTCCTGACTGACTCTAGGAACGTGAACGAGGGCTATCTCCCCGACTCTTAACATTAAATAAGTATCTGATCTCGATCGGGGTCGATGGTCGAAAAAGATGCTCTATAAATACAATAAATAGGCTGTTCAACAAAGCGTATCTGTTCAGGTGTAGCTGTGCTGGAGCAATTCCGAAGAAAGACAACACTTCTCTAATGTACTGATTGAATGGAGGAAGTGTTTCCGTTGTGCATGCATGGCGATTAAAGGCAGTAAATCCCTCTAGGGGAGCATGCGGTCTATCATTCGGTCCCGGTAATAGTACGTCGTCCAGCGACAAGCCATGTCTTAGGCATATCAGTCCCAACATATCTTCGAAGATGTTTGACGGAATAGAATCTTGTGGATTACCGATGAAAATAGCACCTGGCAGCTCATCCGAAGCTGGATCGATGACTTCAGCTGCGATGGCCGGTATCTCTATTATTAAGGGAAGCGAACTCTGAGTTTCCTACGGTCGTGAGCTTGTAGACTCCATAACTAACTAACTTATGAAATTAGATGATAATAAGCCCGTGTGTCCCCCAGTGTGAAGTGTATGAATGTGTTGTGCAGTGCAGTGCTACATGTTGCTTAAGAAAGTATACAGAGTTAGAGAAAATGTCCAAACGACAAGACTTCAAAATCCAACTGGAGTGGCCGTCATCGCTGACCGTCGCAACCGTACCATCCAGACTTTAGAGACCGATCCGAGTTAAAGTTTGTTAAAATTTCATTAAGTTACAGTTCCATCGACGAGCTTCGAGGGACAATCAAGTATGCAGTTTAACGGTTAAGTCCAGATATGCAAGAATGAAGCTCGTCAGAGTCATATGTTCAGTTGAAATTCGTATCCATCAAAAAGAAAGTCCAGATCAACCAACTAAAGTCTCGTTCGTATCGATCGAAACTTGATGGTTTCGTATCGATTAATAGACTCCATCTTCATATCAATCGAGACCCGATGGTTTCGTATCGATCAGTTCGCGATAACTTTGTATCGATCAGAGCTTAATCACTTCGTATCGATCCAAAACACGCCCTTCGCATTGACTTCACATCGATCGGACTACAATGGAATTTGTGTCCATTACAACTGTACTTCGTATCGGTATCGATTCAAAATGATAAACACATAATCCATGAACTAACAATCGAGGCGAAGTCAAAGGTAGAGGACCGATACGAAGTTCCTGGTTGAGATTTGAGGCGAAATCAAGTTCCTTTAACTCTTCATCGATACGAAATCAAAGCCGAGCAACCATCCATTAATTCCTTTGTATCCCTCCTTATTCCTTCTTCTCCACTGAATGCAAATGCCATTACTCTCTCCATGACTTTGCTTTGGTCCAATTCCGGCATCAACAACGCCAGAATAGGCCACGACTTTGAATGAGTTAGCGATGAATCTCAAGCCTCCTCAATATCTACAAGAATTCGTCGATTAATTACCAAATTTGAGTGCCTAGCTCGAGGGATTAAAACTTGGGTCAGTTTGAAGGCAAATGCAGTTTTCTGGCTTTCGAAGTTTTATCGATATGAATGCTAGAATTCAAGTGAAAGCAGATAAAATACATTCTAAGTACAAAACATTTATATATGGACCCAAGAAGTGAAGAAAAATGTTTCGCCTCCCGGTCAAAGAAACCGGTTTCAACAGGTCTCTCATCGGATCGATACGAATTAGTTATTTGTATCCATCGACTCAAACTTTATCAATACGAAGTTTGCAGTAGAGATTTTTCCGAACCGTCGGATTCCATCGATACGAAACACTTGTTCGTATCCACCATTTTCAACTCCATCCAAGACGCATCGATACGGACTGCACTGTTCATATCCATCAAGTCACAGCCCATAAAGATTCGTATCCATCGATTCAAATAATACACGAGGGACTAGTTGCTCTGTTTATATCCCTCATTAGTCTATCGATATGAAATCACTCATTCGTATCCATCATTTTGAAAGATTGCAGGGATTCATAACAATCGATGCAAAGATCAGTATAAAATAATATCCAGACTATACAACTCTGTCGGTACAAACTCTACGTTCGTTCATCCCGAACCGATCCAGGAGAGGATCGATACGAAGGAATACCCAAAAACAACCATCAAGCGTTGTTACAACTCGAATTTCACGTCGATTCTGGAGAGGATCGATTCTGAATTCGATAAAAAAATTGAAAACCTGACATGGACTCGTGAACGTACGAACTTTAACGGGAGTCAGGCTAACATGCATTCATATATAATGAACTAACATCCAATCTTTAAAATTCATAGAAATTGAATACTTATCTGGTGACAATTACAACAACAAACAACATATCACTATCATGCAATACTCAGTACACAATACAACAGTTGGCAGTCAGCAGTTCATATTACTTAAAAATCAATCAAAGATTACAGCTTTTGACGGAAAGACAATAGTCGTTCAACCAGTCAGATAGAGCTATCCAGAATAAAGGATACAACCATTCAAAGCACGTCATGTTCTCACAAGACATACTTTGGGGGGCAAATGTTATCCCGTCTTTTGGCAAGGCCGTGATATCAAGGAATTGACGGAAAGCCAAAGACCGCTCATCTCGAATATCGATTATACACAAGTTCACTATGGATGTCGATAAATTTTGTCCGAGTCCGGATCAAGCTACAATTAATTTGACATGACAAGCAAACCTATAAAAGCCTCCGTTCCAAGTTTCCAGTCAATCGGAGTTTGTATGCTCGAGATATGATCGATGCAACTCAAGTAAACAAGTCATTCGTATTCATCAAAAAGCCATGTTCGAATCGATCAGTTCGAATCCATCTGTAACCACGCTGTTCGCATCCATCTGTTTAGGTCCATCATTTCACGTCCCGCTGTTCGTATCCATCAAGTGTCCCTCTGTTCATATCCATCAAGTGTCCCTTTGTTCGTATGCACCACGTAGACTCTATTTCGTATCTAACTGGCCTGGTTCGATTTCGAATCCATCAATAGGAGTCAATTCGTATCACTCGGCTAAGGATCGATATGAATTGAACATTAAATGAACGATACGAACAAGGCATTGCAAACTGATGCGAACAGAGCAATGTGACCGATCGGTACGAACAGAACATAGCGATCGATGCGAACGAGGTGCATACATAGGGAAGACTCGATCATTCGGTGTAAAAAGTGGATCGATCTGAGGAATTAGCACCACATCAACTTGTAGGAACGTGCTCAAAAGCGATTCGAACTGATCGATACGAATGGATCGATTCAAACAAGACAACCGACATAAAACGCAAGCTTGCATCGATCATAACTCACAATCTACAAGTCCAAATGCTACCAAATTTTCACAGGAGCTCACGTACAACCTAAAGAATGTTCCTACTTCATTTCGACTCGATTGGGCCAAATCTTGATCAATACGAAATTGGTTCATATCGAACACGGGCCGAGTGCAAATCACAAGGGATCGATCGCGTGGGCCCACACACGTGCCAGAAGAGGTCTCCGAGATCTGAGCGAGATATTTGCAGCCTACGCCTATAAATAGTCTCCCAAAGCCTACAAAAAGGGACTTTTAGCTCTCCTACATCCAAACTCTACCGAATTCAATTTTTCACTCCAAGACTACTACTGTACTCGAAATTTATTGCTCTAGTTCGTTGTAATCTACTGTAATCAACTATAAAACATCAATAAAGTCATCAATTTCATAGTGGACGTAGGCCATACGCCAAACTACTTTAAATCACTGTGTTTCTGCGTGTTTTTCCTATCTTTTTTTAGAGTGTTTGTTAGATAACCCTCTATTTACATTTATTTTCTTCATTTTATCTCCTCAAATACTTCCGAAGAGTGTAGTATCCAATTTGACACAAACATTCCATATTTTGCTTTTCCAATTATTATTTAAATAAAACACTTAATGTTCAAATCTACTTCAATAAATGAGAAATCCAACTTCTCATTAAAATTACAAGTTTAGATCTTTATTAAATTTACGCTAACAACACTTAAAAATCAGGATTGTTACAAACTTCTCCCCTAAAAGAAAATTGCGTCCCCGCAATTTCCTTAATGAAAGAAATCCATAATGTATATTTTTTTAAACAACTTTTTTGGTCCTTTGTTTAATAGAGTTCTAATTTTATAGACTATCTCTAAATATCCAATAGGGTGAGAACAAGATATAGCACAAGAACAAACAACATATAAGTAAATACAGATGTTCAAGATTGAATTCATAGAATAAAACACAATATCTCTAAGCATACAACTATCAATGATTAACTCAATTCAGGGTTATAAGTTTTCGTTACAAACACGAACTAGTCACTAAACACAAAATAGTAGAATTAACTTAACATCCATTACAAGACACAAGAACGTATATTTATTTCACGAACACATGATACAAGAATATACGTTTCTTTCACAATCACAAGACACAAGAATATATATACTTATTTCATGAACACGGAACATTTACAAAACCCAAATATCCAAAATCCAAGAGATCTTAATCCAAATCGATCGTAATGATCATCCAAAATAATCGCAATGTTTGTACTCAAAATCCATGGAAAACAAACAGACAAATTGGTATCACTCAAACCGATCTGATACCAAGGATCATACTCAGACCGGGAACACAAAATCACAGAATGATCTCAAGGATAGTCCATACCGATCAAGGTGGTCGTAGAAACCATGACTCGATAATTCCACATTTGTTTAATAACATTAAATTATTATGTTTGAAAAGAAATCCAGAAATAAACTTCTTAAGGATCCAGCAGTCACTTGCCGCACACCAAAAGAGAGTAAACTCAAAAGTGCCAAATACTATCACCTTCGGTAATCACTAGAATTTAACCAATACGTCCATACCATATGGTGAAATTCAAGTATTTACTAAAAGCTAGTAAATATCACTTATTACGGATACCACTGGAAAACCTAAACTATATTCTCTTAAGGATCTAACAACCACTTGTCGCACACCAGAAGAGAATACAACTCCAAAGTGTTAAGTACTTTCCCAAATACAATTACAAGAATTTAACCAAGGCATCCTATACTACCCGGTGAAATTCGAGTATTCGTTAATGGGCTAGTAAATTCCACTCAAACATTCTACGCAACGAGTTATACCATATTCGACGAAGCGTTATTTGAAAGCATTTAAAGCAATCGATGACATTAGGTCGGTTATTACTACTCCTCAAATCATAGAATTAAGATTCTCAAAATATTTTTTTCACTTTGATTTTATTGTCTAGAAACACTTGCTATGAATTTCCATAAGTATATTTACTATTTTGATTAAAATAAATTTTCACTTATTTGATAAAATATTATATAAACCCGAATTGTTTTATATTTACACTTATGTACATGGTGTCTCAAATTTCCGTATAAAACATTTAGTTAATAACCCATATTTTAAAACCACTTTTATTATTCTTCCAAATCCATTTTGATATATATTATTTGGAAATAAATTAGACTCGCCTTTTTAAAACCATATTCCCAAAGTCACTTATATATGCTATCACTTATTTTATAAAACCATAATCATCATATCTTCAAAACCATAACTCTACATACTAGAAATAACTAATATATATACATATATATTTACTTATTAAAATAATTTACAAAAGAAGTTAAAATAATTTAGAAAAAAATTTGAGATTTATAAACTTACTTTCGTAAAAAATTACAAGAATATGAAGCATATCCGTTTATATTTTCAACTCAAATTTAAAGCATTTAGATGTGCAGTTTCGACCCGATATATTCCATAAATATTCAAATCTCATGACATGAAATTATAGAAAAATGTCAAAGCTTTTAAATAAGATAAAGATCATCTAATTTGGACTTACAGTTCAAAATTTATGGTTAAAATAATTCTCAGATTTTAAATTCATTGTCGCTGTCATTTAGTCTCGGGGTAGTGACAAAGAAATATGGTTTCGACTACTTGAACCTCAAAATTATGCAAAACTTAAAAAAATTTTGAAAGTTTTATCACAAAATCTAAGCTTTTCATAACTTTAAATTTTAACAAAATCCAATTAGAAATGAGAAAGTTACGCTTAAATTACTGACAACGTTCTTAACTCACATGGTTTGACAGGGCAGAGACTATTACTCTGTTAAAAACTCAATTTTGACCCAAAATCTTCATAATATGAGAAATTAATTAAAAAAAAAGTTATTTCTTAGGAAATTATCTTTCTACTGTAAAAAGCTTCGACATAATTGGATTAATCGATCAAAAGTTATGTCTATTTTACTATCAGGTATCAACATTGAAAATTTGATATGGCTATGCTAGAACCTCTGTTTCAAACTTAATTTAGACCCATTTAAATTCATTATTTCATGAAATGATCAAAAAAAGGTTGTAGCGTATTGAAATATCTTTCTAGCACAGAAAGATTGAACAAAATCGAATAATTTTACATCAAGATATCACTGTTTTACTATAGCGATTTTCCTAAGAAATTTTCAGCTATCGATTTGTATATTTCACATTTTCACTAACATAATAAATCTTTCTTTAAACCTTATATGTTATGGTTTAGTTATATTATCATTTCTAACATTCATCAAAGTCAAATAACCACAACAGGTGCATAAATAATAACATCTATATATGCAAGCAATAAACTTGTATTTATACATCTAAAGATTAAATTAGAGATAGTTGTAAGATTGCTCACCTTTCTTCCTTAGCTTGTTACAACCATTCTTATCAATCTTGCATTCAATTTCAAAAAAAACCTAACAATTTGTCTCAAACAAAGGAAGAACAATAACAATCAAAACCTACCAGATACTGAAAATCAACCTGTCTAAATAATGAATTAGAGTTAAGAGAGCTTACTTTTGATTTTCTCTTAAGTTCCTGGAATTTATTGGATTTTAAAATTTTGATCTTGAGAGAACTTGGTTTTAGAAAATAAGATGAAGAAGAGGTTTTGTTTACTATAAGAGAAAGAAAATCAACGTGATGTTCATTGTCTAAATGCAGAAGAAAGAAATCCACTTATTCTTAAGTGGGCTGAAATCATCCTAAGCCCAAACCCATTAGTTAACTAGAACAATAAAATACTTACACATTTTCTCATTTTATATCTTATTGAAACACTAATAACTAATTCAATTCAACATAGAAAAATTCAAGTTAATATACTAAAATTAAGTTCATCTCCTGTTCTTTAAGATTAATTAATAAAACGTAATTTTTAATAATTTATAAACCTATATTTTCCTCACTGAAAACATGGAATTTTGCATTTTCTATAAAACGACAACTCAAAAAAGAAACAAATTTTAACTTTAAAAGTCCACATTTTCTTATTATATAAAATTACACCATATTTAGAAAATTGTAACACATTATTTAACAAGTCTTAAAACAATAACTTAACATCAACGAATTGCATATTTTGCTTTTCCAATTATTATTTAAATAAAACACTTAATGTTCAAATCTACTTCAATAAATGAGAAATCCAATTTCTCATTAAAATTACAAGTTTAAATCTTTATTAAACTTATGCTAAAAAAACTGAAAAATCAGGATTGTTACAAACTTCTCCCCTAAAAGAAAATTGCGTCCTCTCAATTTCCTTAATGAAAGAAATCGATAATGTATATTTTTTTAAACAACTTTTTTTTGTCCTTTGGTTAACAGAGTTCTAATTTTATTTCCAAAATCCCCCAATTAATATCAGTCTAATTTATAACACTAAACTCAAATTTCTATTTATCAAAATTTCTCAAAATTCTCAAAAATATTCTAACGCCTAAAATTTGTGGAATATTTCACCACAGTCTCCTTTGCGTGGCTAGCGTTTCGAAAATTTACAATATGGATATAATTACATAATAAACATATCATCTCAATGATGAGGCATCACATAGAGAAAAACATAAAAATACGATATTTAACCAAGATACATACCTTATATTTGAAATATTAGCGAGTCCGCTAATATTCCTTAAGAAAACAATTTATAATGTTGTAAACGATATCTATTTACTTCGGATACCTGCACCTATCTCAAAAATTCACGTTAGTGTTTAATATCAAATTCTTATCATGTAGGAGATATGAACAATTCATGATATTCCATAACAAAAGAAATCGATACTTAAATTCCCAAATTTTAATTATTACTTATGTCAAAATGTCACGTTTGAAGTTTGGGAATCCCTATCGATAACATGGCATCCCACATATCGACCAGAATTCTTAAATAACGCCAGGATAAGTCAACAAATAGATAATCACAAATTTAGATGCATTTACTTTATTATCACTAACATTCATCCATCCAATTTTAAATAAATGCAACCAAGCAATCAATTTCTAGCAACCAATCAACCAATCAACCAAAATATACATAACCAATTAAAGTGAAATAATTCAATGTCCGAAATTTCACCGTGCAACTCTGATTATTACTAAATCATTTAAATATTATACTTATTCACTCAAATTTCCTAAATTTTTTATTAAAAGAAAATAGTTCACTATTAATTTAATTTGTTCCAGTTTTATTCCAAGGTTTTTTAAACTCTAAAATATTTTACTCAATAATTTCCAAAAGTTCTAATGTCGCAAACTCCAATTTATCAATTAATTTTTTTATCAATTTACGCCCCAAATTATTATCCCAATAATCATTTTACATTCCTATTCCTAACGAGATAATTAATATAACTATCTAACACACACCTCAAGGATAGGACTCTAAGTCATCTAGGTCTCAGATCCGTAATATTATATGTTATAATATTCTAACACGGCTTTGATACCAAACTGTAACGACCCCACCATGATGCCCGGTTTAGCAAAGAACTTTACAAGTAGTACCGTCAGCTAATCTAGAGAATACGGCTTGTTAAGGGTGATCGAATGTGAATATATCCTTATACTAATATTGACACATCATTTATACCTTTTCACTTAATATCTGAACTGAATTTGACGTGTACAATATTAATACAAAGTAATAGACACACCGATTTCTCAGAATCAGAATAATATATCATATAAATAAAAGTCACAGATCATAGTGAAACAATATACATATATAAATTATTTAGTTTACAAAATGAAATACTATACTTGATTGTTATACAAATTTAACAATTCTCTAATCTCAAGGCCCAAATTCCTAAATGGGATAAACAAAAAGTTATCTCCTTGCTGGCATAACCATTCAAAGGACAACCTGTCCTGTACCTGAAATGTCTCGGCCTGACACGAGCAAAATGACACCCGGGTCAAACAATCTCTAAATACCCAATAGGGTGAGAACAAGATATAGCACAAGAAAAAACAACATATAAGTAAATACAGATGTTCAAGATTGAATTCATAGAACGAAACACGATATCTCTAAGAACACAACTATCAATGATTAACTCAGTACAGGGTTATAAGTTTTCGTCACAAACATGAACTAGTTACTAAACACAAAATAGTAGAATTAACTTAACATCCATCACAAGACACAAGAACATATATTTATTTCACGAACACATGACACAAGAATATATGTTTATTTCACAATCACAAGACACAAGAATATATATACTTATTTCATGAATATAGAACAGTTACAAAAACCAAATATCCAGAATCCAAGAGGTTTAAATCCAAACTGGTCGTAATTATCATCCAAAATGATCGCAATGTTTGTACTCAAAACCCATGGCAAACAAACAAACAAATTGGTATCACTCGAACCGATACCAAGGATCGTACTCAGACCAGGAACATAGAATCACAGAATGATCTCAAGGATAGCCCATACCGATCAAGGTGATCGTAGAAACCATGACTCGATAATTCCACATTTGTTTAATAATATTAAATTACTATGTTTGAAAAGAAATCGAAGAATAAACTTCTTAAGGATCTAGCAGCCACTTTGCCGCACAGCAAAAGAGAGTAAACTCTAAAGTGCCAAATACTATCACCTTCAGTAATCACTAGAATTTACAATACGTCCCATACCATATGGTGAAATTCAAGTATTTACTAAAAGCTATTAAATATCACTTGTTAGGATACCACTGGAAAACCTAAACCATATTCTCTTAAGGATCTAGCAACCACTTGTCGCACAACGGAAGACAATACAACTCTAAAGTGTAATGTACTTTCCCAAATACGATTACAAGAATTTAACCAAGGCATCCCATACTACCCAGTGAAATTCTAGTATTCATTAATGGGCTAATAAATTCCACTCAAACATTCTATTCAATGTGTTATACCATATTCGACGAAGCGTTATTCAAAAGCATTTAAACAAATCGATGACACTAAGTCGATTATTACTACTCCTCAAATTATAGAATTAAGATTCTCAAAATATTTTTTTCTCTTTGATTTTATTGTCTAGAAACACTTGCTATGAATTTCCCTAAGTATATTTACCATTTTGATTAAAAGAAATTTTCCCTTATTTGATAAAATATTATATAAACCCAAATTATTTTAAATTTACACTTATGTATGTAGTGTAACAAATTTCCGTATAAAACATTTAGGTAATAACCCTTATTTTAAAACCACTTTTATTATTCTTTCGAATCCATTTTGATATATATATATATATATATAACTTGGAAATAAATTAGACTCACTTTTTTAAAACCATATTCCCAAAGTCACTTATATATGCTATCATTTATTTTATAAAACCATAATCACTTATATCTTCAAAACCATAACTCTATATACTAGAAATAACTAATATATATATACATATATAATTACTTATTAAAATAATTTACAAAAGAAATTAAACTAATTTAGAAACAAATTTGAGATTTATAAATATTAATAAACTTTCTTTTGTTAAAAATTACAAGAATATGAAGCATATTCGTTTATAATTTCAACTCAAATTTAAAGCATTTAGATCTGCAGTTTTGACCCAATATATTCCATAAATATTCAAATATCATAACTTGAAAGTGGTTGAAAAATATCTAAGCTTTTAAACAAGATAAAGATCATCTAATTTGGACTTACGGTTCAAAAGTTATGGTCAGAATAATTCTCAGATTTTAAATTCACTGTCGCTGTCGTTTATTCTCGGGGCAGTGACAAAGAAATATGGTTTCGACTACTTAAACCCCAAAATTATGCAAAACTTAAAAAAATGAAAGTTTTAGCACAAAATCTAAGCTTTTCATAACTTTAAATTTTAACAAAATCCGATTGGAAATGAGAAAATTATGCTTAGATTACTAACAACGTTCTTAGCTCACATGGTTTGACAGGGCAAAGACTATATTCTGTTAAAAACTCAAATTTGACCCAAAAATATTCATAATATGATAAATTAATCAAAACAAAAGTAATTCCTTAGGAAATCATCTTTCTACTGCAAAATGATTCGACATAAATGGATTAATGGATCAAAAGTTATGTCTATTTTACTATCAGGTATCAACACTGAAAATTTGATATGGCTGTGATATAACCTCTGTTTCAAACATAATTTAGACCCATTTAAATTTAGTATTTCATAAAATGATAAAAAAAGTTTTAGCTTATTGAAATATCTTTCTAGCACAAAAAGATCGAACAAATTCGAATAATTTTACATCAAGATATCGCTGTTTTACTACAGCAATTTCCCTACGAAATTTTCAGCTATCGATTTGTATATTTCACATTTTGACTAACATAATAAGTCTTTCTTTTAGACCTCATGTGTTATGGTTTAGTTATATTCTCATTTCTAGCATTCATCAAAGTCAAATAACCACAACAACAAGTGCATAAATAATCACATCCATATATGCAAGCAATAAACTTGTATTTATACATCTAAAGATTAAAATAGAAATAGTTGTGAGATTACTCACCTTTCTTCCTTAGCTTGTTACAACCATTCTTATCAATCTTGCATTCAATTTCAAAAAACCAAACAATTTGTCTCAAACACAAAGGAAGAACAATAATAATCAAAACCTACCGGATATTGAAAATCAACTTGTCTAAATAATTAATTAGAGTTAAGAGAACATACTTTCGATTTTCTCTTGATTTTCTGGAATTTATTGGATTTTAAAACTTTGATTTTGAGAGAACTAGGTTTTAGAAAATAATATGAAGAAGAGGCTCTATTTGCAGTAAGGGAAATAAAATGAACATGATGTTCATTGTCTAAATGCAGAAGAAAGAAATCCACTTATTCTTAAGTGGGCTGAAATCATCCTAAGCCCAAACCCATTAGTTAATTAGAACAATAAAATATGTACACATTTTCTCATTTTCTATCTTTTTAAAACACTGATAACTAATTCAATTCAACATAGAAAAATTCATGTTAATGTACTAAAATTAAGTTCATCGCCTGATCTTCAAGATTAATTAATAAAACATAATTTTTAATAATTTATAAACCTATATTTTCCTCACTGAAAACATGGAATTTTGCATTTTCTATAATATGACAACTCAACAAATAAACAAATTTTAACTTTAAAAGTCCACATTTTCTTATGAAATAAAGTTACACCATATCTAAAAAATTGCAACACCTAATTTAACAAGTCTTAAAATAATAACTTAACATCAATGAATTCTATATTTTTCTCTTCCAATTATTATTTAAATAAAACACTTAATGTTCAAATTTACTTCAATAAATGAGAAATCCAATTTCTCATCAAAATTACAAGTTTAAATCTGTATTAAATTTAAGCTAACAACACTGTAAAATTAGGGTTGTTGCAAACTTCCCCCTAAAAGAAAATTGCGTTCCCACAATTTCCTTAATGAAAGAAATCCATAATATTTTTTTTTAAACTACTTTTTTTGTCCTTTGGTTAATAGAGTTCTAATTTTATTTCCAAAATCCCCCAATTAATATCAATCCAAATTATAACACTAAACTCAAATTTTTATTTATCAAAATTCTCAAAAATATTCCAACGCCTAAAATTTACGGAAAATTTCACCAGAGTCTCCTTCGTGTGGCTAACGTTTTGAAAATTTACAATATGGATATAATTACATAATAAATATATCATCTGAAGGATGAGCCATCCCGTAGAGAAAAACATAAAATACGATATTTAACCAAGAAACATACCTTATATTTAAAATATTTGCGAGTCCGCTAATATTCCTTAAGCAAACAATTTATAATCTGGTAAACGATATCTATTTACTTTGGATACCTGCACCTATCTCAAAAAATTCATGTTAGTATTTAGTATCAAATTCTTATTATGTAGGAGATATGAACAATTCATGATATTCCATAACGAAAGAAATCTATACTTAAATTTTTAAATTTTAATTATTACTTATGTCAAAATGCCACGTTCGATGTTTAGGAATCCCTATCGATAACATGACATCCCACATATCTATCACAATTCTTAAACAACGCCCAGATAAGTCAACACAATAGGTAATCACAAATTTAGATTCATTTACTTTATTATCACTAACATTCATTCATCCAATTATAAATAAATGCAACAAGGCAATCAATTCCTAGCAACCAATCAGCCAATCAACCAAAACATACATAACCAATTAGAGCGAAATAATTCAGTGTCCGAAATTTCACTGTGCAACTCTGATTATTCCTAAATCATTTAAATATTATACTTATTCACTCAAATTTCCTAAAATTTTTATTAAAAAAATAGTTCACTTTCATTTAATTTGTTCCAGTTTTATTCCAAGGTTTTATATACTCTAAAATATTTTACTCAATAATTTCCAAAAGTTTTAATGTTGCAAACTTCAATTAATCAATTAATTTTTTTTATCAATTTATTCCCCGAATGATTATTCCAATAATCATTTTACATTCCTAACGAGATAATTAATATAACCATCTACCACACACCCCAGGGATAGGACTCTAAGTCATCTAGGTCTCAGATCCATAATATTATATGTTATTATGTTCTGACACGGCTCTGATACCAAACTGTAATGACCCCACCTCGATGCCCAGTTTAGCAGAGAACATTACAATCTGCTAATCGGAAGAATACGGCTTGTTAATGGCGATCGAATGTGAATATATCCTTATACTAATATTGACACGTCATATACCTTTTCACTTAATATGTGAACTGAATTTGTTGTGTACAATATTAATACAAATTAATAGACACACTGATTTCTCAGAATTAGAACAATATATCATATAAATAAAAGTCATAAATCACAGTGAAACAATATACATATACAAATTATTTAGTTTACAAAATGAAATACTATACTCGATTGTTATACAAATTTAACAATTCTCTAATCTCAATTATACATTTAATATAAGGTCAAAATTCCTAAATGGGATAAACTAAAAGTTATCTCTTTGCTAGCACAACCAATCAAAGGTCAACCTGTCCTGTACCTGAAAAGTCTCGGCCTGACCCGAGCAAAATAACACCCGGGTCAAACTATCTCTAAATATCCAATAGGGTGAGAACAAGATATAGCACAAGAACAAACAGCATATAAGTAAATACAGATGTGAGGATTGAATTCACAGAACAAAACATAATATCTCTAAGCACGCAACTATCAATGATTAACTCAGTACTGGGTTATAAGTTTTCGTCACAAACACGAACTAGTCACTAAACACAAAATAGTAGAATTAACTTAACATCCATCACAAGACACAAGAACATATATTTATTTCACGAACATATGACCTAAGAATATATGTTTTTTTCACAATCACAAGACACAAGAATATATTTACTTATTTCACGAACACAGAATAGTTACAAAACCCAAATATCCAGAATCCAAGAGATCTTAATCCAAACTGATCGTAATGATCGTCCAAAACAATCGCAATGTTTGTACTCAAAACCCATGGCAAACAAAAAAACAAATTGGTAACACTGGAACCGATCTGATACCAAGGATCTTACTCAGACCGGGAATACATAATCACAGAATGATCTCGAGAATAGTCCATACCGATCAAGGTGATCGTAGAAACCATGACTCGATAATTCCACATATGTTTAATAATATTAAATTTTCATGTTTGAAAAGAAATTCAGGAATAAACTTCTTAAGGATCTAGCAGCCACTTGCTGCACACCAAAAGAGAGTAAACTCTAAATTGAAAAATACTATAACATTCAGTAATCACTAGAATTTAACCAATACGTCTCATACCATATGGTGAAATTCAAATATTTACTAAAATCTAGTATCACTTAATACTGATACCACTGGAAAACCTGAACCATATTCTCTTAAGGATCTAGCAACCACTTGTCTCACAATGGAAGAGAATACAACTCTAAAGTGTAAAGTACTTTCCCAAATACGATTACAAGAATGTAATCAAGGCATCCCATACTACCCAGTGAAATTCTAATATTCGTTAATGGGCTAATAAATTCCACTTAAACATTCTATTCAATGAGTTATGCCATATTCGACGAAGCGTTATTCGAAAGCATTTAAACCAATTGATGACACTAAGTTGAATATTACTACTCCTCAAATTATAGAATTAAGATTCTCAAAATATTTTTCTCTCTTTGATTTTATTGTCTAGAAACACTTGCTATGAATTTCCCTAAGTATATTTACCATTTTGATTAAAAGAAATTTTCCCTTATTTGATAAAATATTATATAAACCCGAATTATTTTAAATTTACACTTATGTACATAGTGTAACAAATTTCCGTATAAAACATTTAGGCAATAACCCATATTTCAAAACCACTTTTATTATCATTCCAAATCCATTTTGATATATATATATATATATATATATAATATATATATATATATTATTTGGAAATAAATTAGACTCACATTTTTAAAACCATATTCCCAAAGTCACTTATATATGCTATCACTTGTTTTATAAACCATAATCACTCATATCTTCAAAACCATAACTCTATATGCTAGAAATAACTAACATATATACATATATAATTACTTATTAAAATAATTTACAAAAGAATATAAACTAATTTAGAAACAAATTTGAGATTTATAAATTTAAATAAACTTTCTTTTGTAAAAAATTACAAGAATATGAAGCATATCCGTTTATATTTTCAAATCAAATTTAAAGCATTTAGATATGCAGTTTTAACCCAATATATTCCATAAATATCCATATCTCATAAAATGAAAGTTGTAGAAAAATGTCTAAGATTTTAAACAAGATAAAGGTCATCTAATTTGGACTTACGGTTCAAAAGTTATGCTCAAAATAATTATCAAATTTTAAATTCACTGTCGTTGTCATTTGTACTCAGGGTAGTGGCAAAGAAATACGGTTTTGACTAATTAAACCCCAAAATTATGCAAAACTTAAAAAAATGAAAGTTTTAGCACAAAATCTAAGCTTTTTATAACTTTAAATTTTAACAAAATCTAATTATAAATGAGAAAGTTATGCTTAAATTAATAACAACGTTCTTAGCCCACATGGTTTGATAGGGCACAGACTATTACTCTGTTAAAAACTCGAATTTGACCCAAAAATCTTCATAATATGAGAAATTAATAAAAAAAGTTATTCCTTACTAAATTATCTTTCTATTGCGAAATGATTCGACATAAATGGATTAATCAATCAAAAGTTATGTCTATTTTACTACCGGTATCAACACTGAAAATTTGATATGGCTGTGTTATAACCTCTGTTTCAAACTTAATTTATACCCACTTAAATTCAATATTTCGTAATATGATCAAAAGAAAAGTTGCATCTTATTGAAATATCTTTCTAACATAAAAAGATTGAACAAATTCGAATAAATTTACATCAAGATATCATTGTTTTACTACAGTAATTTCCCTAAGAAATTTTCAGCTATCGATTTGTATATTTCACATTTTCACTAACATAATAAATCTTTCTTTTAGACCTCATGTGTTATGGTTTAGTTATATTCTCATTTCTAACATTCATCAAAGTCAAAATAACCACAACAACAAGTGCATAAATAATGACTTCCATATATGCGTGCAATAAACTTGTATTTATACATCTAAAGATTAAAATAGATATAGTTGTGAGATTACTCACCTTTCTTCCTTAGCTTGTTACAACCATTCTTATCAACCTTGCATTCAGTTTCAAAAAAAACCTAGCAATTTATCTCAAAACAAAGGAAGAACAATAACAATTAAAAACAACCAGATACTGAAAATAAACTTGTCTAAATAATGAATTAGAGTTAAGAGAACTTACTTTTGATTTTCTCTTAATTTTCTGGAATTTATTGGATTTTAAAACTTTGACTTTGAGAGAACTAGGTTTTAGAAAATAAGATGAAGAAGAGTTTCTTTTTACCGTAAGAGAAAGAAAATGAACGTATGTTCATTGTCTAAATGCAGAAGAATGAAATCACTTATTCTTAAGTGGGCTGAAATCATCCTAAGCCCAAACCCATTAGTTAATTAGAACAATAAAATACTTACACATTTTCTCATTTTCTATCTTATTAACACACTAATAACTAGTTCAATTCAATATAGAAAAATTCAAGTTAATATACTAAAATTAAGTTCATCGCCTGATCTTCAAGACTAATTAATAAAACATAATGTTTAATAATTTATAAACCTATATTTTCCTCGTTGAAAACATGGAATTTTGCATTTTGTATAATACGACAACTCTACAAATAAACACTACATTTTCTTATTAATTAAAATTACACCATATCTAGAAAATTGTAACATGTTATTTAACAAGTCTTAAAAGAATAACTTAACATCAATGAATTCCATATTTTGTTTTTCCAATTATTATTTAAATAAAACACTTAATGTTCAAATCTACTTCAATAAATGTGAAATCCAATTTCTCATTAAAATTAAAAGTGTAAATCTTTATTAAATTTAAGCTAACAACACTGAAAAATCAGGGTTGTTACAGACTTCCCCCTAAAAGAAAATTGCGTCCCCGCAATTTCCTTCATGAAAGAAATCCATAATGTATACTTTTTTTAAACAACTTTTTTTAGCCTTTGGTTAATAGAGTTCTAATTTTATTTCCAAAATCCCCCAATTATATCAATCCAAATTATAACACTAAACTCAAATTTTTAGTTATCAAAATTTCTCAAAAATATTCGAACGCCTAAAATTTACGGAAAATTTTGCTAGTGTCTCCTTCGCGTTTCTAGCTTTTCGAAAATTTACAATATGGGTATAATTACCTAATAAACATATCATCTTAAGGATGAGGCATCCCATAGGGAAAAACATAAAAATACGATGTTTAACCGAGACACATACCTTATATTTGAAATATTAGTGAGTCCGCTAATATTCCTTAAGCAAATAATTTATAATCTTGTAAACGATATCTATTTACTTCGGATACCTGCACCTATCTCAAAAATTCATGTTAGTATTTAATATCAAATTCATATCTTGTAGGAGATATGAACAATTCATGATATTCCATAACGAAAGAAATCCGTACTTAAATTTCCAAATTTTAATTATTACTTATGTCAAAATGTTATGTTCGATGTTTAGGAATCCCTATCGATAACATGGCGTCCCGTATATCGACCAGAATTCTTAAGCAACGCCCGGATAAGTCAACACAATAGACAATCACAAATTTATATGCATTACTTTATTATCACTAACATTCGTTAGTCCAATTTCAAGTAAATGCAACCAAGCAATCAATTCCTAGCAACCAATCAGCCAACCAACCAAAACATATATAACAAATTACTGTGAAATAATTCAATGTCCGTAATTTCACTATGCAACTCTGATTATTCCTATACCATTTAAATATTATACTTATTCACTCAAATTTCCTAAATTTTTTATTAAAAGAAAATATTTCACTTTAATTTAATTTGTTCCATTTTTATTCCAAGGTTTTCTAAACTCTAAAATATTTTACTCAATAGTTTCCAAAAGTTTTAATGTCGCAAACTCCAATTTATCAATTAAATTATTATTTTTATCAATTTACACCCCAAATGATTATCCCAATAATCATTTTACAATCCTTTTCCTAACACGATAATTAATATGACTATCTACCACACACCCCAGGGATATGACTCTAAGTCATCTAGGTTTCAGATCCGTAATATTATATGTTATAATGTTCTGACACAGTTCTGATACCAAACTGTAATGACCCCACCGTGATGCCTAGTTTAGCAAAGAATATTACAAGTAATGTTGCCTGCTAATTCGGAGAGTATGGCTTGTTAAGGGCGATCGAATGTGAATATATCCTTATACTAATATTGACACATCATTTATACCTTTTCACTTAATATTTGAACTGAATTTGACGTGTACAATATTAATACAAAGTAATTGACACACCGATTCCTCAGAATCAAAACAATTTATCATATAAATAACAGTCACAGATCATAGTGGAACAATATACATATAAATTATTTAGTTTACAAAATGTAATACTGTACTTGATTATTATACAAATTTAACAATTCTCTAATCTCAATTATACATTTAATACAAGGTACAAATCCTAATTGGGATAAACTAAAAGTCCAAATGTTTATCTCCTTGCTAGCACAACCATTCAAAGGTCAAATTGTCCTGTACCTGAAAAGTCTCGGCCCGACCTGAGCAAAATAACACCCGAGTCAGGCTATCTCTAAATATCCAGTATGGTGAGAACAATATATAGCACAAGAACAAACAACATATAAGTATATACAGATGTTCAGGATTGAATTCACAGAACAAAACACAATATCTCTAAGCACGCAACTATCAATGATTAACTCAGTACAGGGTTATAAGTTTTCGTCATAAACACAAACTAGTCACTAAACACAAAATAGTAGAATTAACTTAACATCCATCGCAAGACACAAGAACATATATTTATTTCACATAAACATGACACAAGAATATATGTTTATTTCACAATCCCAAGACATAAGAATATATATACTTATTTCATGAACACGGAACAATCACAAAACCCAAATATACAGAATCCAAGAGATCTTAATCCAAACCGATCGTAATGATCGTACAAAACAATTGCAATGATAACCAGGCTAGTGATAACGCATAACCGCAGCTACCTCCCACCTCGAAACAACACTCCCATAATCAAATCGAGGGTGGCCACCAATCAATTACAATGTAATATATATGGTATCGAAGAAGCATGTCCGATAGGTGAAGCGACCTCACTTGGCCTGGTTAGGGCTCTTGTTTTAGTCATATCAAGATGACCTGAAGGCCGGGGCTACATTCTTACCTTATACAGTAGCATTCTCTAAACCATCCTACTTCATTCTGGATTCTTCACCACATGCACAGTTGTTAAAGTGGTTTCGGAATTGGCAGAGAGTATGACAATATCCAACCCAGTCTCTTTAACAACTAAACACTATTCACACCATGGTCATTCTATAAAACATTTTTAATAATACATCCAAAGAACAGTTATACCTTCATATCAAGATATCTATAAACTTATTCTAAAATTATAAATATATTTATAAATACCGAGGAAGATTTCTTTCAATCAATTTTGAAAAAAATCTATAAATCTCTCTTAAACCATTTATAAACTATTTATATGCTTTATAACCATTTATAAAGCTATTTATAAATTCCAAATCAGTTTACAACTCTTCCCCTTGTCATAAACTTCTATGCAAATTCCTTTAAAACACTTCCAAATCCCTTTATACAAGTTCTTTTATAAAACCCTTTATAAATTATTTAAAACCTTTATAACTCCTTTATAAAACCATTATAAAATCCTTTATAAAAAGTCTTAATAAAAATTCTTTTATAAAATCCATTATAAAATATGTTTATAAAAATATTTTATCTATCAAAGTTATTATAGAAGTCTATATTTATTATCTTAAATTAAATTTTCAAATAAATCTTTTAAAACTATATTGAATATTTTATTAAATTAAAATTTTAAAGTAATTTTATTATAGTACATTATTTAAATTATATATTTAAAAACTAAATAAATTTATAAGTTAAAATCTTAAAATTTAGACTTTAAAACTTATATTAACTAAAATATAAAGTTTAAATAAAATCTTTAAATTAAATTTTAAAATCAAATTTATTAAATCAAAACATACTTTACAATTTAGAAAATAATTTAAAACCAATCAACTATGTCCGTATAATTTTCTACCCAATGGCCAAGTGATAAGTAAAATTAAATTTTAATTTTAATTTACAAGAATGGATATATATCATTTCAATCCAAATCATGTGTCATAGGTATATATCATTTCAACTTATTTCTTAATTTATTTAGTTTCAGATTTATTTGATGCCCGTAACATATAGGGTGAGTAACATGAATAAATCAGCATAAAACATCTATGGTGAGTAACAGGAATAGATTAACATAAATAAACATCAAACATATCAATCATTAGGCATCCATCACAATCAACATCCTAAACAACCACATATCATAAAAGATTAATAGCTATAAATTCTCAGGTGTTTAACTAGCAAATTAAATTCCAATTTTAATTTAAATGTCAACTTCAGTTTCAATTTAATTATCAAATTAAATTAAACTATCGATGCAATTCACTATAAATGTCAATTTTAAACCATCAAACAACAAGCAAAAAATTTAAATCACTTTATGTTTTTAATTTAACGAACATCAAAATATTTTAGTATTTTGTGAATGGTTTGAGCACTCACCTTTTATTTTTAATCGAATTAAAATCCAAAAGAACGCCAAAATTTGAACAGTCTCAGAATTCAACCATACTAGTTCCATGTTGTTCGGAATTTCGATACGATTGTAATGGAAGAAACCGCATCCAAATCTTAGCTGGTATGAAAAAGTTATGATAGCCAGAAGTTATAAATTTTAAAAATTAATTAAAATAAAATAAAGGGCAATATCGTAATTAGTCTACCACCTGCTAACCCTAACTGCTTAGCATCGAACGATTCAAACCCACGACTGCCACCTTTCACCTTCTACCGCATGTCCCTACGACCAACATCGCCTATATCCGGACCTACCATGAGACGCGCCTTGTCGCCCCGCACCACCAGGCCAAGCACAGCCTATCCCAGAGTCTCTAGGATTGCACCACGCCATGCACCATTTCGTTAAATTATGGTGATCTCGATCCACCAAGTGATGAATGGCCACCATGGATCGACTCCATTCGTCAAGCCCTACGTCGTGGTCCCTCCGATCGTGCCAAAGTCGAAGATCCACCGTTGAAAACAAAACCATAATATGGACGGTTGAAACTTCTTCAACAAATTCTTTCCAAACCGAAACTCCAATCCAAAAATAAATTATATAGAGAGATTATGTTCATCGAGGGCTTTCCAACGATATATAATTTGATATAGCTTAAGGAGTTTGGATTTTGGAGTTTGATTTGAAATTGGGGAATTAGGGTTTTGAGCTGCCGTTGAGGGGGAGTAGATGAAAATAACAATACGTATAGAAAATGAGAATAAAAAGCTACTAGGGTTAGTGAAAAATCTATTTATATGGACAGAGATGGATAAGAATGGATGGATAGACCGATTTAGGTTGAAACGATAACTACGACCCGAAAAGCCCGTTACGTTCCCGAAACGAAAATGGGTCATCCAATATATCGGAATATAGGTTTTCGATATTTTTAAACTCAATGAAACTAATTTCAAGCCCTTATTCCATTGTATATAGAAGTTAGCTTTTAAAATAAAATTATTCTCATTTAAATTCCTTTAATTGATTTCTACGCGTTTCGAGCTCGCACAATCATACGATAAGTCCAATCGCTATGAGACTTGAAATCCTATAATAATACACCGTATGAGTTCAATGAAACTAGTTTCTTCGAAATCCCAAACAGTGCCCAAAAAGGCAAATTTTGCACGTTAATTAAATAAATTATTAATTTAAAATCAATTTAATCACTTTTAAATTTTAAATTAAAAGTTAATAATTTTCATCATTCTTGATTACACAAGAATTGATAATCTTTTACAATACAGTCTTCCATGTTAAATCTAATATTTAAATATTACATTAATTTCAACATTATATTACAACTATAATAAAACCTAGTTTGTTATATTTTGAAATTTCAATAAATTCTATTATCTTGATTTACATGTTCTTATATTAAATCAACTATTACCTTATGACTTTATTTAAAGTAAGTTTCCATTTTATTTCACTCAACTCTACAGTTAGCATCTTTTACCATAATGATTGCAATATTTCCATTACATTTATTTTATTAATTTCCAAATTAATACCAGCTGATTTAATAAGTTAGATGATAATAAATCAATTGTTACAACTTATTAATTTAGACCTATTAATTTATTGGTTACAGACAAGGATTATAAATTAGTTACCAATATCTGATTTCATATTCTATACTAAAACCAATTTGAAAAATAACATACAATTTCATCATTAATACAACATTTAATTTATTCCTTATTTACAATTATAACTAAATTAACTTTTCAAAAATTTCAAATTGATTGAAATTACATTAAAATAGTTGCCAATAACCTTCAAACAATAATATGAAATTATATTCTAATAATTGTTTTCCATTAATAAATCATAAATTTTAATTTCTCACAATATTAAATTCCAAAATCTTATTAAATTTAATATTTTTAATTATCAAAAAAATATGGGTCGTTACATCTTACTCAGTACGATCATAATGATCGCACACAGAACCGTAGCAAACAAACAAACAATTTGGTATCACACGAATGGATCCGATACTTTGGATTGCATACAGGACGGGGATCATAGGATCATAAGACGAACACAAGGATAGCAGCCATAAACGAATCTTTCAAATTTATTTTAGATTATTACACTTGAAAAGAAATCGAGGAGTAACTTCTTAAGGATCGAGCAGCCACTTGCCGCATACTAAAGGAGAGAAAACTCTAAAGTACCAAACACTATCGCCTTTGGTAGTTACTACGATTTAACCAATATGTCTCATACCGTATGTGAAATCAAAGTATTTACTAAACGCTAATAAATACACTTATTACGGGTGCCACTGGAAAACCTGAGCTACATTCTCTTAAGGATCTAACGACCACTTGTCGCACACCAAAAGAGAATACAACTCTAAAGTGTTAATACTTTCCTAAATACGATCACAAGAATTTAACGAAGGTATCCCATACTACCTGGTGGAATTCGAGTATTCGCTAATGGTATAGTAAATTCCTCAAACATTCTATTTAATGAGTTATACCGTATTCAATGAAGTGTTATTTGGAAGCATTTAAAATAATCGATAACATTAACATGAATAATAGTACTTCCCAAATTATAGAATTAATGGTCTCAAAACAATTTCTCTCTGATTTTTATTATTCAAAAAAACACATGTTATAAATTTCCACAATCCACTTATTATTTAACTTTAAATAAGTAATCACTTGTTTAATAAAATATTCTATAACCCTGAATTATTCCAAGATTCCACTTATATGCACAAAGTTGTCTCAAATTTCCATATAGTTGTGTTATTCACAAAACTATATTTTAAAACCATAATTAATCACTCTTCTAAATCCATATTAAAATATAACCATTTTATTAAAATAAATGAAGTTTATACTTTTCAAAACTAAATTTCAAAATTTCATGAATCCTATATTATTTATTTAATAAAATCGTAATACTTATATTCCAAATCCATAATCACTTTTATGTAAAAATAGATTAGATTTGTGTTTCCAAAGTCATATTTCCAAATCCATAAATATTTTATTAAACATGCTTAATATATAAAATAACATGCTGAAAAAATCATTCTTAACATTTATTAACTTAATTTAAAAACAATTCTAAGAATTATAAGTATAAATAATTCTTTTTCGTAAAATTACTTGTATATGAAGCTTATCAACTTACTTCATTTAACTCAAATTTAGGGTCTAAAGATCTACAGTTAGAACCATTTAAATCTCATAATTTTACAAAACATAAAACATTAAAGTTGTAAATAAAAGCCGGTACTTTCAAGAACATGAAAAATAATTGAATTCCAATAATTAATGAAAAGTTATGGTCAAAATAATTTCTCAGATTTAAGTTTATTAACATTTTTTTTGCATTGAAGGGCTAGCGAAAAGAAATGAGTTTTTGACCATTTAAACTTCAAAATTTTCAAAACACAAAACATAAAAGTTATAGCACAGAGTCCATGCTTTCTGGGACATAAAGCATTATCAAATTTCGATTATTAACGAAGAAGTTACGATCAAAACAATTTCTGCGTTTCAAAGAAAATTTCAAAAACATAGGACAAGTTATCTCTTCTTCAAACCCAAATTTCTCTAGCTAAACTGCAGATCCACCAAAAGCGATAAACATAAAATTATTTCTTATAAAAGTAGCTTTCAAATGAAAAAAATCACACTCAATTTCAATCTACCAATCAAAAATTATAGTGATTTTAACATCAGGTTTCAACTAAGAAAATTGCATAGAGAAGAGCTATACCTTCAGTTTCAAACTCAATTTCGACCCCTAAATGGTAGAATTTTGTAATGTGATTAAAAGAGAATTTGTAGAAAAGTTAAAGGTCTTTCTACTGCAAAAAGATTGAGCGATTTTAGATAATTTTGCACTAAGATATCACTGTTTTACTGCAGCGATTTTCACAAACAATTTTCAGCAAACAACAATCAAACAATCACCCAAGTTCAATTTCTACCAAGCACACTAGAGTTCTCACAACCAAATCCATATAAATCAATTTTAATTTTAGAAACAAAACATAGATATAGAAATAGATTGTGTGAGTTACCAAATAACTCACCTTTTTCTTTGAATTAGCCTTAGCAATCCATTGAAATTGGTTTGCCTTCTTCTAAAATTCAGACCCTAGACTTAATCTCAGTCCCAAAATATAAAAACAAGCATTAAATAATGAAAACACTAAATAAATTAGTCTACAAGATGAATTACGTTAGAGTGACTTACTCTTGATTTTCTCACAATTTTCTAGATTTTATTGGATTTAAAAAACTTGGATTTTGCTTTAGGTTTTGAATTTTGATAAGTTTCTGTTTTTTTCTTTTAGCAGAGAGCAGTAAAAAGAACATACAGATCTTTCTTTAAGAAGCAGAGAAGGAAGTTATCTCTTTTGAGAACTAATGCGCTAAAAATAGATTAACCCAACCTTTGTTAATTAAAAAAATACTAACATTCTACACATTTCTATCATTTCAAAACACTAATATCTTATTAGTTACAACATAGAAAAATTCAAGAAATACACTAAAATTAAGTTCATCATCTAAAATTCATGGTTAAATAATAAAATATAAATTTATTTAATTTTTCAATCCTTGTTTTAATAATTTTAAACAAGGTATTTTACATCTTCCAAAATATGACAACTTGACAAATAAATTAATTAAATTTCAAAAAAATTCATTTTTCTTCTTAAATAATATTACACATTATTAGAAAGTACTAACATATTATTTAACAGGTTTTAAAAACAAGAATTTAACATCTTTTGTAACGACCCAATTTTTCGACGTCCGAAAGTCGACATCAATACGTCTACTATATCAACTGCCGCACAATCGAATGCCGGAAAACCAAACCGTTATGGTTAAATAAGAAGTATATAGGATATTTATATTGAACTTAAGAAATAAATGGCCAAATTCTTAAGTAAAATTTGGAATTGAGAAATGTTCAAAATTATTAAGTGAATGAAGATTAAACTTAAAGTTGTGAATTGGAAAAAATTATGAATAAGGGAATGAAAATCAATGTGAATAAAAGAAAAGAAAATTGATGTAGCTAATAATCAATTGGAATAAATATGTGGGATGTACGTATATTATTTTATTCGCATAACGATTTGATCCAGAATTCGAGCACAGAATTTCGAGATAATTATATCGATCCGAGTTGGGATTTTTTACTCGATTTTCGATGGCGAATATGGATATGGATTTTTGGTTGATTTGGGAAATTCTCTATCATAGTTTACGACAATGCAAGGAGAATGACGGTTTTTGATCAACAAACCAGATCTGTGTCCGCACTAGAAAGTCAGGTGGACGATACTAGTTCGAAAGTGGAATTGAATGTTGAAATTCATTTCGAATTTGTAAACAAATAGAACTGGAATTGGATTTGATTTGTGATAAACCTATCGAAGCTTAAAATCTGGATTAAAATTTGAATATTTAGATTGAGTAAAATTAAATGAAATGGAAAAATTTTCAAGATTGGACTAAATGATTGGAATAAAATTTATTAAGGTGGAAAATAAAATTGTGAATGAATAAATGAATTTACAATTGCAAGTAAATGAAAGTGAATATTTGGAAAATCATATATCATAGTATATTTGGAAATTTAAATTCACAATGGGAATTTATAAAGGAAAGGGAAATTTGTTTTCAAAAATAAATATTGGTTTATTTTTAAGTGTGGAAAGAAATTTATGGATTTGGAATGTAAATTTAAAATAAGTCGGAAAGGATTTATTAATTGATTTAAAATGACCATTTTGAAATGGAAAGTGTATTTTCCCTGGAAAGCCGAGTATGTTTTTAAAGTAGCTTTCAAATATTAATCAAAAGTTTTAAAGTTGGTTTTAAAAAAGAATGTTTTGGAGAAATTATTTTCTTAAGTTGTTTTAAAATCTTTAAAGTAAAGATTTATTTAATTAATTATAGAAGTGGTTATTTAAAGATTTAATTGATATTTGATTTAGAAAATGGTTATTTAAATAGTTATACTCTATCTAATTATTTTATTTAAAAATTATTTTGGACTTAAGATTTATATGAGATATGGGTATAAAATTTCATAACTAATGTTTTAAATAAAGTGTTTAAAAATAGTTTTTATTTTAAATAATTCCAAGTATATATATTTTTGGATAAGTGATTTAAATTATTTTAAAGTATTTGAACTCGGCAATTTTTTTAGTGGAAATGTTTTTAAAAGGGATAAAAGCACTAAACTCTTTTCGGTCGCTGGAAAATAATTCCATGATGATCGCGACATCATCGGTGTTCATTTTCGAGTTTCCAAGAGAGGAATGGCTGTCGAATTATTTTAAATAAAAGTTGTTTGCAAAAATGGGTTTGGGTTTTGAAATTCAAAAGATAATTTGAATTGATTTCAAAAATGGTTTTGAAAAGATGGAAAGACTCTAGAATCCTATATAAAATATTTATAGAATATAAATGAGTTTGAGTGTATTAAATAGATATGAGCGCGTATTTGTTAGTGAATATAAAATTATTTTATATTGTGTTGACTTATCGGTTGAGTGTTTATAAATTCTGGTCGGTACTGTCCGTACAACTATATTGATAGGGATTTCTAAACTCTTAAACTAGGCAAACCGACATAGTATTGTTTTAGGAGGGTAAATGAAATAATTTTACCCAAATTATTTTTTATAGAAAAGAAATTATTTTCCGTAAGTTATTATAGTATATGGTTGCTTGATTGTTAGGAAGTGATAATACTAAATTATTATCATTGATTGTTGAATAAGAAATTGAAAACATAACCAAAGGTTAAGAAATAAATCCATATACAAATGGAATTTGTAAATATAATTTGTAAATGTAATTTATATTGGAAATAGAATTCTAGAGAAATATTTGAAAGAATTTGAAATCTGGAGATATTTGGATTTTAATTATATTTGGAAAAATGATAAATGGGTTAAGGATCATTCTTCTTAACTAGTAATTTCGGGACGAAATTCTTTTAAGGGGGAAGAAAATGTGATGACCCGAATTTTTGCGTTCGAAAATCAACATCCATACTTCACTCATATTCGTATGCCGCAGATTCAACCGTTCGAATCCGATTCGCCCGAGCTTATAACACATTAAGTACAACAACACAGCGGGAGAAAAATGAATATATCATTGATACACAGTATTTGATACAACATATTGATACAGATGATTATCAATATATCAGAGACAATATACACAGCGGAAAAGTTAACACCAACAACAAAGGCTTCAATGAGATCCAACGCCCATACTACAACTCCATCTCTAATGCTCCAAAACCAAATAGCTCATCCCAAAAGCTTCGAAGACTCCAATCCAATAAGCTCGAACCACCATCAAGTTGAATTAAGCAAACTCGATCCACAACGCGATTGCCAAATAAAAGACTTTGAAGGCTATTGAATCTACATCTACTAGCTGATTATCTGAAAATCTAACTCTAGGCTGCCCGTGTGGAAAATTATGGGCACCCAGAGTTTAGAAAGGAAACAATAAACTCCAGGTCAGTCATGTGACTGAAGTGAGCAAACGAAAACAACTTATCTTTGACAAAAGAAAATAAAAAGAAATCCCTAATGCTTTTTGAAAAATGAAACTACCATAAGGCCTCCCCGCATGCACACAATGCAAGCACACAATTGGAGGAGATTTCTCCTTATGATAGTCAAACATGCTTGATATGCAAAATCCTTTTGATATTATTATTAGTGCATAGTGCAGAAAACATTTGGAAGTATAATATTAATCTTAGCCAGCATACGTACCATTATAGTATGCCTACTATAGCTACCATGTTAAATGACAGGTTCTACAACTAAAACCGTACAAGGCGCGTATTGGTGATTGGTTTTCCAATAATGGTCAGGCTAAGGAACTTCCTGGGCCACATGGGTACGCCTTTGGAGGGACGCCCCGAGAACTTAACCAACTCTCTACCAACATAAGGCCCGGTTACCTCTATAACTAGGTAACTACTACACGAGTATGCCATCCCCCGATCGTAACCAACCTTTATCCGAGCTCTCGATACCAACAACCACAAAGCAATGTATTTGCAGTAACCACATAGGTTAAATATCTGGGCTCCATACCATAATACCACCTCTATCCAGAAAGAAATGGACATACCCTTAGGGGGCGCTACCCCAAAATAACCTTGCCGCATCTTTCTTGTTTCGACCATTCTAAGTTGTGAGGCTCGACGAGATCACGTCCACAAAGCTACGCTTTTCAAAAAATCCATGCTTGGATCAACACATGATCAGCAGCAGTTCGTATGCCACATTACCAAATTGGGAATGTATAAACAGTAACCATCAATTACATAACCTTTAAGCTCGTACGTTTCAGAGAAGGGTGTTAAGCTAGAAATATATTAGATAGAAACCAGCTTTACATCTCAAAATGTAACGTCATACATACATCCATACAAGTCTGTTCCGGGCTCGAACAGAACCGAAGGCACTTCAAAAGAAGCCCTTGCAATCTAGATAATCTCTAATCACGTATGGACTCCCCATCACAAAAGGTGATCAAACCTCTATACCGACGATCAGCCAGTGCAGAGACATTCGACAGGTAATCCTTTCATTTTCGAAAATACCCGGTCTTCACCACCTTTTTCAAATGTTATCCATTTCGTCGTATCACTATTCGGAATGGGTTATATGACACAAAGATCCTCTCCCGGCTAAACCGAATAATAATGAGCGCTTAACTTTAAAAACATATGGATATATGGGATCCTAGTTAAGTCACAACTTATTGCCCAAAACCTTTCTTTCAAATGGTTTAAACAAATTACCATTTTAATCTTTTAAACAAAAGATTCACTTTACAAATTTCACCAATATTTCACAAAGATTCATTCATAGCTTTCAAAACTATTTCAATTCCAAATCTTTTATATAAAAGATACACCTTTAAGATCCTCTTTAAATTTGAAAACAAAGTTCAACAATCTTTCACAAAGATTCATTCATAGCTTTCAAGCTATTTTCATTTCAGAAACTTGAAATCCTTTCAACACAATTTGGAAATCCTTTCTTTATAAGAAAGCTATTATTATTCGAAAATAAATATTTTTCGTTTCGAAAAAATCCGATTACATTTGCACAAGTTAAAGCCCTTCAAGTATAAAACTTGGGTTAAAGTCAAATTCCCAAAACAATACTTTTAAAATGGTTTAAAACCTATATAAATACCTTATATAACTTGTATAACCTTTTTAAACCATAATTTCCAAACATATATTCATATAAATTAATTTCAAATCTTGAATTCTAATTTAAATCAAACCATTTAAATTTCAAAACTTTATCAAGTTATTCAAAATAACTTTTATCTTTTAAAACTTCTTTTCAAAAGCTTTTCATATTCAACCCAATTCTATTCCAAAATCATTTAGATTCACACAAAATAATATTTTGATTTCAAAATATCTGTGACTTAACTGATTTTCTCATGAAATCCATATTTGTGTGTGTATAGTGTAGACTAAGGGTTTTACACAATAGTGCAACATCATCAATCATTACAGATTCAAGCACAGCAATATCGATAAGCGGTATAATCCTATAACGCTTATCTTCATTCACAGATTCACAGATAAATATGTAAATATATTACAGATAAATAAATAAATTACACACAGCTCAACAATTCACATAACAGAATATCACATATCAGAAATAACATCAATTCAAGCATTCAATACAATCCATACATCCATAAACAATCCAAGCATTCAATAATCATTTATAAACATGATTAATTAATTGTTCAATCCTTAGTTAATTCAAATTTAATTTCCAATTAAATTAATTTCTTTTGAATTAATTACCCAATCCTGATTAATTAACCTTAATTAATTACAGACCATTTGGTATTAATTTATGAAATTGATTAATTAATCCTTAATTATCCATCTTAATTAATTATCCCTAATTCATTAATTATTCCTTAATTAATCACATTAATTAAATTAACCTTTATGTTAATTAAATAGTTAATTAACCCTTAATTATTTACCTTAAGTAATTATAAATTAATCCATATTTAATCATTAATTGATTATCCTTAATTTATTACTTAGTCATTAATTAATCAATCTTAATCATGAAGTTAATCAACCTCAATTAACCTTTAATTTATCAATCATTAATTAACCTTTAATTAATCATTAATTAACCTTTATTTAATCTTTAATTAATCATTAATTAACCTTTAATTAGTCACTAATCAATCCTTAATTGAGTAATTATTCCTTAAAATTTTCTTACATTAAATAATTATCTTTAATAAATTAAATCAAGTAATTAATCTTTAATCACTCAAGACTTTAATTAAATTAAAAGATAATCCCTTTATCTTAAATTAATTGCTTTAAATATCATTTAAAATCTTTATTTAATAAACCTTGTAATTTATTTTCATTAACAAATTAATTAAGTTAGATTTAAAGTTAGTTAACAATTAAAACATTGTTTATTAATTAACTTCTTAATATTATTTAGTTTACTTAAAATAAATTTCAAAACAATGGTTTTATTATATATGTGTATATATACATTAAACACTTTTAAACTTAATAATTTTTAAAACAATTTTATTTTAAAACCTTTAATTAATCTCAAACATAAACAACACTTATTATTTAAAAAATAAAAATGTTTTAAACAAATTATTTGGATAAAACTTTATTTTAGTTTAAAGTTTTAAAAACTGTTTTATATAAAATCAACAGACCCGAGCCAAAAATTTATTTACCCGAGCTCCACTTTGGGTTACTTCCCTTCCTTTCCGCTTTGAGGCAATCATCATAAGTTACGAGTTCGACCCCGAGACCTTTTGTTTCTTCCCCAATCACCAAAATTCCAAGACACACCAAAACGAGCGTGCACGTGTACACTGATTCCGATCGCCTCAGATCACTGTCGTGATCACCAACAACACGACGACGATCTATCCCTACGATCCTGCCTACCTGAGCTTCCAAACGAACGTGAATTCAAATTTAGCATACCAGAACCCAACCTGGAACCAACACTTTTAACTAAATCGCCCTGCCGATGACCATCCAGCTCGTTATCATCCTCACCATTCCACCCAGGTTTTCACCTCCGACCCACGTAGAGTTTCCACCAGGTCCGATCGACTATAGTTCATCCATAATGACGAATTTTCCTCGCAAAACCAGTCGAACAAACCTATTCCCAAAACCCTATTTCCTCGACAATAGTTCGCCATGGCGAACGATAATTTTTTTCTTTCCATTTTTCCATTATTCTACAATGCTCGAGCCACCTTCGACCTAAGGCCCGACCCACAAAACTTCGCTGTTGATCTGATCTTGACTAAAATGTAATTTCTGTTCAACCTAAAATTTCTCGATGATTATATGTTTAAAAATCATGAAATGATTTTTAAAAATCATATCTTTCTAGTACGAATCGAGTCATAGTGTCAAAACAACATATTATGATCATCGAATTTTGACATTTATATGATTTTTTTTTACCGTGGTTTTCTATTTTAAATTAATTAATATAAATTTCAAAAATCATTTTTAAAATTTAAATCAGGTGCGTACAATCAAATGCTACATAAAGATTATTACATAAATCTTTACAGATTTGGAGATATGATTTTTTTTCTGGGAAGTTTACTAACCTATTGTTTAACAGAGATAGATCTGTATATACACAGACATACATTCAACCACTTACACACACATACATATATGTGTGTGTGTGCATATATATATATATATATATATACCAGTAGATATATTCACATCCATCAACATTATCATCACATGCATAAGATTCAAAAGAAACTGGTTTAAACGATAAAGTTAGCTTACCTGGATATTGAAATAGAGACGGTATTTCTTTTATTTTTGATCTAAAACTTGCATTTGTTTCAAATCTGAATTTTGATCTGAGCTTGCTACTTGTTGAAGTTGATCTGAACTTGAATTTGTTTTGGTTACTTATATTAAATTGCCTTTGAATCTGAATACTTGATGATCTTCAGTGGTTTACAGGTTGATTCCCAGGCTTCAGATATCTTATTTCTTGGTTTTGATTTTGTAAACAAATTTTGATTCTATTTCTTCTCTGGTTCACAATCTCTAGGTTGAAATTTGTTTTGATCTGTTTTCTTTTCTTTTTGATCTTAATTCTCAGTTTCGAAAAATAGAGGAAATAATTTCCAAATGAAAATGTAATAGCATGGTTACTATCTCAAATTCATAATGTTTTATCTAATTCAAATTAAAAAGATAAATGCCACTTGTACATTTAGCTAACACTTGTTAATTTCATTTTATATATATTTTACATTTGTCCTAGACATGTATTTTTATGTCTAAATCCTTGACTTCGTTTTTATTTATAAATTTTGTTTATACCCTTTGCTTTATTTTAAGTTGTGAATCATGTTTTTTTTATACTTATATGTATATACACACATTTGTATATATACAAATTAAATCTATCTCAATTTTTTTCATATTAAAATTAAAATTTAGGTTTATATGTATATATACTTTATATTTTCATTCAGACATTTCTCTATCATTTATATTTATACAACTTTTTAAAGAAAATGTTTTAAAATCTAATCATACGTTAACAAATAAATCACATTTATTTTGTATATATGAATTTAATAAAATAGCCTTTGGAAAGCCTTGCCAAAATTTTGCCTTGCCTTTGGAAAATTACTACATTAATCTCAAATCATAGCTTCCAAATATATACATATTAGAAAACAAATTCTTATTAACTTTAAGATATAGAGTTTTAAATTCAATTTATTTATAAAATATCTACAATTGAAAATAAATGTTTTCAAATTCAGATACATACATACATACATACATACATACATATATATATATATATATATATATATAAACAAACAATTGTTCCTTTTAATTTGGAAAAAATTCAAATTAATTCACAATTTAATTCAAAATTTTATATTAATTGCCAATTTAAATTTGACTCAAAACCGGGATCGTTACAAATTCCCTCCCTTAAGAAAATTTCATCCTCGAAATTTACTAGACAGGGAGACAAACAAAGAATGGATGGACACATAAAGATAGAGAAATAGTTTTCTAGGTCAAACTGAATATCTATTCTGCATTTGGCTTTCCAAATCAGAATATCAACAATAAATACGAGAATGAACTCATTCAATACTACACAATATACTCGGGTCATCCAGTCTATGAATATGCAGGGGCATCGGTTAGTTCGAAGGGATAACTAACCATTCGTAGAATATATCTAGACCCCAGAGAAGACAAATGGATACAATTCAATTTATTTTATTAACCAATTTATTTTAAATTAAATTTCAAATTCATTAAAGTTAAAACGATAAGCTGATAAAAATTGATGAAGAGAATACGAAATAGGAATTTAGAACCTTTTCTACAATTATTCGCAGGGCCATCATCACCAAAGCTTCTTCTTGTTGCTACCACGAAGCAATCAAAGAATTTGAAATTGGATGATCAACAAAGGAGATTGATAGAGAAAGTTGTTTCCTTGTTGCTACAGGGTATTGACCATTTGTGGTGGTACTCCCTTGTCCCCTACCTCGTCCTCTTCTTACACTCATACTCACTATCAATGAATAGTAAGAGAATTTACTGAGGCATACAGACGGATATCTTAGGGATACTCATTCTAGGGTATACTTCAGCCTATGTAACAACCCGCATATTTATCGATTTTATATTTAAATATTTTATCGTTAGTCGGATTTTGGTCCGAAAAGCTACTTTTTGCATACGTTCAAATTAGGACTCGAGACCACTTCCATTGAGTTCAAAATGACGTTTGCAATCTTTTTAAGTATAAACTTTAATATGTTTGGAGTTGATGGAATTTCACTGTTTTTTCGCTTAGGACTTTGGGTTGGACTTAGCCTATTAGACCCAACCTCCATTCCCTCTTCTCTTCATAATTTCCAAATAACATAAGCTTCATCAAAAATGGTGAGTGGAATGGGAAATTAAAATTCCAAGCTCAAGTTCTCTTGCAAATCCATCATTCAACTCCAAATTCAAAAAGGAGACATTGGATTCAAGCTTCTTGTGTGGAGATTGAAGAGAGATTGATTCTTGCTTGCTTTAAGCTTCATCTTCATTGATTTTTGGTGCAAAGGTGAGATTTTTATCTCACATTCTTGTCTATAACTATCTTGGATTGTTGGGAATGAATTCTATCACTTTAGCATGTAAATTTGCATTTGGTTTGAATCGAATTGGCGAAAAACTCCAATTTTTAGAGTTTTTGGGTGAATTACTGGGCTTAGGTCGCACTGCCTTGAAGATTCGGCCTGCATATTTTCGTTCGCCTTTAGGTCATTCGGAATTAGGTCGCTAGGTCGTAGGTCGTTTGGCCTTAGGTCGTTAGGTCGCTCCCGCTGTTGAAAACATCCCTTCAGCGTTAGGTCGCGTGCATTGGGTCGCTCTTCACTTAGGTCGCTCGGCCACATTGAGTCGCTTGAGTCGTTGGGTCGTATGGCCTCTACCTCGTTAGGTCGCATACCACTGTTCCCTTAACTCGCTCGACCCTTGTATACCTTAACTCGCTCGGCCTTGTCAATTATTAGGTCGCGAGACTTGCTAGGTCGCTCCCTTTGTTAACTCGTTCAGCCTTTATCTCGTTGGGTTGTTCTCCTTTTAGGTCGCGAGGCACTTTAGGTCGCATTGCACATTAGGTCGCATGACCTCAACCCCTTTAAGTCGCGTGACCTTTATACCGTTAGTTCGCTCTTCGCCTAAGTCGCTCAGCCCGTTCACACATTAGGTCGCACGGCCTTGATTTCCATTAGGTCGCAACCACTAGGTCGCTTGCCATTATAGGTCGTTCGTCCTGTATTACATTGGGTCGTTTGAACCTTATTTCGGCCTTGTTAGGTCGCGGGAGTATTCATACTTTGATGGCTTTGGAATTTACTTCTTTGGATTTTATTCACATCTTCGAATGTGAATTTTTGTGACTGGTTGTTCCTACAATCAATTTCTGTGATTTGTCACTTTAAAAATATAAAGGTTTCAATACTAGAAGTAAATATCAAAACCCTTTCATCAAAGCAACTTCAAAACTATTTTATTACAAAGCTCTTTTCCTAAACCGTTTTCCAGTCTATTAGTATATACAAGCCTTTACCTCACCCGGATGAGAAATCTAATTAAACGGCTTAGTAAAACAAGTGGTATGAAATGCTTGCGTTTGCTACGTCGGTTAATTCTTGGACTTGTTCGATTGAACCTTTTGTGACAATTTTCTAGTGAAGATCTACAGTTTGTCCGTAAATATTTAAGTTAAGCAAGTGGTTATGGGACATGAAGCTAAACTCATATATTTACTAGCTTTATGTGATTGACACTTCTTTATGATCAATTACGATCATTTTTGTGATTTAGACTAGCAACTGTGCGATGTCTCTTTGTCTACGAGGGAGACTAAACCCCGTTTGTGTGATGTTTCTACATCACATATGTGGGGTAGCGCCCCACGGTCTTCGGGCCATTCTTGTGGAGCTTCGGCTCAAAATTAATGGTTAGCTACCATGATATAGCGTCTCGTTTTGTGATACACGTGTTTGTGAGTTTTCATGCTCCCATTTTGTGATAGGCCTCCCCCTTTTTGTGATTTCTAGATTTCTTGTGTAGACTTCTAGAATTTTGTGCTTCACCAATTTTCGTGAATTTCATTGATTTGATTTATCAATTTTTGTGCATTGGTGAATTTGTTTGTCATTGACTTTTTTGTGTACACAAATTTAAGGAGTATGACATTCCTTTTTATCTTTGAGAAGATTCTTGTGATATTGATTAATCTCTTGTTGATTATTCATTTACATACTTTTCGTAGTATGTCATTATGATTATTACACGTATATACCATATCTCTTATTCTTTATCATTTCATCTGATATTTATAGCTAGACTGATCCGTTTATTATTATTTTATTAAATAATACTTGGGTCAGACCGAGATGTTACAGGTGCTTCTGCTTGACTTCTCATCCAGGATATTTACCTTGACTTTTGGCTAACTACTTAGATTAGTAGTTTTTGTTGTATACATATGAGATATCGACTCATAGATGTATTCTTTTGTATAGAACATGTTGCTATTCTTTTGTGTTATTGTGGATCTTTCAGACCACTACTCTGATGTAAACTTTCATGTGTTATATATATTCATATCTTTTTCCGCCTTTGTGATATGGATGTTTGTGACTGATTTGTGTTATGTTTACTTCTATATTTGTTTTCGAAGATTATATATAGCCACCGTGTGGTAGCTTTGAGTTTGTGTCAGTATGTCGGATTTCCTCCTTAAATGAAATGCATGCTGTACTATCTGACATATCGATGCTCGCACAAAGAAATTACATGGATGGTCGCTGCTCAACAGCCTTATTCTCCGTCCTAGTCGACAGCATTACACTGTAGTGTTCTTGGCTAGCGTGGGTATAGAGGTGGGGCGTCATACCCTATCTCTAATGAGTCACCTAATGTGTTATACTCCAAAGGCTAAAATCCAACCTTTAGCTTTGATACCAAATCAATTTCCAAATGGATTTCCAAATTTATTTTCCAAACACCAAATCAATTTTCAAATCGATTTCCAAATTTATTTCATTTTAAAATAAATTCCTTTATTTCTCCCAAACTATTTAAAATCCAAATTTTAAATAAAATTCTTCAACTTTTAAATAATATTACTCAAAATCCATTTATTAAAATCCTTTCCCTATATTTTGGAATTAATTCGATAAGATTTCAAAAATCAACTTTTATACTTTTAAATTCCTTCTTCACCCAATTCTTTAAAATGAATTTACTTAAAGTTTTCTACTTTAATTTCCAAAAATCCATCTTCAGAACAATGTAGAGGTGGGACGTCATAGCTTGGTAACAGAGCCTAACTTCAGAACAATGTAGAATAATTTAACGAGGATCATCGTCCTAAGTCCATCTTAGGAGTCATGCTTTAGGATATTATTCGGGTCTTCGTACCGTTCTATCCTATTTTCCTTTATGATTCCTTGCTTCACCTATCAAGAATGTCTAATATTCATTTGGTGAATAATATTCTTCCTCTTCTTTCTTTCTTAAGGAAGAGAAATGGTTAGACCAGGCCGTCCCAGCGCCAGTCAACCTAGAGCTGCTCCCCAGGATGGAGTTTTTATGACTGTCCAACAGCTTCTTGATTTAGTAAAGAACGCTCAGGCAGCTGGTTCTAATCAGGAACCTACTCACCCTAAGTCTGGATTTGCACGCTTGTGCAACGATTATACCAACTTGGGTGGGAAGCCATTCAAAGGTTCTGAAACTATTATCGAGGTCCAGGCTTGGTTAAGAACATGCGATCGAATCTTTTCTCGCATGAACCTGATTGATCTTCATCGAGTTCAGGTAGCCTCTAGTATGCTCCAAGAAAGAGCATTAGACTGGTACAAACTTCTTATTTCTGAAATAAATGAAGCGGATCTCACCTGAGAGCAATTCCGGGGATGCTTCGAATTGAAATTTGTGCCAGAAGCTGAGAAGGTGACATTAGCTTGCCGTTTTATTGACCTTGTTCAAGACGAATCTTCTATGATAGACTATGTCGCATCTTTCGAATCTCTTCCAAATACGGGGTTAAATACATTAATACCCCATTGAAGAAAAATCAGAGATTTGTATATGGCTTGAACAAGAATCTCAAGAAACCATTACTTCTTAAATTAGAACTTTCTTTTGACCAACTCGTTGATATCGCTCTTCGTCTTGAAGAGGCGGATAAGGAAAGTGATGTTGAAGTTGTGAGTGCCAAACCAAACTTCAACAACAAGAAAAGGCCTAACAAATTCAAAGGACCTTATCCCAATATGAAAGGGAAGCAAGCAACTCCTGCAATAAAGACTTCTTCTAATAGTGGGCAATGCTTCAACTGTGGTTCTAAGGACCATTATGCGAACAAGTGTTCGAAGCCTCGTGCTTGTCGCTATTGCAAAATCCCGGATCATTTTATGCATGTACGTCCCAAACTTCAAAATAGGAAGGAGGGAAAGCTAAATGTGGCTCAAGCCCCTGGCAACACATCTCATGGTCAAGGTATTTCTCATTCTATCCTTGATGGCATTATTTTATTTCGTAATCATCCTATTCGAGTTCTTTTTGATACGGGTGCGTCCCACTCTTTTATTTCAAAAGAACTTGTTGATACTTTTTCATTGGATGTTTTGTGTTTAATGACCTCTTTGAGAATTGCGAATCCGGTTGGTGGATCCACAACACTTAATTTTATTTGTAAAGATGTCGAGATTATTTTATGTGATTTTTCTTTCCTAGCTGATTTGCATGTCATGCGTTACTTAGGCTTTGGAATGATTTTGGGAATGGATTGGCTTAACCATTATGAAGCTCATATCCTATGTCCTGAGCGAACTATTCATCTTCGACATCCTCAATCTGTAAAGCAGATTTCATTTATTCTCAAAGGTTCGGATTCCACTTTATCTGCATCTTTATATTCTCTAAATCCTCGTGATGATGATAATGATGATGAGGATGATGTCATTTCTCTTATTCACGTTGTTTGTGAATTTTCCAACATATTTGAGCCCGTTTTAGGATTACCACCTAAGCGAGCAATTGAGTTCAAAATTAATCTTATCCCTGGAGCTCAACCTATTACTCGTCCTCCTTATCGCATGTCTAATAAGGAAAACGAGGAGATGCACAAACAGTTATCCGCATTGGAGACGAAGCAATTTATTCGCTCTAGTTCCTCGCCTTGGGGAGCTTCGGCTATTTTTGTGAAGAAATCCGATGGTATGCTTTGGCTTTGTGTTGATTATCGCAAGCTTAATGACCTTACTATAAAGAATAAATATCCTTTACCTCGGATTGATGATCTATTCGATCAGCTTAGTGGTGCTAAAGTCTTTTCACAATTGGACTTGGCTACCGGTTTTCATCAGCTTCGTATTGCCGAGGATAGCATTCCTTTGACATCGTTCCATACTCGTTATGGATCTTATGAATGGCTTGTTATGCCATTTGGCTTGACGAATGCTCTAGCTTATTTCGTTGACCTCATGAATCGAGTTTTCAAAGATTTCCTCGATCATTTTGTACTCATCTTTATTGATTATATTCTTATGTATTCAAAAACCGAGGAGGAGCATGAAAGACATCTTCGGATTGTGCTAGAAACTCTTAGGAGTAATCAATTAAAAGAATTTTTTTTTTAAATATCACTTTTGGAAATCTCGTGTGAAGTTTCTCGGTCATATTATTTCCGAATCCGGAATTTCCGTGGATCCTTCTAAGATTGAAGCGATTCAAGATTGGAAGAGACTGGAGAGTGTGACGGAGATTCGTAGTTTTCTCGGATTGGCGGGTTATTACCGTTGCTTTATTAAGGACTTTTCTAAGATTGTCGTGCCTCTCATTGGCTTAACAAAGAAAGGCGTTAAATACATTTGGTCGGACAAATGTGAAACTTCTTTCTAGAAATTAAAAGAACTCCTTTCCAATGCTCCTATTCTTGTTATTCCCGAAGGGAATCAAGAATTTGTTACTTATACCGATGCTAGCCGCATTGGTTTGGGTGCCGTTCTGATGCAAAAAGAACGTGTTATTGCTTATGCTTCTAGGAAATTGAAGCCAGCCGAGACTAGATATGCCACACATGATTTAGAACTCGCGGCTATTGTTTTCACTCTTCGTATTTAGCGTCATTATCTTTTGGGAGAAAAGTTTATTCTCTACACCGATCATAAGTCTTTGAAATATTTCAAAAGGAACTTAATTTGCGTCAACAACATTGGCTTGAATTTCTTGCATCTTATGATCTTGATATCCTTTATACTCCCGAAAAGGGAAATCGTGTTGCCGATGCACTTAGTTGAAAGCAACAAGCGGTTGTTTCTATGATGATATCCGAATGGAATGATCTCGAAATTTTATCCACTTGTGAGATTCAAGATCGTGTTTCCGATTTATGTTCATCTCTTGTTTTATGTAGCCTTGAGGCTCGTCCTTCTCTTTTAGACCGCATTCTGGAAGCTCAAGGACTAGATCCTGTATTGGCTCTTCTTAGCCAAAGATTGAGGGATAAAATTGATATTGAAGATTTGAAAGACTTTGATATTGATTCTCGTGGCGGTATTCGAAAATTTGTTAGACTTATCATGCCAAATATTAGTGATCTTCGTAAAGATATTTTAGAAGATTCTCATCGTTCAAAATTTACCATTCATCCCGGTAGTAGTAAAATGTACGCGGATATGAAGCGACTTTATTATCGGGAGGGAATGAAATCTGATATTGCTAACTTTGTTAAGTGTTGCATGACTTGCCAACTTGTCAAGGCCGAATATTAAAGGCCCGGTGGGTTATTGCAACCTTTAGAAATTCCAATTTGGAAGTGGGATCAAATTTCCATGGATTTTATTGATGGCCTTCCCCGTTCTCGTTCGGGTCATGATAGCTTATGGGTTATAGTTGATAGACTTACTAAATCCGCCCATTTTATTCCCGTTCGGTCTAGTCGAACCGTTCCTCTTTTGGCCAAACTTTTTATTAAAGAAATTGTTAAATTACATTGAGTCCCTACTTCTATTGTTAGCGATCGTGATCCATTGTTTACTAGTGGATTTTGGAAGAGTCTTCAAAAAGCTTTGGGAACGAAGCTTAATTTTAGCACCGCTTATCACCCCCAATCCGATGGACAAACTGAGCATGTAAATCAAACTCTTGAAGATCTTCTTCGTGCATGTATTCTTGATTTTGGTGGAAGTTGGGAAGATCATATTTCTCTTGTTGAATTTTCCTATAATAATAGCTTCCAATCTAGTATTGGTATGACACCATTTGAGGCATTCTATGGGAGGCCATACCGATCTCCTTCTTGTTGGCTTGAGGCCGGCGAGAAGCTGGTTTTAGGTCCAGATTTTATTCGTGATTCCACAGAAAAGATTGATCTTATTTGTCATAGGATGAAAGAAGCCCAGAGTAGACAAAAATCCTATGCCGATAACCGAAGAAGGAAATTAGAATTTTCTGTTGGGGATCTTGTTTTTGTTCGTGTTTCACCTATGAAGGGTGTTGTGCGTTTCAGTCGATCAAGAAAGTTAGCGCCTAGATATATTGGCCAATTTCCTATCACCGAACGCATTGGTTCTATGGCTTAACACCTTGTATTACTGGCTCAATTTTTTTCTATGCATGACATGTTTCACGTTTCTCAATTACGGAAATGCCTTCGAGATTCCGAATCTATTCTTGACCCCGGTGTTGTGGAAGAAATTGAAGTTTCGCCTAATTTAACTTATGAGCAGCATCCTATTCGAATTATTGCTTCGGAAGTCAAACGACTTTGAAATAAAGATGTTCCGCTTGTTAAAGTTCAATGGTCCTCAAATTCTAAAGGTTGTTCTTGGGAATCTAGAGAATTCATTGAGCGTACACATTCGGACTTACTTATTCCTGCTCTTTGAGGTGAACTTCTTATTTCAAATTTCTTTTGTGTTAATATGCTTTTATGGTTGTTACTTTTTATTTCCATCTTATATATTACGAGGACGCAATTTCTTTAAGGAGGGGAGTCTGCAACAACCCGCATATTTATCGATTTTATATTTAAATATTTTATTTAAATATTTTATCGTTAGTCGGATTTTAGTCCGAAAAGCTAATTTTTGCATACGTTCAAATTAGGACTCGAGGCCACTTCCATTGAGTTCAAAATGACTTTTGCAATCTTCTTAAGTATAAGCTTTGATATGTTTGGAGTTGATGGAATTTCACTGTTTTTTCGCTTAGGACTTTGGGTTGGACTTAGCCTATTAGACCCAACCTCCATTCCCTCTTCTCTTCATAATTTCCTAACAACATAAGCTTCATCAAAAATGGTGAGTGGAATGGGAAACTAAAATTCCAAACTCAAGTTCTCTTGCAAATCCATCATTCAACTCCAAATTCAAAAAGAAGACATTGGATTCAAGCTTCTTGTGTGGAGATTGAAGAGAGAGTGATTCTTGCTTGCTTTAAGCTTCATCTTCATTGATTTTTGGTGCAAAGGTGAGATTTTTATCTCACATTCTTGTCTATAACTATCTTGGATTGTTGGGAATGAATTCCTATCACTTTAGCATGTACATTTGCATTTGGTTTGAATCGAATTGGCGAAAAACTTCAATTTTTAGTGTTTTTGGGTGAATTACTGGGCTTAGGTCGCACTGCCTTGAAGACTCGGCCTGCATATTTTCGTTCGCCTTTAGCTCGTTTGGAATTAGGTCGCTAGGTCGTAGGTCGTTTGGCCTTAGGTCGTTAGGTCGCTCCCGCTGTTGAAAACATCCCTTCAGCGTTAGGTCGCGTGCATTGGGTCGCTCTTCACTTAGGTCGCTCGGCCACATTGAGTCGCTTGAGTCGTTGGGTCGTATGGCCTCTACCTCGTTAGGTCGCATACCACTGTTCCCTTAACTCGCTCGACCCTTGTATACCTTAACTCGCTCGGCCTTGTCAATTTTTAGGTCGCGAGACTTGCTAGGTCGCTCCCTTTGTTAACTCGTTCGGCCTTTATCTCGTTGGGTTGTTCTCCTTTTAGGTCGCGAGGCACTTTAGGTCGCATTGCACATTAGGTCGCATGACCTCAACCCCTTTAAGTCGCGTGACCTTTATACCGTTAGTTCGCTCTTCGCCTAAGTCGCTCAGCCCGTTCACACATTAGGTCGCACGGCCTTGATTTCCATTAGGTCGCAACCACTAGGTCGCTTGCCATTATAGGTCGTTCGTCCTGTATTACATTGGGTCGTTTGAACCTTATTTCGGCCTTGTTAGGTCGCGGGAGTATTCATACTTTGATGGCTTTGGAATTTACTTCTTTGGATTTTATTCACATCTTCGAATGTGAATTTTTGTGACTGGTTGTTCCTACAATCAATTTCTGTGATTTGTCACTTTAAAAATATAAAGGTTTCAATACTAGAAGTAAATATCAAAACCCTTTCATCAAAGCAACTTCAAAACTATTTTATTACAAAGCTCTTTTCCTAAACCGTTTTCCAGTCTATTAGTATATACAAGCCTTTACCTCACCCGGATGAGAAATCTAATTAAACGGCTTAGTAAAACAAGTGGTATGAAATGCTTGCGTTTGCTACGTCGGTTAATTCTTGGACTTGTTCGATTGAACCTTTTGTGACAATTTTCTAGTGAAGATCTACAGTTTGTTCGTAAATATTTAAGTTAAGCAAGTGGTTATGGGACATGAAGCTAAACTCATATATTTACTAGCTTTATGTGATTGACACTTCTTTATGATCAATTACGATCATTTTTGTGATTTAGACTAGCAACTGTGCGATGTCTCTTTGTCTACGAGGGAGACTAAACCCCGTTTGTGTGATGTTTCTACATCACATATGTGGGGTAGCGCCCCACGGTCTTCGGGCCATTCTTGTGGAGCTTCGGCTCAAAATTAATGGTTAGCTACCATGATATAGCGTCTCGTTTTGTGATACACGTGTTTGTGAGTTTTCATGCTCCCATTTTGTGATAGGCCTCCCCCTTTTTGTGATTTCTAGATTTCTTGTGTAGACTTCTAGAATTTTGTGCTTCACCAATTTTCGTGAATTTCATTGATTTGATTTATCAATTTTTGTGCATTGGTGAATTTGTTTGTCATTGACTTTTTTGTGTACACAAATTTAAGGAGTATGACATTCCTTTTTATCTTTGAGAAGATTCTTGTGATATTGATTAATCTCTTGTTGATTATTCATTTACATACTTTTCGTAGTATGTCATTATGATTATTACACGTATATACCATATCTCTTATTCTTTATCATTTCATCTGATATTTATAGCTAGACTGATCCGTTTATTATTATTTTATTAAATAATACTTGGGTCAGACCGAGATGTTACAGGTGCTTCTGCTTGACTTCTCATCCAGGATATTTACCTTGACTTTTGGCTAACTACTTAGATTAGTAGTTTTTGTTGTATACATATGAGATATCGACTCATAGATGTATTCTTTTGTATAGCACATGTTGCTATTCTTTTGTGTTATTGTGGATCTTTCAGACCACTACTCTGATGTAAACTTTCATGTGTTATATATATTCATATCTTTTTCCGCCTTTGTGATATGGATGTTTGTGACTGATTTGTGTTATGTTTACTTCTATATTTGTTTTCGAAGATTATATATAGCCACCGTGTGGTAGCTTTGAGTTTGTGTCAGTATGTCGGATTTCCTCCTTAAATGAAATGCATGCTGTACTATCTGACATATCGATGCTCGCACAAAGAAATTACATGAATGGTCGCTGCTCAACAGCCTTATTCTCCGTCCTAGTCGACAGCATTACACTGTAGTGTTCTTGGCTAGCGTGGGTATAGAGGTGGGGCGTCATACCCTATCTCTAATGAGTCACCTAATGTGTTATACTCCAAAGGCTAAAATCCAACCTTTAGCTTTGATACCAAATCAATTTCCAAATGGATTTCCAAATTTATTTTCCAAACACCAAATCAATTTTCAAATCGATTTCCAAATTTATTTCATTTTAAAATAAATTCCTTTATTTCTCCCAAACTATTTAAAATCCAAATTTTAAATAAAATTCTTCAACTTTTAAATAATATTACTCAAAATCCATTTATTAAAATCCTTTCCCTATATTTTGGAATTAATTCGATAAGATTCCAAAAATCAACTTTTATACTTTTAAATTCCTTCTTCACCCAATTCTTTAAAATGAATTTACTTAAAGTTTTCTACTTTAATTTCCAAAAATCCAATTTTATATTTCTGGTATCCTACGGTACCAAAAATATATTCAGCTAAACCATAGCCTTCAATGATTTCAATCACAAATATAATCATACACAGATTATAAATAAATCAACACACAACATTGAAACAAATTTAAATATTTGAGAAATCCAGTTGGATCCCTCCAACCTCTTTCCCTGCATCCACAGATGTTAGCACAACAATTAAATACCAATTCCACTTCGAGGTGGAATATCACGGTATAAGGGATTATATAAAATCATCCGCTATTATGCGGCGCATAGGGTCTCATCCACTATATAATGCGGGAAATCAATCACTTCAAATATATATATATATATATATATATATATATATCCTACTATATATAATACCATCAATAGATAAATTATCAAATTCATCCAAACACATCTAGAATTTAAATTTAACTATTTAAATTCAACAAACAAACCAAGTGAGTGAGAAGATCTCACCTTTTACTATGCATGCAACCCATTTTCATTTCCAGCTTGATTTCACGATTTTTGAACCTTGTAATAGACATTAGAAGGTTTCATTAATATTAAATGTAATTGACCAATTGATTTAACTTTAGACTAGTGTTAACCCGCCTTTTTACAAGGCCATGGACAGGCAGGTTTAACTTCATCGACTGCACGTTCGTCGAGGCTGGTTTACGATCGATTCAGTCGACTGAATGGATGGATGACGCGACATGCTTGGAAGATGTAAATATGGTTGGATAAAGACGAATCAACTATTATTTGGGTCTAGGAAACATGGTTCAGCATTGAACATGGTTTGGCATGATGGAGGTTCGGCACAAATGGTTCGTTTGGCATTCACGTTCGAATAGCATTCAAGAGCGTTCGCCATTGGATAACGCTCGGCATCTTGAGAGCATTCGACATTGGATAACTCTCGGCATCTAGAGAGCGTTCGGTATCAAGTGACGTTCGGCCTACAAGGAGCGTTCGGCATCCATAGATGTTTGGCCTACAAGGAACGTTCGGCATGGCAGAGTGGGCCGGCATCAACTATCATTCGGCCTAAACATTGTTGGCCAAACTATTGTTCGGCCTAACTATTAGTCGGCCTAAATATCGTTCGGCCTGGGAAGCATTCGGCCAAAGTGTCGTCTGGCTTAAGTTCTGCTCGGCATCCAACCATCGTTCGGCCAAGACATCGTTCGGCCAAGACACTAGTTTGGCTTCCAGTATCGTCTGATGCAAATGTTTCCCACGGCATTCAAAGTGTTCGGCCTCACTGCGTTCGGCATGAGGGGATTGTTCGGCATTCATACCCTATTCGGCAATCAATATTCGGCATCTATGTATCGGCACATAGAGATTACTCCATTTGGGCCGAGGTATTCAACTACCAAGCCCACCGTGGAAGTCCAACCCATCTTCATCTATAAATACAGCATGTAGGAGCACAGAAAGGGGATCTTCTCTTCTGCTCTCTGACTTTCTATTTTTTCTAAGGCTAAGGCTAGTCTACCACTTTGTAACTGTAATCGATTGTTACAGCAATAAAAAGGAAATTACTGGAGTGGACGTAGGCCATAGTTAGCCGAACCACTATAAAATCTGTTGTTCTTTACTGCTTTTATTTTAATTTTAACTATTCTTCATATTTTTACTCCCTACACACACTCTATCTGTTATCAGTGACTGCTTTTTGGTTCTTTCATCTACATTTGGGTGTTAGTGACCAATTTTGGCGCTAACACTTTGGTGCTTTCATTGAGAGCTGAAGCACTCAGGAATTTTGGAGTTAGAAACTTGGATTTGAAGGAGCAATGGCTAGACCATCAGCAAGGAAGCAAGTAATAGAGAGGAGCAATCAAGAGGGAAGTCAAGAGGCTTCCTCTGGAAATGGAGCAGGTGAAGCATCCATCTACATCACCAGAGAGGAAATGGATGCCGTGATGAAAAAACAAGAGGAGATGATGCAGGCTCTTCTTAGACAATTTGTACAAGTAGGAGATGCAGGAGCTCAGATCCATAGAGCGGGAGTAGAAGAACCAAACAGACACTCAAATGGAACGGCTCAACAGGGCGCAATCCCTAATCAGCATACACCTACTAATCCAGATGGACTTAGACTCGGGGGCACGCCCCCCAACAACGATGAACCAGTTCATGGGGGGATTCCAGTCAACACCACACAACAGAACGCTAGCAGGGATGTACGAGAAAGAGACGAAGAGTATGTACCAGAATTCCCTCGGGGACTCGGGGGGCAACCCTTGACGGACAATGCTGGACTGGCCGAGATTACCAAGCGAACTATGCGCGGAGGTTTGGCTAATAGAGATCTGGAAGGAGTAAACAAGAGTCCGTTCACTCGCGAGATCAGGATAGCTCGGAATCCGCCATATTTCAAGCTACCTAACGTGGAGATGTACAATAGAAAGGCCGATCCAACAGATCACTTGATGAGATACACAAGGCATATGGAGGTGCTGGGGGCATCAGAGGAAGTGATGGCCCGATGTTTCCCTCTATACTTGACAGATATAGCTGCGATGTGGTTTAGGAAGCTAGAAGAAAGATCTATTAGGACATGAACATAATTGGTGGATAGGTTTCTGAAGCAGTTTCGAGTTCATATTAAAAGACCGAAGAATGTGATGATGCTAAAGTCAATAAAGCAAAAGACGGATGAATCGCACAGAGCTTTCTTAACTCGGTTCAATGCGGCAGTTGCTTCGGTGGACTGGCCGGATCCGTCAATGGTTCTAATGGCAACAGTTTCAGGAGTCAGAGAGGATTCAGATTTCAAAGTGTCTCTAATACGAGACCCACCGCTGGATCTCGTGGAATTCTTTCACGAAGCCGGGAGATTTCTCCGATAGGAAGATGCATGTACGGATTTGAAGTTAAGGGAGGTGAATGCGGTTGAAGATGGAGGGCCATCCAACGGAGGCTTGGAAAGATATAAAGACAAAGGAAAGAGGAAGCTGGATGGCGAATTAGGAAAATCTAGGAAACGGTGGAGAGAGCCAAAATTTTCCACCTACACAGGATTAAACGAGACGCTGGAACGGATTTATTTGGAGACTCAGAATCACCTTCCTTACCGAAGGCCGGCTAGGAGAGAACCCTCTGAACGTGAGAGGGCATCAGGAAAATACTGCCTCTTCCACGATTTGGACGGACATGATACCAACAGCTGTAGGCACTTAAAGGACACAATTGAGGAGCATGTAAGGAATGGACAGTTGCGACAATACGTCGAGGCTCGGAATGCAGCAGTGGGGCAGGAGCAACCACCGTTTACCTCACACGGTGATGGTGTGAGGCACAGGAATAATGGTCGATTGGTTATCAATTGACTAGGATATTATGAAATAAGTAGCAAACTACGGGCAAACGGCCAAGTCACTTACTCATGTACGGGGACGGAGATAGCCCCTAGGCATGCTCTGAGATGATGATAAACCGTGACGCTCTAGTTTTTGAAATCTGCTTTCTCTTTTTTGGCTTGGACATTTGCTTTTTCCTGGTTTGGTTTGAACTTCTGGTTTTGTTTTTTTCTTGGTTTGGACTTTTATTTGGATGATTGCTTTCTGGTTTGGACATTGGTTTGGATTTTTGATATGGATTTTTTGTTTTCTGATTTGATCTGGATTTGGATTGGCTTTCAATTGGATTTTTTATCTGGTTTTTGATAAATGGTCGTCAGGTATGGATTATACCTGGAAAGGGGTAGGTCGCTTTGTCCAAGCACGACAAATCGGCTTATTCAGGTCGTCGATTATGGACTATGCTCAGCAAGGGTTCGGAGAGACCACGATTCCGCCTAGGACTTAGGCCCCCTAATATCGGTTATTATTTCAGGTCGTCGAGTATGGACTATGCTCGGTAAGTGTCCGGAGAGACCAGGATTCGGCCTAAGACTTAGGCCCCATATTGTCGGTTACTATTTCAGGTCGTCGAGTATGGACTATGCTCGGCAAGGGTCCGGAGAGATCAAGATTCGACCTAGGACTTAGGCCCTTTATTATTAGTTATTATTTCAGGTCGTCGGGTATGGACTATACTCGACAAGGGTCCGGAGTGACCAAGATTCAGCTTAGGACTTAAGCCATGGCATTACTCAACGTCCAGGGACACTGGACCACGGTCGTCATGTGTAGATTGCGCTTAGCAAGAACCCGGAGAGGTTACTGATTAGGATGTTGACCCGGAGAGGTCATGGATTCGGTTACCGGTTATTGGATAAGGTTGGATTAAGACTCGGTTATCGAGTCCGGATGGATATGGAATTGGCTATGGACTTTGGATATCAGATTTGAAATTATTCAGAACACACCTTCCAACAGCAAGGCATGTTTTGGGAGGCAAGTGTTAACCCGCCTTTTTACAAGGCCATGGACAGGCAGGTTCAACTTAATCGACTGCACGTTTGTTGAGGCTGGTGTACGATGGATTCAGTCGACTGAATGGATGGATGACGCGACATGCTTGGGAGATGGAAATATGGTTGGATAAAGACGAATCAACTATAATTTGTGTCTAGGAAACATGGTTTGGCATGATGGAGGTTCGACACAAATAGTTCGTTTGGCATTCACGTTCGAATAGCATTCAAGAGCATTCGGCATTGGATAACGCTTAGCATCTCGAGAGCGTTTGGCATTGGATAACGCTCGGCATCTAGAGAGCGTTCGACATCAAGTGACGTTCGACCTACAAGGAGCGTTCGGCATCCATAGACGTTCAACCTACAAGGAACGTTCGGCATGGTAGAGTGGCCCGACATCAACTATCGTTCGGCCTAAACATTATTCGGCCAAACTATCGTTGGCCTAACAATTAGTCAGCCTAAGTATCGTTTGGCCAAGACTTAGTTCGGCCTAGGTAACGTCCGGCCAAAGTGTTGTCCGGCCTAAGTTCTAATCGGCATCCAAACATCATTCGGCCAAGACATCGTTCGGCCAAGAAATCGTTCGGCCAAGACATTGGTTCGGCTTCCAGTATCGTCCGGTGCAAATATTTCCCACGGCATTCAGAATGTTCGGCCTCGCTGCGTTCGACATGAAGGGATTGTTCGGCATTCTTGCCCTGTTCGACATTCAATGTTCGACATCTATGGATCGACACATAGAGATTACTCCATTTGGGCCGAGGTATTCAGCTACCAGGCCCACCGAGGAAGTCCAACCCATCTTCGTCTATAAATACAACATGTGGGAGCACATAAAGGGGATCTTCTCTTCTGCTCTCTGACTTTCTATTTTTTTCTAAGGCTAAGGCTAGTCTACCACTTTGTAACTGTAATCGATTGTTACAGCAATAAAAAGGAAATTACTAGAGTGGACGTAGGCCAGAGTTAGCTGAACCACTATAAAATATGTTGTTCTTTACTGCGTTTATTTTAATTTTAACTATTCGTCATATTATTACTCTCTACACACACTCTATCTGTTATCGGTGACTGCTAATTCGTGCTTTCATCTACATTTGGATGTTAGTGACCAATTTTGGCGCTAACAACTAATAATTTAATTTAAAACTAATCTTCCTAAAATAATAATTTTTAGTAACTAAAATAAATTAAATAAGTTAATTGGACAAATTTATTACCAAATCCATTATTCAAAATAAGTTAGTAAATTAAGATATGTAAATGTATACTTATTTTCTTTGGGCCTAAAAATATCTATATGGATCTCAAAATTAAAATTAAAATAAACCTTTTTGACATTTTAAAATTCCAATTTATTTTCCAAAGTTAGGTATATATATATTTCTATTTTATAAACTATTTATATATTTGAATCAAAACAGAAATTTTAAAACTTACAGTAAAATCAGTACTGCTATATATATTTTTCTGACCAAAAATATACATTCATTTTCTATTCATCTCTGTATATAAATTAATTTTTATTCCCTTTTAAATTCAAAAACAGGAATTACCTCACTGTTCAATCCTCGCATGAACAACGCAACTGCGACACCTCATCATAATGCCCCACCACATTTCGAGCTCGAACTTCCCTGCTCAAATGCGCCGTCACCAGAACACAGCCATCCATTCCCCCACCAAAATCGTGATCCTTGCTCTACCAAACTTCGCACGTGAGTGTGTGTCACCTTCGACAAAATTCGAGCTTCGACTTCGCGATCGAACGACAATGACCTCAACTCGTTCGCTATTTTGAATCGCCGCCACTTTCGCCCAATCGTGCTCGTGAATCTTCCCCGAGCAGCCACCTCATCCCACAAGAATACAATCACGACCTTGCCTCGTGATTCCCATCGGAGTGCTCGAACTCGAGCCTCCAGTTATTTTAACTCCACTCGCGAGCGCGCTCCACACCTCCCTCTCTTTTTTTATTTTTTAATTTTGGGTTTGATTTGAAAATGGGTTCCGCCATTTTTTTCTTTGCGAATGAATTTTTTTTCGAACTGTTTTAAAGAGGAAAGGCATTTTCGTTTTGAACAAAATAGGGTTTCATTTTTTTAGTGAGAATCTTTCTTGCATGAAGACGCGTGTTAACATATTTGCCAAGTGTAGGAAAAGTAGAAACATGTCATTTTTGCCTTGAGAAAATATTATATCCAATTTATATAATATTTTTAATTTTTAATTTAAATTCAAATTTAAATCGTCTCAGTTTCGCAACTCACAATCCCGATCTCCAATCGAGGCATGCTGCCAGGCGTTTATGAGGTTAAACTCCAATTTCAAACGCAATGGAAAAGGTTCCGAGTTCAAATTCGATCGTATGGAGAAGATAGCTTTTTGGACCAAGCTATTAAATTAAATTTTTGATTTTATTTCAGCGCGTTTACTTATCGTACGGCCAAACGATCACTCCAAACGCTACGAAAATTGAAATCCGACAATAATACAATATAACGGATCCAATGGAACAGGTTTCGTCGAAATCCGAGGCTGTGTCCCGAATGACTATTTTTAAATATCGATTTAAACAATATAAATTCAAACTGAACAAATCGCTTTCGAATTCAATTTTAAAAGTTATACTACCTTCAGTGTTATCAATATAGATTTTACAAGACTTTAAATTATTTTTAACAGGCTCAAAACTGAAGATACAATATTTTATCCAGTTTCAATAATTAAATTTAATAATTTAATCGCCAAATAAATCCTAATATTTGAAATTCAAGTTAAATTAACATTCGAATATTAAAAATCAATTAAATATTTCAATTTCAAATGTTTAAAATTTCCAGGTCGTCACATCTTTTAATCTTATATATTGAGTATCTAATAAAATACACATTTTAAAACCCACATTTCAAATTCATATTTAATTCATGTTAACAATGCTGAAAAATCAGGGTTGTTACAGTAACCATGCTTTCAAAAGGGTAGAAGTTGTTCTTCAAAGCTTTCAACCCCACTACTTACTTCTGTTTATAAAAGATGCTTTCGAAGGGATTGAATCCAACTCTATTAGCTTTTGAACCATGCAACTTGCCTTTGTTTTAGAAAAGAGCTTTCAAACGAGTTGTCATTATATTTTAAAAGAAGCCTTTGAAAGGATAGCTGTTTTTGAACTCATTCAAAACCCATGTAGCCTTATTCATACCTTTCGAACTAGTTAAGGCCGCTTTTATTTATTGTCTTAAAGCAATGTGTTCAAAGGGGTGCTTTCTCCTTTTACTTTGAAGGCTTCTTCTCAATGCTTTCAAAAGGGTCATATAGTCGCTTTCAAATGGTTTTGGAGGCAACGGTTTCAGAAGAGTGGGTTTCGAAACTATCCTCTTTCTTTTACTTGGGATTAATGCTTTTGAAAGCAATGCTTTCATCCCGGTTCTCTATGACTCTGTAGTTGTATTATATGTTAAATCCAAAAGTTTTGAAAGGAATGATTTTAAATAGTTTTGAAGCAATTTTTCCACAAACCCTTCCTTGAACCCAATGCTTTCAAAAGGAACGTTTTAAGCTTTTCGAAGAGGAAGCCCCAATGTTTTTGAAAGGTATGTTTGAATGTACCAAAAGGTTTGTTTTTAGTGTTTTGAAAGGAAGGTTTCCAAGGCTTTAAAAAGACAAGTTTAAATGGTTTCGAAAGGGGATGTTTAAGGTTTTAAGAGATGATTACGAAAGGCATATTTTCAATACATTCAAAACATATGTTTTGGCCTTTCGGTCTAGAATTTTTAATATAAAAGTAATTAACTTATTTTGAAAGGTGTTCTTTCACTGAATTCAAAAGGGAATTGTTTAAAATTTTAAACATTGGTTTCAAAGGTATTGTTTTGGTTTTGTAGCCTAAAGTCTTCTGAGTTAAAAAGAGGTTTGACTTATTTTGAAGGGATAAATAATCCCATTGATTAGGTTTCATCAATATCATTTTATGTAAAGCATATATCATGGCATAAGTATTTTGGGTAAAGCAAAGCGTACAATTTCCTTGTTTTATAAAGTTACGATTTTAGGGGTAAATCATTTGAAAAGATTGTTTACAAGGAAATGAAATTTGACTAGGGTAGTTAATGCTAAGTATATGACAGGAAATCAAATTTGAATAAAGTAGATAACCCTAAGCTTATGACTCAGATATTAGAATACCAGTTAGGACTGGTGTAGGGTCGCGCCCTATACTTTAGCTAATAGCTCCTCGATAATGCAAGTTCAAAATTCCAGTGTGTAGGGCTTTGTCGTAGTAAATAATGTTACACACATAAGGGAATATACAAAGTAATGATATGTAATTAGTGAGCCTGCAAAACATTAGGATTAGTTGACCCTAGAAAAAGATAGTTAAGGGTGGATAGCTCATTACCATGTCTAATAGAAGTTAGATTATTGATTATGCCTAGTAGGCCCGAGTCAGCCAATGTTAATAGTTAGCCAGATAAAACTATCATGTATACAGATAGTCGATTGATTTCTTGATTTTTATGCATATATGTATTTGCTATTGTTGTATTAATCTGTAACGACCCATAAATTTTCGATAATTAAAATAGCTAATTTAATAAGATTTCGTGATTTAGTGCCAGAAAAAAATTGTAAGTCGTTTGGAATAATAATAACTAGAATGAATTGCAACAATAATTATCCAAGTAATGAAAAATAAAAGCTACTTAGTGAATGCCTTTGCAATCAATAGTGGAATAGGATAATAAATGTTGGATTCATTGGGAATAATAGAGAAATTGATTGATAAGTAAAATCTATTTAAAATCAAATATTGAATATTGAACAGGTAAATTGTTTAAATTAAATATTTAAAACTTATTGAATAATTGAATAACTGTAAAATGAAAATAGTGTTCTAAATGTGAATTGGTTTTAAAAGTTGAATCTTATAACTTCAATTTCAATATTTCAAGAGATAATGGATTATTGGATAAGCGAAATTGTTTAAATTTAATATTTGGAATTTATTGAACAATTAATAATGGGAATTGAATAACCGTATAATGGAAATGGTTGTTCTATAATTTTAATTCATTTCAAAAGTTAAATTTTTAAGTTCGTTTTGAATATTTCAAAAGATAGTGATTTAAGAATAAATCAAATTTGTTTAAAATTTAATATTACAAATGTTGAATAATTATATTCCGAATTTGATATGATTAATTTGACATTGAAATTTAATATATGAAAATAGAGTGAATAATTTAAATTTGATTTAATATGATTCAAATTGGTTTCCAAAGTGAATGTAAGATATATCGGGATTATAATAGAGTTAATAAGTTTTTAAAATTGGAATTTATTGGATAATTGAATAACGGGTTTAATATGATTAAAAATGATTTGTAAAATTTTATTTTATCATATTAAAGTTAGAATGATGTTGTAGAACTTTTAAAATCGAATTAAAAGTAAATTTGTGAAAATTGAATATATTAATATTTAATTATCGACTGAAAAATAGACATTTTCGAACAGTCTCAGAATGGGACGAAACTAGTTCCATTGGATCTGTAATAATTTGTTATTATCAGATTTCAATTTTCGTAGCAATCGGAGTTGTCGTTTGACCGTGACAGCTCGAAACGCGTTGAAATTGTTTTAATATTAATTTGGCGAGTTAAAATAGTCATTTTTCAAACGGTCTCAGATTTCGATGAAACTAGTTGATCGGAACCGTAATGTGATAGTATTATAAGATTTTAAATTTCGTGTCAATCGGAGTTGTCGTTTGTCCGAGGCAAGCCAAAACGCCTAGAAATTTAGTTTAATCGATTTAACTTAAAATCGATCGTTTATTTCCGAACTCGCACATATGATCGAATTAGCTTCCGAAACCTGTCCCATTGTGTCCGGAACGCGGGGTAAACCCTAGAAACGCTAGTCACCGCGCGAAAATCGGAGTTCGGAAAATCTAGGATGAATAGTGTTTGGAATATTTTCTATATAAGCCCCTTGTCTTCATAAATTTGCAAAAGAAAATAAACTAGGGTTTTATCCATCAGCCGCCGCCTCTTATATAACCAGTGGACGAAAATCGTAGATCTTCCTCCTCCAATTCCTTCAAATCCGTGCAACGATACAACAAACTTCCAACGTGAAACTTGTAGAGCATGAAGAGATCTTGAAGTTCAAAGGCTATGATCGTGTTTGGAGCTGTGGATCAACGGGAAAAGGAGTTTGAAGGCCTGCAGTTCGGCCTTGTTTTGTGTGCTCAATAGGGGGCCGAGCTCCATGGCTTTGCAGCCGAGTGAAGAGGAGGGGATGGGCTTTGGAATGGAAGCTTCTGATCGTTGTCGAAGTCGTTGTGGAGGCTCGAAAAATTAACCCTCGTTTGCTTGATGGGTTCGGCTTCTCCTGTAGAAGATCGCGTAGGGGAGAAGATAATAGGGGAGCGGCTGTGTTTGCAGGGAGATGGGCTCAAGGGCTGAGATCGATTAGGTTTAGAAAGTTAAATATATGTTGTAATTTTATAATTAAAAATTCGTGTAACTTTGAAAATTCATATCTTTTTCATACGAGGTCGAAAACGCGCGAAACCAGTTGCGTTGGAATCGTATGGACGAGCACAACGCTATGGAACTGGATTGGAGTTGTTTGGAGCTACTGAAAATTTCGGATAAAATTAAACGCTCGTTTAATTTTATTCGAAATAAAACACTGGAACTGCATTGAAATCAAGGTGAGTGTTTTATAACGCTCACAACGTACTAAATATCTTTATGCTAGTTAAATTGACATTATGAAGTGTTACGATTTTTATTTGTCGTTGTTTGATAAAATTTAATTGTCATATAGATTTTCATTTAAATTAACCATTGAAATTAAATTGACAGTTAAATTTAAATTGAAATTGAAATTGAATTGCTTTTAAATTACCTGACATTGATAACTATGAAACTGCCAGGAATTGTATTGTCTATTGGATGATGTATTTTGATGGATGTTATTGGTTGATATTTAAATGTTTGGATGTTTATTTGCTTATATATACTGTTATGCATACATATGACACTGTGATTGGTTTAAGTGATATATATTCATCCTTGACATTTAATTGAAATAAATAATTACTTGGCCATAGGATAGAAAATTATATACGGACACCGAATTTGCTAAATTAATAATTTTTAAAATCGTCGATTTGAAATTTACTTAAATGTTTGATTTAAAAGTTATAAATAGAAATAAATTTATAGAAATCGAATTTATCAAAAAATTGAGTTTTGGAATGTTGAAATAAATTTTGGTTAAAAGAAATTGTTAAATAATATGATTCGAGACTTTGAAATTTAAAAATTGGGATTTGATTGAATTTCGAAAATTGATTTGTTTAAAGATTTAATCTTAATTCGAGCTTTGAATATTACCAAGTAAAAGTGATATAAAAATGATATTTTGAAATCGAGTTTGGAATTGAATCATATTTGAAATTTGAATTTAAATTTGAATATTGGAAGATAATTTTGTTAAGTATTATAAATTGATATTTTGAAAAATCAAGCTCCAAATCGATATAAATTGAAATTGAATAAATTAAAGGTGAATGTAAAATTTAATTAATTTGAAGTCAAAGTTGACATTGATTTGAATTGAAATCGAAATTGAATCGTTAGAATGGAAATTGAAATTTTTTGAATTGGGAAGTTATAATTGAAATGGTTCCGTTTTGAAGCTGTTTTATTTGTTTTCCAAATTACTCAGTTATATAAACCATTTTTGAATACGTAAATCATTTTAATCTATTTTAAGTCTACTTAACCCGATTTAAATTATTTTAAAATAATTTATCTATTCTAAATCCATTTTTAGATTTTAAGTATCTTTTACTATTTTAATTATTTAAAACTACTTTTAAACTACTTAAACTATTTTCTAAAAAAAAATTCAAGCTGGTTAATAAGGTGAAATGTTTATGTTTAAATCTTGAATTTGAATACGAATTTGATTAAATGAAGTTGCAACCTAAATTGAATTTCGAAATGATTTTGAAATCGAAATGAGATATTGATGCAAAAATTAAAATTTTGAAACGGAATCTTACATTTGAAAAGATACGATGATATTTGAAATGGATTTGATTTTTGAAGCGAATATGATATTTTGATATCAATTATGAATCGAGTTGAAATGTAAAAGAGCCAACGGTGTAATAATACGTAGTTATTAAAGAGACCGGAATCGGATATGGACATACTCTCTGTCGATACCGAAAACCACTTTAATAACTATTATACGCAGAGTGTTGATCCAGAATGAAGTGGATGGTTTGGTGAACGCGTTGATTGAAGAAAGAGAACGATATTGGATGACCCCTGACATGACTAAAACAGGAGCCGCGCCGGGCCATTGAGGTTCGCCACCTCTAGCGGACACGCTTCTTCGATACCATTTCTATTACATTTGTGACGCGATTTGGGTGCACCCCTTGATTTGGGAGTGTTGTTTCGCGGTGTTGGGGTAGCTGCTGGCTATGCCCAACATCAGTTTGGATCACGCAACTACTAGTATCCTAGTTGGTATCGCCTCATGTACCTTGTCATACTGATTATCCAATTCGCGACCACTACGTTATGTTTTGTGTTATACCTATGGGGTACCCTCTGATAACCACCAGTTTACGGTGGGGCTTACGGTGCTGTATAGACTATGGCATTATAAAAATGTGTTAAGGGGGATTATGGTAACGCCTTAACGCTATTTTGATACTTTATATTACTGATGGACATTATCTACTTAGCGTACATTACTACATAGTAGATAGTTTAACGGATCCTTGAGAGATGGAAAATCCCGTAACATCTCTTAAGTTATTGCACGCACGTTGACACTGGATATGAGATGTCAAACCCCGTAAACATCTCTGACGCCGTTACACTCATATTTATTTACGATTTATTTAACTTACATGAGGATATTTAGTCCTGACTCGAGTGTTTTGTTTTCTCATTACGCTCGGGTCAGTCCTGAGTTTTTCAGATTTTTGAAGATCTATTATGGAGGATGAAGACGAAGATTTGGTATACTATTACTATTATTACCCTTGCATCATGCTATCTGCTGCATTATTTTAATTGTTCTGTTGTATATGTATAACTCTGATAAATGTTGTATAAATAATTGTCGATGTATAGTAAACAGCTTCATGAACTGTTTATTTGACTATTATATTTTATCGTTCCACTACGAGATTCTGTGTTGTTTCATTTCCTTTATTTCTCTTTCTTTTCTTTTCTTATTTACCCCAATAACCATCTGCCCTTTTGAATGGTTTGGAATCGGCATGTGTATTTGATCGTCGGTTTAAACTGTCCAAAAAGGCTGGTCGTTACAGTTGGTATCAGAGCTTTAGTTTAGCGATAACCTTAGCTCTATGGGGTCTGACTCTTTATAAATAGGGTAGTAATACCCTATGTTGAGTCGCTGAGTGTATACATATGAGAGAGCGTATTTGTTAGTGATATAAAATATTTTATATTGTGTCGGTTGATTTGTTGAGTCGCTTATGGATTCTGGTCAATACGAGTAATTAACGTCATTGATAGGGATCTCTAAACACTTAAACAGAACAATTCGACATAGTATTGTTTTGAAATTGGGTAAATGAAATAATTTTACTCTAATTATATTTTATATATAAAGGATTTATTTTCATAAATTATTGTGACTTATCTAGCTTACCTAGTTGTTAGGAATGATAATATTATTGGTTATTATCATTAATTGGATACTGTAATTTAATAAATAAGGTGAATTACAAAATGAACAATGATAAAACACTTGTGGAATGTTTTAAGAGAAAAAAAATCCTATAAGAATATTTTATAAAGGTGACTTATAAATTAAAATAGTTTTAAATTGGAAAATATTGAATTTAAGACCCGGAGGTTTTGACAATGGTTTCCAAAGCTTTGAAGAAAATATATAGTAATATTAATTGGAAATTATTTATGGAAATATTTTGAAAGGATTTTTAAGAAGGAATGAATTCAGTACTCCTCTCTTATGTCGCTGGAAAATAATTTCGGTGATGACTGCGCAGCATCATCGACGTTCATTTTCGAGTTTCAAAGTGGGGGAGACTTCTAAGAAGCTTTGCTTTTCTTCGAAATTATTTTGGGTAAATGGGTTTTGGTTTAAACTCCAAAGGTATGATTTGATATATTAAAGATATAGGTATATATGTTTATTTCAAACGATTTGAAAAGAACCGGGCATTTAAATTTCTAAGTTCTGTTAATTAATAATTTTCAAATTATTTGAATGAAATATGAATAACCAGAATTTATAAAATAAGAGGATTAAGATATCTAAGCTATTATTTGGGAAAACTTTAAAGTTGAAAGGTAAGAGGATTTAAACAAATTAAATTTGTGAGCATTCTAATTTAGTAAAATGAAATTCTATCAATTTGTATAATACCAAATTTGCATTCTAATAACATATAATATGACTTACCAAATATTAAGAAGTTGAAATGATGTTTTGGATATGTAATGAGATATTGTACAAATAAACAGAACCAGAAAGTAATTGAAATATACAAGTAAGGAAAACTCAAAGGGAATTAAAATGTATATAAATGAAAATTTTGGTTGTGATAAAAATGTTATATACTTAAATATAACCTGAAATGATAAATGGATAAATGGAACAAGTAAGTGAACTTAAGAAAGAAGACAAATGAATTGTATAATATCTTTTGTAAGTTGGTTATAGAAAATAAATACAAATTGCATAGAGAAAAATTTTGAATTTGTAACTTTGAGATAACCGTAAAATAAGAAAAGTCATATATGAGAAGTTAGACTTTTATAGGATGATTAATAAACTAAAGTGCTGGTTAATAAAATGTTCCATAAATAAATTTGTTATTAACTAAAATTATGAAATTGAAGTAAATGAAAACAAAAGAATCTGGTATAGCTAAGAATCAATTGGAAAATGAAGTTGAGTTTAATTAAATTATATAGAATGTTTAAAATGAACTTGAGTAAGAAAATTCTTTGATATGATGTTTAAGAAAAGATAATGTTAAAGAATATGCTATGTAAAGAAATGAATATACTAACTGAATAATGGATTGTGAGTAATTAAGTGAAAAAAAATAGAAGTCAATAAAATAATTTAGTATAGATAAATTGGATAGAAATCTACTAGAAGTCAATAAAATAATTTAGTATAGATAATTTACGTATATTATTTTATTCGCATAACGATTTGATCCAAATTCGAGCACAAAATTTCGAGATGATTTATATCGATCCAAGTTAGGATTTTTCACTTGATTTTCGACGGCGTACCCTGGATATGGATTTTCAATTTGATTCTGGAATTCTCTATCATAGTATATGGCTATGCAAGGAGAGTAACAGTTTCCAATCAAGAAACCAAATCTGAGTCCGCACTAGAGAGTCGAGTGAACGATACTAGTTTGGAAGTGAAATTATGTGATCGAATAAGCGATTAGATTGATATTGCTCACGGATGATATATTGTATGGCTTACGGACTTAATTAAAGTTAATATTGGAAATTTAAGATGCCAAATATAAAATGATTCTTTTAAAATTATATAACAGGATATATATATGAAAGAGATAACCAAATTGAATGTAAAAATTAATAATTTGGTTATGTTGGGTATGATTTGATTGTTATATGATTGTATATAATTCATTAAGTGTTTATGAAATTGAAAGCTATAAATCATTTTGAAATCATATTGGAAGTTATATGAATTTAAATAGAATTTAATTTGATTCAAATTGGAAGTGAACTAATGTAAATATAAATTAGTGAATGTTAACTAATTGAATTGAGAATGAATGTAGTAAAATCCAACGTTAATGAATCAACTGTGATTAAAATTGAAAACCAAGTCAATAAATATTAATGAGAAGTAAATTTATATTGATTGGTTTTGGATTTGTTGGATGATAGTTGGATGATAATTGATTTGGTGGATGCATTTGTTGTTTGTTGCAATTGCTATGCTGGCACATGTAGTTGTTATGTTGCTATATGATGTATATTGATATTATTTTCATATGTGCATGTTTCTCATGGTTTGCTGAGTGTTTAGTAGGTGCAGATTGCCCTTGCTTTTTATTTGGGGCTCGCTTTCGCGCTATATTAGCCGTATATGCTAGTCAATAATATATAAGGTACATATCTCGGATTACATACCGTACTTTTGCACTTTTTTCCCTACGGGATGCCTCATCACTTGATGAGATGTATATTTGTGATATATATACTGTCATTTTTTTTTCGATCGAGCCGCGCAAAGGAGACTCTGCCGAAATTTCCGTAAATCCGGGTGTTAGAAAAATTTTCAAGTTCTAATTTTGTTTATAACTTGTTTTGATAACTAACTTTTAAAGTTAGAAAGCCGTTTGGAATAACTTAGTGAAAGTGTAGCAGTCACTTTATAAATGGAATTTCATTGTTTATAAGTTGGTAACTTTGAACAAAATATATCTAATGTTGAATTCTATACTTAGTTCCTTTTCCCTTCTTTTTCCTTTCCGGGGACAAAAAGTTTTGAGTGGGGGAGAGCGTAACGACCCGTAAATTTTCGATAATCAAAATAGCTAATTTAATAAGATTTCGTGATTTAGTGTTAGAAAAAAAATTGTAAGTCGTTTGGAATAATAATAACTGGAATGAATTGCAACAATAATTATCCAAGTAATGAAAAATAAAAGCTACTTAGCGAATGCCTTTGCAATCAATAGTGGAATAGGATAATAAATGTTGGATTCATTAGGAATAATAGAGTAATTGATTGATAAGTAAAATCTATTTAAAATCAAATATTGAATATTGAACAGGTAAATTGTTTAAATTAAACATTTAAAACTTATTGAATAATAGAATAACTGTAAAATGAAAATAGTGTTCTAAATGTGAATTGGTTTTAAAAGTTGAATCTTATAAGTTCAATTTCAATATTTCAAGAGATAATGGATTATTGGATAAGCGAAATTGTTTAAATTTAATATTTGGAATTTATTGAATAATTAATAATGGGAATTGAATAACCGTATAATGGAAATGGTTGTTCTATAATTTTAATTCATTTCAAAATTTAAATTTTAAGTTCGTTTTGAATATTTCAAAAGATATTGATTTAAGAATAAATCAAATTTGTTTAAAATTTAATATTACAAACGTTGAATAATTAAATTCCGAATTTGATATGATTAATTTGATATTGAAATTTAATATATGAAAATAGAGTGAATAATTTAAATTTGATTTAATATGATTCAAATTGGTTTCTAAAGTTAATCTAAGTTATATCGGGATTATAATAGAGTTAATAAGTTTATAAAATTGGAATTTATTGGATAATTGAATAACGGGTTTAATATGATTAAAAATGATTTGTAAAATTTTATTTTATCATATTAAAGTTAGAATGATGTTGTAGAACTTTTAAAATCGAATTAAAAGTAAATTTGTGAAAATTGAATATTTTAATATTTAATTATCGACTGAAAAATAGTCATTTTCGAACAGTCTCAGAATGGGACGAAACTAGTTCCATTGGATCCGTAATAATTTCTTATTATCGGATTTCAATTTTCGTAGCAATCGGAGTTGTCATTTGACCGTGGCAGCTCGAAACGCGTTGAAATTGTTTTAATATTAATTTGGCGAGTTAAAATAGTCATTTTTCAAACGGTCTCGGATTTCGACGAAACCAGTTTCATCGGATCTGTAATGTGATATTATTGTAAGATTTTAAATTTCGTGTCAATCGGAGTTGTCATTTGTCCGGGGCAAGCCAATACGCCTAGAAATTTTGTTTAATCGATTTAATTTAAAATCGATCGTTTATTTCCATAACTCGCACATATGATCGAATTAGCTTTCGAAACCTGTTCCATTGTGTCCGGAATGCGGGGTAAACTCTAGAAACGCAGGTTACCGCGTGTAAATCAGAGTTTGGAAAATCCAGGATGAATAGTGTTTGGAATATTTTCTATATAAGCCCCTTGTCTTCATAAATTTGCAAAAGAAAATAAACTAGGGTTTTATCCATCAGCCGCCGCCTCTTATATAACCAGTGGCCAAAAATCATAGAATTTCCTCCTCCAATTCCTTCAAATCCGTGCAACGATACAACAAACTTCCAACATGAAACTTGTAGAGCATGAAGAGATCTTGAAGTTCAAAGGCTATGATCGTGTTTGGAGCTGTGGATCAACGGGAAAAGGAGTTTAAAGGCCTACAGATCGGCCTCGTTTCGCGTGCTCAATAGGGGGCCGAGCTCCATGGCTTTGCAGCTGAGTGAAGAGGAGGGGATGGGCTTTGGAATGGAAGCTTCTGATCGTTGTCGAAGTCGTCGTGGAGGCTCGAAAAATTAACCCTCGTTTGCTTGATGGGTTCGGCTTCTCCTGTAGAAGATCGCGTAGGGGAGAAGATAATAGGGGAGCGGCTGTGTTTGCAGGGAGATGGGCTCAAGGGCTGAGATCGATTAGGTTTAGAAAATTAAATATATGTTGTAATTTTATAATTAAAAATTCGTGTAACTTTGAAAATTCATATCTTTTTCATACGAGGTCGAAAACGCACGAAACCAGTTGCGTTGGAATCGTATGGACGAGCACTACGCTATGTAACTAGATTGGAGTCGTTTGGAGCTACCGAAAATTTTGGGTAAAATTAAATGCTCGTTTAATTTTATTCGAAATAAAACGCTGGAACTGCATTGAAATCAAGGTGAGTGTTTTATAACGCTCACAACGTACTAAATATCTTTATGCTAGTTAAATTGACATTATGAAGTGTTATGATTTTTATTTGTCGTTGTTTAATAAAATTTAATTGTCATATAGATTGTCATTTAAATTAACCATTGAAATTAAATTGACAGTTAAATTGAAATTGAAATTGAAATTGAATTGCGATTAAATTACTTGACATTGATAACTATGAAACTTCCAGGAATTGTATTGTCTATTGGATTATGTATTTTGATAGATATTATTGGTTGATATTTAAATGTTTGGATGTTTATTTGCTTATATATACTGCTATGCATACATATGACACTATGATTGGTTTAAGTGATATATATTCATCCTTGACATTTAATTGAAATAAATAATTACTTGGGCATAGGATAGAAAATTATATACGGACACCGAATTGGCTAAATTAATAATTTTAAAAATCGTCGATTTGAAATTTATTTAAATGTTTGATTTAAAAGTTATTAATAGAAATAAATTTATAGAAATCGAATTTATCGAAAAATTGAGTTTTGGAATGTTGAAATAAATTTTGGTTAAAAGAAATTGTTAAATAATATGATTCGAGGCTTTGAAATTTAAAAATTTGGATTTGATTGAATTTCGAAAATTGATTTGTTTAAAGATTTAACCTTAATTCGAGCTTTGAATATTACCAAGTAAAAGTGATATAAAAATGATATTTTGAAATCGAGTTTGAAATTGAATCATATTTGAAATTTGAATTTAAATTTGAATATTGGAAGATAATTTTGTTAAGTATTATAAATTGATATTTTGAAAAATCAAGCTCCAAATCGATATAAATTGAAATTGAATAAATTAAAGGTGAATGTAAAATTTAATTAATTTGAAGTCAAAGTTGACATTGATTTGAATTGAAATCGAAATTGAATCGTTAGAATGGAAATTGAAATTTTTTGAATTGGGAAGTTATAATTGAAATGGTTCCGTTTTGAAGCTGTTTTATTTGTTTTCCAAATTACTCAGTTATATAAACCATTTTTGAATACGTAAATGATTTTAATCTATTTTAAGTCTACTTAACCCGATTTAAATTATTTTAAAATAATTTATCTATTTTAAATCCATTTTTAGATTTTAAATATCTTTTACTATTTTAATTATTTAAAACTACTTTTAAACTACTTAAACTATTTTCTAAAAAAAAATTCAAGCTGGTTAATAAGGTGAAATGTTTATGTTTAAATCTTGAATTTGAATACGAATTGGATTAAATGAAGTTGCAACCTAAATTGAATTTCGAAATGATTTTGAAATCGAAATGAGATATTGATGCGAAAATTAAAATTTTGAAACAGAATCTTACATTTGAAAAGATACGATGATATTTGAAATGGATTTGATTTTTGAAGCGAATGTGATATTTTGATATCAATTATGAATCGATTTGAAATGTAAAAGAGCCAACGGTGTAATAATACGTAGTTATTAAAGAGACCGGGATCGGATATGGACATACTCTCTGTCGATACCGAAAACCACTTTAATAACTATTATACGCGGAGTGTTGATCCAGAATGAAGTGGATGGTTTGGTGAACGCGTTGATTGAAGAAAGAGATCGATATTGGATGACCCCTGACATGACTAAAACAGGAGCCGCGCCGGGCCATTGAGGTTCGCCACCTCTAGCGGACACGCTTCTTCGATACCATTTCTATTACATTTGTGACGCGATTTGGGTGCACCCCTTGATTTGGGAGTGTTGTTTCGCGGTGTTGGGGTAGCTGCTGGCTATGCCCAACATCAGTTTGGATCACGCAACTACTAGTATCCTAGTTGGTATCGCCTCATGTACCTTGTCATACTGATTATCCAATTCGCGACCACTACGTTATGTTTTGTGTTATACCTATGGGGTACCCTCTGATAACCACCAGTTTACGGTGGGGCTTACGGTGCTGTATAGACTATGGCATTATAAAAATGTGTTAAGGGGGATTATGGTAACGCCTTAACGCTATTTTGATACTTTATATTACTGATGGACATTATCTACTTAGCGTACATTACTACATAGTAGATAGTTTAACGGATCCTTGAGAGATGGAAAATCCCGTAACATCTCTTAAGTTATTGCACGCACGTTGACACTGGATATGAGATGTCAAACCCCGTAAACATCTCTGACGCCGTTACACTCATATTTATTTACGATTTATTTAACTTACATGAGGATATTTAGTCCTGACTCGAGTGTTTTGTCTTTTCATTACGCTCGGGTCAGTCTTGAGTTTTTTAGATTTTTGAAGATCTATTATGGAGGATGAAGACAAAGATTTGGTATACTATTACTATTATTACCCTTGCATCATGCTATCTGCTGCATTATTTTAATTGTTCTGTTGTATATGTATAACTCTGATAAATGTTGTATAAATAATTGTCAATGTATAGTAAACAGCTTCATGAATTGTTTATTTGACTATTATATTTTATCGTTCCGCTGTGAGATTCTGTGTTGTTTCATTTCCTTTATTTCTCTTTCTTTTCTTTTCTTATTTACCCCAATAACCATCTGCCCTTTTGAATGGTTTGGAATCGGCATGTGTATTTGATCGTCGGTTTAAACTGTCCAAAAAGGCTGGTCGTTACATAATCAGTTTGATTACAATATTTTTACTTGCAAAAGATATGCTTTTAAAGTAAGGGAAACACGTTCCGCTAAGCGGCGTGGCCTCACTTAATATCAGTAAATCAAGATGTAATAGTTTTATTCACACCAGGCTTTATATCTGACTCGAAGTTTATATTTATGTTTTCCCCTTAAACATACGGCTGCTTAAAATTTGATTTGAGTAGATTGAGAGTTAAGGACTTTTCAGGTTTAGTAAATTGGATGAATAAGCTTCCGAAGACATGCAGGAGGCCAGCTAGCTATGTAGAAGCTATTTACTATTATTTCCATTGTGATGTATTATGACTGATATGTCTATTTAGTACTCTGATCTTCCAAAGAGGCATCTTCAATTGTCATAGCATAATTTGTAATAATTATATTTGATCAAAACTTGAGAATCATTTTGGGATTACTTAACTGAATATGAAATATTGATTCGAAATGTAATCAGAATTTTTTTTTTTGAAATTTGTGTTGATTTTATTTCACTTTCTTGTGCTTTGGATATTATGTATACCGTTAGCATTACCGCATTTTGTCACCGGAAGTAAATACTATGAATGACTGCAATATCTGTTGCACTTAGCTTCGGGTCTCAAGATAGGGAATTTTACAACTTGGTATCAGAGCATAGGTTTACGAAAACTTAGAAGAAATTTTAAACTTAAAATGATTATGGAAACATAATCCTAGAGAATTAGATAACAGACTGGGTATGGGATAACGCTATAGTAATGTACTTGTATTTGCTATCTATAAGCATACGTGTTTTCTCCATTCTCCTATCTCTCCTAGATTATTCTTCTGTATCTTACAAAGACTCGAATGTAGATTTTAAGGAAGTAAGATATGGATGCTAGAAGTGGAAGAGTTAACATTAGTGGATGAAGCACCAAAACCAATGGAAATGCCATACCAAACACTAGAAGGAATCCTGATCGGACACAAACTGTTAAAGTGGCTGCTGGAGCATCATAAGTGGATATGGAAGCTATGTATCAATTCTTCATTAACATGATGCAAGTTTGAGCTGCCGCAGGATTAGTTGGAGGAAATCAGGAAGCTTCGGTGGTCAATAGCTATGTAATACAAAGCAGAGATTATGCTAGGCTTTGAGGAAAGCCGTTTATCGGAACTGAGGATGGAATTGAGGTGGAGAATTAGTTTCTTCATTGTGAAAGGATTTTTGCCGATTTAGGACTCAATGATGAGCACAAGAGGAGACTTGCTTCTAGGAAGTTGCAAGGATCAACACTGTACTGGTTGAACAGTGTTACTGTAGGAATAAATGAAGAGACCATGACTTGGACAGAATTCAGATGGAGATTTAAGGAAATGTTCATGTCGGAGATTACTTAGTCAACTCTACTCAAGAAGATTGCTAAGTTAGTGCATAAAGACATGACAGTGCTGGAATATGCTACCAGATTTGAGGAGCTATCGAGATACGGATATGATATGGTTGATACGGTTATCAAAAGGAATGAGAAGTTCATCCGCGAACTGAAACCTGAGCTGGCTAAAGAACCTTTTCCATATATTAGGGATCAATGTGATGTAGTTGTTGAAATGGCTTTGAGGCAGGAAGAGATGCTTGCTTTTCTTGATATTTATGAAGCAGAGGAATCTCAAGGTGGACGAAACCAGAAGAGAAAGTTTTTCCATAAGAAGCATGCTTAGAAGAGTGGTGCTTCCAAGAAAGGGAAGGTCGATGTAGTTTGCTATATAAGTATGATAAGAAGGGACATTATGCTCATGAGTGCCGGTCATGCAAAGGGAAGAATGCTAATGACAAGAAAGGAGTAAAATGTTTCAAAAATGATCAGATTAGACACTATAAGAACCAGTGCAAGGAATTAGCCAAGGATGGAAATGGAAAATTGTTTATATTAGAACCAGCTACCTCGAGACCAACAGTAGAGGAGAAAGGAAAAGTTGTGTTAGACGGTATGCTTTTGATTTGTGGTATGTCAGTTATAGTTCTATTTGATACTAGTGCATCGCATTTTTTGATATCTCATTTTTTGGTAGACAAACTTAACCTAGAACTCTCATACCTTGTTACTTCCTTAAGGGTTGTGAATCTGATAGGAGGGTATGCCACTTTTGGGATGAGATGTGACCACCTAGAGTTTGAATTGTTAGGTCATGTATTTGCTTGTAGTTTGCATATGTTTGGTTTTGTAGGGTTCAGAATTATTTTTGGTATGGATTGGTTAAGTAAATACGATGCTTAGATATTTTTCCATAATAGGAAAATATCACTTAGACACCCTAGTTGTAGTGATCGGATTATATACTTCGTAGAAAACACTAGTTTTGAGGTTAATGCTTTATTGGGTGTTATGGATGATGAAGACGAGTTGAGTCGAGTTTTCATTGTTAGAGAATTCGTAGATGTCTTTGAGCCTGTGATAGGATTACGACCGAAACAAGCCATTGACTTTCGACAGATTTAGTGCTAGGAGAAGAACCGGTAAGTAGATCGCCAAGTAGAACGACACCTACCAAGATGAAGGAGTTAAAGGTGCGGTTGGTGGATCTAGAAGGAAGATTTTTAATCAGACCAAGCAATTTGTCGTGGGAAGCAGCCATAGTTTTTGTAAAGAAACCAGACGGATAATTGAGATTATGTATCGATTATTGTAAGTTGAATGAGAAGACAATAAAGAATCGATATCCGTTACCTAGGATTGACGATTTATTCGATCATTTGAGTAGAGCCAAAGTATTTTCTCAGTTAGATTTGGCAACAGGGTTCCATCAGCTTAGAGTAGCAGTAGATAATATTTCTTTGACGGTGTTTAGGACTAGATATGGATTGTACGAATGGTTAGTGATGCGGTTCGGTAATGTGCCAACATTCCTCGTGGACTTGATGAAAAAATCATCTGAGAACATCCGGACAGATTTTGTTAGTATTCATAGACGACATTTTGATATACTCTAAGGATGAAAGAGAGCATGAAGTTCATCTTAAAATGGTGCTTGAGACGTTGAGGGAGCATCAACTGAAAGTGAAATTTTCGATGTGTCACTTTTGGATAAAGGAGGTGAAGTTTCTTGGTCGTGTAGTCTTAGAGAAAGGGTTGCCAGTAGATCCATCTAAGATCGATGTAGTGAATAGTTGGAAGAGACCTAAGATAGTGACTGAGATAAAGCTTTTTCATAGATTAACCAGTTACTATTGAAGATTCATTAAGGATTTTTTGCATATAGCATCACCGATGACTAAGCTAACTTAGAAAGATGTGAAGTTTGTTTGGATTGATAAGTGTGAGGAGGCATTCCAGAAACTAAGATACTTATTAACTAATGCATCTATGTTAGTTGTTCCAAAGGGGAATCAGGACTTAATGGTATACACGGATGCATGTGGAACATGATTAGGAGATGTGTTAATGCAAAGAGGTAAAGTGATTGCATATGCTTCTTGATAGCTCAGACCGCATGAGGTTAGATATCCAACTCATGATTTGGAATTAGCTGTAGGGATTTTTGCATTAAAGGTGTGGGGACATCACCTTTTTAGAGAAAGATTTGAGTTGTATATGCATCATAAGTCATTGAGATATTTATTCTCTCAGAAGGAGTTAAATATGAGACAGTAGAGGTGCTTAGAGTTTTTATCCACTTATGACTTTGGTACTGAATACACACCCGGAAAAGAAAATAAGGTTGCAGATGCACTTAGCAGAAAATATCAAAATGTAGTATTCGCAATGATAGCCGAGTGGAAATATTTAGAAGCATTGACTACATGCAGAGTACAATAGAGATCTAAGAGTAGTTCTAGTCAAGAAATTGCTAGGTTGTCTTGTTTAGAATTTTGACAGATGATCATCAAAAGGTTTTCTTCCAAGCAAGGATGATCCATTATTAGCTGAACGGATCAGAAAGTTAAGGGATGAAATAAAGAGCGATGACTTGAAAGACTTCAATCTTGACCAGAATGGATGGTTGAGGAAGAATGGATGACTATGTGTTCCGAATGTAGGAAACAGTAGGGAGGAAGTTCTTAGAGAATGCCATCGTTCGAAGTTCATTATTCATCCGGGAGGAATTAAAATGTATCAGGATATGAAATGGAGAGAAGGTGTGAAGAGAGATGTAGGCTTATGGGTGAGGCAGTATTTAAACTGTCAATAGCTAAAAGTTGAACATCAGAAACCGAGTGGGTATTTCAACCTTTGGATGTTCTAGTCTAGAAATGGGATTCTATCTTAATGGATTTCATAGATGAGTTACTAAGGTCGAATCAAGGAAATGAAATCATATGGGTTGTTGTGGATAGGTTGATTAAGAGTGTCCATATCATTCCAGTTAGGCCGACCAGGATAGCACCGGATTTAGCTAAGTTATTCATGAGGAATATATTTAGACTGCATGGAATTCCTAATAGCATAGTAAGTGATAGAGATTCCTTATTTACTAGCAAGTTCTGGAAGAGTCTACATGAGACTTTAGGTACCAAGCTCAAGATGAGTACCTCTTACCATCCGTAGAAAAATGGGCAAAATGGAGAGAGTTAACAAAGTCTTAAAAGATTTGTTAAGAGCTTGTATGCTAGATTTTGGGGGATCATGGAAAGACCATCTATACTTAGTCGATTTTTCGTATAACAACAGTTATCGGACTAGTATAGGGATGGCACTGTTTGAAGCTTTGTAAAGCCATGCAAATCTCCAGTTTGTTGGTTAGAGATCGGGATAGGTTATTTCATGGTCCTGATTGGGTTAGAGAAGATACATAGAAGAATGAGTAATTCGAGCTAGGATGAAGGAAGCTCAGTTTAGGTAGAAGAGTTATGTTAATGAGAGACAGAAAGACTTAGAGTTCTTAGTTGGAGATCATGTCTTCGTCAAGGTGTCACCGATGAAAGGTGTGATCAGATTTGAAAAATCAGGAAAATTGACACCACGATTAGTTGGACCATTTCCTATTGTAGAAAGGATCGGGAAATTCGTGTATGGAGTAGAGTTACCGAACTGTTTTTGGTTAACGATGAATTTTCTATCGGTTTAGAAAATCGCCAATAAATTTCAAATTAAAATAACCGCAAGCGCACGATGTACAATTTTAGTATGTGGTGAGTACGGGTCGATCCACAGGGAATTTTTAAGATTTTAAATTTTTTCTAATCTATCAAATTAAACAAAATTGAAGAGAAGATTGTTAACTACAAATTGTAAACAAAATGAAGCTAAAATTAGAATAAAGTGGGATTAAAAACTATGAGATTATAGAACAATTTAGAGGCAAATCCTCTCTAATATTTTTGTAAATCAACAAACAAACAATCTATGATCTCTATTTTTGATATTAAGTGAAATAATTGTTGTATTTATCATAAGTATGTTTTATTTATGTTATTAATTAACATACCTTAAACCATCAAACTGTAATACAACAAATAAACCACTTACCAATTCTCATGAAAATGAAGCCAAAGCAAAAGCTATTTTAAGTATGGTCTATTACTATTGTAATTAGTAATATAGATCATCAATTTTTTTTTACTTTCATTTCAAAATCAAAAATAATTAGCAAATTATGAAGTAAATTGTGTTTATGTTTAATAAGAATAGCTCATTTGCATATACAACATAAGCTATCAAACCCACTTGTATAAACTTACATCAACATCCACTTTAACGAAGCACAAATAAAAGATACCATAAATCATGTTGAATTTACATAAAGTTAGAGAGCTTCATTACCCCTAAATCAAAGGGGTTTAGCTACTCATTTGTGTTATCAAATCAACACTTGTAAATTTCAACACTAAGTAAAGAAATAGAAACTAAGCAAAGGAATAAAAAGAGATTAACTACTAACAACTTGCGTAAAAAATAAAGTTACACTACTTGCATGAATGTAAATCTAAGCTATAAACATGAAATGAAAGAAAGCATAGAAATAAAAATTAACATAAAAGTAAATAAAAACAAGTAGAAAAGAGAAGAGAAAGAGGCTAGGAAGCCATTTTTATTTCATAAAACATAGAGCTTAAAACTTGCATTTTAATTTCCAAACTAAAAATGAGAGTAAGAAGATATTTACACGTACATTAGAGGGCTATTTATACATTCATAAAACCCTAATTCAATTTTTAGGGTGCTTCCCAAAATGCCATTATTGGAAGTGTGGCCACCAAGTAACCGTTAGCCTCCAATTAATCCATCATCAAATATGCATGAAGCTTTAACCTCCACTTAGTTGTCCATTAGCTTCTAATTGTAGATTTAGGTAAGTGGGTAGGTGGAGTTCTCCATGATCATGAGCTTGAATTATTTCCCTCTTCATTCTTTTGTATTCATTTGTGCATGCATGTACCTTCATAAAACCCTCTTCCATATGCATCCAAATTCCTATAAAAATCATAACAAAATGTCCAAGTAAAAATTCTCAAATTGACACATTCATAAAGATGACCATTTTTCCCTTGAATGAAGATGAATATATGATGATTTAACAATAATTGAATTTTGGTTTAAACATGTTAAAATGCCCAAATATGACATTTATTTAAATGAAAATAGATAAAACATGGATATAAATATATGCACATTTACGTGCACATCAAATACCCCCACTCTTATCTTTTTTTTCATCCTCGAATGAAGGAAAACTAAGATAAATCCGTTTTCATAGGGAGCACGATTGCATTGAGCATATGCAACAAGCCGTTAAACCTCTGGTTGTTCCCGGTAGGACGAGTGTTGTCTCGTGAGGGTTTTCAGCGGATACTACCCACAAAATCCAAATGCAAAGTGAAAATATTTACAAAGTGCAAGATTTATTTACAATGGGATAAATGCAAGTTTTTGAAAATATTTACAAATGAAGAATTTACTTTCAAATTGACACGAAATAAGTTAAATATAAGTTTTGGTCATTATCTAGAGTTTTAAGTCGTTTACTTATCAAAATTTCCAATGAAAATCAAGTTATCATAACAAATAAACTATGGCTTAACTCGTTGTTTCGGTTGATAACACAACGTAACTTTAAAATGAATCGTTAGTTGATTCAAAGTTTATCAAAGTGGTAGTTTCATTTCTTTTCATTAACATGTCAAACCAAATAAGTTAAAATAGTGCCTAGATTTCAATTGCTTACTCTTTCTTATTTGATTTTTTTTATATTAACAATATTTACGTATGCATAACTCATGTAAACTGAGGCCGGATATATTACACGTGCACCACCTTTTGGGCTTATGTGAGGGGAATATAGAGCGTGGCGAGTGAACACACAAGTGTGATCACTTATCGACTGTAGGCGTTATTAAAAAGAATTTTATATACACACACCTAAGTCAGATAAACTGAGGCCAAATATACCGATCGTGCACTTCCTTTCGGGCTTACGTGAGAAGGGTAAAGAGTATGGTGAGTGAACACGCAAGTGTGAACACACGACTTTAGGTGTTAAAAATATACACGCATACAAATGTTTTTTTACTTATATATATATATATATATATATTTGTCTCTTTTTTTTGTTTTTTTTAAGAAGAGAGAGTTTGCAAAATTATCTTAGCACCATTTAACTTATACGATAAAAAATGTTTTGTCATTTAGTTTAAATTTACCACTTTTTAAACAAAGATTTTCAATTAAAATATACTTCATAATTAACATATATGAACCTTCCTATATACTAGTTAAACCGTTGTTATTTGTAATCAAACTTCATTTTTATTTTTGTTAAGACAAATAAATTTTCAACAATTTCAATTTTATAACCAAAACTTATATTTATCCTACAGTGTTTCTTCGAAAATAAATCAAAATGCTAAGAAGAAAATGTTTTTGGGATTTAGAAATTTTGAGATTTTTTTTTGAGTTAAAAGAAAATGAAAATTCAAAAATGCCATGAAAAACTAAAAAAATGAAAATGAGACTTCACCCACATTTAATATTTAACTGTGTCCCCATGGTCAATGCACGATATAATGAGTTTAACGGGGAAAAATATATACATATTTACAAAAGAGGGTTAACATTCTTACTAGAATTAGCTTGGCTCATGAAGAATTAAGAGCTCCTCCTCTTGGTTACTGGGAAATTTCAAGAAAGGTTTCGAACGATGAGAGTTGACTTTGAAAATCGATCCATCTCTAGGATTTTGTATTTCTATGGCACCATGTAGAAAAATAGTTCGTACCATAAATGGTCCAGACCATCTCGGTTTAAGTTTCCCAGGGAATAAATGAAGTCTTGAATCATATAAAAGAACTTTTTGGTTAGGCGACAACGTTTTTCTTAGGGTGGACATGTCATGAAAATATTTTGTGTTTTCTTTGTAAATTTTCTCATTTTTATATGCGTCGTTCCTAAGTTGTTCTAGTTCGTTGAGTTGTATTTTCCAGTTTTCGCCAACTTTATCGAGATCAAAGTTTAAGTTCTTTATTGCCCACAACGCTTTGTGTTCGATTTCAACCGGTAAATGGCAAGCCTTCCCGTAAACCAAATGAAATGAAGACATCCCAAGGTTAGTTTTAAAAGCAGTACGGTAAGCCCAAAGCGCGTCGGTCAATTTCTGAGACCAATCTTTTCGATTTTTGTTGACAGTTTTCTCTAAGATTTGTTTTATTTGACGATTTGAAACTTCAACTTGCCCACAAGTTTGAGGATGATAACTTGTGGGTTATCGAGTATTTCTTCATTAATGTTTCGAAAGATCGAATGCAAAAATGGGTTCTGTTATCAGTGATCATTGTGTGAGGTGTGCCGAACCTCGAAAAGATATTTTCTTTTAGAAATTTCACAACAATTCTATGGTCGTTGGTTTTGCAAGGAACGGCTTCGACCTATTTTGAGACGTAATCGATAGCGAGAAGGATATACAAGTTTCCAAAAGAATTGGGAAAAGGTCCCATAAAATCGATAACCCAAACATCAAAGATTTCGATACTAAGAATGGGGTTTAGAGACATCGTATCTCGTCGAGAAATTCTTTCAAGCATTTGGCATCGATCGCAAGTTTTACAAAATTCGAATTAGTCTTTGAAAGAGAAGGCCAATAGAAATCACACTGAAGCACCTTTTCCGCAGTTTTTCGAGTACCGAAATGTCCACCGCACATTTGATCGTGGAAAAATGAAAGAACACTCCTGATCTTATTATCTGAAATGCAACGTCGGATGATTTGGTCAGGGCAATATTTAAACAAATATGGATCGTCCCAATAGAAATATTTCACTTGGGACATGAATTTGTATTTGTCCTGTTTGGACCAAGATGAGGGAGTTTCTTTAGTGACTAAGTAGTTCACTATATCAGTGTACCATGGATCGATAGAACTTGAAAGAAGTTTTTCATCGGGGAAGTTTTCAATGATTGGCAAAGAAGATGGTTCGGCCGGAAGACGAGATAAGTGATCGGCTATGACGTTATCGGATCCTTTTTTGTCCTTGATTGTAGGATCAAACTCTTAGCGTAGAAATGCACGAATGTCCTTAATAGATTTGCGAATGGGTAGGTTTGCAATTACATTAACATTCGCTTTATTCAACTTCAATGCCTTTATTTGAAATGACATGCCCAAGGACTGTGCCTTGTTTTACTATAAAGTGGCATTTTTCCCAATTCAAAGTCAAATGTTTATCTTTACATTGATTTAAAACAAACTCGAGATGGTGTAAACATTCGAAAAAAGAATCACCAAAGACAGAGAAATCGTCCATAAAAACTTCTAGAAACCGTTCAATTATGTCGAAAAAGATGCCAACCATGCATCTTTGGAAAGTAGCAGGAGCGTTACAAAGTCCGAATGGCATACGTCGATAAGTAAAGGTACCAACAAACACGTGAAAATTGTTTTCTCTTGACCTTCGGGAGTGATTGGAATTTGGTTATAGCTAGAATAACCATCAAGGAAGTAGTAGAATTCATGGTCGGCTAAACGTTCGAGCATTTGGTCAATGAACGGAAGAGGGAAGTGATCTTTTCGTGTTGCAGCATTTAATTTTCGATAATCAATGCAAACACGCCAACAAGTCGGAGTCCGAGTAGGAATGAGTTCGTTAGCATCGTTTGTTATAACGGTAAGTCTGGACTTTTTAGGCACGACATGAATTGGGCTAACCCATGGGCTATCGAAGATGGGGTATATGATACCATTATCAAGGAGCTTAAGAATTTCATCACAAACCGCATCTTTCATTTTTTGGTTAAGCTTTCGTTTTGCATCACGAGTGGGTTTGCTTCGTAAATTAAGTGAATGCGATGTCGGACAATAGCAGGGATAATTCTCTTAATATCGGTAATGGACCACCGAATTGCTTTACTGTTTTTCAAAAGAATAGAAAGTAAGGAGGTTTCTTGAACAAGAGAGAGAGAGAGAGAGAGTTGCAGAAATTATGACGGGAAACGTTTCGTTATCACTTAAGTATGCATACTTAAGGTGATCGGAAAGTGGTTTGAGGTCCAACTTTGGGAGTTTCTTGATCAAAGAATTGAGTTGAGATTCCGACTCAACTGGAAGCGATTCAAAAGGAAGAGTATATTCAATCTCATTGGGTATTTCATGAAATAATTTTTCATACTCAGTTTCGCGTTCGTCATTAAGGTTAAGTGTCTCGTTTTTGAAGTTTTCATGAATGGCACTAATTTCCAACCTTTGGTCGCGAGGTTCATTTGATTGGCTTTCAAGATTGAAAATGTTGAGATCCAAAGTCATGTTTCCAAAAGAGATTTTCATCGAACTGTTGCAACAATTGATTAAGGAATTTGAGGTGGCTAAGAATGGTCGGCCTAAAATCAATGGAATTTAACTCATGAGATTTGCCACGGGTTGTGTTTCGAGAATGATAAAATCAATGGGGAGTATGAATTGCCCTACTCGAATGAGCATGTCCTCGATTTCTCCCACGGGCTTCTTAATGGAACGATCCGCGAATTGAAGCATGACCATTGTGGGTTTGAGCTCACCTAAGCCTAATTTTTCGTACATGGAGTATGGAATCAAATTGACACTCGCACCTAAGTCTATCAAGCATTTGTTAATCGTCTTGTCTCCAATTGTACACGAAATCGTAGGGCAGCTAGGATCTTCGTATTTGACGGGCATGGACTGGGATAAAACTTCACTCAAACTGGCGGCTAAGAAGACATTTCTAGGCACTTGAGTGTGTCGCTTTTGGGTACACAAATCCTTAAGAAATTTCGCGTAAGTGGGGACTTGCTGAATGATGTCAAGAAGCGGGATGTTCACTTTTACTTGTTTAAAAATTTCCAACATCTTTTCCATTGGATCCGAGTGTTTCATGGGTCGAAGACGATATGGAAATGGGACGTGATATTCGGTAAGCAGGTCTACTTGAGTAGTAGAAGAAGAATTTTGATTGGCATTTGATTCAACGTTTGGCTCCACGTTCTGTTTTTATTAGTTTATTGTTTTAGAAGTGTCGAAAGAGGTTTTTGGTAAATCGTTTGGATTAACAACTTGATTATCAATTTGTTTACCAGAACGTAAAGTTTTGATAGCATTCAATTAGGTGACGTTGCTATCTTGAGCAACATGGACTTGATTTGAATTTGCGTTTTGATTTCTAGGATTTGGAACGGGCTGGCTTTGGAATGTTCCTCGTTCGCGTTCACTTACAGACGTGGCTAAATTGACTCATTGCATTTCAAGTTTTGCAATCGATTGGTTTGTGTTTTGCATATATGAGGTCAATAAATTCTGCAAATTGCTGTTTGAGTTAAGGCTTTGAGTAATTGATTTAGCCAACGTTTCAAGAGTTTTCTCAAGTGAACTTAAACGTTTATCGTCTTGGGGAGGATTAGCAGAATTTGGTTGAAAATTTCATTGTTGGGGTTGATTATGAGATAGAGTCACAATGTTTGGTTGAAAATGGTTAGGCTAAAAGGGAGGATTCGAAGCATTATTCGGGAATGCTTGAAAATTGGGACAAATCGTATTCGTCTTAGGATTGTTTTGTTTCCAAGCAAAATTTGGATGATTTCTCCAACCAGGATTGTACATTGAAGAAAACGGGTCGTTTTTCGGTTTATTGAAAGCATTAATTTGTTCGACAGAATTAGGGCACTGATCGGCTATATGATTAGGATCGTTAGATTTTAACACATCGGTTGGGAAGCTTAGTTCATTTGATTCGATGAGAAAACATTATCGAATTTTTTAATCACTGCGTCGACCTTAGCTTCCAAAGACAAAGAAGATCCTATCGAGTGTGCGCTCAATCGTGAGTAAATTGATTTTTCATCTGAACGTTCTCATTGGGACGACTTTACAGCGAGGTTTTCAAGAAATTACCAAGCATCATCGTGATGTTGGGTAAGAAAGTTGCCTTGGCACATTGATTCGAGCATGGTTCGTGAGCTGTTTTCGAGTTCATCGTATAAGATTTGGCAAATCGTCCATTTTTCGAAGTTATGGTGTGGACATTTTATCAAAAGCTCTTTGAATCATTCAAAATATTTTTCGAATGGTTCTCCCTTCAATTGATGAAAATTTACAATTTCGTTTCAGATTCTACTTGTTTTTCCAAGGGGTAGAACTTTTTAAGAAAGCTTTTACGAATTCTTCCCAACTTTTAATCGAGTTCGATGGTAGGCTGTACAGCCATTTTTCAGCGTAATCCGTAAGTGCAAATGGGATTAATCGAAGTTTGATTCTGTCATCGGAAAGTTGTTGGAGTTTAATGGTTGCGCAAACTTGTTTGAATTTCGTCAAAAAGATGTATGGATCATCGTGCTCGAAATTGCCAAATTTCGAAAGCGTGGAAATATAGTTCGAATTAATTTTGAAACGGTTACACATTGGGGCGGGTAACGTGATGCAAGATGGAATAGAAACTCTATCGGGAAAGATTCTATCCATAAGAGTTCGAGGGGCATTCCCATTCGCCATTTCGGGAGGATCGTTTGTTCGAGTTAAACGATTAGTTGTTGAGTCACGAGTCCAACGATTTTTTATTGTTTCACGAGTCTAAGCACTCAAGCACAAGTGAAAGTCGAGAAGAGAAAGATGTTAGAAACGAGTTTAGAGAATGAAACAAGATTTGGAAAATGAAGTGAAAAACTGTTTCTGTTTTTGTTTTTTTAAGGAAAGGAAACTATTTACTAAGTGAAATTTATTTTTCAAAAGAAAAGTTCGATTTTTGTTTTTTTGGCTTTTCAAATTTTTATATGTTTTTTTTTTAATTTTTTTTTGTTTTTTTTTAAGTTTTCATATTTTCGAATATTTACCAAAAGGAAAAAAAATTGTTTTTGTTTTTACAAAATGGGAATTTGATTTTTTTTTCTTTCTGTAAAGATTTTATATATTTTTTTGGATTTTTGTTTTTCATTAAAAATTTTCTAAGGAAAGGAAAAAGGATTTTTTTTTTGGGATTAAAAACTAAGTTAAGTAAAATTTTCAAATTTTTTTGGATTTTGGATTTTTTTTTCTTTAAATATGCATGAACTAATGCAATTAAATGAATGCAAAGAACTTAATTGCAGTTTTCTATCCTTAGTAGCTCCTAACCCAAAATTGTATAATCACACTTTGTCTTTAATCAACAAAAATATTTCTCAGCCAGGTAACGAGCGGTGGTTATCGTGCACCACGAATCACCGTAGCAATGCAACCTAAGGTTTAAGTACCTTCAGAGGAACAACCACTATAATACTTACGAATCACCATAATTTTTATAACTGGTTATTGCTCTGCCGTAGCTTAGACACCAAGAAATAAACTTATTCAAAGAAGACAATTGTAAAGATACAATTAAGCCCTAAGTGAGCTCGTGACTCCCTTAAGTCGAATGTCTAACCTTTATTATTAGTCAAATTATATGATAAAATGCAATTTGTGAGCTTAGGAAAGGGTGATGAAATCCCCCACCTTATATGAATTAGGGTATTGCCCTTAGAAAATAAAACAAGATGAGATTAATGCAAAGCAAAAATTGAACGTGAATTTACAATGCAACAAAAACGAAGTTTGTTTTTGTTTTTGGATTTTGATATATTTTTTATATATAAATGCAAATGCAAGCAACCAACAATGCAATTTAAATAAAAACAAGGGAAAATGGCAAGATAGCAGAGCGTGCAGAATTATTAGCAATTTATTTAAAAGCAATGATTTTTTATAAGCAAGCAATACAATTCTTTTTCTTGCGATTTTCTGCTTTGGCAACCTAAATATAAAAACAAGATATATATACAGTTTTTTTAAGAATAAAACAAAACAAAACTAAAAGAACGCATTTTTTTAAAGTGAGAAAAGGAAATAAAAAGAAATTATCTACAACTCAAAGCAAGAATTTCATTATTTTTGTTTTTTTCGCAAAAAAAAGAGAAGTTAAGAGAAATCTAACTTGACCCAAATTTTTTTTTTATAAAGAGAGACTTAAAAAAAGCAAAATAAAACTTAATCAACTAAATTAAAAAAAAGTTATCTTCGGCCCAAACAAGAAACGAAGGCCCGCTAGCTATTATCAAACCTCAAACCACGTATATCAAACCCAAAAAAAGAAATTCTCCTTAACCAAAAATGATCAAAAATCCTGAACATGTTACAGAATAAAGAGAATGGAGGCAATTAGGGAGAGAACAATTCTATTGAATTGAGAGATATATATTTACAATACAATCAAGCTCCATATTTATAGACTACTTATGCAGTGCAGATTACAATAATGCCCTTTCATATTTAGCATATTCATCCCTATTATTAATGTATATTACAACACTCCCCCTTGAATATGCGTATGTAAAGATGATAAGAGTAATTGGCTCATTAAAAACCTTGTTATGAAAAACCCAGTGGGAAAAAATCATAAACAAGGAAAAGAGTACAACATGATTTCATCTTTAAGTAACATATATTTTATAATGCTACTATGAGGGTTGATTCTTCTGGATCAAGATAATGCCTCATTAAAACCTTACTAATAAAAACCCAATGGGAAAAAATATTAGTGAAGGAAAAAGAGTACATTATAGCGTATTTCATACGCTCCCCCTGGATTATAACGCATTATTCAATTAGTTTGTTGATGCAGCCGACGCATATCAATTTTGTACACCATCTTCTGAAATGTTGATTTTGGAAGCGCCTTTGTGAATAAGTCCGCTGGATTTTCTTGGGATCGGATTTGTTTCACTTCTATCTTATTATCCTTTTGTAGCTTATGTGTGAAGAAAAATTTAGGAGAAATGTGTTTCGTCCTATCACCCTTAATGTAACCCGCTTGAATTTGAGCTACACAAGCTGCATTGTCTTCATAAATGAATGTCGAAAAAGACACGATTGGCCAAAATGGAAAGATGCTATCCAAGTGGAACTAGATTCACTTCAAAAACATGGTGTATTTGGACCAATAGAAAAAACACCAGAAAATGTTAAACCAGTAGGTTATAAATGGGTATTCGTTAGAAAACGAAATGATAAAAATGAAGTCATGAGGTACAAGGCACGACTTGTCGCACAAGGTTTCCTGCAGAGACCGGGTTTTGACTTTAAGGAAACTTACTCCCCTGTCATGGATGTCATAACATTCCGATATTTGATAAGCCTTGTAGTTTCTGAAAAACTCGATATAAGATTAACGGATGTTGTGACAGCTTATCTTTATGGTGAATTAGATACCAACATTTACATGAAAATTCCAGATGGATATAAACTGCCTCAAGCAAAATCAAAGTCCATGTACTCATTAAGACTAAGACGATCACTATATGGATTGAAACAATCTGGAAGAATGTGGTATAACCGTCTTAGTAATAGGGATGAATATGCTAAATATGAAAGGGCATTATTGTAATCTGCACTGCATAAGTAGTCTATAAATATGGAGCTTGATTGTATTATAAATATATATCTCTCAATTCAACAGAATTGTTCTCTCCCTAATTTCCTCCATTCTCTTTATTCTATCTTAGCAGTTTATGTTGATGACATAAATTTGATTGGAACTCCAGAAGAGATTGATGAAACAATAAATTACTTAAAGAAGGAATTTGAAATTAAAGATCTTGGCAAAACTAAGCACTGTCTCGGTCTACAGATTGAGCATAGTACTAATGGCATATTAATCCATCAATCAAACTACATTGAGAAAATTCTAAAGCGTTTTCAAATGGATAAAGCATATCCACTTAGTACGCCAATGGTTGTTAGATCTTTAGATATTAAAAAGGACCCTTACCGCCCAAAAGAAGAAGATGAGAATGTGCTTGGCCCGGAAGTGCCATATCTTAGTGCCATTGGTGCATTATTATATTTGGCCCAATGCACAAGACCAGATATTGCATTTTCAGTAAATCTTCTAGCAAGATACAGTTCAGAACCAACAAAAAGACACTGGAATGGTATAAAACATATCATGAGATATCTTCGTGTAACGACAAATTTGGGTTTATTTTACTCTAACACAGGCATTAATCCAAATCTAGTTGGCTATGCTGATGCAGGTTATCTTTCTGACCCACATAAAGCAAGATCACAAACTGGATATGTATTTAATAACAGCAATGCAACAATTTCATGGCGATCTACAAAACAAACATTGGTAGCAACATCATCCAATCACTCTGAAATACTAGCACTACATGAAGCAAGTAAAGAATGTATTTGGCTAAGATCACTGATTGAGCATATTCGAAAAAGCTGCTAACTTCCATCAGTAACGGAAAGGTCAACCATTATTTATGAAGACAATGCAGCTTGTGTAGCTCAAATTCAAGCGGGTTACATTAAGGGTGATAGGACGAAACACATTTCTCCTAAATTTTTCTTCACACATGAGCTACAAAAGGATAATAAGATAGAAGTGAAACAAATCCGATCCCAAGAAAATCCAGCGGACTTATTCACAAAGGCGCTTTCAAAATCAACATTTCAGAAGATGGTGTACAAAATTGATATGCGTCGGCTGCATCAACAAACTAATTGAATAATACGTTATAATCCAGGGGGAGCGTATGAAATACGCTATAATGTACTCTTTTTCCTTCACTAATATTTTTTCCCATTGGGTTTTCATTAGTAAGGTTTTAATGAGGCATTATCTTGATCCAGAAGAATGAACCTTCATAGTAACATTATAAAATATATGTTACTTAAAGATGAAATCATGTTGTACTCTTTTCCTTGTTTATGATTTTTTCCCACTGGGTTTTTCATAACAAGGTTTTTAATGAGGCAATTACTCTGATCATCTTTACATACGCATATTCAAGGGGGAGTGTTGTAATATACATTAATAATAGGGATGAATATGCTAAATATGAAAGGGCATTATTGTAATCTGCACTGCATAAGTAGTCTATAAATATGGAGCTTGATTGTATTGTAAATATATATCTACATACATTCTATTTCTTATTTCCTTTAAAACAGCAGGTAAAGGAATTGTTCTTGCATTTCTTTATAAACTCGTTACTTTTCCTCTCTCCAAAAAGGTAATTGTCAATATCATATATTTTTTGATAAAGCTATCAAGTCAGCACATGCTAGTTTGGGGTTCGCTTCTATATTTTTCATGTCTTTTCTTGTATCACTCTTATTTTTATTCTTTGGCTTCTAAATTCAATATTATTATTTTATTTTATTTTCCCTTTGCGGATCTATTGCCAAATAAAATTCAAAAGTTTGGAATGGAATATACGCAAAAGCCGACTTTCCATTCTTATTTGATAAATACATGAAAATTGCAAAATCCAAATGTTTGGTTTTGTTGATACAATTTATTTTTTGGTATAGTTATTTGATACCATGAATGAAGACTTTCCATTTTTTTCTTCTCTTTAGCCGAGAAATTTTCAGATAGTTCAGAGAAAAACTCCTGGATTTTCAAAATTGTATGAGTAGTTGCACTATCTAGTAAGCATATATCATCACCCAAATGGTGTTCCATACCTTAAGAATTAAAGACAATGATTAGTCAATCACTAAAATTTGTATGTATAAGTGAATGTAATGTAAACAAACAAAGTAATATGATTAAAACAGGCTATTGATTAAAAACAACATCCACATTACACATTACTAGTACTGCAAAGGGAAATACAATAAACGAACACAAATTTCAAACTGATTTATTGATGCAAGCTAATGAAATAAAATGAAAGTCACATAACAAACTTCAAGACATTTCTAATTGATCAACTCGGTCATATCATTGATCATTGCATTTAGATTTTCATCATTAATGAAATTTCCATTGTCATCTTCGAAGAAATCATCTAACTTCGGGTTAGTGTTTTCAGGTAACTTTTCGGCATTATTTGCCTCAATATTCTTCGAGCGATGATATTCTTCAACTGTTTTCTTTGATGATCTACATGTACGAGACCAGTGACCAGATCGTCCACATCTATAAAAAACTTCCTCATAATGCCTTTTATTTTCTGAAGTTGAATCATTGTTCTTTATAGGCTCAATTTTCTTTTGTTGCTTTTTAAAGTTGGTGGTTTTGTTACCTTTAAAACCACCATAACCACCTCTGCTAGAGTTATATCCATGTCCACGACCATGTCCTCTACCTCGACCTCGACCCCTACCTCTTCTAGAGTGGACAAAATTAGCATTAACTTCAGGTAATGCAGTTGAACCAGTTGGTCTTGAGGAATGATTTTTTATAAGCAATTCATTATTTTGTTCAGCAATTAGTAAGCATTCCATGAGTTCAGAATATTTTGTAAAATGACGCTCTCGATATTGCTGCTGCAGGAGTATATTCGAGGCATGAAATGTTGAGAAAGTCTTTTCAAGCATTTGTGCGTCATCCACCTTTTCTCCACATAATTTCAGTTTAGAAGTGATTCTAAACATTGCAGAATTATATTCTCTTACGGACTTAAAGTCCTGAAACCTCAGGTTCAACCACTCTTGCCTAGTGTTTGGAAGTATGACCGTCTTCTGGTGGTCATAACGCTCCTTCAGGGAGTTCCATAAGTGGAGAGGGTCTTTTTCAGTTAAATATTCTGTTTTTAGATCGTCATGGATATGACGTCTTAAAAATATTAGAGCCTTTGCTTTGTCCTGCTGGGACATAGTATTGCCATTTTTAATGGCATTTTCTAAGCATTGAGATTGCAAATGAATCTCAGCATCCAGTATCCATGATAAGTAGTTGTCTCCAGATATATCCAAAGCTTTAAATTCAAGCTTGGCGATGTTTGTCATTTTGTGAACTTTTTGATCATTTATAACCTACTGGTTTAACATTTTCTGGTGTTTTTTCTATTGGTCCAAATACACCATGTTTTTGAGGTGAATCTAGTTCCACTTGGATAGCATCTTTCCATTTTGGCCAATCGTGTCTTTTTCGACATTCATTTATGCTATTTGGCTCATTATCATCATTCTCATTATTCTCATTATGGTCATGACCTTCAATTATTTCAGTAGCTACTGCGAATGAGAATACATCATCAATTATTATTTTACTTCGATCCCATATTTCTCCGTAGTTCGTATAAAATATTGAGATCTCATTATTATTAGGTACCATTTTATCGTTGGAATCTAATTCACCATAAAGATAAGCTGTCACAACATCCGTTAATCTTATATCGAGTTTTTCAAAAACTACAAGGCTTATCAAATATCGGAATGTTATGACATCCATGACAGGGGAGTAAGTTTCCTTAAAGTCAAAACCCGGTCTCTGCAGGAAACCTTGTGCGATATGTAAAGATGATAAGAGTAATTGCCTCATTAAAAACCTTGTTATGAAAAATCCAGTGGGAAAAAATCATAAACAAGGAAAAGAGTACAACATGATTTCATCTTTAAGTAACATATATTTTATAATGTTACTATGAGGGTTGATTCTTCTGGATCAAGATAATGCCTCATTAAAACCTTACTAATAAAAACCCAATGGGAAAAAATATTAGTGAAGGAAAAAGAGTACATTATAGCGTATTTCATACGCTCCCCCTGGATTATAACGCATTATTCAATTAGTTTGTTGATGCAGCCGACGCATATCAATTTTGTACACCATCTTCTGAAATGTTGATTTTGGAAGCGCCTTTGTGAATAAGTCCGCTAGATTTTCTTGGGATTGGATTTGTTTCACTTCTATCTTATTATCCTTTTGTAGCTCATGTGTGAGGAAAAATTTAGGAGAAATGTGTTTCGTCCTATCACCCTTAATGTAACCCGCTTGAATTTGAGCTACACAAGCTGCATTGTCTTCATAAATAATGGTTGACCTTTCCGTTACTGATGGAAGTTGGCAGCATTTTCAAATATGCTCAATCAGTGATCTTAGCCAAATACATTCTTTACTTGCTTCATGTAGTGCTAGTATTTCAGAGTGATTGGATGATGTTGCTACCAATGTTTGTTTTGTAGATCGCCATGAAATTGCTGCATTGCTGTTATTAAATACATATCCAGTTTGTGATCTTGCTTTATGTGGGTCAGAAAGATAACCTGCATCAGCATAGCCAACTAGATTTGGATTAATGCCTGTGTTAGAGTAAAATAAACCCAAATTTGTCATTCCACGAAGATATCTCATGATATGTTTTATACCATTCCAGTGTCTTTTTGTTGGTTCTGAACTGTATCTTGCTAGAAGATTTACTGAAAATGCAATATCTGGTCTTGTGCATTGGGCCAAATATAATAATGCACCAATGGCACTAAGATATGGCACTTCCGGGCCAAGCACATTCTCATCTTCTTCTTTTGGGCGGTAAGGGTCCTTTTTAATATCTAAAGATCTAACAACCATTGGCGTACTAAGTGGATATGCTTTATCCATTTGAAAACGCTTTAGAATTTTCTCAATGTAGTTTGATTGATGGATTAATATGCCATTAGTACTATGCTCAATCTGTAGACCGAGACAGTGCTTAGTTTTGCCAAGATCTTTAATTTCAAATTCCTTCTTTAAGTAATTTATTGTTTCATCAATCTCTTCTGGAGTTCCAATCAAATTTATGTCATCAACATAAACTGCTAAGATAGCAAATCCCTTTACCGATTTCTTTATAAAGACACATGGACAAATGAGATTGTTTTCGTATCCTTCTTTTACCAAATATTTACTAAGACGGTTTTACCACATTCTTCCAGATTGTTTCAATCCATATAGTGATCGTCTTAGTCTTAATGAGTACATGGACTTTGATTTTGCTTCAGGCAATTTATATCCATCTGGAATTTTCATGTAAATGTTGGTATCTAATTCACCATAAAGATAAGCTGTCACAACATCCGTTAATCTTATATCGAGTTTTTCAGAAACTACAAGGCTTATCAAATATCGAAATGTTACGACATCCATGACAGGGGAGTAAGTTTCCTTAAAGTCAAAACCCGGTCTCTGCAGGAAACCTTGTGCGACAAGTCGTGCCTTGTACCTCACGACTTCATTTTTATCATTTCGTTTTCTAACGAATACCCATTTATAACCTACTGGTTTAACATTTTCTGGTGTTTTTTCTATTGGTCCAAATACACCATGTTTTTGAAGTGAATCTAGTTCCACTTGGATAGCATCTTTCCATTTTGGCCAATCGTGTCTTTTTCGACATTCATTTATGCTATTTGGCTCATTATCATCATTCTCATTATTCTCATTATGGTCATGACTTTCAATTATTTCAATAGCTACTGCGAATGAGAATACATCATCAATTATTGTTTTACTTCGATCCCATATTTCTCCGTAGTCGTATAAAATATTGAGATCTCATTATTATTATGTACCATTTTGCTGTTGGAATCTTCTTTTATCTCTTCTGGGATAATATTTCCTCCCGCGCTTCTAGGAGAATTGGGATTTTCATTTGAGTGATCTTTTTGATCATTTATAACCTCTTCAGCAGGTTCCTTAATTGATGATTTTTCATTAGACTTTCTTTTTCTAGGCGCCAAGTCTTTTGAACCAATTGGCCTTCCACGTTTTTGTCTTGCTTTAGATTCATTTGCTGCTATATTTATTTTTGATCCTTCAAGGACATCAATTTTTGCTGGTGCATTTGCTGCTGGAATGTGAGATTTAGTTATTTTTGCAGTGTCACTAAATGCATCCGGCAGTTGATTTGTAATATTTTGAATATGCAAAATTCTTTGTACCTCATATTGGCATTGTTTAGTACGTGGATCCAAATAAGACATAGATGGATTATTCCATGATATTTCACGTCGTTCTACTGGAACGATCTTTTCTCCCCCTAACGGCGGGAAGATTGTCTCATCAAATTTACAGTCTGAAAATCTTGCAGTGAAGACATCACCTGTAAGAGGTTCAAGGTAACGAATTATCGATGGGGAATCAAATCCCACATAAATTCCCAACCGTCGTTGAGGACCCATTTTAATACGAAGTGGTGGATTAATAGGTATATGCACAGCACAACCAAATTTTCGTAAATGTGAAATATTTGGTTGAAATCCAGTTAAGAGCTGTGATGGTGAAAGCTGATGATAAGCTGTTGGTCTAATTTTAACCAATTTCAATGCATGCAAAATTGTATGCCCCCAAGCTGAAACAGGTAGTTTTGATTGCATAAGCAATGGTCTTGCAATAAGTTGCAAGCGCTTAATTAATGATTCTGCTAGACCATTTTGAGTATGAACATGAGCTACTGGATGTTCAATTTCAATCACCAATGATAGACAATAATCATCAAATACTTGAGAAGTAAATTCTCCAGCATTATCTAGTCGAATCGATTTAATTTGATGATCAGGGAAGTGTGCTCTCAATTTTATTATTTGAGCAAGTAGCTTGGCAAATGCCAAATTTCTTGTAGAAAGTAAACAGACATGTGACCAACGAGTTGATGCATCAATCAATACCATAAAATATTTGAATGGTCCACATTCAGGGTGGATTGGGCCACATATATCACCTTGAATTCTTTGTAAAAATGTTGGAGATTCAGAGGTGATTTTACTATATGAAGGTCGAGTGATTAATTTTCCTTGTGCACATGGGGCACATAAGTAATCACTTGGTAAATTCAATTGGTTTGATAAATCATGTCCGTTTGAGTTTTTGGCAATTTTACGCATCATAGTTGATCCAGGATGACCCAAGCGATCATGCCAAAGAATCAATGTCTTTGTATTTGTGAGCTTCTGGCTCATATTTATAGAGTGAGATTCAACTATGCCAATTTTTGTAAAATATAAACCAGTTGAAATTGTACCAAATTTTTCTAGGATAAGCTTCTGGCTTTCAATTCTAGAAATAACACAAAGATATTCTTTGTTGTTTTCATTTATAGTTTGAATATGGTATCCATTCATTCTTATATCTTTGAAACTCAGCAAATTTCTTTTAGAGTTGCTTGAGTATAATGCATTCTGAATAAAGATATGCGTACCATTTGGTAATATTATATGGGCTCTTCCGGACCCGTCAATTATATTAGCAGATCCAGCTATAGTGGAGACTTTAGCTGAGAAATTTTCAGATAGTTCAGAGAAAAACTCCTGGTTTTTCAAAATTGTATGAGTAGTTGCACTATCTAGTAAGCATATATCATCACCCAAATGGTGTTCCATACCTTAAGAATTAAAGACAATGATTAGTCAATCACTAAAATTTGTATGTATAAATGAATGTAATGTAAACAAACAAAGTAATATGATTAAAACAGGCTATTGATTAAAAACAACATCCACATTACACATTACTAGTACTGCAAAGGGAAATACAATAAACGAACACAAATTTCAAACTGATTTATTGATGCAAGCTAATGAAATAAAATGAAAGTCACATAACAAACTTCAAGACATTTCTAATTGATCAACTCGGTCATATCATTGATCATTGCATTTAGATTTTCATCATTAATGAAATTTCCATTGTCATCTTCGAAGAAATCATCTAACTTTAGGTTAGTGTTTTCAGGTAACTTTTCGGCATTATTTGCCTCAATATTCTTCGAGCGATGATATTCTTCAACTGTTTTCTTTGATGATCTACATGTACGAGACCAGTGACCAGATCGTCCACATCTATAACAAACTTCCTCATAATGCCTTTTATTTTCTGAAGTTGAATCATTGTTCTTTATAGGCTCAATTTTCTTTTGTTGCTTTTTAAAGTTGGTGGTTTTGTTACCGTTAAAACCACCATAACCACCTCTGCTAGAGTTATATCCATGTCCACGACCATGTCCTCTACCTCGACCTCGACCCCTACCTCTTCCAGAGTGGACAAAATTAGCATTAACTTCAGGTAATGCAGTTGAACCAGTTGGTCTTGAGGAATGATTTTTTATAAGCAATTCATTATTTTGTTCAGCAATTAGTAAGCATTCTATGAGTTCAGAATATTTTGTAAAATGACGCTCTCGATATTGCTGCTGCAGGAGTATATTCGAGGCATGAAATGTTGAGAAAGTCTTTTCAAGCATTTGTGCATCATCCACCTTTTCTCCACATAATTTCAGTTTAGAAGTGATTCTAAACATTGCAGAATTATATTCTCTTACGGACTTAAAGTCCTGAAACCTCAGGTTCAACCACTCTTGCCTAGTGTTTGGAAGTATGACCGTCTTCTGGTGGTCATAACGCTCCTTCAGGGAGTTCCATAAGTGGAGAGGGTCTTTTTCAGTTAAATATTCTGTTTTTAGATCGTCATGGATATGACGTCTTAAAAATATTAGAGTCTTTGCTTTGTCCTGCTGGGACATAGTATTGCCATTTTTAATGGCATTTTCTAAGCATTGAGATTGCAAATGAATCTAAGCATCCAGTATCCATGATAAGTAGTTGTTTCCAGATATATCCAAAGCTTTAAATTCAAGCTTGGCGATGTTTGTCATTTTGTGAACTTTTTGGAGAGAGGAAAAGTAACGAGTTTATAAAGAAATGCAAGAACAATTCCTTTACCTGTTGCTGAGAAGTTGGAAAGTTTGAAGGTGAACAAGTTGAGGTCAATAATTAATTCGCATTCCTTCGTGCTGATAACGTGTTACAGAATAAAGAGAATGGAGGCAATTAGGGAGAGAACAATTCTATTGAATTGAGAGATATATATTTACAATACAATCAAGCTCCATATTTATAGACTACTTATGCAGTGCAGATTACAATAATGCCCTTTTATATTTAGCATATTCATCCCTATTATTAATGTATATTACAACAGAACAGTGATTTTCTCAAGTTTTGCAAAAAAAATTTTGAAATCAAACAGAGATTCACACAATTCCAGCAACCAGGATTTGAATATCAGAGGGTAGTTCTTGGTCAGCTCGGCTCGCTGCAATTCGAGATTGATGGTGGAAGTCGATTTGGTGTTGCAGAAGATCGCGGTTGGGATTTTAGTGGTTTGCGAATGATTTGAAGGAGTTGCAGTTGAGGATTGCAATGTCTGGTTCCGGTGGTGTTCGAGTTGAGATGATTCGAGTTGCTGGGTTGTTGTCGATTGGGTTGTGATTTGTTGAATTTGGCAGAAGTGGATGGATTTGATAATGGTTCGAAGTTCGATCGGCTGCAGGCTATTGGCAGTAGTAGGTCGTGATTTGGGGTTGGTCGAGTTATTCGCGGCTGTTTGGTGATGAGGCTATGGTAGTGGAGATGAAGTTTGCTGAAGGAAGTGGATGCGGTGGAAGTTTGATGAGGCTGTGGTTGATTGTGAAGGTGGTGGCACAGTTAGTCGATATGCAGTGGCAAGATGGTGTAACAGTGCAAGTATAGGTGATGTTTTTTTTGTTTTGTTTTTTTTATGGTAAGGTTGCTGAGTTGCTGTAAGTATGAGACCTGGTTTGCAAGGGTGGGTAGGTGGTTGAGTATGTTGAAGTGTAGTATGTGGATGAATGTTGTTTGACAGTGGTCTGAAGGGCGGTAGGCAATGATGGTTTGTGGTGTTGCTGTTTTTAGTTAGGAGGAATTCAGTTGTTTATGGTGGTGGGGATTGGTATGGGGGAGCAGCAGTTGAAGTTTGAAGTTCGATTGTATATGTTTGTAGTGGGATGGTATACAATGGTTAGTTAATTGATATGTTTAGTGGTTGCAGCTGTTGTAATGTGGATAGTAGTTTGTACTGACTTGAGGGAAGTGAAGTAGAGCAACAGATTTGCGATGAGCAGCACTAGTAGTAGTCAGTTTAAAGTATGTGATGAGCAGCAATATGTAGGTAGTATGTGATGGTTGCAGTTAGTAGGAGAAAGCAAGCGGTGTGCGGTGGTTTAGTGCTGATGGTCGAAGGCTATAGCAAGGTAAGTTTGATGGTTTAAAAGTAGTAGGTTTAGACGGAGGATGGTTGAACTGAAATGTTGTATGAAAAAATGGAAAAACATAAGTGGATTGATGGTAGTTGGAAGTGGCAGCAGAGGTGGTAGCCTAGGGTAAATGGTAGTGATCAGAGGCAAGTTGCAGTGGTGTTTGTGGTTCGAACATGTAGCTTGTTGGTTGAAGCTATGGGTATATCGATGGAATTTCAGATGTTGATGGAGAATGTGTGATGGGAGGAGCAGAGGTTAGGTTGTAGATGAAGTTTGTATGTGAAGTGATGTTGTTAGAGGAACACGAGTATGGCAAAGGTTGAGGAATTCGATGCACTGGTGGAAGGACTGTATCGTTTGACAGTATGGTTTGGATGGTGGAATGACAGAGCAGTGAAGGTGCAGTTGTATGGAATATACATTGTGCACTGTAGGAATTGTGGCAACAACAGAGAATGTAGTGTAGTGAATTGGAAGTTGTAGAAGTGGGGTGAAGAGGCAGTGAAGAGGAGGAAATTTGTAAAAAGAAAGAAAAAAAAAGGAAATTTGTAAATTTATTGCAAAAACATTTCATGAAAGTGAAATATATTTTTTCTCGAATTGTGTATGTTTTTTTATATAAAATATAAATGCAAATGCAATGCAAAGTAGAACAACAACAAACACCAAATCAAATGCAAATAAAAATCACACAAATATTTTCTTTTCTTATTTTCAAAATAAAACTCAACACACAAGACAAACACACAATAAAATCAAACGAAAATAATTCGAAAAATAGAAAATAAAATCAAAGCAATTCTCCAGCAACGGCCACAAAAACTTGTTCGACGACGGAATTTCTATCGAATTAGAAAAATGTCGAACAAATTTATAATAAAATTACCGCAAACGTATGACGTACAATTTTAGTACATGGTGAGTACGGGTCGGTCCGTAGAGAATTTTTAAGGTTTTAAAAATTTTCTAATCAATCAAATTAAACGAAAGTGGAGAGAAGATTGTTAACTGCAAACTGTAAACAAAATGAAGCTACAATTAAAATAAAAGTGAGATTAAAAACTATGAGATTAGAGAACAATTTAGAAGCAAATCCACTCTCATATTTTTGTAAATCAACAAACAAACAATCTAAGATCTCTATTTTTAATATTAAGTGAAATAATTGTTGTATTTATCATAAGTATGGCTTATTTATGTTACTAGTTAACATAACTTAAACCATCAAATTATAATACAACAAATAAACCACTTATCAATTCTCATGAAAATGAAACCAAAGCAAAAGCTATTTTAAGTATGATCTATTTACTATTGAAATTAGTAATATAGATCATCAATTTTTTTTTACTTTCATTTCAAAAACAAAAGTCAATTAGCAAATGATGATATAAATTGTGTTTATGCTGAATAAGAATAGCTCATTTGCATAAGCAACATAAGCTATCAAACCCACTTATATAAACTTACATCAACATCTACTTTCACGAAGCACAAATAAAAGAGACAATAACTCATAGAAATGTTGAATTTACGTAAAGTTAGAGAGCTTCATTACCCCTAAATCAAAGGGGTTTAGCTACTCATTTGTGTTATCAAATCAACACTTGTAAATTTAAACATTAAAAAGTAAAGAAATAGAAACTAAGCAAAGGAAGAAAAAGAGGTTAACTACTAACTACTTGCATAAAAAACAAAGCTACACTACTTGCATGAATGTAAATCTAAGCTATAAACATGAAATGAAAGAAATCATAGAAATAAACATTAACATAAAAATAAATAAATAAAAGTAGAAAAGAGAAGAGAAAGAGACTGGAAAGCCATTTTTATTTCATGAAACATAGAGTTTAAAACTTGCATTTTAATTTCCTAACTAAAAATGAGAGTAAGAAGATATTTACATGTACATAAGATGACTATTTATACATGAATAAAACCCGAATTCAATTTTTAGGATGCTTCCCAAAATGCCGTTGTAGGAAGTGTGGCCACCAAGTAACCATTAGCCTCTATTTAATCCATTATCAAATGTGCATGAAGCTTTAATCTCCACTTAGCTGTCCATTAGCTCCTAATTGTAGATTTAGGCAAGTGGGTAGGTGGGATCCTACATGATCATGAGCTCAAATTATTTCCCTCTTCATTCCTTTGTATTCATTATGCATGCATGTATCTTCATAAAACTCTCTTTCATATGCATTCAAATTCCTATAAAAATCTCAAAAAATGACCAAGAACAAAATTCTCAAATTGACACATGCATAAAAATGACCATTTTGCCCCTGAATGAGGATGAATATATGATGATTTGTCAATAATTGAATTTTGGTTTAAACATGTTATAATGACCAAATATGACATTTATTTAAATAAAAGTAGATAAAATATGTGTGTAAATATATGCACATTTACGTGCACATCAGTTTTGCAGGAGTCCACAATGGTTTTCATGTTTCTCATGTACGAAAGTGTATTCGAGATCCAGAGACTGCTACACCGATTGTGTTAGATGATCCAGTAGTGGAACCGGATTTGACTGTAGTTAGAAAATCAGTTTGCATAGTTGCAAGAGACGAGAAGAGACTAAGGAACAAGACAGTCAAATTAATCAAAGTCTAGTGGAGTGGAGACGAGAGAGACTGTACATTGGAAACTGAGAGCAAGATTAGAGATACTTATCCTGACTTGTTTCATGGTATGTTTTACCTTTATGTTTGATTATTATGGGTACATTATCGTAATTTCATGGACGAAATTCCTTATGGAGGGGAGTCTGTAATAGCCCTACTTTCGACTAACATTATTTAGGACTTTTAGATAAATTAAATGAAATAATACAGATAGTTAAGGGAATGAGATTTGTAAATTAATAAGAGCATCATGCCTTAATGATGCATAAGCAAAAGAGAATTAAGGATAAGTAAGTAGGAGGAATATGATAAGGGAAAAATAGGAATAGTCTTTGTTCTTATACCCTAAATCCTTCCATCCTTCATTTCTCATCCATTTCAGCATTTACAAACAAAACCAAAACTATAGTAAGCTCGGTCGACCATCATTAAGAAGAATCATAAGAAGATAAGCTAGGAGTCAAGTAGAAAGCTTGAAGAAATTAATCAAAAAGCAAATCTCAATCTTCCTAACATGAAGCTAAGTTGAATAATTTGATTTACATCTCACTTTGGTCAATGATTTCGGTCTCAAGGTAGGATCCGAACTATTTTGCAAATAATATGCAATGTTATGTTTGTTTATATATATATATATATATATATATATATATATATATGTTTGTTGATGATTTATATTGTTTCATATAGATCTTATGATAAGTTTAGATTGGATAACCTATATAATGACATCCAAATGATTTTTTTTTTTCTGTATGGTCAAAACGTTATTTTAGAAGTGGGTTACATGTTTCAGAAATTTCTTAATTCTTGTTGATTTATTATGAAATTTTCTATGAAAGAAAATATTTAATATTGGGTTTAAATTATTTAAAGCAATTATATAACGATTTTGGGTCAGAAATTTAAATATGTTAGAAAACATATTAAAAGTGAATTATGGTGATTTATGTGGAATTTTTCTAAGTATTTTACTATGGTTATAAAATTATTTAAGTTAAGGGACTTAAATGTTTTATATGTTTTAACCAAGAAGAAGGGCTTATTTGTAAAATGTTTTAATTGATAATTATGAATTCGGTAGCCTTTTAGAAAAGGATTTTGATAAAGAAATGATATCCAATCATATTTTGACAAATAAGGCAAATTAGATGAAAATAAATTACTTTAATAGGCATAAAATAACATTTGTTATGATTTACCACTTCGCCACTTCCTTAGCTAGCTTTCGCCAAAATGCAAATTAGACCTTTCGCACTTGTTCGAAACCAAAGCACATGATATCAAGAAATTGGTATGGAGTGCATTGGAGAAAGGTAGAAGGGATGTATCGAAACCATGCTTTCGAAGGGGTAGAAGTTATTCTTTAAAGCTTTCAACTCCACTGCTTACTTCTGTTTATAAAAGATGCTTTCGAAGGGGTTGAAGCCAACCCTATTAGCTTTCGAACCAATCAACTTGCCTTTGTTTTTGAAAATAGCTTTTGAATGAGTTGCCGCTTATATTTTAAAAGAAGCCTTTCGAAAGAAAAACTGCTTTTGAACTCGTTCGAAACCCATGCTGTCGCATTCAAACCTTTCGAACTAGTTAAGGCCACTTTTCTTTATAGCCGTAAAGCAATGTATTCGAAAGGGTGCTTACCCCTTTTACTTTGATGCCACCTTCTCAATGCTTTCGAAAGGGTCATATAGTCGCTTTCATATGGTTTTGGAGGCAATGGTTTTAAAAGAGTGGGTTTCGAAACTTTCCTCTTTCTTTTACTTGGGATTAATGCTTTCGAAATCAATGCTTTCATCCCAGTTATCTATGACCCTATAGTTATATTATATGTTGAATCCAAAGGTTTTAAATGGAATAATTTTAAATGATTTCGAAGCAATGTTTTCGCAAATTCTTACTTGAACCCAATGCTTTCAAAATGAACGTTTTTAGTGTTTCGAAGTGGAAGCCCCAATGTTTTCGAAAGGTATATTTAAGTGTACCAAAAGGTTTGTTTTAAGTGTTTTGAAAGGAAGGTTTCCAATGATTTCAAAAGAAAAGTTTAAATGGTTTCAAAAGGGATGTCTAAGGTTTTAACAAATTATTTCCAAAGGCATATTTTCAATACATTCGAAACATATGTTTTGGTTTTTCGGCCTAGAATTTTTAATATTAAAGTAGTTAACTTATCTTGTAAGGGGTACTTTCACTGAATTCAAAAGGAGCTTGTTTAAGGTTTTAAAAAAAGGTTTTGAAGGTATTGTTTTGTCTTTGTAGCCTAAAGTCATCTAAGTTAAGAAGAGATTTTAACTTATTTTGAAGGGATAGATAATCCCATTGATTAGTTTTCATCAATCTTGTTATGTGTAAAACATATATTATAGCATAAGTATTTGGAGTAAAGCAAAGAGTACAATTTCCTTGTTTTATAAAGTTATGATTTCAAGGGTAAATCATTGGCAAAGATTATTTATAAGGAAATGAAATTTGAATAAGGTAGTTAACCCTAAGTATATGACATAAAATGAAATTTTAATAGGGTAGATAACCGTAAGCTTATGACTCAAATAATAGAAGGCCTGTTAGGACTGGTGTAGGGTCGCGCCCTATACTTTAGCTAATAGCTCCTAGCTAACCTAAGTCCAAAATTCTAGTGCCTAGGGCTTTGTCACAGATGAGACTATAATGTTACACACAGAAGGGAATATACAAAGTAAAGATATTTTTTCTTATTGGTGAGCCTGCAAAACCATTAGGATTAGCTGACCCAAGAAGAAGATAATTAAGGGAGGATAGCCTAGTAATGTGTCTAACAGAAGTTAGATTATTGATTATGACTGGTAGGCCCGAGTCATCCAATGGTTAATAGTTAGCCAGATAAAACTATAGTGTGGACATATAGTCCATTGATTTCCTGAATTTTATGCATATATGTATTTGTTTTTGTTGTTGTAATCCGTTTGATTACATGATTTTGATTTGCAAAAGATATGCTTTTAAAGGAATATTAGTGAGGGAAAACCCATTCCACTAAGCGGCGCGGTCTCACTAAATAGCAATAAATCGAGATGTGGTAGTTTTATTCACCTCAGGCTTTATGTCTGACTCGAAGTTTATGTTTTCCCTTTAAGCTCTCGGGTGCTTAAAATTTAATTTGAGTAGATTGAGAGTTAAGTACTTTTTAGGTTTGGTAGATTGGACGAATAAGCAACCGAAGACATGCAAGAGGCAAGCTAGCTATATAGGAGCTATTTATTATTATTTCCGCTGTGATGTACTATGACTGATATGTTTATTTAGTACCCTGATCATCTAAGGGGGTATCTTTATATGTTGCTCATGGCGTGATTTGTAATAATTATATTTATCAAAACCTGGGAATCCTTTTGGGATTATGTAACTGCATATGAAGCATTGATTTGAAATGTAATCAAAAAAGTTGTTTTGAAATCTATGTTGATATTATTTCATATTCATGTGCTTCTGATATTATGGATACTATTAGCATTACCGTATTTTTTCATCAGAAGTTAATACTATAGACGACTGTAGCATCTGTAGCACTTAGCTTCGGACCTCAAGATAGAGGATGTTACATGATCACAATTGAAGCACTTATGCTTCTCTTTTGCTGCAGGACTTTTCATAGCGAAACGCCCCTTTATGTCACAAAAGTAGCACACTAAATCAGCTCTCTTCTTTACATAAGCTTGATTTTTCCCTATACCTTAGCCTTTATGCTTCGATTAGAACTTCGGTTTGCTTTCCACCTTCGCAATCTCTGTTGTTACCTCATGGGTGCTCTTTTGGAGAAGATCCATCACCATGAGAGTCTTGAAAGGACCCCTTATGGGGTTATGACTTACAAATAAATCTCCAATCGATGCTTTAAGACCCTTGGCAAACTCCTTTGACTTCTTCAATAGAGTATTAATCATCTCAAAACTTAATTTAGTTAAAAGGTTAAATCAGAAAACATACTCCATCACTGACAAGCTGGCCTACTGCAAATGGTTGAAATACTCAAACCGAATACCCCACTTGGTCTCAGAATTAAACCGTGGATTAAATCGACGTTTAGAATCAATCTATGTCATGTCTGCTTGTCGATATCTTTTACTCTTATGTCCCACGAAGCCAAAGCCAACTCCTCAAGATGCTGGGAAGAAATCCTTCTCATTAGGACATACTCTTGGTCCATATTGGCGAAATCCCTCTCACGTGAGCATACCCAAGCCTGTATCTCAACAAAAATCTTAGAACCTAAATATGGCCCTCCACGGCTAAGGAAATCCTAACATAACTTTGGAAAGTCTAAAGCTAATGGAGCAAGAAATACTAGTGCCTCAAGGGGTATGCCACCTCCAACACTTACCACGATTGCCAGAATGTTCATGGGCGATGGAACATCCCTTACGGTAACCAAATAGTCTTTGAACCAATCAAGCATTGTATAATGTCTATCCGTAATCGCTTACGTACTCTATCTGCTCATATGGATAGCTTGAACGAAGACACCTTAACAACTAGCAATAAAAACAAATCAAAGTCCAAAAGACAAGTGGTGTATGTGGTATTATGTAGTAGAACAATATAAGTAAGCTCTTTCAACATATCTCCTTCTACCAGGTTGCTTAACTCAACTGTCTACTTGATCCTATGTGTTAATCCTAAGCTCTTATTCCAAATGTAACAGCTCACCCTTTGTAATACCCTAGATTAACGTTGAATGACAATGTCCGACTCTAGAATACCACAAAAGACAATCTACGAGGGTAAAATTAAAACGAAACACCATAACCAAGGCATATCGATAGAATTTGACAATGGACTGATAATATCTAATATACTGAATATACATGAAAAGAGCTGGATAAACAATACATAAGAGACTATACTTGCGAAAGCAATTGGTTAAATAAATATCAACATAGAAAGCAGAATACCTCAACTCTGCACATACGGAGTCCTGAATAATATTTGATATAACAAGTATAATATATAAACTACTACAATATTAAATATATATCAAAAATATCGACATCAAACCTCCAAAATGTTCCAGCTGTGCCACTCCGATAATGTATCCCTAAATGAGGATTCCCAAACTACTTAGTCGAGTCTTCGAAAGTTGTCATGACATAGAGAGACAAAGACAAAATGCAGATCATACTTAAAGCTTGGGGTGAGGGGAATTATCTAAAAATATCGTATATATAAACCATAAATAAATAAAATAGGAAACTACTACGTCCCAGTCAGTCCTCTCCACGAACGTGGCTCACGGGTAATTCAAACTGCCCATAAACAAGTAAAGTAAACCTATTCTAAAGGATAGGGAACCATACCTCAGCTTGTTCTTCTCTTATAACAAGCCAGCTCAACCAGTATAATGTAACTACTATGTAATAATATAGTATGATAAAAGTAAATCAATATAAATTTGTAGGGGTAATATAGATGTCAATACACAATAGTAATATCAACTAACCAATATATCACATTCACAACATAACAATATATGACAAATAGAGAATATGAATCGATACTCATCATTTCAAATGAATGGAGTCTACGGTGTACTCTTGTCCAAAATAAATAGAGTGGTTTTATACCATAGATCTAGAGCCGCATCCAGTATGATGGAATTCGTATAGATCTCACCGCACCCGATATCGAATAGAAGTGATATATGACCCACTTGAGATATTTGATACCTAAGTCCACAGTGGACATCCATCATAATCCTATGATTTCCGTCAACGGTCCAAAATAAATAAATTCAGTACCGAATTATACCACAGACCTTGAGCCGCATCCGGTGTGAAAGAACTCGTCTAGCTTTTACCATACCCCATATTGAGTATAAGTAATATATGATCTAATCTAGATATTTAAAACCAAAGTGGATCTCATCATACCCCATATCGAGCATAAGTGATGTATGATAGCGTAAGTGATGTATGACCTACTCATAAGTGATCGTCATCGTATCCCCCTTCCTAGTCCCATAGATTTCTCAACTAATACATGTTACTCTACAAAAGGGTGTGATGGGCGTGTCTTGTACAATATGCTATTGGGGCCATAAAACAATGCTAATACCATATACATACTTACACACACACACATACATATATATAACATCGTGTAATCGTATACGCATATCATGAATGAAAACCAATATCTTATCATCGTCTATCTATACGTATAGTCACTAATATAATACCAATATGATATATTGTCACTAATATAAGACTAATACTAGCTATGGTCACTAATATAAGACCAATACAGTTCATCAAAACATATTTACCTCAAGTTCGAAACCAAAAGGCATGGACTTGCTTCGCTCTTCGGTTTGCATTCCACTTTCTCAAGTATCCCAAAGTTTCCATGAAGTCATGCCAAAGCCTTATGCCGAACTGCACCTGAAACTATGAGAAAAATCCCCATCATTAATTCTTTCCTAGGCCATATTTTCCTAGGGAAGGTCCCACTGATGGACTTGTGGTAGCCTACTCCCAGGCAGTATGACTGGGCAACGAGCTTTCATGCTCCATTGACCATCATTTCATGCCATATTTCCTTCATTGTTTCACCCGATGAGTCACCTAACTTCTTTAGCCTGCTTTCAACACATCAGCTCTATTTCGAAGTTCATCTAATGATATTTTGGAAGTGGTTTCTTATATATTCGAATATCAATTTTGATACAAATCCCTCTCTTTTTCACGTAAAATTCTAGGGGAAACTCTTTCGACTTGGCGTCCTCTAACATGCCAAAATGTTTTCAATTGACCTTCTTAACCATATCATTTCTGTACGTGTTTTAATACACTTATTTGTGCATATTTATACACACATGCATACACAAACAGAGTTTCATTACACAATTCACATTTCAGGCTTCACCGAAGCGATTACTCGACCCGATATCCTCTAACGTGACTTAGTGCATTTAATAGTCTCTATGGCTACATGAGATGCTCCCAAACGTGCTTATACACAAATGTAGATATTCACGTGCATATACATAAACATACAGACATACATAAATGCGTGCATAGTTTTTGAACCAAAAATGGCACAAATACTCAATAGAAAGTAAAAGAGAATAAAAGGTGAAGAAAATAAATTACAACAAGTAAGAAATGAACATGCACAGATTTATAGTAGTTTGGCAAACACCAACCTATGTCCACTTAATGATTTTATTGCTTATATTCTGATTTGGAGGCTGAAGTTCTTAGGGGTCAGTGCAGCTTCTGCCTTAGATTTTCAGAATTACAAGAATATAGAGTAGAGTAGAATTTAAAGCTAAAAGTTCCTGAAAAAGGAGCTCCACCACTCTGTTTATAGTGGTAGGGAGCCTAAAATTTAGTATAAAAGATCTTTAGTTTGTTCTCCTTGCTGTAGACCAGTTCTTTATGAAAATAGGATGCCACATCACCACTTTTGCATGGGTCAATTCGACTCCAAGGTTAGGGGTCGATATCGACCCCTAAAATGGCCAATCCAGTCATCCCGAACTCTTTGCTTTGGCTCGTCTTGTGGTTAGCTTCATGATTGCATAAATGTTTGCATCAATAATAGCTTGCTTTAGAGTCCAAATGACGGTGTTATAAATTAATAAATTTGTTGATTCAAGAGTTCGTGGTGGTTGATTAGGAATTGCATTAGATCAACAAGACAATACTGGAAATGAATTTCTAACATCAAGTAAAGCTTGTGTCACGGCCCGTTTTTCCGTACCCTTTGAATCGACAATAAACCACATATGTCCAACTCAAATTGCACGAAATGATGGAACATGAAGGGTAATTAAGAAAAATAGATAGAACAGAATCTCACACGAATGGAACAACATATAATATTGAACGATATCTTTACAGAGAAAAACTTTTAAATACATATATCAGAGTCTAACCTAAATTCAGCTTGGACAGTTATAACATTTGTCCTTACAATTGCTGACAAACATCAAACTAATACAAACAAACCACGGCGGATAATAGAATATGTCATACGTAGATGAATATCTCTAGCTCTCCTTTGGAAACTCCAACCGTCTTCGATTAAACCTGAAACTACTCGGATCTGACCCGAGTATTGAAAATACTTGGATCAGGCTTGATAAACCGGTGTGAGAAAAACTCAATAATAAATGATAGTGTCATATATCAGCCGTTAAATAAAATCCTCCGAAAAGAAAGAGTATCTCATAAGACCATGCCCACACATAAACACGGACGGGTTTTTACCTTATGATAACTTAAAGCACTTTTATATCAAAACCTTTGATATTATTTCTAATGACATATCTTTGAAAAGATTTGCAAATAAACTTTTTAATCTTATCCGAAATGGTTAGCCATATAGCTTTTGGAGGCTATTCATTACGCCAATACAAACGAAACCCCATGTTATTATTAGAGAATGGATTTCCATACAAATGACTAGGTGAAGGGACTACCTTTCGATGGGTACACATCTAGATGGATGTCCCGAGGACCATCACAAAGGATCCACTACCAACATAAGACCGGCCTATCTTTGTAACTAGATAGTACCAAATATATCATCCCCCGGTCGTGACCGACCTTTAAACCGGGCGCTCGAGCATACAAACCACATTAATTTACATCCCGAACGTCATAGTGGGAAGAAATATATCTAGAAGGGGATGATCATACCCTAATTGGGAATGACCCACTTAGTCTTGCCACATCTAACCCTGTTACGGTCATTTCCAGTTGATGAAGCTTGAAGCAACGATTACTCTTTTCACATAGCACATATCACAACTCTGAATGCCACATTGCCATTTCCATTGACTACTAATTGCCTTCCCCAAGAATACAATCCTTAAGCTCGTATGTCTCAAGGAGGGTGTTAAGCTAAGAGAAGCAGCCTTCTCCGCCACCACAGATGTATGTTTGTAAAAACCATTGTAAGCAATATTTAGAAATGCAATGTCACACAAACGTCCATACAAGTTGTCCAGGAACAGGACAAACCGAAGGCGCTTTCCTACTACCACTTGTAGCGAGTAGTCCTTGCAATCTGAAAAATCTCCACAACGAGGAGACCACTTCTATAAATACTCTATAATGGGAGCTACCCACAGCATGTCAATAAGAAGTCCCCATGCTACGAAGATCCATGGTCTTCAATAATCATCATCTTCAACATGTCTTCACATTCGAACGTATACATTGGTTCGAAGTTGTTTTTCGGATAGAAATCACCCAAATCCGACCCCGGTTCCTTCGAAGCCAATCATCGATAAAAAGTGAATATGAGTATATAGGATCATTTAGTCTCTTTTTACTTTAATTCTTTTTGGATGATTTCAAAATCTCTTTCTTGTGATTTAGAATAATTCTAAGTAATTCATTCTTTTGCTTTGGATAATATTAAATTTCCTCACTTAACTCTTGATCCAAATTCCTTAACTTTTAGGCGGGTCAAAACAATGTTATTTAAGACATCGTTTATGATAAACCCTAAAATAAATCTTAGCAAACATTTTTGAGTAAATAGGATCATAGAAATCATTCATTTTGGAGAGCTTAATTTTTTTTGAATAATACCAAACCTCTTTTATTTTTGAAACTTAACACGATCTTTTTAGAGCATCCGGGCATTCCTTTCGATCTATTCTAACCCTCGCTTAAAAAGAGAAAACAAAGGCCAGGTAAGTTCAGGGCGCTGGCTTCTCCATCCCTAACCTTAATTAAACACCTTGTTTTATCTTCATAGATCTCACAAGCGGGACAAATGTATTAGTCATTTCCGCATACTCAGTTATCAACTTTATTTTGGAATTGATTTTAAATATTCCAAATTATCTTTTAAACACTTAGTTTTCCTTTTAAAAATATTCACAATTGATTCCAGGAAAAATCGTCACGTTTAAACTAACAGAATATTATAAGGATATTTTTGGTTCTAAAATCAAACATAGAATCAATGTCAGATGGATCGATCTGTATCCATCTGATTCTATTGTTGATTTATCAGAGTTAGATAATCCTTTTACTGAAGAGGAAATTAGAGAAGCAATTAATGATAAGCCAAGTGATAAATCCCCGGGACCTGATGGGTTTCCAATTTTATTTTATAATACTTTTTGGGACGTTTTAAAATTTGACTTAGTTAATATGTTTAATGATTTTTATAATGGTAATTTGCAATTATGGAGATTTAATTTCGCAAATGTTATTTTGTTACACAAAATAGTAGGAGCTAAAAACTTAAAAGATTTTAGACCTATTTCTTTGATTAACTGTTTAGTTAAAATCATTTCTAAATTTCTAGCTAATAGACTTAGTAGAAGATGAACGAATTAATTGATTGTTCACAATTGACTTTTATTAAAGAGAGAAATATCACTGATGGAGTGGCAGTTGTTCAAGAATATATTAATTACTGTTGTAAGAATAACTTAACCTGTGCGATTTTAAAACTTGATTTTGCTAAAGCTTTTGATTCGGTAGATTGAGATTTTCTTGTAGATATTTTTCGTGCTAGAGGTTTTGGTCATAGATGGATCAGTTGGATTTTGACTTTGCTTGGAACTGGAAACTCTAGAATTATGGTTAACGGTATATTAGGTAATAGGATTCAATCCAAGAGAGGTTTAAGACAAGGGGATCCCTTATCGCCTTTATTATTTAACTTAGCTGTTGATGTTTTTGCTAAAATTATTAAAAGAATAGTGGATCTCTTAGACGTGTAGGCAATGACATATCGCGTAATGGTTTATCGGTTCTTCAATTTGCTGATGATGCCTTACTTTTTTCTTCCCATCTTTCTAGACAAATTACCCTAAGTTTATCCTTTACAGTTTTGAACTTTTATCTGGTTTAAAAATAAATTTTGACAAAAGTTCCGTGTTAGTTTTAAATGATTTTGATAAAGTTGAAAACTTAGTTGCTAATACTCTTAATTGCAAAACTATGAACTTTCCTTTTGACTACCTTGGTTTTGTGATTAGACCCACCAAACTCAAACATGACGATTGGATTATTATCATTGATAAAATTAAAAATAAGATTTCTAACTGGAGTGAGAGATTTTAATCTAGAGCAGGTAGATTAGTTTTAATAAATTCAGTTTTATCAGCTCTATCGATTTATTGGATGTCCATGCATCTATTACCAGAGTGGGTTATTGATAAAATTGATAAACTTAGGAGATATTTCTTATGGAGTGGGGAAAATTCTAATAATAATATTAAATGTCTAGTAAATTGGGAAACCGTCTGTAAGGACAAAAAGGAAGGTGGATTAGGTGTTATTAATTTGCGTAATATGAATTTGTTTCTATTACATAAATGGCTTTGGAAGTTTAAAGATATAAATGATAACGCTATTTGGAAAGAGATCATTTCTAAATATTACTATAACGGTAATAGTAATTTATACCGAATTGCTTATCCATACACCAAAATTTATCCAGTTTTTGGAAAAACAATTTAAAATGTCACGAAATTTTTAACTTAGGAATTAATACGATAGTACATTCAGGTAATTGTACTTTTTGGTACGACCGTTGGATTTTGATCTTGCCTCTAAAGTTAGAATTTAAGGAGCTGTATGAAATTTGTAACTTAAAGTATGCTTTAATCAATGAAGTTTATTCTCCTAAAAATGATCCTCCTTGGAATTTCAGTTTTAACAGAATTTTAGTTGATTCAACCCTTAGGCAACTTTCTTTGCTTTATGCCAGATTAAATCTTTATAATATTGATAATGATAATGATTTTATTAGTTGGGAATGAGATAAGAGTAAGAAATATACTTCTAATTCTTTCTACAGATTTATTAATTTTTTGGATACAATAAACAACTCATTTATATATATATGGAAATCTATTGCTCCTTCTAAATCCAAAATTCACATGTGGTCAATACTTGATGGAAAACTTAATACAATAGAATTTTTAAAGAGAAAAAACATTCAAAATGATAATAAATGTTATTTTTGTAGTCTGCATCTTGAGGACATTAATCATATGTACTATGAGTGCTTGGATTCTAATTACATTCTGATTAATACTCTTAAAATTTTTAACTTTAATATAATAACTAAAATTTCGGATTGAGAATTCTACTGGAATAATTATAGATTCAAGTTCAAAGAGAATATTAGATTTTTACTAGACACTTTATTCATTGTTATTAGTTGGTTTATTTGGTTTGAAAGAAATCAAAGAATTTTTAATAATAATAATAGTCATTTTAATAAATTGATTTTTACAATTTCTTCATTTTGTTTTAATTGGATCTCTAAGACCAAATATAAATTAGCTAAAAATATCCTTTTCAAACAGTATCTTAACAAGGTTAGTCATAATATTAACTTTTTTAAACACAACAATAATTTTTTTAACATTAATAATAGTATTATTAGTATTTTCTCAAATTCAGATGATGATTTCACTTTTAATCATAACTTACTTATGATTACAAGTTCATAAGATAGATCCATCTCAATATTTGTAGTAGTCTCTTTTTGGTATTAGTTTACAGGTACTCATGTCTTCAGATTGCTGGACATCAGATTGTAGAGAGGTCATCAGAGCAAAGTTTCTTCATCCAGGACTACTAGCAGTTTCTCCTTAGATATAAGATTCTGCTATCTTCTTTATGGAGTACTTTTTTAAGGAGGATCTAATCTTCAGTTTGGCACTCCTTCCTCTTGTTCAGAGCCTTCAGAGCGGTTTCTCTATTCAGCAGGTCCACTTCAGAGTAGATGCTTATTCACCCTTCTCGATTCAGATGTTTGGAGCTTCCTTGGTTGTGACGTCATCCATTAGTTTTTTCTTAAGTTTTTTAGGTACTTCAAACACCTTAATTAATATCGGATGATGGCCATGCCGAAGCTCGATATCGGGGTGTGATGGGTGGTGGCCTTGCCGGAACTCATCTTAGGAGTACCTGAGATTTGATATATATTTTTAGTTTTTGTTACCTGCCAGGCATGTTGGCAGCACCTTATGTCCGTGATATATATATTCACATGTGTGCTCTCCTCTATTCGTAGAGGATCACACATTTTTTTCAAAAAAATATATTATTATATTCCTATTATTTTAATATTAAATTTGAATTCTAATTTCAATTCAATTTCAATTCCAACTTAAAATTAAACTCAATTAAAACTTAGATTTCAAATCTAATTTTACTTTAAACTCAAATCCAACCTTAATTTCACTTTCAATTTTCAAAATCAATTTCAATTTCAATTTCACTATTCATCTCAATTTCAATTTCACTATTCATCTCAATTTCAATTTCAATTTCAATTTAATTATCCTTTTTAGTCCCTTTTCACTTCAAATTTCAAATTCTCTTTTACTTTTACTTTAATTTCAACTCCAATTGAAAAGAGACTTATTTTTCCAAAGTATATCATATCACCAAAATTGGGTCTTTAATAAAGATATCACTTAATCAATGACGATATAAATTTGATGTCCATATTAACATCATAACTATACAAACAATCACACGACATTAACATGTTAAATATGGTAAGTGCCATAACATTACTACGGATTATCCGACATTCAAACAATTATTCAAACATCCATATCATAAAACTGTGATTATCTATCATAGCAAATCAACTCAAAAATCAATATAAATTACATAGCGGTGAGAATTTTCTCACATTCATTTCCACTCCATCAATCTTTTATGTAAGCTATGTGCCCCCTCGAACTAACATGCTATTTCCAAAAGTCTCGAATTAGCCGCTTTTGTTTTTCTTCTCTTTTTTTCTTTCTATTTATATATTTTTATTATTACGAGGAGGGTGTATGGCTCGGCTAGGGGTATGTGGCCTAGGGTATGGCTTGGATTTGGCCAAGGAGAGAGTATGTGCGTGTATAGTGAGGGGTAGGTGGTGATGGAAGTGGGTAAAGGGGGTACGGTGGCTCGACCTTGGTGGAGATGGCCTTGGCCGTGGGGTTTATGGAGGATACGGGGTAGTGGAGCTCGGGTATGGGTTTAAGAAACGGTGTTTGGGTGTGGAGGAGCTTGGTTAAAGTGGAGGAAGTTATGGAAGTGGAAGAGAAGTTGGATGCCATGGAAATGGAGGTGAAGAAGATGGAGAAGGTGAAGAAGAAGAAAGGAATGAAATGTGAAAAAGTGGAAGGATGGTTGTGCTACTTACAGCTAAAATTTATAACCAAAATTACCATACTACCCTTAGCTAAAAAGACCAAAATACCCTCTATATCAAATCAAACTTTGTCCCCCCTTTCCCACTTTCAAATGCATGATTTTGATTTGTTATTAATGTTGAAATAAAGTGTATTAATGTGGAATTGATGTGTTGATTTGATTTTGTACTTATGAGATGATTTCTTCTCTTTTTCTTATACTTTAAAAATGTTAATTAATCATTTTGCTCCTTTTCCATAAGTGATACGACTTAAGCATTAATGGTGATTGAAATGATGTAAGGAGTTAAATGTAATGGTAAGTTTGCTTTTTAATTACTTAACATTTAAGTATGTTTATTTAATTATAGTATGAAAATACCTTAGATATTTTCTTATCTTTTGATGTGACTAATTGTGATGCTTTTAAATGTCTGTTAATATGTGTTAAAATCGTGTTAACAAAGGTGTGACAACGTTGCGGCAACTTATTTTGAACAAAACGTATTTCGATCACATTTTGACGTCTTTGTTAAGCTATATATTGATGTAAACCAAACATAAAAACGAACTTTTTACTTCTTTTAAATTAATTAAAACATGTCTCTTTATATCCTAAAATCATAATTAAATAATATCAAAATCTCCCAATTTTAAGTGTATGTAAAATTGACAAATTGCGACAAAATTTGGTTATTTTTGTAAAACGATTATTAATATACTTTTAAATTCTTTAATATAATTTTATTATATTTATTAGGTGTTTTTAATAAGATTTATCCTTTTAAATAAATATTTAAACCTATTTATTTAAGCATTTATTTAATTTTAACAAAACGCAACTTTTATCGATTTGTTCTAAAATTCAAATTTATACTTTTATATTATTAATTATAAGAATAAATAATTTCTCTATTATTATTTATTGTGCATAACTTATTTATTTAAGTTCTAAAATTCTTTTGAATTTAAAAATAAGCAAAATCTCTCATTTTCGAAGTAGCGAAATTACGGGTCGTTACATTCTCCATTACTTAAATGCATTTCGTCCTCAAAGTGAAAGTTAGATAAAGGAATCTATCTCATACTCATATCCTCAAACATTTTGACTTATCTATACTGATGATAGAAAAAAAGAAGGTCCATATCGTAACAACACTAAAACAAATGATGCCAAACACACAGAGATTTCCCACACTAACCTGAGTACTTATCACGTACTTAAGGTTATATATACATACATCAAGTCAGACTTCTATCCTACCCATCCTAATGCATATTGCAGACTTAAAATAATATATACAACAACCAAACAAGACTATACATCCAAAAACAACCAAACTGATACTATATCAATATAAATGAATACATCCAACACAACTCATCCTCTGACCTGAGCATGTACTATACTTGAGGTCTATATATATACACACATACCGAAACATCAGTCCAACCCCTATATCTTGGTGTCTGCTATTTAAGATAACTATCCAACTACTATATAGACAGACCTAAAACATCATAATATTGTGTAATACTTGATTTGATCTACTATTTGAATCCACAGCTTTACTTCCAAACTAGTATTGATCCCCCGATTTTCTAGTGCGGACTTTGATCGGACTTCCTAATCGCTAACCCTTGCTTTCCTTGCATAGCTCTCAACTATGACAGAAAACTTTAGTACATAATCACAAACCCTTACCAATGTTCGCCGTCAAGAATTGAGTGATAAATCCTTTTTCGGATTGGTGTAAACACCTCAAACTCAAATTTTAGGTCAATATTTTATATGCTGAAATGATCTACGTTTAACTTATGTACTTATTCACATTCATTTTTACCTAATATATTTTTTCAAATTTCCTATTAATCCAAGTTTATTTCACAATCATTTACTTTCTACTAAATCCATTGTTACTTAAGCTTACAAATATGACTTAACTTGTATAATATACCTTTGCTTCCTAATAGTGTGTGTGTGTAAACACACACACACACACACACACACATATCCTCAAACTTCAAACCGATATTAATTCAATTAGGGTGTTTAACTAATATGGAATTCCACTATTATCTCAAATTAATAAGTTATAAAACTTAATATTTATTTATCTAAGGTCTTAATTTAGCTAATATTATTTATCTTATCCATATATTAATAAGACAACTTTGCTAAGTGTACATCTTTTTCTTATAAATCCTATGATTATCTACTTAACTTATTTACCTATCTATTTAAAAAAAAAAAAAAATTCTTAACCTTAAATCCATCAAATACCTTATAGTCAAATTGTGAAACTTAATTCATGTGGTATTTGTTACTTAAACATTTTCATTCAACAATCAACCTACTAACCATATTATTCAAAACTATCCACTTCTAATCTTACTTCATTCTGAATTACAAATATTACCCTAAACGTATCGCTAATTCAAAGTGTTATATTAGGATAATATTTCTTATATCTCTTATTACTAAATTTCACTTTAATTTTTAACCAAATCAAAGTGTCTAAATTTCTAATTACCTTATCTCCTTTATAAGTTATAGAACTTACCATTTTATATTATATTTATAAAAAGTCTCAATTTAGGTTTTTTTCCTATCTTGTTGATAAGAATTATTCTAAGTATGCATTTTATTTTTACTTTCTCCAATTACAACTTCTAGCTTCAATATTATTATCAAATATCTTATAGTCAAATTCACAAGATACTTGCACTTAGCTTTTAAATCCATCAATTTTGAAAATCATTAAATCATTATTTCTTAATAACCAAATGTCTAGGGGTATATGATTAAAGTTCTAAATTCTAGCTTCCAACTAATTGTTCTATATGGAATATCTTATAGTCAAATCATGCAATTCTAATCATAAGATATTCATATTTTAGTTTTACTATGCCAAATTACAATCATTCCTTAATTTCTAACCCAAAAATAATAATATCCACTTTAATATTTAAAATATAAACCCAAGGTAAAATTATATCATTTACCAACTTCTTTAAAACAAAACCATTCTTATAAAATTAACAAATACGTGCTCATATATAATACTCTCAAAACTCATTCTAGGGTGTCACATACCCTATTTCTAATGTATTACTCATCCTAGGATATTACTAATGCTATCTCTGATGAGACTTACCCCTATCAGGCTTCGGTATTCGCTCAACCAAAAGCTCTGATACCAAATGTCATGGCCCGTTTTTCCGTACCCTTTGAATCGACAATAAACCACACATGTCCAACTCAAATTGCATGAAATGATGAACATGAAGGGTAATTAAGAAAATAGACATAACAGAATCTCACACGAACGGAACGACATATAATATTGAACAATATCTTTACAGTGGTAAACATTTAAATACATATATCAGAGTTTAACCTAAATTCAGCTTGGACAGTTATAACATCTATCCTTATAATTGCTCACAAACATCAAACGAAAACAAAAAAACCATAGAGGATAATAGAATATGTCATAAATAGATGAATATCTCCAGCTCTCCTTTAGAAACACCAACCATCTTCGACTAAACCTGAAACTACTCGGATCTGACCCGAGTATTGAAAATACTCGGATCAGGCTTAATAAACCAACATGAGAAATACTCAATAATAAATGACTGTGTCATATATCAGCCTTTAAATAAAATCCTTTGAAAAGAAAGAGTATCTCATAAGACCTCGCCCATATATAAACACAGACGGGTTTTTACCTTATGATAACTTAAAACACTTTTGTATCAAAACCTTTGATATTATTTCTAATGATATATCTTTGAAAACATTTGCAAATAAACTTATTAATCTTATCCGAAATGGTTACCCATATAGCATTTCGACGCTATTCATTACGCCAATACAACAAAACCGCAGAATCTTATTGGAGAATGGATTTCCATACAAATGATCAGGTGAAGGGACTACCGTTCGACGGGTACAGCTCTAGATTGATGTCCCGAGGACCATCACAAAGGATCCTCTACCAACACAAGATCGACCTATCTCTCTAACTAGATAGTACCAAATATATCATCCCCCGGTCGTTACCGACCTTTAAACCAGGCGCCCGAGCATACATACCACATTAATTTACATCCCGAACGTCATAGCGGAAAGAAATATATCTAGAAGAGGATGATCATACCCTAATTGGGAATGACCCACTTTGCCTTGCCGTATCTAACCCTGTTTCAGTCATTTCCAGTTGATGAGGCTTGATGCAACGATTAACTTTTCAAATAGCACATATCACAACTCTGAATGCCACATTGCCATTTCTGTTGACTAAAAATTGCCTTCTACAAAAATACAACCCTTAAGCTCGTATGTCTCAAGGAGATTGTTAAGCTAAGAGAAGTTGCCTTCTCCACCACCATAGATGTATGTTTGTACAAAACCAATGTACGTAATCTTTAGAAATGCAATGTCAGACAAACGTCCATACAAGTTGTCAAGGAACATGACAAATCGAAGGCACTCTCCTACTACCACTAGTAGCGAGTAATCCTTGCAATCCGAAAAATCTCCACAACGAGGAGACCACCGCTTAAATAACTCTATAATGGGAGCTACCTAGAGCATGTCAACAAGCAGTCCTCATGCTATGAAGATCCACGATCTTCAATAATCATCATCTTCAACATGTCTTCACATTCGAACATATACATAGGTTCGAAGTGGTTTTTCGGATAGGAATCACCAAAATCCGACACCGGTTCTTTCGAAGTCAATCATCGATAAAAAGTGAATATAAGTATACAGGATCATTAACTCTCTTTTCACTTTAATTCTTTTTGGATGATTTCAAAATCTCTTTTTTTTTGACTTAGAATAATTCTAATTAATTCATTCTTTTGCTTTGGATAATATCTCAAATTTCCTCATTTAACTCTCGATCCAAATTCCTTAACTTTTAGGCGGGTCAAAACAATGTTATTTAAGACATCATGTACGATAAACCCTAAAATCAATCTTAGCAAACATTTTTGAATAAATAGAATCATAGAAATCATTCATTTTGGTGATTGCTTAATTTTTTTTGAATAATACCAATTTTCTTTTATTTTGGAAACTTAATACGATCTTTTTAGAGCATCTGGGCTTTCCTTTCGATCTGTTCCACCCCGCGCCTAAAAAGAGAAAACAAAGGCCAGGTAGGTTTAGGGCACTGGTTGCTCCATCCCTAACCTTAATTAGACACCTTTGTTTTATCTTCCCAGATCTCACAGGCGAGACAAATGTACTAGTCGTTTCCGCATACTCAGTTATCAACTTTATATTCGAATTGATTTTAAATATTCCAAATTATCTTTTAAACATTTAGTTTTCCTTTTAAAAACATTTACAATTGATTTCAGGAAAAATCGTCACGTTTAAACACATATTCAAAAAGTTATAGAATTCGCAGCATAAAAGTGCTGTAGAAAGTGCAATATAAGCTTATTTGATTTAAAAAAAAATTTAATATTTGAAAATTCATATTTTCCATTTCAAACCTATTTTAAAAAATTGAAGTAGATTTATCTGATTTATTCCATATTTTTCCATAATTAAAACCGTTCATTTAAATTGATTTCCCGTTATGGTCACTTAACTATGCTGGCGCGATTTTTCTAGAAATTTGATTTGGACTTAATTCAACATATACTCAATGAAATTTTGATTTTCTTTTTTCGTTTAATATAATAGTTTGGAATATTCTTATCTCGAAGTATTCCGAGCTATATTCCACTCTACATATTCATATGAACTTTTCGGCGTGAAATCGTGGACTACCGCTACGCGACATATTTAGTTTTAACTTATTTTTTGATATTTGAAATAATCTATTCAAATTGAATTTTATCACTTATAAAATCATTACAAATCATTTTATATCAATATTTTCCCTTTTCAAAGCTTTCAAAATGAATTTTCACTATTACCATATTATAATATTATTATATTCCTATTATTTTAATATTAAATTTTGAATTCCAATTTCAATTCAATTTCAGTTCTAAATTCAAATTAAACTCGATTAAAACTTAGATTTCAAATCTAAGTTTAATTTAAACTCAAATTCAACTTTAATTTCACTTTCAATTTCCAAAATCAGTTTCAATTTCAATTTCACTATTCATCTCAATTTCAATTTAACAATCCTTTTTAATCCTGTTTCACTTCAAATTTCAAATTCTCTTTTATTTTTACTTTAATTTCAATTCCAATTGAATAGAGACTTATTTTTCCAAAGTATATCATATCACCAAAATTGGGTCTTCAACAAAGAGATCACTTAATCAATGATGATAGAAATTTAATGTCCACATTAACATCACAACTATACAAACAATCATATGACATTAAGATATTCAATACGGTAACATTACTATGGGTTATCCATCCTTCAAACAATTATTCGAACATCCATATCATAAAAAGGTGATTATCGATTATAGCAAATCAACTCAAAAATCAATATAAATTATATAGTGGCGAGAATTTTCTCACCTTCATTTCCACTCCGTCAATCTTTTATGTAAGCTACGCGCCTCTCGAACTAACATGCTATTTCCAAACGTCTTGAATTAGCTGGTTTACTTTTTGTTCTCGTTTTCTTTTCTATTTATATTTTTTATTATTATGAGGTGGGTGTATGGCTCGGCTAGGGGCGTACGACCTAGGGTATGGCTTGGATTTGGCCAAGGAGAGAGGGTATGTGCGTGTATAGTGGGGGGTAGGTGATAATAGAAGTGGGTAAAGGGGGTAGGGAGGCTCGGCCTTGGTGGAGATTGCCTTGGCTATAGGGTTTATGGAGGGTACGGGGTAGTGGAGCTTGGGTATAGGTTGTAGAAGCGGTGTTTGGGTGTGTAGGAGTTTGGTTAAGGTGGAGGAAGTTATGGAAGTGGAAGAGAAATTGGATGCCATGGAAATGGAGGTTAAGATGATGGAGAAAGTGAAGAAGAAGGAAAGAATGAAATGTGATAAAGTGGAAGGATGGTGGTGCTACTTATAGCTAAAATTTATAACCAAAATTACCTTACTACCCTTAGCCAAAAAGACCAAAATACCCTCTATATCAAATCAAACTATGTCTCCTCTTTCACACTTTCCAATGCATGATTTTGATTTGTTATTAATGTTGAAATGAAGTGTACTGATGTTGAATTGATGTGTTGATTTGATTTTGTACTTATGACATGATTTCTTCTCTTTTTCTTACACTTTAAAAATGTTAATTAATTATTTTGCTCCTTTTCCATAAGTGATATGACTTAAGCATAAATGGTGATGGAAATGACTGTAAGGAGATGAAAGGTGATGGTCAGTTTGTTTTTTAATTACTTAACTTTTAAGTAGGTTTATTTAATTATATTATGGAAATACCTTAGATATTTTCTTATCTTTTGAAGTGACTAATTGTGATGTTTTTAAATGTGTGTTAATATGTGTTAAAATGATGTTAACAAAGGTGCGACCATGTTGTGCCAACTTATTTTGAACAAAACGTTGATTTTCGACAAAACGTGTTCCAGTCACATTTTGACGTTTTCATTAAGCTATATATTGATGTAAACCTAACTTAAAAATGAACTTTTTACTTCATTTAAATAAATTAAAACATGTCTCTTTATATCTTAAAATCATATTTAAATAATGTCAAAATCCCTAATTTTATAGTATATGTAAAACTGACAAAATGCGACAAAATTTGGTTATTTTTGTAAAACGATTATTAATATACTTTTAAATATTTTAATATACTTTTATTATATTTATTAGGTTTTTTAATAAGAATTATCTTTTTAAATAAATATTTAAACCTATTTAGTTAAGCCTTTATTTATTTTTAACAAAACTTAACCTTTGCTGATTTGTTCCAAAATTTAAATCTATACTTTTTAATTATTAATTATAAGAATAAATAATTTCTCTTTTATTATTTATTATATATAACTTATTTATTTACGTTTTAAAATTCTTTTAAATTTAAAATTAAACAAAATCTCTCATTTTCGAAGTAGCGAAATTACGGATCGTTACAGCTTGTAGGTAGGAGATGAACTCTATAGGTAGAGTTTTTATGGGTCGGTACTGACCTCTAGGGATAGGTTGGTACCGACCTCACACTATGAGGCTTAATGTATTTGAACTTTTATGGTGGTTTTGGTATTTGTGTTGTGGTCTTGGTTGCACTTTAGTTTTTGGGATTCATGGCCATCTCCCCAGGAGTCCTGTCTTGATAACTTCAAAGTTTAACTCATTAGATCGTAAGTATATTACTTGGTCAAAAGGTGGTATAACACACATACATACACTAACACACACACACATAATTATTCACACAAATATACTTATATATTTACATAAAAACACATACAAAAACTCTAATTACAGTGCATGAATTGTCCTGATTATTATATAACTTTAAAAAGAAGTATACGTATACTTATCTACATACATATACATACATGTATATTTGAATAATTATTTCAATTATTACTTAATCAAATCTTACTTTTATTTACTAATTTTTTTTTGATAAAAGTTCAATATCATTTTCTACTATTTTAATAGAATCTTGCAATTATTTTATAAAATGCAATACTAGCTTATTAATCATTTTAAGCCTTTCAAAAACTAGTTTCTTTATTAAGATTAGGTATTTATTACATAATCATTTTATAAAATTTAATAACTCGTTTATAAAATATCTCATATATCTATAAAATTATTTCTTTACTTAAATAATATTTATAAGCACTAGCTAACTTCATTAAGCCTCAGTTCACTTTAAATAGTAAGTGTAGAGTTCAAAACTCACTTAATTAGCTTACTATAGTTTTATGAAATATTCCATTCTCTTATATAATTATTCCATTACTTAAATAATATTTATAAGCACTAATTAAGCTTCATTAAGCCTCTAATCACTATACTAATAAGTGTAGAGCCCGAAACTCGCTTAATTAGCTTATTAACTTTTCTAAAACCAATTATAGTGATTTAGTTATTACTAATTAATGACATATATATATCATTATATCACTTAATTAACCTATAATCAATCCATAACATCACACGTCATCGTTCGATTAACCCAGAATACTCTTCGTAGCTTACCAACTTTCCAAAAATGATAATTAAGGTCTCTAATAAATAACATATTGATGTAATCATGTTTACAAGACAAAAATGGTATCATCCTCTAAATTACTACATAATACTTCATAATCATACATAAATAAATCAATAATGTGTAACAAGTAATGAAAGTAAGAGTATCATCCCACTCATCTTTTTTTTCTCACCAAATCAAGCTCTAAATCACCAATCCCAAACTCTTGCTCTCTTTAAATTTTAGATGAAGCTCTATGCAAAACTTTAAGGTAATCCAAAGATTGGTTTTGTGAGGACTGAGAAGAGAAGAATTATGGTTATTTTATTGGGATTTATAGGAATTTATTCTGTCTTGGTTAGTGGACCTTGGGTTATAGATTATGGAGAGATCAAGGAAGAAATTAGAAGATGGAAATGAAAGTGAATAGAGGGGTTAGCCAACTTATAGGCAAGCTAATGGGCCTTAGCTCCAAATTCATTTCATCCACACAAAATCACTATTCGCTCTAGAAACTTATCGACTCTTAACATACCCAAGCTTAAACTCATTCTTCTCGTAATGGAATTACAGTCTCAATAGTTGGCGGCCTTGAGTCCCAATTCAGTAGCCTTTAAAAATCCAGTATAATAGGCATTCCATTAATTAATTATTTAACATTGAAATTAATTATTAAATATCCGATCATTAAAAACATGGGTTGTTATAGGTTTGTATCACGATCGTCTATAGTCAACTCAAAGTCAAAGTATCTAGCCAGAATAGTATGGTTAATAATAAATGTTATTAGTGAACCAAGGATTTTGTGTTTGGACTAACCAAGTTGAATGTGGATGATATTGGAATCTTGACAAGAAAAAATTCATAAGTCCTAAAGTGATGTAGTTTTGATAAAGAGAAATGATGTAAATAATCGTTGTTGCTGGGTAGCACTTAGAATAGTAAAATTTGGTTTTACACCAAAGATGTGCAAACAATAAATTCAGCCAAACTATCACACCAATAGCTAAGGTGACATATGCACATTAAGATCAAATTATTCGATATTAATCGCTCAATGAATTTACATTCGTGAGTTGCACAACTAAAATGATAGATTCTCTAAAATACTGCACGAATTGATTTATTTTTAAATTATTATAAATTAGTTATATTAAATAATATTCATTAGTTATTTATTTTATGTGTTTGGATGCTATTAGAATTTTCTAGGTGTTAATAGACATTATTGGGTACGTATATAAAAATATACACATTAATATACGATATCGATGTGCTTTTAAGTTTGAGTTAAATGTCATTATTTGTCTAAATTGGTTTTTATCATTTAATGGCCCATGTATCCAAAGAGTTGGCTAGAAAAAATGAAGAGAACGAATGAGGAATGGGATCTACATGTAGATATAGATTTGGAGGAAGGCGATCTATTGCCATTCTCTATAGATATCGCCCTTCCTCGTTCATTTGACCTAATTTTTTATTTTCCCACTCTTCCTAAAACTTAGATGACACCCTACTCATCCATTCATTGCCAAAACAAAAAAGGCACCATTCACATCAAATTCTTTTAGAGACCAATCGTTTATGCGGTCTAAATTAGCAATTTTAGGGCTGACTTAATAAAGCCTACTCATTTAGTAAGGTGTCTAGAAAAGTGGTGTCTAGAAAAGTTGGCTTTGGATAATCAAGCACTCTGCTCTATCTAGCTACTGCCTTGGCATTAAGGATGATGGAAGGCCAAAGGTTATCCTAAATATGAAGGCCTAAAATGTTTTAGGCCATGTGCTAATTTTCAAATTTAGTATGAAAATTTAAAATAATTTTTAATTTTAAAAGGTTAAGTTTAAAATATAAAATTAAATTACACAAAATTTATAAAATAATTTCAAATTTATTTTGAAAATAAATTTGATAATTTCAAAAATTATTAATTAAATAAAATAATTAATTAATTAAAATAAAACATATATAATGAGGTATATGTATGTAATTTATCTTAAATTATTTAAGGTAAATAATAAACTAAATTTTCGAATTTATTAAAAAAAATTTAATTTTAATTAAATGAATATTTATTTAATAAATATATTAACTAAATGTCAATTAATAAATATTTATATAATGCATATGAAAGTATAAATGTTAAAATTAATATTCACCCTAAAATTGTTTAGGATGAATAAGATACAGTTTTGAATATTTAATGATTTGATTAATCTTTTAATTAAATTACCAGACTAAAATTAATTAAATAATTTTATTTTAATACACATAAGAATATAATATAAGTCAATTAAATATAGAAGGTTATAAGTAAATTAAACTTGTATAATATAACTGGAATTATAATTAACCCAATTCAGGTTTAGGGAGCAAGTGCATGCGTATGATACGTATATAGTGATTTCAATCCGACAAATGAATCGCGGGGCTATTTTATAAGAAATATATTGTTTCCTAAATAGACATCACTCAAAATACATATTAAAGTTTATGAATCTTCAATATAAGTTGTCCTCTATCGTTTATATATAATAAATTACTTGCTTACTCTTTAACTATTAAGCTTTCCTTAAGCTAGAGTATTATTAATGTATTTACTATATGAAGTAGGATACATGCACACATTGGTTGGGATTTCGTTAAGGTGTGTGCAATATATTTAGATCATTGTAATATTATAAGTATGGGTGAATAATCTCTATTGATTTTTTGAGCTTTACTCATGGTCGAGATGAGATTACGATAAAGACCAATGGTAGGAGTTGTAGATGAGACAACCAATATAGTTTTATCCATCGCATGCAGACCTATGATTTGTTGAGCTTTCTTCAAGGTTAGAATCCCAAGGCCAGCGAGTCCTAACACCTAGTAGAGAAATCGAAAGATTGCTATGTTTTTTCTTAAGGTTAGGAGAAACATACAAGTCTAGTGGGTGCCTTTTTATAAAAATAAAATGAATAGATTTAACCTTTCTAATTTTGTAAGAATATATGTTATACTAGTTAAAATAATCTACAAAGATAAATTTATGCATCCATTATAATCGATTAAATGTTTGTCAGTTAATATATACAAACTAACTGAACTAAGATTGACGTAGGAACATGAAATATACTTACCAATAAATCTTTTTACGTATTCTCAATACCAGATCCATGAAAGAGCCAAATTTGGCTACTAAATAGATTTACACTTAGTCACGTAGGTTTTTTGTTTGCCCGAGACTGTGTGTTGTCTTCAATGAGTTTAGAACTCTTAAGAAATGCAAGAATATGGATATTTGATCCATACTTGATCATATATAAATGCTATATGGTGAACAGTCGTGATTCATAATGTACAAAACCTTGATGAATTTACCTCAATCGAAATGAGCAAGTATAACATTATATGAAATCATGCATTCAATACGATTGATTGCAATAAGGATCTTATTGTGTTACACGTAGCGCATAACAAAGAACAACAAGTTGGACCTAGGAACTCAATTACTGAAATGTCAGTTTGATTAGTTTACGTAAAATGCATATTATTTGACATCCTTACAAGTTAATAATAACCAGATGCATTTTTCAAAAGATTTCATTACGGTCTTATAGTAAGGGTTTCCTTTTTAACGATTCAACCATTTAGAAAGGAAAGCGAATATATGGGAGTGGATGTAACTCTGGCACGGTTGGGACAAAGAGAGTAAATGGTCACCTCTGCTTCAAGAAGAGACATTGGAAGCGAAAATAGTATAAAATACTAAAAGATACTTAATATGGAATGAGATAAGTGATTTCTATTACAAATGTATTTTTTGATAGAAAATTGTTTTCTATGAAAGTTAATTATTTGAATACAAGATATTTGATTTGAAACTCTCGACTACAAATTAGTTACAGTGTATGAAATAAAATCCCATAATAAGTGGTTGAATGGAGCTTCTTATTCCGCATGTTGTTACAGTAATGGCTAAAATAGTGTGATCATACCATTTGACACTTCTTAGTGGATGCATCAAGTTACAGAAATGTTTACGTAAATATAGCAAATATTGTTTGTTAAATAACAATTATCATAAGTATTGATCAGAAAAAGATATAGTTCTTTTTAGATATGAATAATGTGAATATTCATTATGAAATAAATCTATAAAAATGATATTTATAACAGAAGTGATGCGTTTAAAAATACGTAAGTATCTGAAATTTTTGCTATTACTTTGTAATTATGGACTAAGATATACCTTTGAGGAATAATTCAATAATCATCTAATTATGAATCACTTTGACCTGACGAATTATATCTTAAAAGATTAAGAGAAAAGCATCCATTCAGTAGGAGCAACAAAGTGTTAATAAACTCTTTGGAATGACATATATGGATAAATGAAGTTTAAAGTATAATATTACCAAAATGGATCCGTTTGCTTCAATAAATTCATAGAAGACTTACCATAGAAACGAACATGCACAAATCTAGAATGGATTCCAAGCACATTATCAAAATATGATTTTAATAGTTGTATGTGAGGGGATATGATCCATTGTTCCCAAAAGTTTCTTCGAGAAGAAGACTAATGCAGTTGAAATATGGTAAGCTATGTTGATTGAACAACATCATAAATTTCAATTATTGAAATTAAAACAATAGATTCATTATTTAATGTAATTAAGTTAATTCGTATTTTACTTGCAAATTTATCGCAGATATGATTTTGAGTTTTGTTATATGTATGTTGAAACAAACTTTTTTTAATAATGATTTAGAATATGTTGTTTGCACTTAATAACCAAAGTGTCTCAATGTTAGTAGGAGCGATTCTAAGTTTGTGGGTTATTGGATAGGATCCAAGAACTAATGAAATAATCATTCAACAAGCATTAGATTTAAAAAATATTTTGATGGAAGTATTAAATAGTTTAAATTTTAGTCAAAATACGGAGGAAACACGTGTCTATAAGACAACACTATAAAGGTACTAATATATTTCAAAATTACAAGTAAACAAGAAACTTATGATTGTTGATAAAGTTAGTAGAATCATTTTAGTTTAGTTGTTTAATTCTCGGTTTAGGATTTGAATAAGATATCTTTTATAATCAGAATAAAAGGATGTTGTGAATGTCCCAAAATCATATACATACACTATATTAAGTTATTTAATGTGGAGCATGTAAGATATACTCTTTATGCATTGGCAATAGGAATTTTCATACATGTTGTATTGTCTATGATATCACACTTCGCTTATGTATATGATACATAGAGAAATTATCAAATCCTAATTAAGGTTGCTATATGATTGTTTAGAGTGTTCTCGAGTATTTACAGAATACTATAATATTATTTATTAAAACAACGAACTCCTTAACAAGGAGTGCACAGACTTAAACTTGATAAGTGATGCAGGTATAATATATCAATCCTAAATTCTTATTCAATCTTAGGTTAAGAAATTTAAGTTGGAAATGTTCGATATAGTAAGTAGTGACTTGTTCAACCAAAGGCTAAGTACATTGCCTTGAATAGCACAACAACATAAGAAGTATAAATAAATGCACAATTTTTTTTACTAAACTAGACGTTATTTCAATTGTTGAAAATCCCATAACATTAATACATGGTAACAATGCTACGGCACATTTGGTAAAAGAGACCAAAGCTCGCTAGAACTCCAAGAACATAATCTAAAGGGTTCCACATGATAGAGGAAGTTTACCAGTGTCAGATATAGTTAATTGATAGAGTAGATAATTAAAACAATATAGCATACCCATTCACTACGGGACTGCCCTAAATAATCTCGAGAAAACCAATCGAAGGAGTTGGAATAAGATGCCAAAACTGACCCTAAGTGCAAATGGGAGATTAGTAGAGTTAGAGGTATGCCTTAACAGTAATTATGTAATTTGTTATATCTAATTTGATAACCAGTCTTGTTCATAATAAAGGTGTTTGATTTCTATAATTTACTTTATTATATCATGTTATAATTAGTTAAGTAATAAATTTAAAGTATATTAGATAGAAAATCCTTAAATGATATGTTATGTGGTGGTAATTACATTGTGTTATAATCAAGAGAAATTTATCACATTAAAATAACATATTATCTTAAATATTCCTAGTCAAGAAAAGAAAGGAAATCGATTCATCCATTTAGACCAGAGTACACAATGCCCTTCAAACATTGGAAAGTGCATTACCCATAGCTACTGGGGACATCAAGAGGATTCATACTAATATTTATTGGATAACTATGGAATGACTAACCTGAGTGTTTCCTACTGGTTAATTATAACTAAGGTCAAACAGGAGATAGCGAAGTGATGATGATACACAGTTCCCTCGTCTTGAGAATACTATAGAGCTTCAATTTGGATACTACACTTTGATTATAGTTAAATTATGGTATAGCGATCCATTGAATGACTATAGTTAGGTCTGAGCTGAAGCGTTTGATTTGAAACACTATTTAATAAAAATTTCATCTCCTTGGTATAAGAGTTATTATCACGATCAACTATGGTCAATTTAAGGTCAAATTCTCTAGCTAAAGCCATAAGGTTAATTATATATTTATTACTGAACCAAGGATTTTGTGTTTGGACTAACAAAGTTGAATGTGGACAATGTTGGAATTATTACTAAAACTAATTTCCATAAGTCCTAAAGCGATATAGTTTTGACGAGGAGAATTGCTGTAAATAATCATTACTACCGAGTACCTCTTAAACAGTAAAATTGGTTTTTAAAAAAATATATATTATGAATAAATTTGGCCAAACAATCACCCATTAGCAAATATAACTTATGAACATTAATATTCGAATTGTTCGATATTAACTGCTGATTGAATTTACGCATGCGAGTCGCAAAACTGAATTGATAGATTCTTTGAAATACCACATGATTTAATTTATAACTTTTACTTATAAAATAATTAAATTAATTAATATTTATAAAATATTATCTAATGTGTTTGGGTGATTATATAATTTTCTAGATACTATTAGCAGTCAATTGGATATGTATGTAAAAGTTATATCTGTACACATTCATATACATTACCGATATGCATTTAAATCCGAGTTAACTGACATTAATTATCTAAATGGGTTTAAAGCATTTCTTAGCCCTTGTATGCTAAGAATAGGCCAACAAAATGAAGATAAGGAAAGGAGAATGAGATACATACATATACATATACATATACATACTTACATACATACATACATACATACATACATATATATAGATCTAGATTTGGGGGAAGGATATCTATTTCCATTCTCTATAAATATCACCTTTCCTTATTCATTTGAACTAAATTTTCATTTTTCCTGCCCTTCCTCAAAACCAAGCCTCCACCCTGGTCATCCATTCATGGACAAACTGGAAAAAAATTGGCACCACTTACATCAAATGAAATAAAATGGTTGTAATCTAATATATTGCAAAATTATTTCATAAGAACTAAATAATAATAATTTAGCTTACTCAAAATATGGTATTACAATTGTACTTATATATAGTTGTTTTTAAGGAAGTATGTTAATCATATTGATTCTAACCTTTGAAATTTCTATACATATAGTTTAAAAATATATCTGTGTCTTATAAATAAATATAAGTAGCTTTAAATAATTTTAGAAGTTAGTTTTCAAGCTAATTATTCTTTCTTTGGAATGGGAAATATAATTAAATGGTTTAGCTGTACTCAGTGTAATGGGACAGTCGGTATCACTTTATCGATTAATTGTATGACTTGTTATAGAATATTCTGTGAGAGGAGATTACTATCTTGTAGTAAATATTCAAGTAACAATGAGTGGTATGGAACATTCAGGCGATACTTGAGTAATTACTATTGGAAAGTATTTAAAACATTTTGATTAATAAAATATTGGGGTTAGCTTTGCTATTTCTATAGCTAGTGACCTTGTGAAGTGTATTTCTATGGCTTGACCTTGTAGGCTAGCTGTTTCGTCCTAGTGGCTTGACCACGATGGTCACTCCTTGAGGTGTCGTATCCTTTCATCTTGTTTTGTGCTTAACATCGAGTTCTGTTATTTCTCCAATACCACACCGTTAGTAGTTATTTACTGTGATGACCCGGAATTTTAGGCAACATCAATTTAATAATCTGAATTTAAAAATTAACTTGATTTGAAAATCTTTGTGATAAGATTTGAAATTAATTTAATAATCCAATTAAAATAAATATTTAATTAATAGATTTATCTTTTAAAAGCTATTGAATAGATAAAATATGGTTTCAAATTGTTAAGATAAAAATTTAATTTGTTTAAATTGATTTAGAGTTTAAATTTAAATAAAATAACAATAAGGCTTATTTTGATATAGTTTGATAAAATAAGTAGTTTATTGATAAAGAGAATAATTTCTTTTATAAATTATGTATGGTTAAATGTTGTTATTTAAAAAAATATAATAATACATTGTTTTAACAAATAAATTTTTAATAAAAATAATTGTTTTTCAAAATTTAAATTTTGTAGTTATATTTGTAAATAAACTTGATTTCAAAATTTAATTTGATCTTGAATTCAAAGCTTTGAAATCTAAAGTATAAATGTTTTTAATTTGTTTTGATTTTGAAATATTTGTATAAGTTTTATTTTATAAATAAAATTTTATTTATTAATTTAAAAATTTATATACATGTAAATAAATACATGTTAACTAATTTATTTAAACATGGATTTTCATATATCTTATATTAAACATCCAATTAAAATACAAGTTAACTTAATCGTAGCTTATTAACATAAAAAGACAAGTGCAAACATTTTACAAATTTGATTAACATGTGTTAATCAATAAACTCTACAATTTGACAAATGTTGTATTTAGGGACATGTGGCATTTTTTTAAAATTTGTTTTTTTTTCTTTTTATATTTTTCAGTTTTTATACAAACAAATTCTCTTTCCTTTTGATTCTTTTCTAAATCAAACTTAAGAGCAAAGAAAATCTGAAAATACTTCCTTTGAAACCAAGAATCTAAATCGTCTCCAACAAAAATCCCCTCAAAACTATAACCTGAAATCATCTTCAAATAAATAGTTTAAACATGAAAATCAAACTCCTCATATCAAAGATTAAATCCTTGAAATCATCTTCAAATCCTTAGTTTAAATATGCAATTCATTTTCCTATAATTTACTTCAAATTGAAAACCTGCATTTTCAAAACCTGTCACCATAATAAGATTCTGAAGCCTACATTTCTCTTAAATATGGAATGTAAGCTAGCATGCATGCAAGAATTCAGTAACAAGCCTTCAAGTTTTTAACTCAAGCAAACCAAGCCTTCAAGTTTTTAATCAAAAACAAAGAAGCTACTGCATATTCCAGTTTTCAAAGGTCAAACAACTTTCAATCAAAATGGAGGCTCTGTTCTTCTTTTAAAAAGGTGAGTAACATTTCTGTCTTCTTAAAGCTTAAATTTATAAATAAGTTGCATGCTTAATCTCTGTGATAAAAATGTGTTGAATGCATATTTGAATGAAATATGCTGTGACTATAATATGCTTGTGATTTCCAAAAGTACTCTCTGTTTTTTTTAGATCATATGTTCAGGGTTAGTTTTAAATTCAAAATATATAGATTTGTGCCTCTGATTAAACTTAGATTAAAATCAAACTTGTTTGTTTATGTTAAGTTTTAGTTTAAGATTTTAGTTAAGTTAAAATAACTTGTAAATATCTCTGTAAACCAGAATTTGATTAATCAAGTTTAAATATGTGAAAATTTATATTGAATAAATTATAAATTCAGTATTAAGAATTAAATACTAAGATCAAAACTTGATTTTTAGAATAAAAATTAGGATTTCTAGTTAAGGGTTAGGGGTGCAGTTCTCTATTGAACAGAAAAAGGGAATTTTGAGTTTTTGGGGGATCTGGGCAAATGTAATGGTCGGGGTTCTTCTGGTAGGTGGAGGAGCAGTCACTGATGATTGGAAAAATGTTTAAAGTTGATGCAAATCAACATGGGGACTGTGGTGGTGATTTTCTTCCTGTAGCCCTAGTTTAAGTTAGGTTAATTTCTTTGGTCAGTACTACCGTAGGTAAGATCGAGTTGATTGAGATTCTGGGGGATGATAGTAGGTTGATGGATGAACTCGTGGCCGGAGGCGCTGCCATTTCGGTGGTCAGAAGGTGGAGAAGGAGGCGAGTTACAGGTTTGGGGGTGAAAACTGTTTCTGCTGTCCCAGGTTTTGAGCAAGGCTACTCAAATTCGATTTTTAGTTGCGGAGGGGGTAACTGATGGTGATGGTTGGTCGTGAGGTCGATCGTCGTTGATTGGAAGCCACCGGAGGTGGATGATGATGGCTGGAGGCACGGTGCACGTGCACCGTGCATTTTTTTTGGTCTGATGTTTTTTTCCTGGGTATTGAAATATTTTTGAACTCGAGTAACTCTCGAGTGATTGCTATGTTTTACTCGAAGAATTTGGCCTGATGACTCGAAGCGGTTATAAGGTTAGCTCGGGTATTTACTGATATTACAGTTTTCTGTAAAAACTGTCTGAAGGTTTTAAATTTAAATCAAAATTTAAAATGAATAAGCTGTAATGATAAGATTTAAACAAAGTTTAAATCTGCAGTATGAATTATAGTTTTAAAGGATTTTGAAATCTTATAAGTTTTTAAAATTTGAAAGAGGTTTTCAGTTTTAAAAAAATAATAAGAAGAAGAAAACCTGACAGTTTTCTGGAAATTAAATTTCATTTTGAGATCTAAAGCTTTATTTTAAAACAAGCAGTTTGAATTTAAATTTAAGTTCAGTTTTCTTAAGATCTTTGAATCTTCAGGTTTTTAAAAATGAATTTGTATTTTAAATAAGAGTTTTAAAATCAAGGCTTAAATCAAAAAGTTTAATTCAAGTTTAAATTCAAATGATTTAAATAAGAAATGTGTTCAAATGTATTGAATTTAAATCTGGATATTTAAATAAATTATAGAATTTGAATGTTTTTAAACAAATTTAAATTTAAATTGTTAATTTGAAGTAAATTTGTTTTCAAACAAATATTTTAATTTGATTTTCCTTTTGAATGAAGTCATTATAAAAGGTTTATAAAAGAAAGTTAAATGATTTGTTAACTTGAATTTGTAATTTAAATAATAATGTACTTAAAACTTAATTTTTAATTAAATTAAGTAAATTAAGACTTATCTTATATAAGTTGTAATTATAAGTAATAAATGTTATTTACATTTATTTTGAAAAGAATATAAATGGAATTTAAATTGGTTAATGCTTAAATAAATATCATTTTGAATTTTAGATTCAAAATGGAATTTGAATTTAAATTTAAAATGCAATATTCTAAGTACACTTAAATATTAATAAAGTTATTAATAAGGAATGGGTTATCTTAGAAGTTATTAAGATGTTAAAATAATTAAATAAATAAGATAATTAAGAAGTGGCTTATTTATTTAATTTATGATTAATAATTAGAATTAATTTAAATTAGAGATAAATTAGGAAGTAATTAAAGAAAAGTAATCAAAGAATGATAAATAGTTAATGATGGTCATTAACTAAGGTTTATTTAGTAATTAATTAATATGATTAATTTTTAATAATTAATTAGATTAATTAATTAAATGATAATCAATTATGAAATTTATTTAAGTTAATTACTAAATGAAAGTAATTAAGACATTAATTACTTAATGTAATTAATGGGGTTTATTGAGGTTGGTTTAAATTAATTAATTAAGTTTAATTAATTTAAACATTGGATTTGATAATAATTACTTGATGTAATTAATGAAGTAAAATTACTTAATGAAGTAATTAATGGTAATTACTGGATGTAATTAATGGATAATGATGGAATTGTGAAAGTAATTTGGATTAAATTATTTTGTATAATTAATCAAGGGATTAATTAAAGGAATTAATTTAAGGAGTAATTAATTTGATAAGTAATTAAGGGTAGTTAACTACAGAATGAGATTAATCAAAGGTGATTAATAATTATGGTTTAAGTGAGATTAATTACTGAAAGTAATTAATAGTAATTAATTAAATATAATTAAGGATCATTAATTAATTTAATTAATGATGTAATTAAAATTGATTAATTAAGATCAATTAATCATTAATAAGTGATTAAGGGTAATTAATTAATTGTAATTAATTAAGGTTTAATGTAATTTGTTATAATTAATTAATTGATGAAGTAATTAAAGTTTAATTACTATTTTTAGTTAAGAGTAATTAATTTGTGAAATTAATTAAAGGATAATTACTTGAATGTAATTAAATAATAATTAATCAAGGGTGATTAATTAAAGTGATTAATTAGAGGATAATTAATTAAATAATTTGTAATTAATTAATGATGATGTAAGCAAGATTTATATTAATGTAGTAATTAATTTAATTCACTTTAAATTAATTAGAGATAGAAGTAATTAATTTAATTCATTTTAAATTAATTATATTTGGTGATTATAGATCATTGCTTATATATGATTGGATGATAATGGTTGCTTTTAATGGTTTGAATCTCAGATATGAGACTAGTAATGTCGAGTGATATGGATGCATTGGTTGCATTGTGATGATGATAGAGATTTTCTTTGATAGTGATAATGTGGACTATTTGTTATGATGATAATGTTGATTATCTATTGTGATGTGAATTATCTATCTGTGTGTATATAGATAATTAAATTGAATTGTTTTAAACTTTAAAACAACTTGGACCTAAAAGACACGCTTTGGATTTCGATGAGACCGGGATCGGGTTTCCATATTTGGATATCCGAAAACCACATCGATCCAAATTAACGTTAGGTCGTGAATCCAAGTGGAGCAAGTGAAGACTCGAGGTGTAAGAACTATACATCAGTATAACTCTGTGGGTGATTCCGTAATGAGTTTGACGGAAATAGTACTTATAGGTTCGAGATGGTGAATCAGAGTGCAAGGGTTATCGTCATTAACTCTGAGGGTGATTCCAAAAACGAGTGTAACGAGATAATGCCTTCGATTTCGTTCGAACCCGGAACGAACTTGTATGGATTGAATGCTTTCAGCACATCGTCAGGTGGACGATGAGCATTCTAAGATAATTTGTCCTATAAAGGTAATCGTAGCCTCAAGCCTCATCAACCAGGAATGGCTAAAATAGGGGAGGTGCAGCAAGGCTTCGTGGGTAGCCCTCACTTGAGAGCAAGATTTTCCCCTGTCTAGAGGTCCCTTTTATTTCGGCTATGTGGGCGGTTGGAATTGCGCACCAACTGCGGGGTTGTCTTGTTCGGAATTGTTTAGTAAGGAATGGTTCCGGCTTTGTGTTGCAGGGGATCAGGAGTGGTCCTCGGTACGGTGATCTAAGCCACGTGCTGTGACGGGCGGTACCCCAGTAGCCCTGCCATTGTATGGAATCCAAAATCCAATAAATGCAAACGGTTTTGATTGTATACCTATGTAGCTGGAATTTAATAAATGTAACAATTTCGGCTATTTCATATTTACTTGAAAACCCTAGACCTATTATAATATCACTGGATTTCCTATCAAATGTTTTGGTTAGCGTAAGGTAAAAACTTTTCCATGTTTATGTGTGGGAAGTCTTACGTGATACCTTTCTTTTCAAAAGGTTTTTGAAAATTAAGTAACTTTAACCTGTTACTCACACCGGACCCATGTCTGACCCGGAGTTTATTTTTGTTTTTCATAAACTCTTGGGTACTCAAATTTTTACGAGTAGCCAAGAGATTCAGGTTAGCTTTGACGAATATTGGAGGAGCAATGGAGCAGGAGGCTTCTGCGTTAGATATATAGTATTCCGCTGTGTGTTTTGTGTTGTCTCTGAGTTGTATTATGTTGTAAATACTAGACATGTGTTTATAACTGTCTAGTATGTGTTGTATTATCTGTGTACTCTGATAGTGATTGTAAACTATGTAATATTTTATGTTATTAATATAATTTATTCGTTCCGCTGTTTAGATTCTGATGTGTTGTTCCTTCTTTCTTCTCTTTCTTTCTCTTTTCTATCCCTTTCTTTCTTATTAGCGATGCGACTTCCTAGTGTTCGGAAGTCGGGTTGTTACATTTACCTTGGGCAATATTAATGTCATATGATCACATCGTTTGTTATTACATATGCATTTTAGTGCATTCGGGTATGCGAGATAACATTATGATGATCTGGTAACCATTTCATTTTAAGAGTGTAATAACCCATAAATTTATCACTTTGAAAATTATATTTATTTTTAAATTTATTCAAATAAAATGTCGATAGTATAATTAATGTTGTTTTGCGTGATAATAAGTAACAATAAATCTTATTTTGAATAAATATTTACAAAAATATTTTCCTCGGAATTTTAAATCGATAAAATTGCCGAAAATAATTTATCGACAACTAGATCTATAATCGTAAAACGCCATGCACGGAGCTGGATACATACACTTATTTTTGTAATAGAACTATAATATGAAATAAAATTAATTATTTTATTTTTTAAAATTAAATGTACTTATGCCATCACCAATAATGACATCGTATTTAAATATAGATTTATGAATTTCAATTGAGATTTAATGATTTAATAATTATTTTAATTATTCAAAAAATTATTTCAAATGATGATGAATTTTTAATAGTTATAAACTGATAATAAATCATTTATAATAGTTATATATATATATATATATTTGATTTGAAAACATAAGGAAAAATCAATATTGCTTTATCGGTATAATAGCAATTATTGTAAATAATTTTTAATATTAATTTATATGGTCTTATAATTCAAATATAATCATTTTAATTCATTTAAAATGATAAGAAATTTGATTTCAAATTTTGTTTACAAATATATGTATATTAACTAAGAAGTGAAAATATGACCCGTAACCTATTTCTCGGTTTCAATGGTTTGACGAGCAAAAGTTGTTTTAAATCGTTGAAACCTTGTTCATGTGTCATGTGCAAATATACGGCATACACATACATATCCTAACAGCACATCAACAGATATAAAGATTCAAATATACATGTAAACATATATGAGGAAAATCTATGATATTTTATAAAAAAACTTAACCCTTAAGCTTCCTAAAGTCAACTATCTGACATACTAAGGACATGCACATGGCTTGGAAGTGAAATAAAGCGATGGAGCACATGGAGGGGGAGAATCAACGTGTAGAATGATGTGAAAGAAGGGGTGTGGGCAAGGGGTGTTTTGGTCCATGCACGTTTAGATATTTTCCATATATTTTTTCTATAAATACCACGCCTCTTCTCATAAATTCTTAACACATTACCCTACTTCTTCTTCCTTCTTCTTAAGCTTTCTAAGAGCCTCTCTAATGGCTCTCTTTATATAAAAAAATAGTAAGAAAGTTAAGCCGAAATAGTGCAAATATTATTAATATATGAAATACATATCCATACATCTCAAAACCAAGCTAAATCCACTCTTCTTCCTCTTGCAAATTCACGGCCATCCACCATCATCACCATGGCTGAGCTCGTCCACCTTTTCAAGCTTGGGCCGCGACCTTCCTAAGGTCTTGGACTCGATTCTATAAGCTCAGGTGCAATGGTAGCGGAGCTATAGCCAATTTTATATTAGCTCTAAGGGAAAATATAGGTGTGAAACTCTTACTTATATTATATTTGTGGATGATAATATGATGCTTGCAATTGATGTTTAATATGCTTTTATCATGAAGTTTAGTTGTTTAATATGAATGTTGAATATATATATGCAAGTCATGGAAAGACACATCGACAAGCATAAAGGAAATCACTTTCCTCTATTTAATGAATTAGTGTATATGGAATGTTAAACCTCTTTAAAAAGGTTTAAAAATGAGTTTGAATTGTTTTATAAACATATGAAAAGTTTTGGTGAAGTTTGAAAGGTAAATGAAATTTAGTCAAAATTAGGCACGTCGCGTAATGGCAGTTCACGATTTCGCACCGTAAAAGTTAAATGGGTATATATGATGGAAAATAGCTCGAAATTCTTTGAGATAAGAATTTTATGAACTATGATATCCATAGTTTTCAAACAAGAAAGAAAATAGAGAGTTCGACCAGTAAATTTTGAAATATGAGTAAAAAAAAATTTTTGAAAAAATCACGGTTTTGCAGTTTAAAATCCATAAAATGATTTCTTTGAAACTGATATTTTAAAATTATTTAAAAATTTGAATTAAATTATAAAAATCTTTTAAAAGTGATTTGAGTTATAAAAATGAATTTTCAAATGGTAAAATGTCGTTTTGATCAATATAGCTTAAAAAGCACTTTTCATAGCACTTTTCCATGGCAGTTTTCTATAACTTTTGAATATAGTTTTAAACGCAACCATTCTTTTACAAATCTTTTGTAAATGTTTTCCAATGATTAATAAAATATTTTAAAAGTGATTTGAAGGATTTATGGAATGATTAAATAAATGTGAAATGATTTAGAGTCGATCAAATTGCTTGATCGCCTTAGGGGTGGCAGAGAGATAGTGTCTACGCTTGGGTTTGGAAAACCAGTTTCCTTCTCTCCCTGGCTATCTGGAGTGGCCCGACGGATAGGATTGTAGATTTGGTTTACTTGAATCAAAAATTTGCAAACTATAAAGGATATGGATTTCCAAGTGTAAATAAATTGTATTTTATGGGGATAATCTTGTTGTACTTGGTGTTAAAGCCCGAAGAGGGAACTCATACTATTCATGGAATTTAAAAGGTGATTTCAATGTTATTTCGTCCATAGTATTTGTTGAATACAGGAATTGATATTGAGTAGAACTAGACGATTTCCGTAGATTCTACTCACTTAATATTTACTAGTTTTGGGATTAACATCCTAGATAACATGGTTTTAACTCAATAAAAGTTTTGATTTTTGAATTAAAAAATCTTTGTTAAGATTTAAATGAATGATTTGGAAATATTTTCCTAAGAGAATAATAAAATGATTTCGAATTATTCTTAGTTTTAAAAAAGGGTTTAAGTAATCAAAGGATTTGATAAGAGGTTTAATGATTTTGTATATACCGGAAAGAATGTTTTTGAAATATATATCTCCAAAGGAGATTTTGATAAAAAGAACATAATCAATCAAAAAAAATTCTCTATTCACAGAACATCTTTTTACCTATGATTGGCTCGAAGGAACCAGGGTCGGATTTCTATCTGAAGACCACTTCGAACCAATTTACGTATTCGAAGTGAAGATATGGACATGATTTGGAAGATGGAGTGTAGGGCTACTTGTCACTGACCCTGAGGGGATATTCCCATATCATATTATGTGGTAGTAGTTCTTCATTTAAGATCTTCGATGCAAGAACTTCTCGCTACTAATCCCAGGGGTAACTCCTGATAGGATGTGGTAGGAGAGTACCTTTGGTTTGTCCTGTTCCTGGACAACTTGTATGGATGAATGTCTGATGTTGCACTTCTAATTACATTGATTGATTTTTATGAAAGAATAATTTGTTTGGTGGCGGAGAAGGCAACTTCTTTTAGCTTAACACCCTTTCCTGAGACGTACGAGCTCAGAAGTTATACGTTTAGTTGCGTGATCATGGAATGGCAGTGCATCATTCAAAGTGGAATGTGCTATCTGAAAGGTAAAACGTTACCTCATGCCTCATCAACCGAAAATGGTAAAAATGGGATAAATACGGTAAGGATAAATGGGTCGCTTACATTAGGATATCGTCATCACCTTTCTAGATAACCCTCTACATATCAGGTATGTTGTGTATGCTATAAGATGTCTCAGATAGGTCGGGAATGACCAGGGTGATGTCATGTTCGATACTATCCATTGAAGGGGTAGGCCGATTCCGTGTTGGTATAGGAGTTCACTATCTGGACCCTAGGTACATCTCTGTAGAGGTGTACTGTATGAAAGGTAGTCCTTCACCTTGTCATTTGTATGGAATACATTGTCCGAACGAGCCTCGTAAGAGTTTTGTTCGTAGAGCCTAACATATCCGGAATTTAATAATGGTAACAATTTCGGCTAAGATTCATAAGTTTACTTGCAAATATTTTCAAAAGGAAGTCATTAAAAATAATATCTCATATTTTTTGTAGCAAATGTTTTAGTTATCATAAGGTTAAAAACTCGTTCCTTGTTTATGTACTGCGTGGTCTTATGAGATACCTTTGTTTTCAAAATGCGTATTTTGAGTTTCTCACACCAAAACCCATGACCGACCCGGAGTTTATTTTCCTTTTTCCTTAAACTCTAGATGCCCTAATTATCTTGGGTAGTTTAGCAGTCAGGTTTAGTTAGAAGAAATCTGGAAGAGCTTGGAGCATGGAGTAAGAAGATTCTTTTGAAGATTGTTATCCATTTCCACCATACTCATGTACTATTGTATTCTATATTTGTAAGGACATATATTCATAACTGTTTATGTTTAACTCTGATAAATGTATTTAAATTTTCCACTGTAAAGATTATATGTTGAAATAATATATGTTATTTCATTCATATGAGGTTCTGTTCTGTCTTTATTTTCTTTCTTACCCTTAACGATCGAGTTTCGGACACTTGGATTTGCGGTACATGAATACCGAGGATGTACTGGTGTCGATTTTTGAGGGCGGATGAGACGACTCGACTTTCGCACCACGAAAAATCACATCATCCTGAAGAAAGAAAGGGATAGAGAATAGAAAGAAAGAGAAGAAGAAAGAAACAACACATCAGAATCTAAACAGCGGAACGAATAAATTATATTAATAACATAAGTATTACATAGTTTACAACACTAATCAGAGTTACACAGCATATACATCACATACTAGACAGTTATAAACACCTGTCTAGTTATACAACTCAATACCAAAGATACAACACAGAGAACACATAGCGGAACTATATATCTAACGCAGAAGCCTCCTGCTCCATTGCTCCTTCACAATTCGTCAAAGCTAACCTGAATCCCTTGGATACTCGAAAAGATTTGAGTATCCAAGAGTTCATGAAAAACAAAAGATAAACTCCGGGTCAGACATGGGTCTGGTGCGAGTAACAGGTTAAAGTTGCTTAATTTTAAAAACCTTTTGAAAAGAAAAGGTATCACGTATGACTTCCCACACATAAACATGGAAAAGTTTTTACCTTACGCTAACCAAAACATTTGATAGGAAATCCAGTGATATTATAATAGGTCTAGGGTTTTCAAGTAAATATAGAATAGCCAAAATTGTTACATTATTAAATTCTAGCTATTAGCCACCAAAGTGGGTAATACAATCAAAACCGTTGGCACTTATTGGCTTTTGGATTCCATCAATGGCAGGGCTACTGGGGTACCGTCCGTCACAGTACATGGCCTAGATCACCGTACCGAGGACCACTCCCGATCCCCTGCAACACAAGACCGGAACCATCCCTTACTGGACAGTCCCGAACAAGACAACCCCGCAGTTGGCGTACGTTCCAACCGCCCACAGCCGAAATAAAAAGGGACTTCTAGACAGGGGAAAAATCTTGCTCTCAAGTGGGGGCTACCCACGAAGCCTTGCTGCACCTCCCCTGTTTTAGCCATTCCCGGTTGATGAGGCTTGAGGCTACGATTACCTTTATAGGACACATCACATAGAATGCTCATCGTCCACCTGATGATGTTCTGAAAGCATTCAATTCATACAAGTTCGTTCCGGGTTCGAACGAAACCGAAGGCACTATCTCGTTGCACTCATATTGGAATCACCCTCAGAGTCAACGACCATGGCCCTTGCACTCTATATCACCATCTCGAACCTATAAGTACTATTCCGTCAAACTTATTACGGAATCACCCACAGAGTTATACTGACGTATAGTTCTTACACCTCGAGTCTTCACTTGCTCCACTTGGATTTACGACCTAACGTTAATTTGGATCGATGTGGTTTTCGGATATCCAAATATGGAAACCTGATCTCGGTCTCATCGAAATCCAAAACATGTCTTTTAAGGCCAATTTGTTTTATAGTTTAAAACAATTCAATTATCTACATACACACAGATAGATAAATCACAGATTCACAATAGGTAATCAACATTATCATCACAACAGATAATCTATATCATCATCATCAAAAGATAATCCAAATCATCATCACAATGCAACCAATGCATCCATATCACTCAACATTACTTATCTCATATCTGAGATTCAAACAAATCAAGGCAAACGATATCATCCATCCATATAAGCAATGATCTATAATCACCAATTATAATTAATTTAAAGTGAATTAAATTAACTACATCATTCTCTAGTTAATTTAAAGTGAATTAAATTAATTACTTCATCAATATAAATCTTGCTTACATAACCTTTAATTAATAACAAATTAATTAATCAATCATCTTCCAATTGATCACTTTAATTAATCACCTTTGATTAATTATCTCTTAATTACATTTATGTAATTATCCTTTAATTAATTTCACAAATTAATTACACTTAACCAAATTCAGTAATTAATCTTTAATTACTTCATAAATTAATTAACTATAATTAATTACATATCCTTAATTAATTACATTAATTAATTACCTTTAATCACTTATTATTGATTAATTAATCTTAATTAATCAATCTTAATTACATTATTAATTATCTTAATTAATCATATCTAATTACATTTTAATTAATTACCTTATTTAAATTAATTACATTAATAATTAATCTTAATTTAACCCATAATTGTTAATCACCCTTAATTAACCACATTCAGTAATTATCTACCCATAATTACTTTACTAATAAATTAATTACTCCTTAATTAATTATCTCAAATTAATCCCTTGATTAATTTACAAAGTAATTATACTTAAATAACTTCATTATCAAATCACCTTCAAATTAATTACATACAGTAATTACCCATTAACTACTTCTCTAAGTAATTTCTCTTTATTTAATTACATTAAGTAATTATACTTCACAAATCATTTATTGATTATTCTAAATTAATTAAACTGAATTAATTAACTTAATCAAATCAAATTAAACTTAATTAATTACAATAAGTAATTAATTTCCTTAATTACTTCCATAAGTAATTATATTTAATAACTTACACAAATTATTATCTTTAAATTAATTAATCTAATTAATAATTAAAATTAATCACATTAATTAGTTATTAAATAATCCTTAGTTAACGACCTTCATTAACTATTAACAATTCATTAATTATTTTCTAAAATAATTAACTTATTTTTAAATCAGTATTAATTACAAATTAATTAATCATTAATAATCCATTAGTTAACCCCTAATTATTTAATTAATTAAGTGTTAATAATAACTTAATTAATCCTTTATTACTTGATTAATTAATTATTAATCATTAATTAAAATCAAATCTTATTTAATTAATGATTAATAAATTACAAGTTAATTATTCTAAGAATAATTAATCTTAAACCTTAAGATTAAAAACTTAATTACCCTTTTATTAATTTATTAAATAAATTAATTATTCATTTAATTACCCTAATAATTAAATGAAATACAAATCATTAAATTAAAATTTAACTTTAACAAGTTTTAAAATCAATTTAAAACCTTAAATAATAAATAATACTTTTCTTGTAAAAGAGATTTTACAAAAGTTAAAACAAATTCTTTTTAAATTCTAAAACATTTAAATTTTACTTTATCAATCAAAATTGTTTAAACACTTAAATTTATATAACTTAAATTTATTTTAAATCAAAGATTCAAATCCAGATTTGAATTAGTTTAAAACTTTGTTTAAACATTCTTTATATTCAATTTCCAATTTAAATCCAAATTTCTTTTAAAAAACATTTTTAAACAATAAACGCTTTTAATGTTATTTTAAACAAATTTGAATTTAAAACTTATTTATTTCCAGCCATGATTCAAACTAAAACTTGAATTCATAATTTAAGGTTAAGTTTACTTAATTTAAATCTTACTTAGTATTTTAAATTCCAGTTCAAAATTTTGAAACATGACAGTTTTCTAACTTGAACAACTAACTCGAGCTAAATACTAAACTAACTCGAGTATCACTCATTTGAAATCAACTAAAACTGTCAGGTTTAATATCTAAACACTGTACTGACAGGTTTACCAAATCCTATAACAACAAACTCACTCGAGCAACTACAACAACCACTTCGAGTCCACCATCCCACACCTCCGAGTCAAACACCCTGAAGCTTCGAGTCAAACGCAAACTTACCCGATGAAACACAAGCTACCCTTCTTCCTCCAAAAACAGCTGACACGCCATTATCATCGTGCACCTGCACCGTCACTGCCGTCACCTCTGTCCGTTCGCGACCCCACGAGCAAGTTGCCGACCACCCCCCAACTCGATTCGGGCCTTCAAACAAATTTGCAGGACCCCAAATCAAAATTTAGCATACGAGCTCAAGAACAGGAGAAATGTCGCAACCTGGAGTTCGCCTCAATCACCAAATTCCGACCTCCAAGGAAGCTCCACCTCCGGCGACAACCACTTCCATACTTCCTCAGCCTCCCACTAGAACCTGGTCGAACTCGATCACTGTTCGAGTTTGCGGCAATCAATTCTCAGATGAACAGAATACTTAGGGTTTAAAATTTCAATTCGAAACCCCCATCATCACAACGCTTTAATCCTTCATCCAGTATTTTTCCATGATTCTACTATCACTACTCCATCACCAGAGAAAACACTATCCACTCCATCCACTTAGGTTGACAGGATCCTACCAAAACAACTTTTCTAGACAAACCAGAAATACTCTTCTAATTTCAAACTAAAATTTCTGATTTAAGTTTTAAAATTCAAATATTAGTTTAAGTAGCCAATTCATACTCTTGAATCAATGAAACTGGATGATCAAATTTCCATTTACAAAAATTTGTTCTGTTATATTTTGACTTCCAGAGTCAATTACAGAGATTTATTTTTCTTCTTCTTATATTAGTAAAGTTTTAAACTCTAACTTATTTTACATTACATACTATGTTTATATCTTAAACTATAACAAGGATTTGAGTATGATATCATGATTTTTGAACAGAATTTACATCTGAACCCTAGACAGGCAAGATCACATATTCAACTGCATGCATACATTCAGTATTAATCAAAAATGAACTTGAAATATAACATGCAAACACACTTATTTCTAGAAATAAACAAGCAACTAATTAATACTTAAGTTTATTTAGTAAAAATTGTTACTCACCATGAAAATTATGAGCAGAGCAAACTTATTTTGGAGATGCTTGAAACCTGAATTGTGTTTCAATTTCCAGAACTTCAATTTCCTATTGAACTTAAAACTTTTTATTCCAGATTCATTCACATGCTTGCTTGATAATACTGCAAATGCTTAGCTGAAATGCTTGATTCCAGACAGGCTGCAGAGATTTCAATTGCATGTTTCCAGATCCATTTGTATGTAGGCTTCCAAAAAACAATGCAGGTTTGGAATTTTTTTTGTAAACTTTAAACTTGATTTACAGTAATGCTTTTACTCTGAATCACATGCATGCTTCCAGAATAGAAATGCAAGCCTAGTTGTTGTTTCAAACAGAAAGAAGGAACTGTAGGCTTCCAGGAAAGAACATGCAAGCCTGGAGTGATCTGCTGTTGCATGCAGATCTTGATAATGCTTCAAAACAGAAAAGAGAATGCATGCAGGTCCTTTGAGTTGAAAATTGGTTTCAGGATTATACTTTTGATTTGTAGAGTGAAATTTTCAGATATCTTTGGCTTTGAGGAAAATTTTGCAGAATTGAATTGCAAATTTCAATTTAGTCATTTGATGTTTTAAAGAGGCTATGATTTTCATTTCAGGTTTGAGGAGATTTTGCATTATAGTTTTGAAAATGGTTTTGGTATTGAAGAAGATTCAAACAATTTTTGATTTGGTTCATGAGGAGCTTATTTACAGGAATTCTGTTTTTGCATGTATATGATTTCAGATTTTTAGATCTGAAAACTTTCTCAAGTTTTGAAGAAGAATTTGAAAAAAAACATGAGATGAGAAAAAGAAGTGTTTATATAAACAAATTCTTGATTTAATTAAAGAAAAATTAAAATTAAAGGGGACACTTGTTTTAATTTTAAACATTTGTCACTTTAGTTTATTTTAAGACTAACACATGTCAACAAGGGTGTTTTAGAGATACACACATGTAATTTAAGTATATTTTAGTTCTAATTTAAATTGTTTATAAATACTTTTAAACCTTAATTCTTATGTATATATAAATGAATTTATCTCTTTTTAAATTAAAAAAAATGAAACCATCAAATTGTAAATATAAGCTTATTCAAATATTTTTAAGTGTTTATTCTTCTAAATTTCACAACATCAAATTTAAATTAATTTATCAAATCCATTTAAAAAAAATCAAGTTATATATAGATGCATATATAACTCATATTAAAATTAAAAATAACAAATCCTATCTCTAACAAAATTTAGTTATGTTTATAAAAACTAAGTATTATCAATTTTATTTAAAAATAACAAATTAAATAATATTAAATAATTTATAAAAAAGATTATAAACAAATTAAGATCATTTGTAATTTGTATTTTAAACTCTTATACATAAATTTCAAGTAATATTTTAAAAAGAAAATAAGACAAAGCTTTGATGTTAATCTAATTTAAACTCATATTTAAGTTAACTAAAATATAAATTTAAACAAATAAGATTTGTCTTTAATATTTATAAACCATATAGATATTCATTAAATTTCTTTGAAAAGTTAGATGTTAAATTTAAATCAAATTTTCCAATTTACCAAATATAAATTAAAATTAGAAATTGATTCATTTACTAAGTTCAAAATCAAAGTTTATCAACTTACAATATATACAATTATATATATATATATTATAAACAGAAAACAATTTATTAGCTTTAAAAAGATAAAATCTACCCATTTAAATATTTATTAAAAGAAGATTATTAGATCAATTCAAAATTTATTATTAACAAAATTATCAATATCAATTTAATTTTAATACTGATTATTAAATTGATATTGTCAAAAATTCCAGGATGTTACAATCCTTCCCCTTTAAAAGAATTTCGTCCCCGAAATTTAAAACAAAGGTAATTTAATAATCTATCTTAAGATTTTATTTTAAAACACAAGCATATATTATCAAACATATGCTAACAACCATAGCAACCAATTCACTCAAACAAATCTAATTATCCAGATAAAATTCTGGATAGGATTTCCTAGAGTTTCCCAAATATAAATATTGGGATACTCGCTCTTTAGAATCCAAACAATCTATACTACTAGGCTATAGAGCTCCTATCCAACAAGGTCTACAAAACTAAACAGGATATCAGACTACGGACAAGTCTGTCTCTACAATCACATCCTTCTGAACTGCTGGTTCCACAATCAGAAATAGACCATACACGTACTCCCTCAGAGATACGTGAATCACATCGAATCCCAGTTATCCAAACTGACAATTCAACCTAGACAATCAAACACTAATTCTCACAAGAACACAGAAAAAATCCAAAACATCTCGGAGCTGACTTACCCAGTCTTACCCAATCTTATAGCTCTTTAAGTCGGAGAAAACTTATCTAAAATCAAATCTCCGACTCCGGAATCCAAATTCCTTCGTCTCTTATTCACAAAACACTTTTGACGATCCTGGGCTGCCTTCAACTCTCCTGATCAGCTCAACCTTCGCTGATATCTTTAGAAACACACAGAACCAAAAACAACCCAACAGTATGATCTCCTCAAGATCAATCTCAAACCAAGAATATCAACTCTACTCCATGAACATCGGAAGACTAGCTTACTTTTCCTATTCGAAAAAGTCAAAACGAAAGTACTCCCAAACTGCTTCCGCTGCACAACTCTGATAGCTCAAGAGAACACTCAATCTATCGCAAGTCACTTTTGCGATCGACCCGTCCAATATCCAAAGAAAACTGTTCTCTCTTTACCAATAAGAACAGCATACGCTTAACTAGCCAATCCATCGAAGAAATGGATCCATTCTGCTGCTTCTGAACTCCTTCAGAAAACTGCTAATCAGAAGATCTTCTTGCTAACACACAGAATACTCCGAGCTGCACTGCTGACACCGACGCCAAAGACTTCCTAATCCAAAGCTCTTCGAGAAAACTCGGACCTCAAAGCCATCCACAACATCCTGCTGAACCCAGCCACAACACCGAAGCAGATATACTTCCTAAATTTGTTCCAAAGAAACATCTTCGGAGACATCCATAGTCACTACATCTCATCACACAGCTACTACTTCCTGAGGTATCAAGATACCATCACTCGCTTTTGCCCAACCGACAGATCCAAATTCTACTCATCCAACTACAAAGATGAACTCTGAACCTTTACAGGTTACCTTGAGAGATCGATGAAATCCTTATTCCAAGCAAAACTCACTCGAGACGGTATTAGGTCTACTGTCTCGACGGATACACTTCCAACTTCAGCATTCAAATTCCAACCAATGGTAGTAGTCGTGTTACACACCCCACTACCTTATCTACCTTTATAACTTATATTGGATAACCTATACGGGTAACCCAACAAATAGGTAGAAATAATTATATATATATATATTATATAGTTTTATATAAAAATTACAAGTACGCTCTCTCAAGAAAGACACCACTCCAGAGCCTAGGTATTCACTTAACCTAACGCTCTGATACCACAATGAGACGACCCGACTTTCGCACCACGGAAAATCGCATCATCTTGAAGAAAGAAAGGGATAGAGAATAGAAAGAAAGAGAAGAAGAAAGAAACAACACATCGGAATCTAAACAGCGGAACGAATAAATTATATTAATAACATAAGTATTACATAGTTTACAACACTAATCAGAGTTACACAGCATATACATCACATACTAGACAGTTATAAACACCTGTCTAGTTATACAACTCAATACAAGAGATACAACACAGAAAACACACAGCGGAACTATATATCTAACGCAGAAGCCTCCTGCTCCATTTCTCCTTCACAATTCGTCAAAGCTAACCTGAATCCCTTGGCTACTCGTAAAAATTTGAGCACCCAAGAGTTTATGAAAAACAAAAGATAAACTCTGGGTCAGACATGGGTCTGGTGTGAGTAACAGGTTAAAGTTGCTTAATTTTAAAAACCATTTGAAAAGAAAAGGTATCACGTAAGACTTCCCACACATAAACATGGAAATTTTTTTACCTTATGCTAACCAAAACATTTGATAGGAAATCCAGTGATATTATAATAGGTCTAGGGTTTTCAAGTAAATATAAAATAGCCGAAATTGTTACATTATTAAATTCCAGCTACTAGCCACCAAAGTGGGTAATACAATCAAAACCGTTGGCACTTATTGGATTTTGGATTCCATCAATGGCAAGGCTACTGGGGTACTGCCCGTCACAGTACGTGGCCAAGATCATCGTATCGAGGACCACTCCTGATCCCCTACAACACAAGACCGGAACCATCCCTTACTGGACAGTCCCGAACAAGACAACCCCGCAGTTGGCGTACGTTCCAACCGCCCACACAGCCGAAATAAAAAGGGACTTCTAGACAGGGGGAAATCTTGCTCTCAAGTGGGGGCTACCCACGAAGCCTTGCTGCACCTCCCCTGTTTTAGCCATTCCCGGTTGATGAGGCTTGAGGCTACGATTACCTTTATAGGACACATCACTTAGAATGCTCATCGTCCACCTGACGATGTTCTGAAAGCATTCAATCCATACAAGTTCGTTCCGGGTTCGAACGAAACCATAGGCACTATCTCGTTGCACTCATATTGGAATCACCCTCAGAGTCAACGACCATATCCCTTGCACTCTATATCACCATCTCGAACCTATAAGTATTATTCCATCAAACTCATTACGGAATCACCCACAGAGTTATACTGACGTATAGTTCTACACCTCGAGTCTTCACTTGCTCCACTTGGATTTATGACCTAACGTTAATTTGGATCGATGTGGTTTTCAGATATCCAAATATGGAAACCTGATCCCGGTCTCATCGAAATCCAAAGCGTGTCTTTTAAGGCCAAGTTGTTTTAAAGTTTAAAACAATTCAATTATCTATATACACACAGATAGATAAATCACAGATTCACAATAGGTAATCAACATTATCATCACAACAAATAATCTATATCATCATCAACAGAAGATAATCCAAATCATCATCACAATGCAACCAATGCATCCATATCACTCAACATTACTTATCTCATATCCGAGATTCAAACAAATCAAGGCAAACGATATCATCCATCCATATAAGCGATGATCTATAATCACCAATTATAATTAATTTAAAGTGAATTAAATTAACTACATCATTCTCTAATTAATTTAAAGTGAATTAAATTAATTACTTCATCAATATAAATCTTGCTTACATAACCTTTAATTAATTACAAATTAATTAATCAATCATCTTCCAATTGATCACTTTAATTAATCACCTTTGATTAATTATCTCTTAATTACATTTATGTAATTATCCTTTAATTAATTTCACAAATTAATTATACTTAACCAAATTCAGTAATTAATCTTTAATTACTTCATAAATTAATTACATATCCTCAATTAATTACATTAATTAATTACCTTTAATCACTTATTATTGATTAATTAATCTTAATTAATCAATCTTAATTACATCATTAATTATCTTTATTAATCATATCTAATTACATTTTAATTAATTACCTTATTTAAATTAATTACATTAAGAATTAATCTTAATTTAACCCATAATTGTTAATCACCCTTGATTAACCACATTCAGTAATTATCTACCCTTAATTACTCCTTAATTAATTATCTCAAATTAATCCCTTGATTAATTCACAAAGTAATTATACTTAAATAACTTCATTATCAAATCACCTTCAAATTAATTACATACAGTAATTACCCATTAATTACTTCTCTAAGTAATTTCTCTTTATTTAATAACATTAAGTAATTATACTTCACAAATCATTTATTGATGATTCTAAATTAATTAAACTGAATTAATTAACTTAATCAAATCAAATTAAACTTAATTAATTACAATAAGTAATTAATTTCCTTAATTACTTCCATAAGTAATTATGTTTAATAACTTACACAAATTATTATCTTTAAATTAATTAATCTAATTAATAATTAAAATTAATCACATTAATTAGTTATTAAATAATCCTTAGTTAACGACCTTCATTAACTATTAACAATTCATTAATTATTTTCTAAAATAATTAACTTATTTTTAAATCAGTATTAATTACAAATTAATTAATCATTAATAATCCATTAGTTAACCCCTAATTATTTTTTAATTAAGTGTTAACAATAACTTAATTAATCCTTTATTACTTGATTAATTAATTATTAATCATTAATTAAAATCAAATCTTATTTAATTAATGATTAATAAATTACAAGTTAATTATTCTAAGAATAATTAATCTTAAACCTTAAGATTAAACACTTAATTACCCTTTTATTAATATATTAAATAAATAAATTATTCATTTAATTACCTAATAATTAAATGAAATACAAATCATTAAATTAAAATTTAACTTTAACAAGTTTTAAAATCAATTTAAAACCTTAAATAATAAATAATACTTTTCTTGTAAAAGAGATTTTACAAAAGTTAAAACAAATTCTTTTTAAATTCTAAAACATTTAAATTTTACTTTATCAATCAAAATTGTTTAAACACTTAAATTTATATAACTTAAATTTATTTTAAATCAAAAAGATTCAAATCCAGATTTGAATTAGTTTAAAACTTTATTTAAACATTTCTTTATATTCAATTTCCAATTTAAATCCAAATTTCTTTTAAAAAACATTTTTAAACAATAAACCCTTTTAATGTTATTTTCAGCAAATTTGAATTTAAAACTTATTTATTTCCAGCCATGATTCAAACTAAAACTTGAATTCATAATTTAAGGTTAAGTTTACTTAATTTAAATCTTATTTAGTATTTTAAATTCCAGTTCAAAATTTTGAAACATGACAGTTTTCTAACTTGAACAACTAACTCGAGCTAAATACTAAAATAACTCGAGTAAGTCGAGTATCACTCATTTGAAATCATCAACTAAAACTGTCAGGTTTAATATCTAAACCCTGTACTGACAGGTTTACCAAATCCTGTAACCACAAACTCACTCGAGCCACTACAACAACCACTTCGAGTCCACCATCCCACACCTCCGAGTCAAACACCCTGAAGCTTCGAGTCAAACGCAAACTTACCCGATACAACACAAGCTACCCTTCTTCCCCCAAAAACAGCTGACACGCCATTATCATCGTGCGCCTGCACCGTCGCTGCCGTCACCTCTGACCGTTTGCGACCCCACGAGCAAGTCGCCGACCACCCCCCAACTCGATTCCGGCCTTCAAACAAATTTGCAGAACCCCAAATCAAAATTTAGCATACGAGCTCAAGAACAGGAGAAATGTCGCAACCTGGAGTTCGCCTCAACCATCAAATTCCGACCTCCAATGAAGCTCCACCTCCGGCGACAACCACTTCCATACTTCCTCAGCCTCCCACTAGAACCTGGTCGAACTCGATCACTGTTCGAGTTTGCGGCAATCAATTCTCAGATGAACAGAATACTTAGGGTTTAAAATTTCAATTCGAAACCCCCATCATCACAACGCTTTAATCCTTCATCCAGTATTTTTCCATGATTCTACTATCACTACTCCATCACCAGAGAAAACACTATCCACTCCATCCACTTAGGTTGACAGGATCCTACCAAAACAACTTTTCTAGACAAACCAGAAATACTCTTCTAATTTCAAATTAAAATTTCTGATTTAAGTTTTAAAATTCAAATATTAGTTTAAGTAGTCAATTCATACTCTTGAATCAATGAAACTGGATGATCAAATTTCCATTTACAAAAATTTGTTCTGTTATATTTTGACTTCCAGAGTCAATTACAGATATTTATTTTTCTTCTTCTTATATTAGTAAAGTTTTAAACTCTAACTTATTTTATATAACATACTATGTTTATATCTTAAAATATAACAAGGATTTGAGTATGACATCATGATTTTTGAACAGAATTTAAATCTGAATCCTGGACAGGCAAGATCACATATTCAACTGCATGAATACATTCAGTATTAATCAAAAATGAACTTGAAATATAACATGCAAACACACTTATTTCCAAAAATAAACTTGAAATACTCACCTTGAAAATTATGAGCAGAGCAAACTTATTTTGGAGATGCTTGAAACCTGAATTGTGTTTCAATTTCCAGAACTTCAATTTTCTATTGAACTTAAAACTTTAATTCCAGATTCATTCACATGCTTGCTTGATAATACTGCAAATGCTTAGCTGAAATGCTTGATTCCAGACAGGCTTCAGAGATTTTGCATTTTTTCAGATCCATTTGTATGTAGGCTTCCAGAAAACAATGCAGGTTTGGACTTTTTTTTTGTAAACTTTAAACTTGATTTACAGTAATGCTTTTACTCTGAATCACATGCATGTTTCCAGAATAGAAATGCAAGCCTAGTTGTTGTTTCAAACAGAAAGAAGGAACTGCAGGCTTCCAGGAAAGAACACGCAAGCCTGGAGTGATCTGCTGTTGCATGCAGATCTTGATAATGCTTCAAAACAGAAAAGAGAATGCATGCAGGTCCTTTGAGTTGCAAATTGGTTTCAGGATTATACTTTTGATTTGTAGAGTGAAATTTTTAGATATCTTTTGTTTTGAGGAGAATTTTGCAGAATTGAATTGCAAATTTCAATTTAGTCATTTGATGTTTTAAAGAGGCTATGATTTTCATTTCAGGTTTGAGGAGATGTTGCATTACAGTTTGGAAGATGGTTTTGGTTTATGAGGAGCTTATTTACAGGAATTCTGTTTTTGCATTTATATGATTTCAGATTTTTAGATCTGAAAACTTTCTCAAGTTTTGAAGAAGAATTTGAAAAAAAAATGAGATGAGAAAAAGAAGTGTTTATATAAAAAAATTCTTGATTTAATTAAAGAAAAAATAAAATTAAAGGGGACACTTGTTTTAATTTTAAACATTTGTCACTTTAGTTTATTTTAAGACTAACACATGTCAACAAGGGTGTTTTAGAGATATACACATGTAATTTAAATATATTTTAGTTTTAATTTAAACTGTTTATAAATACTTTTAAACCTTAATTCTTATGTATATATAAATGAATTTATCTCTTTTTAAATTAAAAAAAATGAAACCATCAAATTGTAAATATAAGCTTATTCAAATATTTTTAAGTGTTTATTCTTTTAAATTTCACAACATCAAATTCAAATTTAAATTAATTTATCAAATCCATTTTTAAAAAAATCAAGTTATATATAGATGCATATATAACTCTTATTAAAATTAAAATAACAAATCCTATCTCTAACAAAATATAGTTATGTTTATAAAAACTAAGTATTATCAATTTTATTTAAAAATAACAAATTAAACAATATTAAATAATTTATAAAAAAGATTATAAACAAATTAAGATCATTTGTAATTTGTATTTTAAACTCTTATATATAAATTTCAAGTAATATTTTAAAAAGAAAATAAGACAAAGCTTTTATGTTAATCTAATTTAAACTCATATTTAAGTTAACTAAAATATAAATTTAAACAAATAAGATTTGTCTTTGATATATATAAACCATATAGATATTCATTAAATTTCTTTGAAAAGTTAGATGTTAAATTTAAATCAAATTTTCCAATTTACCAAATATAAATTAAAATTAGAAATTGATTCATTTACTAAGTTCAAAATCAAAGTTTATCAACTTACAATATATACAATTATATATCTATATATTATAAACAGAAAACAATTTATTAGCTTTAAAAAGATAAAATCTTCCCATTTAAATATTTATTAAAATAAGATTATTAGATCAATTCAAAATTTATTATTAACAAAATTATCAATATCAATTTAATTTTAATACTGATTATTAAATTGATATTGTCAAAAATTCCAGGATGTTACAGCCGAAAATCCTGGTTCGTTACAAAGAGTGTTGTGGTCAGTTACATTTTGGAGGAACTCCTAGAGCTGGAAAACGTGTCCATTAGTCTCCCCTTAGAAGATAGCATTACACCTACATATCACCAAAAGAAGATTTTTGTAGGATTAGTTACTTTGCCCTGACTTTCTTTGTGCTCGTATTTTGATGTTGACTTTCCTAATGCTTGTTTTTGTGGTTAACTCGTTTTCATGCCAATCATAAGCTGGCTTTTAAGCAGTCTTATGTTTCTTTAAGGGTTGACTCGCTTTTATGCAGTCTTACGTTACTTAAGATTGTGGGTTGCAGATTTATGGATCTTAAGGCTAATTAAACACTAAAGGAGGAAGGGGGAGGGTGAATAGTGCTTTCTAACTTATCCAAATACTTTTAATTTTCTTTTAATATTAATATTAAATCAAATTTACAAAACATTATATACTAACAATCAGTCACAGATGCAATCATAGATAAAAATAAAAGCAATAAAGTAAAGTAGGAGCTAGAGAGATGATACTAAGGATTTTATACTGGTTTAGATTTCTCTTACATCTAGTCCCGTACCATTGCTTGTACAGATTTCTTTTTAATGCCAATCTTTAACTAGGTAGAAGGAAAACCCAAATACAATGTCAATTTCAAGGCTACGAGACACACCCACCTGTATCTCATGTCCGGGGTAAACTCACTTGATTTGACTAGGCTACTTGCTTATGCACTAGATTAGAATGGACTATCAAACACACTTACTTGATTCGAATGGGCTATAAGCACACCTATTTGATTTGAACAAGCTACATTCCAAAGACAAATTCTTGTACATTGGATACAATGGATCCTATATCCTCATATATAGCACTTTGATCTTTGAAATGAGAGAGATGTTTCCAACATAGTAAGAAAGTAGTATTGAATCAATATAATGAAGTATGAATTGATTGTATATGATTTTTAAGAGAATAGAGTATAATTTTTTAAGAGAATTTTCAAGAGAGTAAGGTATGGGAAGAAAATAAGCAATTAGTTATTTAAATATTCGTTTTCATTCCCTTAAAATAGTAAATTAATTGATGTATCTATTTTTGAAGAGTAGTGTTGAATAGACGCATCCATTCAAAATTTGAAAAACCATTTGGCGGCATGTTTGTCGACAAATTCTATATATGTATATCTACATATTGTAACATCCCGGAATTTTGGACAATATAAATTTAATAATCTGGGTTTAAATTTATATTGAATTGATATTTTTGTTAATAAATTTGATATTGATTTAAATAATCTTCTTTGTTTAAATATTTAATTTGTGAAATTATTTTTGATAAGTTAACAAATTGTTTTCTATTTAATAATGTATATGTATTTATATATTTTAAATAGACAATTTGTTTTATTTAAATTAGTATAGTAAAATTTTAATATGTTTTGTAAATAGAAATTTTGATTTATTTTTAATTTGAGCTTTTCAAAAATATTTAATTAAATACTATATGATTTTATATATGAGATAAATGTCTTAATTGGTTTAAAAATTCATTTTTCATTCAAGTTGTATATTAAAATATTTTACAAACTCTTTTATAAATTTGTTTTAAAGGTTTCTTTTCAAATAAACTACTTGTATATCATTTTATTTATAATAATAATACTTTGCTTTATTTCTTTTGAGAATCATTTAAATACATATTTATGTATAAGATTTAATTAACAATGTTTAATACTTACTTAACTCTAATTATAAATGCTTATTAATTCACAAAGACATGTGTACATATATTAGAGATTAAAGCTAACAAATGTAATCTTATCACATTTTTAAAATGACATGTGTCCATTTCATTTTCATTTTTCTTTTAATTCATTTAAAACTGAAAATACATTCTTATTGAATTGTGTCTTCATTCATATTCATATTTTTGTTCTTAATCAAGAAGACCAAAACTTCATTCTCCACCATACAAGTCTGCATATACTATGCATTCAATTCCTCTTCATAAACAAGCAAATATTCAGACCTGCATGCAACTCTTCAAATTATTCAAACCTGCATCAACATGAATATGCTCTGCAATTTCAAGTTCTGCATCAAACAAACTCCTCTTTCCCAAAATTATAACCTGCAGACATGCATTTCAATCTTCACCATTTAAGGCTCTGCATATATCATTTATAAACAAAGAAGCTCTGCAAATTTCAAGCATTAGAAGGCCTGCACAACAGTTTAAAGCATGCATGTTAAATCAATGAAGCTCTACATTTCTAAGCATCTGAAGCATGAAGGGGTCTGCATTTTAAAAGCAAATTCAAGCCTGCATTTCAATTTAAAAGCAAGGAGAGCCTGCATGTTTTAAAAGAGCATCAAGGAGCCTGCATTTCATCTTTTAAAATCTGGAATGGAACCTGTATAGTTGAATGTGCTCTGCATATTTGGAGGTGCTCTGCATAGTTGATTATGCTCTGCATTTTGGCAAATAAGGTGAGTAACACTTAATTCAAAGTAAATTAAGTAGGATTGTTTGCTTGATTTTCTGATAAGTAAAAGTTTGCACATGTTTTCTTTTTACTGCCTGTGCATATATGAATGCAATGCAAGCTTGATTTCTAAGTTTCAGATTATTATAGTTTAAGTTCAAATTTGATATAATAGTTTTCTTTCTTGATCTGATGCTATCATGGATTAGCATTTGAATGAAATTGGTTTACAAATAAATTTTGGTGAAATGATTTGGAAATGTCAGTAGTCAACCTAGTTTCACCTGGGCATAAGGAAATTTATTCCTGTGGCTTCAAAAATGCATCGAGTTCGAAGCTGTTTGGGGTATTGTTGGATGGTGAAGTGATGAATTAGTCACCGGAGTTTGGGAGTTGAAGATGGTCGAGGAGTGGAGGAACCAGCGTTGACAGGCTTGTCACTGCAGTGGGGTTAATGTTGTACAGGGGGTTGGTGTTTCAGGGTTGCAGGGAACTGTGACTCGGGTTGATCTCGGGATTTTTGGCAAATAACTCGAAGCAGAAGGATTTTTACTCGAAGTAAATATGTGACTCGAGTATGCAATTTTGGTTTCAGGTTTTATAGAACAGAAAACTGTTCTGTTCTGTGCTGTTTTAAGAAAATTTTTAAAAGTAAAGTATAATGTAAATCTGGAAATTTAAATTTAGAATCTAACTTGAGTCTGAAATTGAATTCAAAAAGTTTGAATTATTATTTTGTAATAAATTAAATGCAGAAATTCAAATTGGTTTAAAAATAAAAAAAAATATAAGAACAGGAAACTATTTGCAGGTTTTTTTTTTTTTTTTTAATATTGAAAGTGAAAGTTTAAAATTGTAAACTTAATTTGGACTTAGGCTTTAATAACCTGAATTTGAATATGAATTTAAATATGTTTAAATTCTGTTTTTGAAAATAGTTTAAATTCTGGGAAAATTTCAAAGTTTAAGTTTTTTTTATAAACAGAAAACTGTTTTCTGTTTATATGTAAAAGGTAAGTTTAAATTTTTAAAGTGGAAATTTAAAATGAGTTTTAGTTTGAGTTTGAATATGAATTCAAATTTTAATTGTCTGAAATTTGAAACCATATTGTGTTTTTAAATTTAAATTTGATTTTAAACCTTCAAATATAAAATGCATTATTGTTTTGCATTTGAAGTAAGAGGTTAAGTATTTAAATTAGGAATTCAAATGAATTCAAAACTGAGTTTAAAATCTGGATTTAAATTTTTAAGCTTCAGTTTTAAAATAAGGATTTAAATTTAAATTGCTTTTAAATGATTTGCATTTGAATTGAAGGTGGAATTGTAGAAAGAGTTTTAAAGAATTTAAAACTAAAATGAGTTGGAAGTTATATTTCAATTTTGAAAATTTAAAGTGATTTCTTTAAATTGTTTTGAATTTGATTTGAATTGAGATTTAAATTCTTTTCAACTTATTAATTAAGTATATGTTTCTTGTAAACATATAAGATTAAGTTGTATTGTTTAAAATCTTATTTTAAATAAGTTTGAGTCTTAAGTTTAAAAGAAATGTTAAAATGTAAATTTAAAAACATTTTGTTTTTAAATGCTAGATTAAATAGAAATGTTTATTTAAAGATAAATAAATGTTTAATGATTGGATTCATTAATTATTATGGTAATTAAGATGAATATTAATTATTTAATTAATTAATAATGTGGATGTTTAATTAAATAATTAATGATTTTTAGTTTGATTTGAGATTAATTAATTTAGTTTAATTAATCTATAATTAAGGATGGTTAACTAAATTTTAATTTATGATTAAGATTTATTTAATGAAGTGATTAATGGTAATTAAGTTTTTAATTAACACTTAGTTAATTAATAATTAGAGATTAATTAAATAGTAATTAAATATTAATTACTTAATAACTAATGATGATTAATTTAAGTAATCCTTAATTAAGTAATTAAGAAATGATTAATGAAGTCATTAACAGTTAATTAATGTGATTAATTTTTGATAATTAATTAGATTTATTAATTAATAATCAATTATTTAGGTTTAATTACTTAATGAAAGTAATTAGTGAATTAATTACTTAATGTAATTAATTAAGGTTAATGTGATTTGTTTAGATTAATTAATTAAGTTTAATTGATTTAAACATTTATGGATTGTTTGATAATTACTTATGTAATTAATGAATTTATAATTGCTTAAGGAAGTAATTAATTTATAATTACAGGATGTAATTAAAGATATTTGTTATAGAAGTAATTTGGATTTTAAATTACTTTGAAATTAATCAAGGGGATTAATTTAGATAATTAATTAATAATAATTAATTATCGGGTTGAGTAATTAATGAAGTTAATTACAGAATGGTTATTTATCAAGGGTGATTAATATATATAGGGTTTAATATAATTAACTTGTGTGATTAATATTAAATGCTAACTATTTACTGTAATTAGAGATGGTTAATCAGTAATGATTAACTGAAAAAGAATAATGAGATGATTATTTATAAATTGATTTGAAATCAATTGATGGTTAAGTTAAGCAGGATTTTATTGATAAAGTAATTAATTTAATTCATTTTAAATTAATTAGAGATTGAGTAATTAATTTAATTCACTTTAAATTAATTATAGAAAGTGTGATCATTAGATCATTTGCTTATGTTTGATGATTGGTATTGGTTGTTAGTATGGTTTGTAATCTCAGTTATGAGATGAATAGAGTATGTGATATGGATGCATTGGTTGCTTTTGGATGATAATATGTATTATCTGATTATGATATGATTATCTGTTGATAATGATAATGTTGATTATCTGAGGTGTTGTGAATTATCTATCTGTGTATATATTTAGATAATGAATTGAATTGTTTTAAAACTTAAAACAACTTGGCCTTAATAAGACACGCTTTGGTTTTCGATGAGACCGGGATCGGGTTTCCATATTTGGACATCCGAAAACCACATCGATTCCAAATAACGTTAGGTCGTTAATCCAAGTGGAGCGAGTGAAGACTCGAGGTGTAAGGGCTATACGTCAGTATAACTCTGTGGGTGATTCCGTAATGAGTTTGACGGAATAGGTCTTATAGATTCGAGATGGTGAATCAGAGTGCAAGGGTTATTGTCGTTAACTCTGAGGGTGATTCCAAAATGAGTGTAACGAGATAATGCCTTCGGTTTCGTTCGAACCCGGAACGAACTTGTATGGATTGAATGCTTCCAGAACATCGTCAGGTGGACGATGAGCATTCTAAGATAAATGTGTCCTATAAAGGTAATCGTAACCTCAAGCCTCATCAACCGGGAATGGCTAAAACAGGGGAGGTGCAGCAAAGCTTCGTGGGTAGCCCCCACTTGAGAGTAAGATTTACCCCTGTCTAGAGGTCCCTTTATATTTCGGCTGTGTGGGACGGTTGATCATGACAACCGTCGGGGTTGTCTTATTTGGAACTGTTCAGTAAGGAACGGGTCCGGCTTTGTGTTGCAGGGGAGTTAGGGTGGCTCCTCGGTACGGTGATCTAGGCCACGTACTGTGACGGGCGGTACCCCAGTAGCCCTGCCATTGTATGGAATCCAAAATCCAATAAGTGCCAACGGTTTTGATTGTATTACCCACTTTTGTGGCTAGTAGCTGGAATTTAATAGATGTAACAATTTCGGCTATTTCTTATTTACTTGAAAACCCTAGACACTATTATAATATCATCAGATTTCCTATCAAATGTTTTGGTTAGCGTAAGGTAAAAACTTTTCCATGTTTATGTGTGGGAAGTCTTACGTGATACCTTTTCTTTCAAAGGTTTTTTAAAGTTAAGCAACTTTAACCTGTTACTCACACCAGACCCATGTCTGACCCGGAGTTATTTCTGTTTTTCTTTAACTCTTGGGTACTCAAATTTTTATGAGTAGCCAAGGGAATTCAGGTTAGGATTCAGGATTGCTTTGACGATTTGTGGAGGAGCATATGGAGCAGGAGGCTTCTGCGTATAGTTATATAATTCCGCTGTGTTTGGTATCTCTGAGTGTTGTGTTTGATTTGAGTTGTATAACTAGACAGGTGTCTATAACTGTCTAGTATGTGTTGTATATGTCTGTGTAACTCTGATATTTGATGTATACTATGTAATATTTTGTTATAAATATAATTTATTCGTTCCGCTGTTGAGATTCTTGTGTTGTTTCTTTCTTCTCTTCTTTCTTTTCTTCTTCTATCCCTTTCTTTCTTAATTCATGACGCGATTTTCCGGGAGTGGAAATCGGGTCGTGACATTTTGGTATCAGAGCTGTAGGTTGAGTGAATACCTAGGCTCTGAAGTGTGTCTTTCTTTAGGGAGCGTTAGGTTGAGTGAATACCTAGGCTCTGGAATGGTGTCTATCTTGAGAGAGCGTATTTGTATTTTTGATATATAATATATATATATATATATTTGGTTCTACCTATTTGTTGGATTACCCGTTCAGGTTTTTCCAATGTAAGTTATAAAGGTAGATGAGGTAGAAGTGTGTGTAACACAACTACCACTGGTTAGAGTTTGATGGATGAGGTTGGAAGTGTATTTGTCGAGACTGTAGACCTAATACCGTCTCGAGTGAGTTCTGTAGTGATGAAAGACTTCATCGATCTCTGAAGGTAACCTGTTAAGGTTCGGAGTTCATATTTGAAGTGCAGAGTTGAGTTTTGATCTGTCGGTTGAGCAGAAGCAAACAAGTGATGGTATCTTGATATCTCAGGAATTAGTAGCTGCGTGATGAGATGCAGTGACTATGGATATTTCTGAAGATGTTTCTTTGAAACAAGAGTAGGAAGTGAGTCTGCTCGGTGATGTGGCTGAGTTTAGCAGAGTATTCTGAGTTGGTAGGGAGTCTTCTGGCTGGGTAGTTTTTCTGAAGTGGAGTTCAGAAGCATCAGAGTGGATCTTTTCTCTGGTTAGTTGGCTAAGTTATCATGAGCTGTTCTGTTTGGTTAAGAGAAAGCAGTTTCTTTGGATTTAGGCTGAGTTGATCGCAAAAATGACTTGCGATAGTTGAGTGATCTCTTGTGTTTGTTGGAGATTGTCTGGATGTCTTCTGAAAGTCAAAGTTTGTCTGCATCTAGAGATCGAGTTTTCTTTCCAGGATTGGAGCTGGTGGTTCAGTTAGTAGATGGATGGTTCCTTGAGATAGAATTTGGTGAAGCAACTCAGGTTTGGGAGGAACATCTGAGTTTTTCTTGTGGATATGTGGAACCATATTTTCTGTGCTGGGTTGTCTGGTCTGTGCTTGTGCTCTTTGTCAGCATTTTCTTCTGTTTCGAATCAGAGTTGTGCAGCGGAAGCAGTTTGGAGATGCTTCTGTTTGTTTTTCGGTTAAGGGGAAGTCTGTTCTGTCTTCTGTTGTTGAGAAGCAGGGTTTGAGTTCTTGGTTTTTGAGTGATCTTGAGGAGATCATTGGATTGTTTTGCTTCAGTCTGTTTCTTTTGGAATCAGCAAGAGTTGAGCTGATCAGGAGTGATGTTGATAGCCCAGGATCGTCCGAAGAATTTTTATGGATAAGAGACAGAGAATTTGGATTCTGGAATTGGAGATTTGAATTTGGTTAAGTTTTCTCTAGGGAGCTATAAGTTTGGGAAGCTATCTCCGAAGTGTTTTGGTTTCTTCTGTGATTGGTAAGATCAGTGTTTGGCTTTTTCTAGAGTTGAATTGCCAGTTTGGATAACTGGGATTCAAGGTGTTTCACGTATCTCTGAGGGAGTATGTGTTTGATATTTCTGCTTGTAGAACCAGCAGTTTAGGATGGTTTGTTTGTTGTGTCAGACTCGTCTGTAGTCTGATATTCTGTATAGAATTGTTGTTAGGAGCTCTATAGCTTAGTAGTATTGATTGATTGTATTCTATAGAGCGAGTATCCCGATATATATATATACCGGGGAAACTCGTGAAGATTTTATCCAAAATTCTTTTGGATAATTAGATTTGTTATGAATGTGTGAATTGGTTGCTTTGGTTGTTGGCATATGATTAACATATGCCGTGTTTTAAAATAAAATCTGTAAATAGATTATTAAATTGCCTTTGTTTTAAATTTCGGGGACGAAATTCTTTTAAGGGGGAAGGATTGTAACATCCCGGAATTTTGGACAATATAAATTTAATAATCTGGGTTTAAATTTATATTGAATTGATATTTTTGTTAATAAATTTGATATTGATTTAAATAATCTTCTTTGTTTAAATATTTAATTTGTGAAATTATTTTTGATAAGTTAACAAATTGTTTTCTATTTAATAATGTATATGTATTTATATATTTTAAATAGACAATTTGTTTTATTTAAATTAGTATAGTAAAATTTTAATATGTTTTGTAAATAGAAATTTTGATTTATTTTTAATTTGAGCTTTTCAAAAATATTTAATTAAATACTATATGATTTTATATATGAGATAAATGTCTTAATTGGTTTAAAAATTCATTTTTCATTCAAGTTGTATATTAAAATATTTTACAAACTCTTTTATAAATTTGTTTTAAAGGTTTCTTTTCAAATAAACTACTTGTATATCATTTTATTTATAATAATAATACTTTGCTTTATTTCTTTTGAGAATCATTTAAATACATATTTATGTATAAGATTTAATTAACAATGTTTAATACTTACTTAACTCTAATTATAAATGCTTATTAATTCACAAAGACATGTGTACATATATTAGAGATTAAAGCTAACAAATGTAATCTTATCACATTTTTAAAATGACATGTGTCCATTTCATTTTCATTTTTCTTTTAATTCATTTAAAACTGAAAATACATTCTTATTGAATTGTGTCTTCATTCATATTCATATTTTTGTTCTTAATCAAGAAGACCAAAACTTCATTCTCCACCATACAAGTCTGCATATACTATGCATTCAATTCCTCTTCATAAACAAGCAAATATTCAGACCTGCATGCAACTCTTCAAATTATTCAAACCTGCATCAACATGAATATGCTCTGCAATTTCAAGTTCTGCATCAAACAAACTCCTCTTTCCCAAAATTATAACCTGCAGACATGCATTTCAATCTTCACCATTTAAGGCTCTGCATATATCATTTATAAACAAAGAAGCTCTGCAAATTTCAAGCATTAGAAGGCCTGCACAACAGTTTAAAGCATGCATGTTAAATCAATGAAGCTCTACATTTCTAAGCATCTGAAGCATGAAGGGGTCTGCATTTTAAAAGCAAATTCAAGCCTGCATTTCAATTTAAAAGCAAGGAGAGCCTGCATGTTTTAAAAGAGCATCAAGGAGCCTGCATTTCATCTTTTAAAATCTGGAATGAAACCTGTATAGTTGAATGTGCTCTGCATATTTGGAGGTGCTCTGCATAGTTGATTATGCTCTGCATTTTGGCAAATAAGGTGAGTAACACTTAATTCAAAGTAAATTAAGTAGGATTGTTTGCTTGATTTTCTGATAAGTAAAAGTTTGCACATGTTTTCTTTTTACTGCCTGTGCATATATGAATGCAATGCAAGCTTGATTTCTAAGTTTCAGATTATTATAGTTTAAGTTCAAATTTGATATAATAGTTTTCTTTCTTGATCTGATGCTATCATGGATTAGCATTTGAATGAAATTGGTTTACAAATAAATTTTGGTGAAATGATTTGGAAATGTCAGTAGTCAACCTAGTTTCACCTGGGCATAAGGAAATTTATTCCTGTGGCTTCAAAAATGCATCGAGTTCGAAGCTGTTTGGGGTATTGTTGGATGGTGAAGTGATGAATTAGTCACCGGAGTTTGGGAGTTGAAGATGGTCGAGGAGTGGAGGAACCAGCGTTGACAGGCTTGTCACTGCAGTGGGGTTAATGTTGTACAGGGGGTTGGTGTTTCAGGGTTGCAGGGAACTGTGACTCGGGTTGATCTCGGGATTTTTGGCAAATAACTCGAAGCAGAAGGATTTTTACTCGAAGTAAATATGTGACTCGAGTATGCAATTTTGGTTTCAGGTTTTATAGAACAGAAAACTGTTCTGTTCTGTGCTGTTTTAAGAAAATTTTTAAAAGTAAAGTATAATGTAAATCTGGAAATTTAAATTTAGAATCTAACTTGAGTCTGAAATTGAATTCAAAAAGTTTGAATTATTATTTTGTAATAAATTAAATGCAGAAATTCAAATTGGTTTAAAAATAAAAAAAAATATAAGAACAGGAAACTATTTGCAGGTTTTTTTTTTTTTTTAATATTGAAAGTGAAAGTTTAAAATTGTAAACTTAATTTGGACTTAGGCTTTAATAACCTGAATTTGAATATGAATTTAAATATGTTTAAATTCTGTTTTTGAAAATAGTTTAAATTCTGGGAAAATTTCAAAGTTTAAGTTTTTTTTATAAACAGAAAACTGTTTTCTGTTTATATGTAAAAGGTAAGTTTAAATTTTTAAAGTGGAAATTTAAAATGAGTTTTGGTTTGAGTTTGAATATGAATTCAAATTTTAATTGTCTGAAATTTGAAACCATATTGTGTTTTTAAATTTAAATTTGATTTTAAACCTTCAAATATAAAATGCATTATTGTTTTGCATTTGAAGTAAGAGGTTAAGTATTTAAATTAGGAATTCAAATGAATTCAAAACTGAGTTTAAAATCTGGATTTAAATTTTTAAGCTTCAGTTTTAAAATAAGGATTTAAATTTAAATTGCTTTTAAATGATTTGCATTTGAATTGAAGGTGGAATTGTAGAAAGAGTTTTAAAGAATTTAAAACTAAAATGAGTTGGAAGTTATATTTCAATTTTGAAAATTTAAAGTGATTTCTTTAAATTGTTTTGAATTTGATTTGAATTGAGATTTAAATTCTTTTCAACTTATTAATTAAGTATATGTTTCTTGTAAACATATAAGATTAAGTTGTATTGTTTAAAATCTTATTTTAAATAAGTTTGAGTCTTAAGTTTAAAAGAAATGTTAAAATGTAAATTTAAAAACATTTTTGTTTTTAAATGCTAGATTAAATAGAAATGTTTATTTAAAGATAAATAAATGTTTAATGATTGGATTCATTAATTATTATGGTAATTAAGATGAATATTAATTATTTAATTAATTAATAATGTGGATGTTTAATTAAATAATTAATGATTTTTAGTTTGATTTGAGATTAATTAATTTAGTTTAATTAATCTATAATTAAGGATGGTTAACTAAATTTTAATTTATGATTAAGATTTATTTAATGAAGTGATTAATGGTAATTAAGTTTTTAATTAACACTTAGTTAATTAATAATTAGAGATTAATTAAATAGTAATTAAATATTAATTACTTAATAACTAATGATGATTAATTTAAGTAATCCTTAATTAAGTAATTAAGAAATGATTAATGAAGTCATTAACAGTTAATTAATGTGATTAATTTTTGATAATTAATTAGATTTATTAATTAATAATCAATTATTTAGGTTTAATTACTTAATGAAAGTAATTAGTGAATTAATTACTTAATGTAATTAATTAAGGTTAATGTGATTTGTTTAGATTAATTAATTAAGTTTAATTGATTTAAACATTTATGGATTGTTTGATAATTACTTATGTAATTAATGAATTTATAATTGCTTAAGGAAGTAATTAATTTATAATTACAGGATGTAATTAAAGATATTTGTTATAGAAGTAATTTGGATTTTAAATTACTTTGAAATTAATCAAGGGGATTAATTTAGATAATTAATTAATAATAATTAATTATCGGGTTGAGTAATTAATGAAGTTAATTACAGAATGGTTATTTATCAAGGGTGATTAATATATATAGGGTTTAATATAATTAACTTGTGTGATTAATATTAAATGCTAACTATTTACTGTAATTAGAGATGGTTAATCAGTAATGATTAACTGAAAAAGAATAATGAGATGATTATTTATAAATTGATTTGAAATCAATTGATGGTTAAGTTAAGCAGGATTTTATTGATAAAGTAATTAATTTAATTCATTTTAAATTAATTAGAGATTGAGTAATTAATTTAATTCACTTTAAATTAATTATAGAAAGTGTGATCATTAGATCATTTGCTTATGTTTGATGATTGGTATTGGTTGTTAGTATGGTTTGTAATCTCAGTTATGAGATGAATAGAGTATGTGATATGGATGCATTGGTTGCTTTTGGATGATAATATGTATTATCTGATTATGATATGATTATCTGTTGATAATGATAATGTTGATTATCTGAGGTGTTGTGAATTATCTATCTGTGTATATATTTAGATAATGAATTGAATTGTTTTAAAACTTAAAACAACTTGGCCTTAATAAGACACGCTTTGGTTTTCGATGAGACCGGGATCGGGTTTCCATATTTGGACATCCGAAAACCACATCGATTCCAAATAACGTTAGGTCGTTAATCCAAGTGGAGCGAGTGAAGACTCGAGGTGTAAGGGCTATACGTCAGTATAACTCTGTGGGTGATTCCGTAATGAGTTTGACGGAATAGGTCTTATAGATTCGAGATGGTGAATCAGAGTGCAAGGGTTATTGTCGTTAACTCTGAGGGTGATTCCAAAATGAGTGTAACGAGATAATGCCTTCGGTTTCGTTCGAACCCGGAACGAACTTGTATGGATTGAATGCTTCCAGAACATCGTCAGGTGGACGATGAGCATTCTAAGATAAATGTGTCCTATAAAGGTAATCGTAACCTCAAGCCTCATCAACCGGGAATGGCTAAAACAGGGGAGGTGCAGCAAAGCTTCGTGGGTAGCCCCCACTTGAGAGTAAGATTTACCCCTGTCTAGAGGTCCCTTTATATTTCGGCTGTGTGGGACGGTTGATCATGACAACCGTCGGGGTTGTCTTATTTGGAACTGTTCAGTAAGGAACGGGTCCGGCTTTGTGTTGCAGGGGAGTTAGGGTGGCTCCTCGGTACGGTGATCTAGGCCACGTACTGTGACGGGCGGTACCCCAGTAGCCCTGCCATTGTATGGAATCCAAAATCCAATAAGTGCCAACGGTTTTGATTGTATTACCCACTTTTGTGGCTAGTAGCTGGAATTTAATAGATGTAACAATTTCGGCTATTTCTTATTTACTTGAAAACCCTAGACACTATTATAATATCATCAGATTTCCTATCAAATGTTTTGGTTAGCGTAAGGTAAAAACTTTTCCATGTTTATGTGTGGGAAGTCTTACGTGATACCTTTTCTTTCAAAGGTTTTTTAAAGTTAAGCAACTTTAACCTGTTACTCACACCAGACCCATGTCTGACCCGGAGTTATTTCTGTTTTTCTTTAACTCTTGGGTACTCAAATTTTTATGAGTAGCCAAGGGAATTCAGGTTAGGATTCAGGATTGCTTTGACGATTTGTGGAGGAGCATATGGAGCAGGAGGCTTCTGCGTATAGTTATATAATTCCGCTGTGTTTGGTATCTCTGAGTGTTGTGTTTGATTTGAGTTGTATAACTAGACAGGTGTCTATAACTGTCTAGTATGTGTTGTATATGTCTGTGTAACTCTGATATTTGATGTATACTATGTAATATTTTGTTATAAATATAATTTATTCGTTCCGCTGTTGAGATTCTTGTGTTGTTTCTTTCTTCTCTTCTTTCTTTTCTTCTTCTATCCCTTTCTTTCTTAATTCATGACGCGATTTTCCGGGAGTGGAAATCGGGTCGTGACACATATGCTAGTGAAAAATAAAAATTGTTTTCTTCAAAATGATTTGAAAATTCTATACTTTTTGTAAAAAATTTGAACACAGTTTTTAAATGCTTTTGGACTTTAAAAAACTTTTGTAAAATATTTTAAAAATATATTTTTTAATCAAAATATTTTTTAAATATTAAAGTGCAGAAACTAGTGATAGAGATTGGAAATTGCTACCAAGGATTTTAACACTATATACTAATGATTCTATACACTAAATTATAACCTTAAGATCTTCATATATTTATCTTTGAACTCATTAGTCTTCATATTTTATCTTGAGTCTTTATACAATATAGTCTTTGATTCAGCATCTCTGTAATATTCTGTACTATTTATTATATAACTTGGCAAAACATTAGTATCTATACTCTATATAGTTGCTGCCATCAAAATAAATAATCAAGGTATTAACAATCTTTCCCATTTTGATGATGACAACAATTAATTGTTCCTATATACAAAATATGATATAACTCTCCCTAAATGTGATACTATTTTATGAGAGACTAAATTTGAGAAACTATTTATTTAATTAATTCCAAATATGAATGTATGATACTATAATCATTAATAATAATAATTGGAATAAACTACTAAGTAAGATGTTATATACATCAAAATCCACACATAATGTTTCAAAATCAATATAAACTAGATGACATATATGAAATCAAAATTTAATGCTAAGAGTATGGAAAACAATTCAATATGACATAAATGATATTATTATATAATCCTAAGCGTCCAAATTTGACAAAGAAATTTATACATTAAATTTATTACGTAAAATTTATATGTTAAAAACCATAATAGTTACACAATTTAATCATAGCCTAATTGCAATATTTCATAAGTGTAACTATGTAAATGATAAGATTATGTTTAATAATTTTTTTTGAAGTAAATATTACTTTATTCTTATACATTGTTTATTTCTAAAAAAACATGATAATTTATAATATATTTTTGCCTAATATGCAAAGTATAGTGAGATATGTAAAGTTAAAAAATATCATTAAAAAATCATCAACAAATTTAATAATAATAAAAGAACCTGGATAAGGTAGTAAGATGATTCATCATATGTTTCAGCGTTGTTGCCATCTAGAAAGTTTTCTTTTCCAGAGAATATCATGATATGATTGATCATATATGTTTGTACCAAAAGTTGGCACAAACACCTAATAGATTATATATAGAGAAATAAATGAAAAAAATCAAAAATGAAAACCAAGGAAACAAGTAGAAAAAAAGTAAAAAACAATTACAAATATATTTATAATGGTTAGACGTTGAATGCCTACGTCTACTTTAAAGAGACAACTTTATAAGCGATTTGAACTTCTGAGTACAAGAAGGATCAAATCGTAATCCGTAATTACAATGGAGTATAGATAAAACAACAGTCTAAAAATCCTTCAAATGAGTTATGAACCGTGTATTTATAGGCACAGACGATCGAATTTCTTCCTGAAAATTCACCAGCAGAATCTCCAGAGGTAGATGAGGTCACTCAAATAATATCGTGGCCCAATTCCCAATATTTAGCGATTGGGGCCGATTGATCTTTCTGGTCACATGGTGAGCTACAATTGGTCAGTTGGTTCTCCTTTTATGCTAGCTTTATGTTTTCGGTGTTGTTTATATTGTTGCTCTCAGATTTTAAGAGATATCGATCAATTCCCGTTAAGCTTACTGCTGATACAAGTCATTCATAGCCATAGTGATCTAATCGGATTCCCTGCAAAGGGAAAGCACTGTTCCATACCTAGAATGTTATATAGACTCTTGGCTTTACTTGATTGCTACTTCATATCATTGTCTACACTTGATCTCTTTCCTCTATGATCTCCTCTCCAGGTTACTTTCCTTGTCTATCATCGAGTCTAACTTGTCTAGTCAGTCTGGATATGTCTAGGTTAAAAGGCCGGATAACATTTGCCCTCTAAAATACATCTTGTTTCGAACATGACGTACTTTGACCGAAGCAAGTTAGAGTCGCCAGAAGGAATTCCATTCAGTTTTCTAAACAATTATTATCCTTCTTTTGAATTATGTTTTCAAAGAGTCGTATCTCTTTCCATTCATCATGACGCTTGATCGATATTTGTCAATACAAAATCGGGGTGTAATCCCCAGATTTTGTCTCTGCTTGGTTCCATTGAGCTTGTTGATTGAGCTAGAAGGCTTTGCTTATCTATAAAGATATCTTTTCTATCAGATTTAGGTAATAATATACTCCATCGATTCAAGGGATTGAATGCTAGGTATGTACACATGCATGTTCATGGGTCGTTGCCGATATCATGTAGTTGAAGTAAAGAGCATTCCAATTTTCTGTTTCTATTCTTCTCTTTTATTTTTTTCTTAAAACATTAGTAAGGGGGCATTCGGTACTAATCCCCTATGTAGGGGATTGGTACCGATCCCTTAGTGTAAATGGACTTAGACAAATTTCAATCCCGAGTAAGTGGGTTGCGTTCATATATAAGCTATGGACTTAGCTTAGTCCACTTCACCAATCTCATTTATCCAAACGAATCGATCTGATCGTTAAGTTTCCTTCACGTCTGTCATTGCTGAACTTGTGATTTACTAGCACAAATCACAAATTTCCACCTACTTGAACTTCCATCCTCCTTAAACCATTCTCCATTATATTCAAGTGATTCGCCGCCCTCACTAGTTCTATTTTGTTACCCAACTTTAATGTCTTAAAGTCGAACCGAACTCGTCTCCTGCTCTCGCGCTTACACTCAATTTCATATATATAGATGGATTACATTTTAATTGTATATAATTGGGATTATGTGATGAGACGATGGATGTTTCCTTGTTGATTGTTATGGGTTAGGGTTTGGTGGTGGATTAGACTGGTGATTGGAGTAATGGTATGGTTTAGCGATTGATGTGGATCTAGCGGCGATGATTATGGAGCAATCGATGTTGATTAAATTATCGGTTGAAGGTTGGTTCCAAGCGATCGGTTATAACGTGTGGAAGATGAAGGGAAGTGGTAGTGAGGAGGATCAGTGATAGATGTTGGAGTAGTGATCGGTTATAGGGATTAGGTTATGATATATGAGTGTGAAGTGATTGGTTAGAGGATATTGGAATGATGGATCAGAGATAGGCAATTGGCTTTAGGTGCTGAGGAGATGAATATAGTGACCAGTTTAGGCATTAGGGAGTTCAAAGATGCATAAGGAAAATCTTCCTAGGGATGGATCATGTACATTCCCTCTGCCTAATGGGATTTATCCATTTTCCAACCTTATTCAAGAACACTTGAACTTTAGGACTTGATCACCTAAACTTGTATGCATGAATGAACCCAAGTGCTTCCATATGAGCATGACCATGTGAACAAACTTCGACATGAATGTTTGCATATCCAATATTGGACTTGAACTTAAACACTTAAACTCCAAGTTGGGACTTGACCATGATCTTAGCACTTTGACTTGAATACCAATGCATATGACTTAGAGTGTGAATGTTTGGACTTTGCATTTAAACTTATATTACTTGAATCATCGAAAACCAAAGTCGCACACTTTTGAATATGACTTGAACATGAACAAGTATAACCTATAGTTTCGAATAAACTTGGATGAAAATTTTGTACTCCAATATGCCGATGTCTAATCCTAGAGCTTAATAAAATCCACAATCGATCGACATGAAAGCTGATTTGTACGATCAGCTTTAAAGGTCACTCCGGCCAAATCCTAGAGTCTTATCATAACTGTCATTTTAATTCCGAACTGTTTATCACTACACTGCATAACACTACACCACACTGCACTAGTACACAATTAGCATAAGGGAACAGGTTTATTTTTTTAATGATTACTATCTGCTGAGTTTGATAGCTATGGGTTCCAGATGCTCGAGGAGTTTAGCTGCTATAGGCGCTGAATAAACTTATTCATATGAAAATCCCGATTTTGAATCAAGCTCAACAATGATATTTGCTCAATACTCTCCAGGCCAGCAATCTAAACAGCCCAAAAGTTCTCTTTAAGTGCCTGAAATCCCTTTGAATCCTAAAGCAGAAATCGAGCCAGCTCCCAACACTTTAGAAGATGACATATTTTTGAATGACAGAAGACTCAGTGGCTTCAAAGGTTAATGAGGCCTCCCTCTCAAGGCTATGCATTAAACATGGGATTTTATACGAAGATGTGTGAATCCCGTCTCGTAGAGATAGAGCTCACTTACGCCCAGAAGGGTATACTGCATGCAACAAATTCATGTGGTCGGCTAGTATAATTCCACCCTTTAATCTATCCATCCAAAAAATGTTGTACTATTTAAGACCGGTAATAGCTCAACTGCATCTGAACAGCTATGTCTTTCTGCACTACACGTGCATGACATTCCTCGAGTTCTTGTATCATCAGCCGAGTCCAGAAGACATTAGATTCATTTATAATCTCAAACGGTGAAGACGGAGCCTCTCATACACTTTCCTCGAGTTAGTCACAAACTATCAGGTCATAACCGACGCTTGGATCAAACTGAGAACTTTTAACAATAAATGGTTCTACATGCGCCGCCTACCCAATTTTGCAGGATGATAGTTGGAAGGACGTAAGTGTTGCTTTTTAAGTCCATTTATTTGAATCATATGCTAAACTAAGCAACTTTTTGTTGAACGATATAGCTTTCCATCTATGTCCTACCTACGACATATACTCGGAGGCGGTTTCAGTGCTTAAAAGTATATCGGTGGTGGACAAAGACATCAGTTCTCTTCTCATCGACAAGCGCCTTTTGTCTTCGACTTACTAGAAGAAGGCGTAGCATGGGACAACTTGTAAATACCAAGGATGAAGTTATAGAGAAAAGAGCCGCGTTGGTTAAGGAGGTAAAGAAGTCGATCCTATCGTGCCACCAGTCAAAGGGACTCAGGATGTTGTCAAGGAAAGCGAGGTGATGGGCGATGGTAATGAGCCCACGGTTGAATCCTCTCTAGGCCCACAACTCCCTGCCTTGGAAAAGCAAAAAGGAAAAAGGCTCGTATATAAGCTTCGCAGAGGGCATGTCTCTCAGAAACCCAAATCCACCTCTGCTACTACTAATCAATCTAGCTCTTTGCCTTTGGAAAGTCTATTTGAGAGGCCATCGAAAATCTCACTCCTAGACGATGTCAGAAATTATGATTTTGCCAACCTAAGCCTTAGGGCAGTCTAAATCTCCTATTTGATTTGGCCCTGATATTACCCATACTGAGATTGTAAAGATTACTCTAGTGAGCAAAGTTCCAACAATTGGTTCATGGAGGGGGGACATTGGGACATTCACGATCACATGCACTACACCGCTCGACGATTATCCACCTTTAACTCTAGTGATTCTTATGCACTTTCATTTTGTTTTTAGGCTCGATGTTATGGCCCATTACTATGATTGCTTAAAGAGATCAGCGTACTCTCAGCCGTCTTAGTTTGGCCCCATTTGTGGTCCGGACCCCGGTCGAGACAGAGAAGGGTATGAAGGAAGAGAAGACGGAGAACGAACCTACGAATCTAAGGACTCATTATCCAAATGTAAATCAAAATCTCAGTCTTCTCACAGTAATGGTGTTGGTTAACACCCTACTATATATAGTATCAGTAAATTTATGCCTCACTCTCTCACTTCGGCCATTGCGCTTTAGCAACATTTGGGTTCTTCCGACGCCCGTCGATCTTTGGAATGCCATCTGGCATAGAGGGTCCTGATACTTTATCCCGCGGCCATGATAGATGGGCCCTCTCAGCCCCGACTGCTTTTGATGCTACTGCTGCTGAGATGTTGGCCGAGCTCAAGGCCACATTTCCTAAATTGTGCTTTCATGAATTCAAATTTGTTCTCGCTTTGCATCCAATTCCTCTAGAGGCCAAGGACATAGTGCTCTCTTATGTTAATGATGTCTATGTCCAGCATATCACAACTCTCCATGTGGCCAAGAGAATCTCTAGGGTATCGATGGAAAGGAAACACGAAATTGATCGCTTAGCTCTTTAGGCGATCCACGACAAAGACATTATCAAATGCTTGGATGAGGAGGTCAAGCAGTTTGGTACAAAGCTAGCCGATGTTGAGAAAAATGCCAATGAGTCATTTGAAGCCGTTGAGCGTTTAATAAAAGTGCATCAAGCTAAACTGGACACTGCCATTCATCGCAACGCTACTTTAGCCCTCGAAAAAGGCATTTTATAGAAGGAAAGGAGGCGTTGAAAATAGACAATGATGCTTTGGCCCTTTATATTAAATAGTTTGAGGAAGAGCTTGAGAAGAAATAGAAGGAGAATCTTAAGGCTCAGCTGGAGTCTCAACGATACTGCAAGGAGATTATCAAGGCTTGCAAAGCTAAGATAGAGGCTAATAATCAACTTACACAGATAGAGGCCTTTAAGAAAGAGGCTAGGGAGACAGGTTCGACAATGATAAAGGATGAATTTGATCTGCTATTGATATATTATAATGCAAACATATGATGAATCGCAACCCCTGCTTCCTTGAAGAGGGGTATCCTGAATTGCTCGTCGAAGGCTGGGATTAAATTGTAGATTTGAAAGTCCTTTGGTGGTGTTGAAGTAAATAAAGAGCATCTCATTTGTGAAATTTACACGATGAAGAGCTTGATGAGCTTAAGGCTACTCCGCTCAGTTTACTTAACGATCCAGCGATCACCGAAAATGAAAAAGATGATGGTAAAGCCTAAGGATCTGGTTCCCAAGGTTCCCTACTACTTAAGTAGCTAGTGTATCAATTTCTCATGCCCTAGAAATGGATGCGGGCTACAACCCAAATCATCCAGGGATATACACATCCTTTAGACTCTCTTTGACTTTGGAAGGTGGCACTCCATCTATGACCGATGGTCAATCTAGTGAATGTATATCTCTTACTTCTCCATCATTTGAGAAGGTTTATGTCTCACACCTGATAGTTATGGGATTACCTATTGGTTTTCATGAAATTGCAGGTCTATTTGCATCTATCCATGCACCCGATAATAATATTTCCCTAGGATAGCAGGCATAAACTGCGGGGCCTATAACGACAGTCAATGTACAAGTGCTACCTACCGATCAACCCGTTGAGATTCCAAGCCCAGATGCTGAAGTCATAGGAGCTCTACATGAAGAAAATGCCGATGACCAACAAGGCCAGGATGAAATTGAGGATTTCGTAGCTACCCATGCCTTCAAACATAATGGTAAACATAGCATAAAGAAGTGCATTGGAAAGGAGGAGCTGGAGTTGCAAACCAAGAAGGAGAGTTCCAAAGTGGACATTACTCCTCTTTAAGTTATACTGATGGGAGGCGTTACTCTTGAGGAGGTCAATCCTTTAATATCCCAAAGTAAGATGGCTTCTATCTCTTAAAGCATCTCTTCTAAGGGTAGTAAGAGAAAAAAGGGGTTGAAGTGGAGAGGATAATGGGGTAGCTTCGGAGAATCCACTCCGAAGAAGCCTAGAAAAAGGGAAGAATAGTCGTCGAACCAGCTTGGACAGTGCATGGCTAGGTACCTAGTTTCAATTTGTTAGCCCCAATTATTCGAGTATGGCCCAGTTTTTTGTTTTTGGTTTCTAAAATAAATTTGTACTTAGTTTCCAAGTATGTGAGTAAAGATTCTTTCATCTCTTTTTATCTTTTGTACAAAAAATTTCTAAGTGTTCGAGCTATTACATTTCTTATTCAATGTCCTTGCGAGTCATTACTCATCGTTCAAGTTTTAATATCTTTTTGATTGCACATAGCTTCGGCGTCGATCCGACAATCCCATCTCAAGGCCTCCTTTTGGTCGTAGCCTTAAGTTGCATCAAACTATAGGTGTAAGCCATAGTGTGGCGCTATCATGTTCAGCGGCTAAGTGACTATACTCCTACACTCAGCCTTGGTTTGGCGGAGTTATTTCATAGACGGTCCGGTTCCATCTATGATGAGTTTATACTCCTGTTGAGTTCAAGCCAAAGTTTGAGAATGAATAACTGAATCACACTCATTCACTCGTTTATACTCTTATCTACATTATGGGGATTGGAGTTAGTTGATAAGCAGTCAATCACGCCCATTTGATTTTAATAATCTAGTCCACACTTTGATGACTGAGTTTTTTCTCAGAAATGGTCGGATCACATTTCCTTTGATTAATTACCTTGCCTCCAAGTCTGGGGAAAAAGTTGAAGAGTGGTCGGTCGTATCATGACCACTTTTACTTCTCATTCTTCCCGTCGAATCAGGAGACGGAGTTAGTAAACGGGTAGTCGAGTTACACCCGTTCTCTATTCTAGATTCAGCCCACTAGATTGCAGGCGAGAGTTAATGATTGAATGGTCATGTCATGTTCATCTTGTTTACTTCAAGTGTGGACTTGAGTACTTGGTTGGTAACAAATTTTGGGTACTTGTTGGGTTTATATTGTGCGTATGTGGATGTAAATTGGTCGTATGTTACAACTATTATATTATGCATAAACAATTCACAGATATAGAAGGAACTTCAGATTTTATTGCTAACTGAAAAAGAAACTATAGAGTCTGTCTTATTACGTAACTTTGAATTCAAATGCAAAAACAAATTCTAAATGAAATTGAATGAAATACACTCAGTCAAATAGCATAGTAAATGCTCGCTATTCCATGCTCTAGGAAGTGTGATGCCATCGACAGTTGTTAGCTTGAAAGTTCAATCTCCAAGCTTCTGATTGATGACATACAATCCTTTCCATCTTGGACCCGTGTTTGCAGGGCTAGGAAATTTACCCTTTTAGGACTAGATCGCCAATTCCAAAGGTTCTAGGTCGGAATTTAACATTGTAGTACCAGGCGACTCGGTGTCGGTGTATAACTTCCCTTAGGCCAGCTTCTTCACACTTCTCATCAACCATGATAAAGATTCCAAAAGGAGATCACGGTTAGTTCTGGTGTCATAGTATGTACCTCGATGAGAAGAGACTTCGAGTTCTACGGGAATCATGGCTTCGGAGTTGTAAGTAAGGGCGAATAAAGTATGGCCAGTCGTGGACTTATTGGTGGTTCTGTATGCCCATAATGTCGACAAGAGTTCGTTAACCCACTTGCTTCCAGCTTTTTTCAAACGCTTCTTAAAAATGGACTTTATGATTTTGTTGACAACTTCAACCTGTCTATTAGCTTGAGGGCGAGAAACTACCACAAACCTTTTCTCGATATGATGTTGGCGACATAAGTCTTTGAATTCAGCACTATTGAATTAGGTCCTGTTGTTGGTTATGATTGCTCAAGGGAGACCAAAATGATAGATAATGTTTCAAACAACAAAATTGATTACTCTCTTCGTAGTGATCATGGTCAATGGGTCGACTTCCGTTCATTTAGTGAAGCAATCAACTATTACAATGGCATACATTTCACCACCATTGGAAATCGACAAAGTGTCGATGATCTTAATACCCCAAGTACCTAGTGGCTATTGACTGACCATCTGATTGATTTTCGTCGGTAGGTCTCTTTGAATTTTTGTAAACATTTGGAACCTGTTATATCGTCTAGTTTAATCAATTTCATCTCGACTGACAGTTGGCTAGAAATAACCATAGTGGAGTATCTCCTTCACTAGGATTTTCCCCTCGGCATGATCACCATATTCTCCTTCATGGAATTCTCTTAATACTCACTTGATTTTATCGTTGGCAATACACTGAAGAAGGAGGACAGAGAAACGCTTCATATACATGACTTCTTATTGGAGGATGTATTATGATGCTTTACGAAGGATCCATCATTTTTCATTCCTTCGTTTGGGAAGGATTCCCATTTGCAAATAATATTTAATTGGATTCATCCGCAACTCCTTCTCAAGCTCCGTTTGTAAGACCCAGTCGATCTCCATCTGGCCAGTGCTAGAAACATTGAGTACCTCCACTGGGACTAAGCCCATTTGCTATGCATCCCCGGAACTGGCTAGCTTGGCCAGTTAGTCAGCTTTCCCATTCCATTCCCTGGGGATGTGTGTAATAGTATAATGCTCGAAATCGGTTAGCAACTCCTAGACCCAAATGATGTAAGGAGCAAGTTGCGCTCCTTTTGCCCGATATTCTCTCTTGACTTGATACAGTAATAACTGGGAATCACAAAAAATTTGCAAAGCTTTTACTCCTAACTCTCTAGCAAGTTTAAGCCCAGTGACCAAGGCTCCATATTCAGTTTCATTATTCATTGTAGGGTTTGAGTTTCAAAGCGTCACAGATCGAGCATTGCTCAAGAGTTACTGGTATGACTCGATCCCTAGAACACCAATCGTTGGATGCTCTATTTGTGTACATCTTCCATTAAATGGTAGGTTCTTCACTACTATTTGGAGAGTTGTCTTGTGCAATGAATTCGACGATGAAATCCGCCAGCGCTTGTCCTTGGATAGCTCTTCATGGGAGATAAGTGATATCGAACTGGCTTAAATCAATGTTCCATTAAAGCAACCCTTCAGATGTCTCAGGTCGCTGTAGGACCTGTTGTAATGATTGTCAGCGAAAGCATTGATGGGATGAGACTGGAAATTAGGGTGGAGCTTTCTTGATGCAATCGACTGGTAGTACACAAGCTTCTCCAGTTTTGGATAGTTCCTTTCTTCATCTATTAATCGCTTACTACCACAATACACTAGTCTTTGGATTCGATTCTCTTTGTACAACAGTGTGGCACTTATGGCATGTACCAATACTGCCAAGTAAATGTACAAATCTTCATGATCCAGTGGCTTGAATAGGATGAAGGGTCTCTCTAAGTGATGTACCATAGCTTGAAACGCATCGATGTAATCCTATATCCATTGAAAGCTCCTCTTCCCTCTCTTGATTAAGTCAAAGAAAGGAATACACTTGTCGATGGCTCTGGGGATGAATTGGCTCAGAGCAGCGACCTTCCCATTTAGACTTTGCACTTGAATGATTATCTTCGACATCTAGATATTCCATATCGCTGAATCTTCTTAGGATTGGCTTCTATTCCATGAGAGTCGATGATGAAACCCAATAATTTTCCTAATGCAACACCAAAAGAGCATTTCAAAGGGTTAGGTTTCATTCCATATTTTCAGAGAACATTGAACATCTTCGCCTAGTTATCAATGTGGTTGTTTTATTGCCATGACTTCACAAGCATATCATCCATACATACTTCCTTCAATCACCCGTCTTTGAACATCCAGTTGACCAGTCTTTGGTAAGGTAACATCCCTTATCTAGAGGCCCAAAGCTAAGCGCTATAGATGCTGCAGTCATCCATAGTATTAACTTCCGGTGACCAAATATGGTAATGTTAATGGTATTCATAATATCATAACCACTTGAATATGAAATAAATCATAGATTTCAAACAACGCTTTTCTCATTACATTTCAAAACATAATTTCATATCCAAGTTACATAATCCCATAATGTTTTCCATGCATTGATGAAATATAATTATTACAATTACGCCAAGAGCGACATATGAAGATGTCCCATAGGATGATCAGAAAAATATTAGGCTAACTGTCTTAATACAACATGCGGAATTTTTAAAACAAACTGTCTTTATATAACTAAGATTACCTCCTGCACATTTTTGGAAGCTTTATTCGTCCACTTAGTAAAACCTGAAAACCTTCAACACTCAGTCTAATCAAATCAAATTTAAGCACCCGAGAGTTTAAGGGGAAAACATAAACATCGAGTCAGACATAAAGCTTGATGTGAATAATACTATGCGTCTCGGCAAAGTGATATTAAATAAAACCAAGCTGCTTAGCAGAATGTGTTTACCCTCACTAATATCTCTTTAAAACATATCTTTTTGCAAATCATAATCCTATAACCAAACGGTTAATCAAACTGATTATATCAATAATAACAATATCATATATGCTAAAAAAGGTATTTGTCGGACCAACTGTCCAAAACAAATGTAGTTTTGGTTGGGTAATAACTAACCTTTAGCTGACACGGGCTTACTAGACAAAATAATAAATATGATCTAACAACTGTTAGAGAAATATTCTAAACAGTCTGTCCCAAACTTACTTCTTTAAGGGTCTCCTGATCCTAATGGTTTTGCGGGCTCACCAATAACCTGTCTTCTTTTTTGTACATATTTTCTTTTCTATGTATAACCATCATTTAAATCTACTTGTGACTAAGCCCTACATATTGGAATTTTGGAGGGCTAAAGCTAATGTATAGGGCGCGACCCTACACTAGTCCCATCTGGTCTTTTAATATCCGAGTCATTTTTTGTTAGGGTTAACTACCCTTTTAATTTTTCCTGGAAAACCTTTTCAAAATGATTTAATCCTTTAAATCATACATATACAAGGAAAATATACTCTTTGCTTTACTCACAGCAAATTGCCATGTTATATATACTTTACTCAAAATAATGTTAATGAAATATATTAAGGATTTCCTATCCCTCCAAAATAAGTTAAAACCCTTTTTAACTTAAAAAGACGTAGGTTATATTGCTAAGGTAAATCATTCGAAACCTTTATTTAAAACCTTTAAACAACCCTTTCGAAACCATTGAAAGTACCCCTTTTGTAATCATTGGAAGTACCCCTTTCGAAACCATTGAAAGCACCCCTTTCGATATAAGTAAACAGCTTTACTTTATAAATTTAGGCCAAAAGGCCAAAACATACTCGTCGAAACCCTTTACAAAAGGCCATTGGACACTTCTCTTTTGAAACTTTTAAACCTTAGACGTCCTCTTTTTAAACAAAACTTACCTTTCGAAAGAAATTAGAAACCTTCCATTTAAAATACTTTACATACCTTTCGAAATCATTATAGAACCTTCCCTTCAGAACCATAGTTTATACCTTTCAAAAATACTGGGGAACCTCCCATTCGAAACCAATATTAGTTACCTTTCGAAAGCATTAAAGTATACTGCTTAAAAAAACCTTTCGAAAGCATTGGGTTCAAGTAAAAGCTTGTGGAACATAGTTTCGAAACCATTAAAACCATTTAAGTCGAAACCTATGGGTTTATGTTTCAACAGAACTAAGGGTCTTAAAACAAACAAGTCGAAAGCACTCTTTCGAAAATATTTTTCCTAAGTAAAGAAAGTAGATGGTTTCGACACCATCCCTTTCGAAAGAATTGGAGAATTGGTTTCTTTAATAAAGTCGAAAGCATCCTTCTAAAACCATGTTTAAAGGCAACAGCCTCAACTGGGTCGAAAGGTTGAATAGCGGCAACTTGGGTTTCGACACCGTCGAAAGCCCATTTAAAACAAAAGGCAGTAACCTTGGTCGAAAGCACTCATTTAAACCAATTAACCAAGTAGGAAGCTATCTTATTTGAAATCAAGCAAGTGCATTTTCTATATAAAGCCAAAACATTGTTTCGACCCCTTCAAAACCCCTTTATCGACCCTATGTGTTCCGCCTATTTCAAATCCACTACATACCAAGTCTTTGATACCGGGTGTATTGGTTTCAAACTAGATGGTGGTAGGGGAACATGGTCGAAAGGTAGCTGCCGAATGAAGCGAAACAACATATACTTACAAAACTGATTTCTTTCCTTTTAAAGTAACTTCTTTCCAACTAACTTGATTATTTGTTAAAATATAATTGGTTGCCCATTTCTTTTCCAAATCTTTTCCAAAAGTGCCGCCGAATACAGGATTCTTTTATCTAAAACATTTACAAAAAGACCCTTCTCCTATTTTAAAAATATAACACATTCAAGTCTCATACCTTAAATAATTTTATATACTTAATAAAGACTTAGGAAAATTCTCCAAGAATTCCAATAAATCACTTTTAATATGTTTTCTAACATATTCAAATTTTAGGCCTAAAGCATCATACATTGGCCGTAAATAATTTTAAAACCAAAATATCATTTTCTTCGCTAGAAAATTCATAATAAATCTACAATAATTCAAAATATTATGAAACTTGAAACCAATTTCCAAAATAATATTTCTGACCTCAGACTAAAATCGCAAGTAATTTTGATGTTATCTTGTATGTTTTCTAAATCAATTCTCATCATAAAATCCATATAATATAGCCTAAATCATTAATAAGTGTATATCCATTTTTAAACAATCAAAACATGGAAAAACATTTGAAAAATACTTTCTGATTCAATCTAAAACCAAAAATAATCAAAGAAACAAGAGATGTAGTCCTTATTCACCTTTTCTTTGATGTTAAGGAGTTGAGATTTAATCTTGGATTTAAGTTGATTAGCTTCTTCCTCTTGATTTAGCTTATCTTCCCCTCTTTTCTTCTTTAATGGTAGTCGGCCTCTAAGTTGGTTTTAGTTTTATGAATGTTGAAATGAACGTGTGGAACTAATGGTATGAAGGTTTATGGTATAAGTGTATTACTTCTTCCTATTTTGTCCTTGTTTACTTACCCTAACTTAATTCATTTTAGTTCATTTAGTTCATTTGTATAAATAGGTACGGCTACCCTTATTATCACAAATCTCACTCCCTTAACCAATTTCATTATTTCATTTAATTTATATAATTAAATGTTCTAAATAATGTTACTAAAAATTAGAATCATTACAGACTCCCCTTCTTAAATAATTTCATCCTCGAAATTACGATAAGGCACTCATCAAGTTAATCAAAAAGGTAAAACATACCATGAAACAAGCTAGGATAAGTATCTCGAATCCTGCTCTCAATTTCCCAAGTACAGTCTCTCTTGTCGTCACTCCACCGGACTCTGACTAATCTGACTGTCTTGCTCCTTAGCCACTTCTCATCTCTCACGACTATACGAATGGGCTTTCTCATCTCATCTCTGGAACACAAATACACTTCTTTAGATGAGAAACATGAAAAACACCGTGGACTCTTGCCAAACTATTTGGTAACTCTACTCTATATGCGAGTTTCCCAACCCTCTTTGTAATAGGAAATGGACCAACAAATCTCGGTGCTAACTTTCCTGATTTCCCTAACCTGATAATACCCATCATCGGAGACACTTTGACGAAAAAATGATCTCCAACTGAGAACTCCAAGTCTTTCCATCTCTTATCAGCATAACTTTTCTGCCTAGATTGAGCTTCCTTCATTCTAGCTCGAATTAACTTAATCTTCTTTGCAGCTTATCTAAACAAATTCGGACCAAGAACCAACCTATCCCCGGTCTCTAACCAACAAATGGGAAATTTGCATGGCCATCCATACAAAGCTTCAAACGGTGCCATCCTTATACTGGTCTGATAAGTGTTGTTATATGAAAACTCGACTAAGTGTAATTGGTCTTCCTATGATCCCCTAAATTCTAATACACAAGCTCATAACAAATCTTCCAAGATTTTGTTAACTCTTTCCATTTGCCCATTTGACTACGGATGGTAAGAGGTACTTATCTTGACCTTGGTATCCAAAGTCTTCTGTAGACTCTTCCAGATTTTGCTAGTGAATAAGGAATCTCTATCGCTTCCTAACTACTAGGAATTCCATTAAGTCTAACTATATGCCTCATAAATAACTTAGCCAAAACAGGTGTCGTCCTAGTTGACTTAACTGGAATGAAATGGGCAATCTTGATCAATCTTTCCACTATGACCCATATGCTTTCATTTCCCTATTAGATCTTAGGAACCCGTTTATAAAATCCATCAAAATGGAGTCCTATTTCCAAACAGAAACATCTAAAGGCTGAAGTAACCCACTCAGTTTCTGATGTTTGGCTTTCACCTACTTATAGTTCAAACACTATTTCACCCATAAGCCTACATTCCTCTTCATACCTTTGGAGAAGAAACTTCTCTTCATGTCCTGATACATCTTAGTTCCTCGCGGATGAATAGTGAAATTCGAACGATGACATTCCTCAAGAACATCTTTCCTAATGTTTCCCACATTTGGAACACACAATCTTCCTTTCTTTCTCAACCACCAATTCTGGTTAAGACAAAAATCCTTCAAGTTATCGCTCTCTGTTCCATCCTTTAACTTCTTGATCCTTTCAGCCAATACTAGATCTTCTCCTTGCTTAGAAGCAATCTTTTCAATTATAACTGGTCAAACTTCTAAACATGACAACATAGTAGTTTCTGTACTTGAACTACTTTTAGATCTCCACTGTACTCTACATGTAGTCAATGCTTCCAAATCTTTCCACTCGGCTATCATTGCCAACACTGCATTTCGATGTTTTCTGCTAAGTGCATCTGCAACCATATTTCCCTTACCTAGTGTGTACTCAATACCGAAGTTATAAGTGGCTAAAAACTCTAACCACCTCTGCTGTCTCATATCTAACTCATTCTAAGGGAATAAATACTTCAGCGACTTACGATCCATAAATAACTCGAATCTCTCTCCCAAAAGGTAATGTCTCCACACCTTCATTGCAAAAATCACTGTAGTTAATTCCAAGTCATGAGTCGGATATAAACCTAATGAGGTCTAATCTGTCGAGAAGGGTAGGCAATCACTTTTCCTATTTGCATCAACATAGCTCCTAATCCTACTCCACACGCATCTGTATAGACCTCTAAATCCTGATTCCCTTCTGGAAAAACTAGTATAGATGCATTCATCAATAAGTGTTTCAGCTTCTAAAATGCATCCTTACACTAATCTGTCCAAATGATTTTTACATCCTTCTGAGTTAGCTTAGTCATCGGTGCTACTATCCTCAAAAAATCCTTAATAAACCGCCGATAGTAACTAGCTAATCCCAGAAAACTTCTTATCTCAGTCATCGTCTTGGGTCTCTTTCAACTATTCACTGCCTCGATCTTAGCTGGATCTACTAACAACCCTTTCTTTGAAACTACATAACCGAGAAACTTCACTTCTTTCTTCCAGAAATGACATTTCGAAAACTTTGCCTTCTGCTGATGTTCTTCCAAAGTCTCAAGAACTACTCTAAGATGAACTTCATGCTCTCTCTCATCCTTAGGGTATATCAAAATATCATATATGAACGCCAATAGGAATATCCAAGTGCTCTCTAAAAAATTTGGTTCATTAGATCCACAAAGAATGCCGACGCATTAGTTGGTCCGAACAGCATCACTAACCATTTACATGGTCCATATCTGGTACTAAACGCTATCAAAGGAATACTATCCTCAGCTACTCAAAGCTGATGGAATCCAGTCGCCAAATCCAACTAGGAAAATAATTTAGTTTCGCTCAATTGGTCGAACAAATTGTCAATTCTAGGCAACAGATATTGATTCTTTATCATCTTCTCATTCAACTTACGATAATCGATACATAACCTTAACAATCCGTTCGGTTTCTTCATAAAAACTACGGCTGCACCCGAAGGCAAAATGCTTGGTCTAATAGGATTCTTTCGTTCGTAGTCCACTAATTGCACCTTTAGCTCCCTCATCTCCATAGGTGTCATTCTTCTTGGAAGTCTACTCACCTGTTCTTCTCCGGGTACTAAATCTATCCGAAACTCAATGGCACATTTTGGTGGTTGTCCTACTACTGGCTCAAAAACATATGTGAATTCTCTAACAATGAAAACTTGGCTAACTCATCTTCTACCTCCACAACACTCAACATAGCATTAAACTCAGAATTAGGGTTTTCTACGGAGTATACTATCCCATCACTATAGTAAGGGTGTCTAAGTGATATTTTACCATTGTGGAAAAATATCCTAGCATCGTATTTACTTAACCAATCCATACCCAAAATAATTCCAAACTATACGAAATCGAATAGATGCAAACTGCAAATAAAGATATGTCCTAGCAAGTCAAAATCTAAGTGGTCGCATTTCATCCCAGGTGTCGCATACCCTCTTAACGGATTTGCAACTCTTAAGGAAGTAACTAAGAATGAGGGTTCTAGGTTAAGCTTATCTACCAAACAATGAGATATAAAAGAATGCGATGCACCAGTATCAAACAATACACTAACAGACATACCATGAATCAAAAGAGTACCTCCCAACACAGCTTTTCCTTTCTCATATGTTGTTGGTCTCGAGGTAGCTGGTTCCAATTCAAACACTTGGCCTCTCCCCTCCTTTGCTAGCTCTTTGCACCAGTTCTTATAATGCCTAACTTGGTTACAATTGAAACATCTAACTCCTTTCTTCTTAGCAGCCTTCTTTCCTTTGCCTGTCCGGCACTCATAAGCATAATGACCTTTCTTTTCACACTTATAATAGACCATCTCAGCCTTCCCTTTCTTAGTAGCTCTAACTTTCTGATCCTTTCTTATGGAAGAACTTTCTTTTCTGACTTAGTCCTCCTTGAGCTTCCTTGGCCTTATTCTTTTCTAGAAAAGCATGCATCTCCCCATTCCTCAAAGCCATCTCCACCACAACATCATATGGACCCCTAATGTGCGGTAACATAGCCTTAGCAAGCTCAAGCTTCAGTCCATGAATGAACTTCTCGTTCCTTTTAATAATGGTATCCATAGTATCATAGCCATATGTTGTTAGCTCCTTAAACCTCCTAGCATACTCAAGAAAGGTCATTTCTCCCTGCTTCAACTCAGAAAACTTCCTGAGCAAGGTAGACTTAGCAATCTCAAACATGAACCTCTCTTCAAATCGCCTTTTGAATTCATCCCATGTCATAGCTTCTTCATTAACTCCACCAATAACGTTGTTCCACCAGTACAGTGCTGCTCCTTACAACTGTCTTGAAGCAAGTCTTCTATTCTTCTCATCTTGAGCCCTAGATCAGAGAAAATCCTTTCGCAGTGAAGCAGCCAATTCTCTACTTCAATTGCATCCTCCATACAAATGAATGGCTTTCCTCCGAATCGAGTATAATTCCTACTCAGAATAGCATAGTTAGTCACCGCTGAAACTTCCTGGTTTCTTCCTACAAAATTTCCTCCAACTACTTCGGCATCAATTCCTGCTTGCACCATGTTTGTGAAGAACCGATACATTGCTTCCATACCAACTTGCGGGACTCCAGCACCCACATTCTCAGCTTCTGCCCGACCTAGGTTTCTCCAACTATTGGGTCAGGAATTTCCATTTCTCATGGTACCTCCCTCACCAATTTTAATTCTTCTAGCATCCATATCTATATTCGAGACTTCGTGAGATACATAAGAATAGCCCAATAAAGATAGGAGACTAGAGATATAGCGTATCCTTATATATACCAAATACAAGTACGTTACTATAGCATTATCACATACCCTGATCTTTTCTCTAATTCCTAAGGATTATATTTCAATAATCATTTTAAGTTAAAGTTTTTCATAAACCAGTGCTATGATACCAAGTTATAACATCCCCTATCTGAATGCCCGAAGCTAAGCGCTACAGATGCTATAGTCATCCATAGTATTAACTTCCGGTGACCAAAATATCCGAACCACTTGAATATTAAATAAATCGAAGATTTCAAAAAAAACTTTTCTTATTACATTTCAAAACACAATTTGATATCCAAGTTACATAATCCTATAACGTTTTCTCGGCATTGATCAAATATAATTACTACAATTATGCCAAGAGCAACACATGAAGATGAACCATTGGATGAACAGAGAAATACTAGACTAATTATCTTAATACAACACGGCAGAATATTTAAAACAAACTGTCTTTTTATAACAAGGATTGCCTCCTGTACGTCTTCGAAAGATTTACTCGTCCACCTACTAAAACCTGAAAACTTTCAATACCCTCAGTCTACTCAAATAAATTTAGAGCACCCGAGAGTTTAAGGGGAAAACATAAACTTTGAGTAAAACATAAAGCCTGGTATAAATAATACTATACATCTCGGTTATTTGATATTAAGTGAGACCGCACCGCTTAGCTGAACGGGTTTCCCCTCACTATTATTTCTTTAAAACATATCCATTTGCAAATCATAATCCTACAACCAAACGGTTGAACAAACTGACTATATCAATAATAGCAATATCATATATTCTAAAATAGGTATTTGCTGGACCAGCTGTCCAAAAAAATGTAGTTTTGTCTGGATAATTAGTAACCTTTGGCTGACTCGGGCCTACCAGACAAAATAATAAATATGATCTAACAACTGTTAGATAAGTATTCTAGACAGCTACCTTTGGTCGAAGTACTCATTTAAACCAATTGGTAGCTACCTAATGGTCTTTCGCTTACAATTGTTAGATAAGTATGCAACAACCTTGGTCGAAAGCACTCATTTAGACCAATTAACCAAGTTGGAAGCTATCTTATTCGAAAGCAAGCAAGCACATATTCTTTACAAAGCTAAAACATTGTTTCGACCCCTTCGAAACCCCTTTATCGACCTTATGCCTTCCGCCTATTTCGAATCCACAATGTACCAAGTCTTTGATACCAGGTGTATTGGTTTCGAACTAAATGGTGGCGGGGGAACATGGTCGAAAGGTAGCTACCGAGTGAAGCGGCATATACTTACAAAACTGATTTCTTTCATTTTAAAGTAATTTCTTTCCCACTAACTTGATTATTTGTCAAAATGTAATTTGTTGCCCATTTCGTTTCCAAATCTTTTCTAAAAGTGCTGCCGAATGCAGAATTTTTTTATCTAAAACATTTACAAAATGCCTCTTCTCCTATTTTAAACATAAAAAACATTCAAGTCGCATACATTAAATAATTTTATATACTTAACAAAACACTTAGGAAAAATCTCCAAAAATTCCAATAAATCACTTTTAATATGTTTTCTAACATATTTAAATTTCAAACCCAAAGCCATCATATATTGGCCGTAAATAATTTTAAACCCAAAATAGCATTTTCTTCATTAGAAAATTCATAATAAATCCACAATAATTCAGAAAATTATGAAACCTGAAACCCATCTCCATAATAATATTTCTGATCTTAGATTAAAATTGCAAGTAATTTGGATGTCATCTTATAGGTTTCATAAATGAATTCTCATCATAAAATCCATATAAAATAGCCTAATTCATCAACAAGTATATATCCACTTTTAAAAAATCAAAACATTTGCAAAATACTTTAGGATTCAATCTAAAAATGAAAATAAAAAAAACATGAGATGTAGTCAATATTCACCTTTGTTTTGATGTTAAGGAGTTGAGATTTGATCTTGGATTTAAGTTGATCGGCTTCTTCCTCTTGATTTAGCTTATCCTCCCCTCTTCTCTTCTTTAATGGTGGTCATCGTCTAAGTTTGTTTTAGTTTTGTGAATGTTGAAATGAACATGTGCAATTAATGGTATCAAGGTTTAGGGTAAAAGGGTACCACTTCTTCCTATTTTACCCTTGTCTACTTGCCCTAACTTAATTTATTTTAGTTCCTTTAGTTCATTTGTATAAATAGGCACGACTACCTTTATTATTACAAATCTCACTTGCTTACCCAATTTCAATATTTCATTTAATTAACCTAATTAAATGTTCTAAATAATGTTACTAAAGAGTAGGGTCATTATAAGTAAGTAGCTCCAGCGTTCTTTGGTCCAAAATGCATCACAACGTAGCAGTATAATTCTAGGTTAGCAATGAAGCTAGTGTATTCCTGGTCTGGATGTGCATCGAAATCTGATTGTATCCAAAATACACGTCCATGAATGAAAGCAGTTCATGTCCTGCAGTCGAGTCTACTAGCTGGTTAATCCTCGGAAGTGGAAAGCTGTCTTTTGGGCATGCCTTGTTCAAGTTCGAGTAATCGACGCATGTCTGCCACTTTTCATTAGCTTTTCTCACAAGAACTGGATTAGATACCCATTTCGCATAGAGGGTGTCATGGATAAACCCATTGTTCTTAAGTTTATTCGCCTCCTCTTTAAGAGTGGCAGATCTCTTTGGATCCATGCGACATCATTTTTATTTCACTAGGACATGCCTCAGGTCAATATTAAATGCAAGGCTCATGATGGTCAACGATATCCCACACATGTTAGAATGAGTCCAGTGGACATATCAAGATTCACTTTGAGAAAAACAGCAAACTCCTTTATTGTCGTTTCACCGAGCTGTGATCTGATTTTCAGGATTCGTGATGGGTCATCGTGGCTAACCGTGATATCAATCTTTGGCTCAGTTGGTGCCGCCTTGGTTTCTTTGGGCTGCTCTCCTTCATCTTTTGGATATATATTTTTTATAACCGACTGTGGCGCCCAAGCGAAGGCCCAGATGTTGATTTCTAAGATTTATTACTTTGGATGCAGAGAGGCCTCTCCACATCCTTTCCTTTCTCCCTTCGCTGAACGTCTCTCAACTTAAACACATAATAGGCACATTCAATTGCCTGATCTTCATGGATAATTCCCACTCCATTCTCTGTTGCGAATTTTAGCATTAAACACTAAGGGGCAATAGCTATCCTGAATTTAGCATGGGTCGGTTGGCCCAAAAAAGCATTGCACGGAGAGTTCACGTCCATCTCAACAAACGGTAGCACCCGCACTCTCCTTCACTTCCGTCTCCTAACTCAACTGGTAGCTCGACATAGCCTACCGCTTCTGCCGCAATACCATTAAAGCCATAAATATTGGCTTTGCATGGTCTCAAATCTTTTGCTTCTAGTAACATTTAGTTGTATGCCTTCTTGAAAATGATATTCATACAAACTTCCATAATCAATGAGACTTTATGACCAAGACGGGGTCGATTATGGCCAAGATTACCATTAGACCGATCGTAGGGGCCTTCACCTTTTCTACATCTCTACTCCAAAACACGATATCATCTATCATAGTTCATTGTTGCTTTGCTGGAGCACCGTCCTTTGTGTTCAAGAAACATTCAATGTCAATATGTCTAATAGCGTTCATGTAACATTCCATTTCATTCCAGCTCTTATCATTCGGATGCGGTCCTCTAACAATGGTATTAATAAGTAATCTTCCTAGTGTCTGCTGAGGTTCCTCAATGCTAGGCAAAGCTTGTCTACGATTGGGGTCGAGTATCCCTTTCCTGCCGTCCTATGGGGCTTCAACAAACTATTGCAATTTTCTTTCTTGAATCAACTTCTCAATAACATCATGGAGGTGGCGACATCCATCTTTGGTTTGTCCACAACTCTCATGAAATTTATAGTACTGTCTAGGCTGTCTCTACTTCACCGTTAGTTCCTTCAGAGTTGGTTTCTTATACTGCATGGTGTTATAGGTCGATAGATAAACATTCTCCAACAACATATTCAATAGCATGTATGTATCAAATGATGGGATCCTCGGCTTCCTTCTTCTGGAATTCCATGTTCGATCACGGTTTCTATCACTGCCTTTCTTCTGCTCATTCGGTTTGCTCTAAACATTGATCTGAACTTTCTCGAAACTATCACGGAATTTCTTTACTACCACATTACTCTATACTCCTGCGATGCTTGGGCCTGCAATATCTTTCTTCCTAGTTCGCTTTGCTTCCTCTTTTCTCAAAAACTGAGCCACTTTTTCAAAGAAACAGTCCAATGTATAAGGAGGCTTTCTTGCCTACCAATCTCCAAACACAGAATCGGGGTGGAATCCCCTAGTCAGTGCCACAAGTATTGCATCATCATTCAGATTACTAAATTCTATAATAGCTATATTAAACCTTTCCAAAAAATCTGTCAGTGACTCAACCAGTGCATAGACCAAGATGGATCATGACATTACATCCTTGGGGCAAGTCCTGTGCATATAGAACTACTTCAAGAACTTCTTTGCTAACTCATCAAGTAAAGAGACTGACCGTAGTGAGCTAGGTGAACCATACGATCGCAATGTCTTCTAGAAAAATGAGGAAACACCTGCACTTAACTGCATCGGTGGCTCGACTGGAGTCATGTGCCATTCGTACTTCAAGAGATGCTACCTGGATTCGGTTTTTCCCACATAGGTGGGCATCGTAGGCATATGGAACCTCTGTAGATATTCTACATGTAGAATGTTGTTAGTGAATGGAGTATTACTTCTGGAGAGGCCCAATCATCATTGGTCAAGGGTTGACCATCTTTCACTGGCTACCTTACCATAGCTGTTAAGTTCAGTGTTTGGAATGTTGATGCCAGATGGTAGTCGTGCTCCACCTCACATGATCGACCCAATCTATTCCTTCGGTCAGTGCCATGCTGTCTTGGTCCCTCTTGCTCTTGATCCATTTTTTGAGTAGCAGTTCTATCTTCGTCTCTCAGCTATGGTTCAACCACATTTGCCTGAGCTCCATCACTTTGATTGATTGCGGCACCTTTAGAGTAAGCGGCTCCACCTGCATACCGATCCTCCCTTGATTAGAGGGTTGATTGTCTATCCCCCTGCGGGTTCGGCACCGATTAATGCCAATCGACCATGGCCGATCGACTGATCTGATCGTGATGTTTTAGGTGCTTATGGATCCATTTTTCGATGTCTACTTCTATGATAGTCATCAAATGAGGAGGAATTTTTCGATCTTGAGTATGGAGTAGGCTCCCTCCTAGTCTTTCCATGCCGATCCTTTAACTGGTTCATCAAGTTGATGTTAGCCTTGATTTTCTAATTGAGCTACCGACGGCTATCCATCAGTTCCATCATTAGGACTTCAAAATCAGCTTTGGTGATATATTTAGTAGGATTTTGGGCATCTACAGTCGTCGGTTGTACATTTAGATCAATTTTAGCATCGCAACTTCCTTTAACAACATAGGAGGCAGTATAATTTTGTAACATCTCGTATCCAGAGGGCCAAAGTTAAGCGCTATGGATGCTGCGGTCATCCACAACATTAACTTCTGGTGACGAAAAATAAAAGTGTTAATGGTATTCATAATATCAGAAGGACTTGAATATGAACATAACCACTGATTTCCAAAAACAATAATTTTAGTGATTATACTTCAAATAAATCATATCCAAGTTACGAAAGACCAAACATAATCCCAAGCATTGATCAAATATAATTTACAATAATATGCCAAGAGCGACATATGAAGATGCCCCTTGGAAGATCAAAGCAAATTAGACATGTTTATCGGCTAATTTTCTATCGGTTTACAAAATAGTCGAAATTTTTCAAATTTAAATAACCGCAAGCGCACGGTATACGAATGTAGCACGTATGCGAGTACGGGTTGATCTACAGGGAATTTTTAAGATTTTAAAATTCTACTCAATCAAATTAAACCAAAGTTGATGGATTGTTAACTAACTAAAAGAAAGTAAAAACAAGCTAAAACTAAGGAGAATAAAAATAAGAGATTAAAGAGCAAAGATCACATAGTTCAACGCACATGAAATTATGATCTCTCTTTTTTAGTCATTAGTGAATTTAAATGATGTGTTTATCATAAGCAAGGCTCATTTGTGCTATTAATTAGCTCAACATAAGCCATCAAACTATAACACAACCTTCAAACCACTTTCAATTCTCATGAAAATGACAACAAAGTTGAAAATTAAAATCTATTTTAAGCATGACCCATTAGCTATTGTTTAGAAATATAAGCCATCAAATTTTTATTTCAACATTCACTTCTTTGCCATAATCATATATAGATGAAGAGGCAATTTGTGATTCATATGACTAAGCATGGCCTATTTGTTTTGAACAACATAAGCTATCAAACTCAATAGTAAACACAAAATTACATAAACATCATTTTCAATGAAACACAAAAAGAGAGCATAACATCAAAATGTTGCATCTACATGATTCAAGAGAGCTTCATTACCCCTAAATTGAAGGGGTTTAGTCTCTCATTTGCGTTATCACATCAACACTTGTAGTATGCAACATGAAACTAAAAAAAGAAGGAAAATAAAAACTAATGGAAAAGAAAACTAATCTAATTGCATAAAAAAATCTACACTACTAGCATGAAAGGAAATGAACATGTAATTAAAAGGAAAAAATAATTAACAACGCATAAAAAGAAAAGAAAATTACATCAATAAATGGCTAAGTAGCCATGGAAAGAGAAAGAGAGCTTTCTTTTATTTTCGAAGCTAAAAACTAAGTAAGAGAAAGTAAGTAAGAAGAGGGTTACATGAAACATAAGGGGTATATGTACATGTGTTAAACCCTAATTCTTATTTTTGGTGAATGCCCAAAATACCCTTGAGAAAGTGTGGAGGCCAAGTAACAATTAGCTTCTACTAATCATCATTTAAGTGTACATGAAGCCATTAATTTCATAAGCATGTGCATTAGCCTTTAATTTGTAGATTAATGTAGGTGGGTAGGTGGGGTCCTCCATAATCTTCACTTTGAATTATTTTCATCTCCATTCCTTTGTATTCATTTTGTGCATGCATGTGTCCACATGAAACCACTCCTATTTAAGATCAAATTCCTACACAAATATATGTAAATTTTCAATTAATTTTTCTCAAAGAAATATACACACACAAATGACTGTTTTGCCCCTATATGAAGATGGATATGTGACAATTTGGAATTAATATGGATTTTGGATAAAAAAAGTTAAAATACCCAATATGATCATTTATTTAATTTAAATAGATTGAATATGGTGGTAAAAATATGCACATTTACGTGCACATCAAGACATAATTGTCATAGTACACAGCGGGAACAATTTTAAAACAGAATTTCATAAATTAGCTATCCGTCAGCCACCTGCTCTTCTTTGGATGATTTATTCGCCAAAATCTGCTTAAACCTGAAACCTAAACCCTCGACCTACTCAAATCAAATTTTGAGCACCCGAGAGTTTAGGGGGAAACAAAAACTTTGAGTCAAACTTAAAGCCAAGTATGAGTAATTTCTATTACATCTCAGTTTACTGATAAATAGTGAGACCACGCCGCTTAGCGGAACGGGTTTCCCCTTATTAATATCTCTTTTCAAAACAAATATTTTGCAAATACTTTCTTGCAACCAAGATGGTTAATCAACTAATAATAATAATAATAATAAAGCAATGTCCATTATTCTAAAATAGGAAGTGAAGTAGACTATCTGTCTAAAATCTGACCTATCTATTCTAAATTCTGAGCTATTTGCTCTTTTCTGGACTATCTGTCCTAAAGTTGATTATAGCAATATCTTTTATGCTAGTTAATGGGCTATTTGCCCAAAACAGGTAAAAATGGTGGACTAATTGTCCTTAAAAATTTAGCAAAATCTGTTATGCTAATAAATGAATTATCTGTTCGTAGCAGAGCTCACTGCTCTTTCTGGACTAACTGTCCTAGACTAACTGTGCTCTGGGCTGACTGCCCTTATAATGGATCAACTATACGAATTTAAAATGGGGTGACTGCCCGAGTTTTCTTTTGGGTGAACTACCCTTCAAAATATCTGAGCTAACTACTCTACAATATATGAGCTAACCGCTCTTCAAAATGTCTGAGCTAACTGCTCTTTAAATTTTCCTTGAAACATTTTCAAAATGATTTAATCCGTCAAATCATGTATATACAAGGAAAATATATCTTTAGCTTTACTCTAAGCTATTTTTTCCATGTTATATATATACTTTACTCAAAATAATGTTAATGATGTTCAATAAGGATTGTCTACCCTTAATAATAAGTCAAAGTCCTTTATAACTTAAAAAACTTAGGCTATCTACCTAGTTCTTATATTTGAAACCTTTATTTAAAACCGTTAAACAACCTTTCAAAATCAATGAAGGCGACTCCTTCTAAACCTTTTAAAAGCCTTCCTTTCATAGGCTTTAAAACATATGGCATCCACCTTTAAATCCCTTAAAACTTAACCATTCAAAAACATTGAAAAACTATACCTCTTGACCTTATCGAAAGGCCATAACTTCCGACCTTGTCGGAAGGTTTCTTTTCGACCTAGTCGAAAGGTTTCACCTTGCAACTTTGTCGAAAGCCTGGGGTACCTCCCATATAAAATCATTTATAAACCTTTCGAAAGCAAAGAAACTCAAAACCTTTCGAAGACTTGGGTTCAATTTCAAAATAGTGGACAACTTTTGAAACCCTTCAAAGTTAACTACTTTGAAACCAAAACGTTTCGACTTAAAACATTTAGATTATGCAAAAGGATCAGAAAAAAATTAGAGTCGAAAGCAACTGCTTCGAAACCTTTATAAAACATTTCAAAACCATTCGAAAACATTGAAGTGTTGGCCTTGGAACCAACCCTCCGAAATCAATGGAGAGAGGCGGCAAATTTTAGAAAACAAAAGATATCCTTTGACTCTATCTGTGTCGAAAGGTTAGGAAGCGACAACTATGCTTTCGGCCTTGTCGAAAGCTATACCTTACGACCTTGTCGAAAGGTTTCATTTAAAACAAGAAAGCAAACCAATCAAAACCTTTTTCTTTTAAACTTTTTTACAATTTCAAAAGCTCTTTGTTGAAAGCTAGAAGGCGTATTTTCTTTAAACCAAAACAAAACTTCATCTCTATCGAAAGCTATAACCTTTCGTCCCTAAACCTTTTGACCTCTTTCAATTCACTACGTATCAGTGGCCTGATACCTTTTGTCTTGGTATTTCACGTAGCCAAAAGGTTTGATACCTTTCGACGTTGTTGGAAGGTCTGGAATGAAAGCGGAAGCTCTACCGAAAGGGTTGAAATAGAAGAAAGGCTATTTATTGGTACTTTAAAACAGTTCTTTTATACCCTACCTACCTTGTTTGTCTAAATTTCATTGGTTGCCAGAATTTTATATTCAAAAGTGATGCCTCCTTTCCTTATTTGGTAATTAAATAATATTAAAAGCCCATTTATCCTTTATAATTATATAAAACATTTAAGTCTCATTCCTTAAATGATTTTACATAACTATAAAAACACCTTGAAAAAGTTCTAGAAAATTTCTAGAAAATCAAATAATATGTTCTCCTTAACATATAAAATTTTCAAATCCAAACTATAATTATTTTTCCCATAAATAATTTTATAACCCAAATTAGCCTTTTCCTCCTAAGAAAATTCATAACAATTCCACAAAAATTCTTAAAATCAAAATCCATCTCTAATATAACTTTATAGATCATGGTAAAAATTAGTAAGGCTAACGGATGTCATTTAATAGAATTTTATCTCAAAACATGTCATAAAATCTATATGAACATATATAAATCATCAACATGTATATATAATCTTCTTATCATTCAAACACATTGCAAAAATTTGCAAAATCATTCGGAATTAACCTTAAAATCGAAATAAAAATTATTTAGAGTTGTAAGCATTATTCACCTTTTGCTTTAATGATTAAGGAGCTTGAGATTTGAATGAGTATGATTTGAATTTGCTTTCCTTAAGCTTTTCTTTTATTATCTCTTCTTCTTCCTTTATTAATGGTGGCCGACTGAGCTTTTAATTTTTGAAAATGAGAATGAACATGTGTTTTGAAATACACGGCTTAGGAAGATGATATAGGAATGGCCTCTTTCCCATAATACCCATCCTCTAATTCATTTTTAAACCCTTCATTTAATTCATTAGTTAAAAGGTACGGCTACCTTAATTAAATCAAATCTCAATCCCCTTTATCAGCACATTATTTTATTTAGTTTATCTAACTAAATCTCTTAAATAATGTTATCAAACCCACATGAAACCAAATTCTGGCTCAAAATAATCTGAGGTGTTACAGACTCCCCTCCTTAAAAAATTTCGTCCTTGAAATTACAATAAGGTTCAAAACTAACAAGAAGGTAAAATATACCATCAAAATAAGTCAGGATAAGTATTTCCAATCATGCTCACCACCTCCCAAGTACAGTTTCTGTCATTGTCACTCCACTGGACTTTGACTAATCTGACCGTCTTGGATCTAAGCCTCTTCTCGTCTCTCGCAACAATGCGAACTGGCTTCCTCACTATGTTCAAGTCCGGTTCTACTGTTAAATCATCTAGTACTAACGATGCAATGGCAGTCTTCGGGTCTCTAACACACTTTTTGAGATGAGAAATATGAAAAACGTCATAGACACCTGCCAAACTGCTCGGTAACTCAAGTCTGTACGCGAGCTTTCCCATCCTCCCAAGAATAGGAAAGGTTCTATGAACCTAGGAGATAACTTCCTCGACTTCACAAATCTAAGCACACCCTTCATCGGTGATACTTTGACGAAAACCTAGTCCCCAACCGAGAAATCCAAATCTTTCCGTCTCTTCTACATAACTTCTCTGCCTGGACTGAGCCTTCTTCATCCTATTTCGAATGACCACAATCTTTTCTGCAGCTTCTCTAACCAAATTTGGACCAATAATCAACCTATCCCCGGTCTCCAACAAACAAACATGAGATTTGCATGGCCTTCCATACAAAGCTTCAAATGGTGTCATCCCAATACTAGTCTGATAACTGTTGTTATACGAAAACTTGACTAGATGCAGATGGTCCTCCTATGATCCCCCAAAGTCCAGAACACAAGCTCTCAACAGATCTTCTAAGATCTTGTAACCTTTTCCATTTGCCCATCTATCTGTGGATGGTAAGCAGTATTCATCGTAAAATTTGTTCCCAAAACTTCCTACAGACTCTTCCTAAATTCACTAGTGAACAAGGAATCTCTATCACTAACTATGCTGCTAGGAACTCCATGCAGTCTAACCACATTGTTCATGGACAACCTTGCTAAAAAATATGTTGTCCTGGTTGACTTAACTGGAATGAAATGTGCACTCTTGGTCAATCTGTCCACTATAACATGTATACTTTCATTTCCTCTGTTCGACCTTGGCAACCCGTTTATAAAGTCTATAGAAATAGAATCCCACTTCCACACTAGAATATCTAACGGCTGAAGCAAACAACTCGGTATCTGGTGTTTGACCTTTGCCCGTTGGCAATTCAAGCATTGTCTTACACACAAACTAGTATCCCGCTTCATTACTTTTCAAAAGAAACTCCTCTTCATATCTTGATACATCTTGGTACTTCCTAGATGTAAAGTGAACTTCGAATGATGGCATTCATCCAAGACTTCCTTTCTTATGTTTCCTACACTCGGAACACATAATATTCCTTTCTTTCTCAACCCCCATTCTAGTCAAGACTGAAATCTTTCAAGTCATCGCTCTTGGTTCCTTCTTTACGGATCCGCTCAGCTAAAACTGGATCCTCTATCTTCTTAAAACAATCTGTTCGATCAAAACTGGTTGAACTTCCAAACAAGACGATACAACTATATCTCTATTAGACCCTGCCTCGGATCTCCACTGCACTTTGCAATCTGCTAATCCTTCTAAATCTTTCCACTCAGCCATCATTGCCAACACTGCATTCTGATGTTTCCTGCTAAGTGCATCTGCAACCCAGTTGCCTTTCCCTGGTGTGTACTCATTCCCAAAATCATTAGCTGCAATGAATTCTAACCGTCTCTACTGTCTCATGTTCAGCTCCTTCTAAGAGAACAAATACTTCGACGACTTATGATCTATAAACAGCTCAATCCTTTCTCCTGAAAGGTAATGTCTCCACACCTTCAAAGCAAAAATCACAGTAGCCAATTCTAAATCATGCATTGGATATCTGACCTCATGCGGTCTAAGCTTTCTAAAAGCATAGGCAACCACTTTATCTCTCTACATCAGCACAACTCCTAATCCTGTTCCACACATATCTGTATAGAGTACCAAATCATGGTTACCCTCTGGAACAACCAACAAAGGTGCATGGGTCAATAAGTATTTCAAACTCTGGAATGCTTCCTCACACTAATCGGTCTTCAACCACACCTCCAGAAGCTCCAATCTAACATCACATGCAAAGATTTCCTAAGTTAGGTTATAGGAAATTATGAAAATTAGAGAGATATTGAGATAGAGAAGATGAAGAGGATGTTTACCTAAGCTTCTCTTCAATTTAGAACTTGAATTTGAATTCCTAAGAAAAGTTAGGGCTTAGGAATTTTGATTTCCCCGCTTTTCCCCCCATTTTTCCTTTTTCTTGAGTATTAGGAAATTGTGAGTGGAATGAAGGAAGAGGAGAGGAGTTAGGGGTATTTTGTAGAAGAGTTTGGGTTACCTTGTTGGGTTAGTAGGCTAGAAAACAACCCAAAACCCAAATGAAAATATCAAAATCCTAATCAACTCCAAACATTTCAATGTTTATACTCAAACAAGTTGTAAACGTCGTTTTGAACTCAATGAAAGTGGTTTCGAGTCCGGATTCGACTGTTTACAAAAAGTCACATTTCGGGCTTTAATTCGACTAACGATGCTATATTTAAATAAAACATTCAAATATATGATCGTAAAATATGCTGGTTGTTACAGCACAAGTCATCATCACTTAATCACCATTCAAAAATGTAGGATAGTCCTTCTTCAAGTGATCAAGCCAATCATAATTGGCACTTACACTTTACATTATCTGGATGACACTGCATAGCGAAATGCTCCCATATGCCATTGGAGTGGCATACTAAGTCAGCTATCTTTTTTGCATAAGCTCGATCTTCCTTGTATCATGGTCTTTTCTCCTTGGTTGGTTTTTGGATTACTTTCCACTTTCATTGCTTCAATGGTATCTCATGGGCGTTCTCTGGGAGGAGAACCATCCCAACTAGACATTCAAAAGTGGATGCTAATAGGGATAAAGCTAGCAATGAACTCCTAACCAATGCTTAAGACCTAAGGCAAAATCCTTTGTGCACAACAATGGAGTATCGACCATCACAAGCCCCAAAAACAAAAGGTTGAATTGGTCAACACTCCTTCAGTAATAATCTGTCCCACTCAAGATGGATGGAATTCTCAAGCACTGCTCTTCTCAGTCTTAGAAATAAACTGAAACCAAAGTGATGCCTGAATCAATTCCAAATCATAGGCCTGCTCATTAGCCATGCAAACACTACATCCTGCACAACCAAAGTCTCCATTCACGAAATGCTAAGACATAGTCCTCCTTAAGAAAACATTCCCTAGTATTATATCAATGGAAGCCTTCTTATGCATGTGTTCGGCAACAGTCTCAGGACTCAGATATGGTTCCCCTCCAAGGCTAAGGAAATTCCAACACTGCTTCAAAGTGTCTAATGTTAGTAGAGCTAGAAATACTGGTGCCTAAGGGTCACACCACTTTCAACACTAACGCATTTGTTGGAAATGCTCAAGGATGGTAGAACATCATTTGCAGTAGCTAAATGGTCTTTTAATTAATCTGACATCTTAGACTACCCTTTCGCAGTCGCCTATGCACTTTATCTGCTCATACTAATAGCCTGATGAAGGTACCTTAGCAACTAACGATGGAAGTAAATCAAAGTCCAAAAGACATGTGGCGTATGTAGTATAATATAGTTGAAAAATACAAATACGCTCTCCATATGTATCTCCTTTTACCAGATTGATTAACTCGAACTAGTCTACTTGGTCCGAGCGTTGAGCCTAAGCTCTGATACCAATTATGACAACCATCCCTTTGTAAAACCCAAAAGTCATCATCCAATAACTATGACAGACTCCTAAATAACACAAAAGATAGATTGTCGGAGTGAAATTAGAACAAAACACTTAACCAAGACATCGATAGGATCTCACAATGGAATGAAAACATGTAATATACAAAATATACATGGACATAACAAGATGACAATATATAAGAAACTACACTAGCAAAAGCAACATATAAATCATAAATACAAAAAAGTCAAAATACATTAACTCCCGAAAACATGGAGTTCTGAATAAGTGTCTGATACAACGATCTTATATACAAATAATAGGTCTATCATGTACTACCAAAATATCAAGTATACATATCTAAAATCAATGCCATACCTCCAAAGTACTTTAGTTTCTCATCCTGATAGCATTTCCCCAAAAGCACCTGGCTCCGAAACTACTCCATCGAGTACTTAAGAGTTGTCATTACATAAACAAACAAAGAGAAAAAACGTTTCAGATTTAAAGCCTGGTGTAAGGTGAACTGTCTCACAATACTATAAATCAAAATTATACATAAATAAATAGAAGACAACTAAATCAAAATCGACCCTCTCCATAAACATGGCTTAGGGGTAATTCAAACTATCCATAAACAAGTAAAGTAGACCCATCCAAACGACATGAAATCATGCCATAACTTGCTCTTCTCATGTGATCAACTAGTCAGCGCAACTAATATAATGTGACCAAGACGTGATAGTATATATTGATAAGGTAATGTAATATACAAATGCAGAGACAATATAAATATCAAAATAAGCATATCCTAGAATACACAACATTATTATCAACCAACTAATGTAACACACAATATAACTATAGGTGGTAAACAACGAATATAAATTAAAACCCATCATTGCCGATGAATGGAGTCCGCAGTAGACTCGTCCAGGTTGAATAGAGTTGGTACTTCGGCGCACCATAGGCCTTGAGTCGCATCAAGAGTGGTCAAATGTAACACCCTAGTAATTTACAGAAATTTAATAGAGAATTTAATAGAGATTTAAATGGAAATTTAACAAGCAAAGAAAAAAAAATTTAAATCAAGGACTAAGAAGAAAATATTCAAAAATGTATGAATTTGGCTATGAAACCTATACCACTGCATCTGTAGCAATTTTCTAGATGATTTTCATATATAACACATTGAAATGGAAGCTTGTATGGGAAAATTACGGGCATCGAAAGATTTGAGAAAAATAAGAGTATGAACGGTCGACCCTTGACAATGGATGGTCGACTTATAGCAGTCGACCATGGAATATGAAAGGAAAAAAATCCTAGAGCTTGCTTTAACTGCTTCGATTGTTACTTTGCGGCCATATTTGATGAGCGTATGAGATAATGGAAAATATTTTCCAACCCAAATCCAATGGCCCAAACACTTTTCCAACTCGTATATAAGCAAGGCTAACTAACCCTAAAATGAATATAACGATTACTGTAATGAAATGCTGCCAAATTCCAACCTATCCTCTAACCCCAAGATCTTCTTAGAAATCAAAATAAAATCAAATAAGAAGGATAAAATCAATTAGATCTTGAAGAAACATGCAGAGCAATTGCAAGAAGAAATGATTCTCAAGCAAGGCAAATAGGAAGAGCTTAGGCTTGAGGTAAGTGGGAACAATTTTAGTAAGATGATTGTTACAGTTAATTTAATATATTTTAATTGATTTAGCATGCTAGAAATTTAATTTGAATGTATAAACCCTATTTTGAATATACTAAACCCATAATTAACAATGCTAAACCCAAAAATAACTATGTTAAACCCTAAGTTTGAATCTAAAACCCTAGAATTTTAATTATAATGAATTGTTAACATATTCTATCATCAAGTTGCAAACCCTAAATTGCAAACCCCTAAACTGATATGTATAAATTCCAAATTGATACTTAGACTAGAATTAGGTCTTGTAAATCACTATTATGTCTTGATTAACATGTACAAATAATCGACATTAGAAATTGCATGAAACCCTAATTTTTGTTTGTGAAAGATCTACTCTGGGCCCTTAGCGATCGATCATTAGCATATGACCATAGAGAAATAGTGGTCGACTGTTTGTAGTGAAAATTGGACAATTGAACCTTGGCCTAAGGCATAAATTTTTAATATATAAAATATGAACTTTTGTGGGCCTATTTAAGGGTAATTGGATGCATGTTAGGACTTGTAGGAAAGCTAGTTCCCTAGGAGTGGACGCTAGGTCAAGGCGGTGTTAGGTAAATATTGTTTACCCAACTTAGAATAGTAATCAACTCAAGGCGAGGTAATTTCACAAATGGCCCTCAGAGGATATTCCAACGGTGAGTGCGCAGCTGGCACGGATGCCTGATGTAGTGGGTTTGGCACAACGGGAGGTCATGCATGCACGATTTTTGAAGCATGTGATACAATTCTTACAGAGGACCTATAGCATGCAATTAGAGACCAACATTACGATTAGATATTCCAGTAAGACGCATCTTGGGTTTTTCCTTTCCAGGCTTAGTGAAAGGGGAAGCATTTTCCATTAGCCTAGTGCCGGTGACAGTAGTGGGAATTTAGTCCTACAGTGACTTTATGGCAGTGTTTCCATTGTTAGTAGCCAAGGGAGCAATGTTTAAACTTTTAGTAGCGTTGTGGCGGTGTTTATATGTATAGCAGCCTAGCGGCATTGTTTACGTCGATTAGCTGTAGGGGCGTGACTGACTGTTAGACATGAGATTCGATCCATTATATTAGCCTACCCAAACTATAGTAGAAATGTATTAGATAAGAACCTTTAGATAACATGCCTTAGGAATTCATGGACACTTGTATCTCACCCTATACAATCTAGAGTTGTATTGAATTAACTGCTTATGATCATTACATATTAAACTTGTACTCATTCACTAGACTTTTGTCTAACCCAACCACCTTCTTACCTTTTTCCCCGCCATAAGATGGCAAGTTAGCAGATAATTGGGCATTTTATGTGGAGAAAGGAGCTTCACATGGGAGTACTTAAATTCTTTTGTTGCACATTATGTATTTACTTACTGCATTAAAAGTCTATAAAATATTTGATGTACTTTGAAATAATGTGTGTAGCAAATAAATTATTTTGGAGATTGTTTTCTAAAATGCTTATTTTTCAATACTTATACTTTAATTCCTTCTGCTGTGACATTTAAAAATGTAGAATGTCTTAGAACTTACCTATATAATGTTTTAAAAACCTAACAGCTTATATTTCTTGGCATGACGCTAGTCCGAAAGTCACATTAGGCTTTGGATCGATGTGTCTAGAAGTGCAGGTTGTTACATCAAACTCATGCTAGGTTTCATAGTACCCCTTAGTGTGCATATGTGATATATGACCTACTTTATATATGCAAAACTTGAGTGTCTATTAGACGTCGCACGTAGTCCAATGATTATCGCCGAGGGTCCAAAATAAATAGTGTTAGTAATAAGAATACCATAGACCCCGCGTCACATTCAGAGTGGTCAAACTCGTGTGGATCTCACCGTATCCCTCGGTAAGCATAAGTGATATGATCTATTCTATTTACTTGAAATTTATTTGGATCCCACCATACCCTTTAGTGAGCATAAGTTGTATATAATCTACTCGTAAATGATCATCATCATCCTCCCTCGGTTATCAAGCATTTCTTAATAAATTTGCATAATGTCAACATAAAAGAGAACAACGGGTGTATCCCATATAATATGCCACCGGGACCACAAAGGAACACCGATGTCATGCAGATATATAGATATATCAAATATAATGTCACATAGTCAAATACATTTATCACAATTTTGACTAATATCTCGCCATCATCTGTCAATACAGATGGTTTGTACTATAAGAGCAATAAAAGGTATAGCCTCTATAATAATTCCAATATGATGTATGATCATTAGATTAAGTCAATGCAATTTATCAAACTATACGTACCTTGAGGTCAACCCTTAAAAGTAGGGATTTCACCCCATTCGATCATACACGCTTATCAGACGTGATCATGTGACCAATCGCCATACTGACCTCGTGCCCAATCGTCATTAATTCCAAAGGAATCACTTAGCATTCACATCTGAATTTCAAGCTTTGTTGCGTTCCACCTCCCCGAGTAGCCCAGAGCCTCTTCGAAGTCATGTCTAGATGACACTAAGAACCGTGCTCGAATGGGGAAGAAATTCCCTGAAGTTATTTGTTGCCCCAGTATTCAGTCGACTGGGATATTATTTCAGTTGACTGAGCTCAATCGACTAAAGTTTATCCCTCAGTCTTTTGGTTTGGGGTTTCCCCCCTTTGGACACAATTTTACTCTTATTAAATCAACTGAATTTCTTATTTAGTCGATTGATATGCCCAGGTTCAGGAAATGAACCTAGGCAATGGGAGAATCTCCCAAATGGACGTCGATTTGCATGTCGTTTATTCCGACGCTTCACCCGATGAGTTGCCTTACTTCTAGAGTCTGCTTATATTCCACCGAACATCTACCGGGGTTCATTTGTTGATGTTTTGGAAGTGGATTCAACAAGTATTCGAAAACCAATTTCAACACCCACTCTTTGCATGAGAAGAGTTCAATGGGCAACTATAGCGACCTGGTTTCCTCTAACACACCAAAATGACATACCCGGCCTCCTTTCCTTTTGTGTAACTTATGTGTGTTGATACACTCATTTATGCATGCTTATGCACACACATTCACACAAACACACAATAACTTCATAAGTAACATTTTGGACTTCACCCGAGCGATTACTCGACCTGATGTACTCTCAAGCAACTTAGCGCACATGACTGTCGCCATAGCTATGTGAAATTCCCACAATGAACTTATATTCAATATTATATCCATACAATCAAACAATTTCATATCTATATAAACAAACACAAAACAATTTTAACTGCAATACGCACATCGTTTTGATTGTTATATATCTTCAAATACACGTAAATGTATACCTGCCCATACTCATATACTTATAAGTATATTTAAGTAAGGAATTATACTACCACTAGATCAATTATTACTTTTATTTATTAATCTTTTCAATAAAGGAAAGATATCTCTTTATACCATTTATATAATCTTCAAACCATTTTATAAAATATAATACTAGCTTATATATCAATTTATCCCTTTAAAATATTTATTTTGTTTCACTAAAAATCTAGTATTCATCATTTAACGTTTTGTAAAATCTAATATCTAGTTTATAAAATATATTCTTCATTTTTAAAATCTTTAAACCATTTTATAAATACTAATTAAGGCTCATTGTGCCTATAATCACTTTAATACAGAGTATAGAGCTCCCGAACCCTTTAATTAGTTTACTAAATCTTTGTGGATCAATTTAAATGGATTAACTAATTATTTCTAATGACGTGCACATCATTACACTAGATAATAACCCCAAATCTAATAATAACAACATAAACAATCATCTAATTAACTCCAAATAAATTCTTGGGCTTACTAACTTTTTCAAAACATAGTAATTATTGTCTTAAACAATTAATGGGTCAACGTAATTGTGCTTGCAACATAAAAAAAGTTCCAAAGTTACCCAAACATTCTCTAAATCACTTCATAAATTCCTATATTAGGAAATAAACAAAATTATGAAGTATAATGTTAACCAAATTTATGGTCAATGCCCCAAAGTAATTCCAATTAGTGTGGTAAGTTTAGAGGATGTTATTCCCTTAAGGATTGCTTCTGTATCCCCACTCATAGATATCTTGCGAATCAGACCTTTCGATGGCGCCGAAAGGTTTAGAGCTTGAGCTAAGTGACCTTTCGGCTTCGTTGAGCTCACTGGAAGCCTTCCGTGGAGGATTTTCTTTTGATTAGATTAGGTTCTCCTAAATTGAGTCCTCAAAAGGTCGGATTCAATCTTATCGAAAGATTAAGGAAATAGCGTTCTTTGAAGTAGGGCCGAAAATCAATTACTTTGGTGAGAAAGTAGGAGCTTTTGACCTGGATGAAAGGTTTGATCACTTATATTGAGTATATTCGAACCTTGTCGAAAGGTTTAGGTTGAAGGGTTTAAGACTTCGGAAGGTAGAAGTTATTGATTGTTCGACGGTATTGTCGACCTTGTCGACAAGAACCTTCATATGAGGTTAAACCTGCAAATACGGGTTAACTCAACAAAGATTTATACAAGTAGTAAAGTAATTGACAATGCTATGTACTTCCCTTTTTATTCAGGAAAAAGCTTCACTTTATTAAATTTTTCCAAATCACACTCAATTAGGGTTTCAATTCTTTAATCAAGAACTTACAAAATTAGAATGTGAGAAAAAATCCCCTTAGAAATAGGAACCCTTGAGTCTTATTTATAGGTGTTGGCGGCCATGCTTCCATCCTTGTGCTTTCGGATGGATCGAAGGGTTCCCTTCTTAGATACAATTGCTACCCTTTCGGTTTCAACGAAAGGTTTTCCTTTCACATGTCATCGTGGATCCTTGAACACTGCCGAAGGGGGTTTCTGTCATTTTTTTAGGAACCTTTTGCCTTTGTCGGAAGATTTGTCATCTATACAGTATGTGAACCCTTCGGAGGTGCCGGAAGGTTCCAGGCTATTGTGAACCCTTCGACTTGGTTAAAAGCTAACTTTTTACTTGGATGTTGTCGAGAGCCAAGATTTCCTTGAGTGTTGTCAGAAGGTCGCTTTATATTCTCTGCTGACTTATGAATGTCTCTTTCATCATAGACCCTCCGACACTGTCGAAAGGTATTCAATAAGCGTTCCAACTGACCCAAAAGGCTTATTATGCTTTCGGAAAGGTTGTTGTAGGGTCGCATGCCCTTTTCTTGAATTCTTTGCCTTCTTCAGAGGGTAAGAGCTTCTTGGATATTATGGAACAATACCCTTTGTCTTCCTCGAAAGGTCTTGAGCCGCTTCATATGGTTGACTGCATCCCTTCGACCTCTTTGGAAGGCCTGATCTGGATTCCCTTTCATCTGTCCTTTGTTTGAGATCTTCTAACTTAAGCGGAAAGTGAATTTTTCGAGTAACAGTTATTTACCATTCTTTGCTGACTTTTGAGCATTGCTTTCTTCATAAAAACCTTTCGACTAATCATATGGTATTCTAGATGTGATCTAACCGGTTCGAAAGACTTGCTATGCTTTCGAAAAGGTCGTTATGGAGTTGCACCTGCTTTCTTTGATTTCTCCATCTTCTTCGAAAGGTAAGAACTCCCTGAACGAAACCTTTTAACTACTTTGAAAGGTTTTAATCTTTTAAATCTTAATGGATGCATCCTCTCAAATCCTTCGTAAGGTTTGGTTTGAGCTCCTTCTCCTTTGTCTTTATTAAAATACCTCTCGTCCTAGTCGAAAGGTGGATTCTTGGAGCACCATCCTGCCTATGGACTTTGAAAGATAGCCTTGGACTTCGTCGAAAGCTCCTTGTCGGAAGGTATGATTATCCAGAACATGTTAGTGCTTTTTGATCTTTCCTCATGCTCTCGTGACCCTTCTTTCATACCTTCATTCTTCTGAATATTTTATGGTTAACATGTAGCCCCCCTCCCCCGGTATGAAAGAAGATTTTGTTCTTTAGGACAAAACTCCAATGAACTTCCTTCTTTGCTTTCTGTAAAATGGATTATAACTTCTATTAAGTTTTGACCTTGTTATGACATCTTAACGAGCAATCTCAAATTTACGCAGCTAATATTCAAGGTGTCATTAGAGTAATATTTCCAGATAAGTTGCTTTGTAATGATCATAATTAAACTTCCTTAAGAATGTGGAGTAATATCATCTGATTTGCAGATATCAGTTCAAATAAATGAACCTTTGGAGAACATCTATTACAGACCCTTGATATTTCTTTCTCGAGTTACAACTTTTTAACCTATGGAAATAAATTTCATGTTATCAGGGACCTTTCATTGTACCTCTAAGTTAACTTCATTTTCAACCTTAAACCATTGATTGGTAATTCTCATTTAGTGAAAAAGTTGAAAGTAATTTAGTAATGTTTCCGTTGGTGTCATGAAGGTCTTATATTTTGAATTCAATGGAAAATTTATAAATCATCATAAAATTCAAAATCAAGAAATCATGAACTCATGAAACAAGTGATCAATAGGAAATCGTCATGAAAATTCAATGGGAAATTGTAACACGTAAAATTCATGAATCATCAGAGAAATCAGTAGGGAAATTCATTAAACCAATAATTCAGCAAGAAATCACCATAGGAATTTAATAAAGAAATCATGAATATAAGATCAGCAAATCGTCACTAAAATCCATAAGAAGAGTAGAGTTCACTAAACCCGAAAACTAACAAGATCACCAAAAATTTAATAAGGAAACCAAAAATACGAAATTCCTAAATCATTATGAAAATCGATAAAGTAATCCAGAATTCACGAAACTAGAAATCAAAAATTCAATAAGGAGACTAGAAATGGGAAATCTTCAAATCATCATAAAAACTCATCAGGGAAATTAAGAACTCATTAAAAAAGCAACTAACTAGAAATCATCACAAAATTAAATGAGGAGAATCTCAATATTTGGAATTCACAAACCATCATAAGAGACCAATAGGGAAATTCAAAATTCATGAAATCAGGAATTCAATTAAAAGTTATCATGAAAATTTGAAAAGGTAAACATGAGTATGAAATCTATAAATCATCAAAAAAGCAATATGGAAATTCAAAATTCACGAAATCCAAACTAAAATTTGCATCAATAGAAATGGTGAAACTCAAAACTAATGAAATCAAGAACTTATCCTGATGTGCACGTAAATGTGCATATTTTTACCACCATATTTAATCTATTTGAATTAAATAAATGATCATATCGGGTATTTTAAGTTGTTTAAACCAAAAATTCAAGTTATTCCAAATGGTCACATATTCAACTTCATATATGGGCAAAACGGTCATTTGTGTGCATATATTTCTTTGAGATAAATTAATTGAAAATTTGTATATATTTTTTGTAGGAATTTGATCTCAAATAGAAGTGGTTTCATGAAGATATGCATGCAAAAAATTAATACAAAGGAATGAAGATGGAAATAATTCAAAGTGAAGAACATGGAGGACCCCACATACCCACCTACCTTAATGTACAAATTAAAGGCCAATGCACATGCTTTTGAAGTTAATGGCTTCATGTACACTTAATGGGGGATTAAGACATGTTAATGATTACTTGGCTTCCACACTTCCTAAGGGGCATTTTGGGCATTCCCCAAAAATTTGCATTAGGGTTTCTAACTTGTATAAATACCCATTATGTTTCATGTAGCTCCTCTTCCTCTTAGTTAATCTCTTCTCTTAGTCTCACTTAGTCTCTCTTTAGTTTAGCTTAGGCTCAAAATAAAAAAGAAAGCTCTTTTCTTCTTTTCATGGCTACTTAGCCATTTTACTTCATGTATTTTTTTTTATGCAATGTTATTTAGTGTTTCCTTTTAATTACATGTTCATTTTCTTTTCTTGTTTATTTTCTTTCATGTTCTAGTATAGATCTCTTTTATTTTATGCAAGTAGAATAATTTTTTTCTTTTCATTTTGCTCTCTTTCTCTCTTCTTGTTTAATGTTGTTTTCTACATTTGTTCATATGATAACAAATATGAGAGCTTAATCTCTACAATTTAGGGGTAACGAAGCTCTTTAGTATGTAGATGCAACATTTAGATGTATATACTCTCTTTTTGTGTTTTAATGGAAACACTTGAAGTGGTTTAATGATGTTGTTTAGCTTTGAATTTGATAGTCTATGTTGTTCATAACAAATAGGCTATGCTTAAACAAACATAACACAAATTGCCTCTTCATCTAAATATGATTATGGAAAAGAAGTGAATGTTGAAATTGAAATTTGATAGCCTATATTTCTAAACAATAGTTAATAGGCTATGCTTAAAATAGATTTTTATTTCAACTTGTTGTCATATTTCATGAGAGATAAATGTGTATTAGTGGTTGTGTTATAGTTTGATGGTTTATATTGGGCTAATTAATAGCACAAATATACCATACTTTTGATAAGCATATCAACTAATTACACTAATGAAAAGAAAAGAGAGATCATAACTTCATTTTGTTGATATATGTGATCTAGAGAGTGGATTTATCTTCTTAAACTCTCACATTTTTTATCAATTTTCTTTTGTTTGTTTTTCTCTTTTTCTAGCTTAAATATTCTCAAGCTTTTGGTTAATTTGATTGAATAGAAAATTTAAATCATCAATTCCCTGTGGATCGACATGTATTCGCCACGTACTACAAGTGTACGTCGTGCGCTTGCGGTTATTTTTAAATTTAAATTCATTCGACGGTTTTCTAAACCGATAGAATTTCGTCGTCATCAGGATCTCTCATTAAATATTTAAAGCTCCATTCAATATAAGTACAAAGCGATAAATATATCTAATAATAGAATATTTAGTAGATTTCAAATAAAAGAACTAAGTTGATCTAACATTAATTCTAAAGTTATGCACAGGAAAGTTTCTGTTAATAATGTGTTGCTTTAGAGTGCTTACAAGTTAGTAGTATATGTATATACAGGTGCGATAGACTCTTCTATCCGATCGTTCACTTTATCTCAAAGGATTCAGGAGTGGCTTTCTTAACCTGATCTTGCAGTGAAGTACTTTATCTTTGTGACGAAAAATTTATTATCTATTCCATTCCTTTAGATTTTGTATTAGTCTTTGTTTTTGTTTCCATGTTATGGATTCCTTCTTTCATTTTCTGGTTTCATGCTTTTTTTTGTGGTATGAAGGTTTCTTAATCCTTTGATGTTGGAATCACTTTCCTATGATTGGAAGTTTTGCAATTCATTAGCATATCCTTTGCCTCTGTGTGTATCCTCTTTTAGGATTCCAACTTTTTCTCAGATGATAGATAGGTTTTTCTCTTTAACCCTTAATTCTCTTGGGTTCTGACTTTCTTCTTGAGTTGTAGATATCTTTGTCTTTATTCTTTTATTTGGAGCCTTTACTAGGCTTGGACGTCTCAGTCTACTCTTTGATGAGCAACACTCTGGGCTCGGACATCTTAAAAAAAACTCTTTCGCTAGACATCTTAGTCCATTGTTTGATGAGCCTCTCTTTGGGCTTCCCTTGTCTCAAAGGGATATATACTTAACTGACCTTTCCTCAGAAGGCCATCGATGAGCGCTTTACCAGATCCTCCCTTAAGAGGTAATTTGGACGTTAAGGGCTTTTGATTTTGCGGGTGCTTGCCTTTGAACCTCCCCTAAGAGGTGATATGGATGTTGGGGTTCTATCTCTCCCTCTAGGAGATGCTACGGAATAACATTGTAGGTTTTTGTTCCTCCCTCTAAGAGGTGCCACGGTATAACATCGTGGGCTTATGTGCCTCCTTCTAGGAGGTGCTATGGAATAACATCGTAGGCTTGAGTATTTGTATATGAAAATAATTTTTAGCTAATTAAAATGGAGTCTCTTTTGAGAGAAAGAATTTTGTAATTAGACCCTTCTATTATATTGAAGAGTCTCTTTTGAAAAATAGTTTGGAATCATGAATCCTTTTTATGAAATAGTTTTTTTAAATCTTTTGCGAGAACATTCTTGTTATCCTCATAATGGAGACACGAATCTCAAATAGGAGACTAGAAGGTCATGATTCATGAACCAACAGCCTATTAGTCAAGAATAACGTTCTCTAGTTGGAGTTCCAATAAACTTTTTGTGCTTTCAAAATCTTTCTTGAAAAGTATGAATAGGCTTTCCTCCGCCCAATATTTTGGTAAACTTTGAAATACTGAGATGGCTAAGTTTGAAGTCATTCTGTGTGCATTTAGTAATGCTATATAATATCTCAAATTAGTCGAATAAATATGCTTTTGGGATAAATAGGTATTTGTTTACCCCCAAGCCATCGGGTGACTGAAAATTGTTTTCTTAAGAGAATAAAATTTGAGAAATTTCCTTTTGAAATAATTTGCTAATTATTGATTGGGTATATATAGATTTTCTCCTAAATTGAAATTGAGTTTAGTAGTGAGTTAACATTTCTTACAGGGAAGCCTTGGTGTTGTGTTGACTGGACTATTGTGAATTATTCTGTGTTAGGCGTCTGAGTTGTCCTCATTAAGTATTCTGGAGTCTATCATGCTCTCAAGGTCGTTGAGTGCTTTGGTTTGATTTTGTTTTTACCTGTACTAGCGCTCAAATTTTAATTAGTGTATAATCAATACACAACACAAATTTAAGTATCACGTTAAAGAGTTATGAAAAAAGAGAAAGTTCATAGCTGAACTGATGTCGCGAGTCCTCATGATTTGATAGGAATCTGCATTTTGGAGTTGTAGAATTGTTTTCCTCTTATTTTGAATAAGATGTCTTTCAAGTTTCTCTAATGAACTCCTGTAAAAATCCCGACCTGACTATGCCCTGAATTTTATTCGATAAGACACAACATTCATGAGTTTCATGTCCATTTGCTTTATGGTACTAGCAGTAACTTCCTCCTTTATTTGGCTCTGGAGCACTCCGAACTTTTTAAGGCGCAATAAAATTCTCATTTTTTTTATCTTAGCATATATGTAGGAGAGGGGTTTGCTTAGGACTACACAATTCATTTTAGAACTCTTTCTTTGACTTCCCTTTGGGCTTTCACTTTCCCTTGGCCTCTTGTTAAGGTGCCTAAAATCGAATTTCTCTTCCTTGGATTCTCGGTGGTATTATTTCTTAGCATGGTGCATCAAATTAACTCCAAATCAAATCTTGGGCTTACTAGCTTTTTCAAAACATAATAATTATCGTCTTAAACAATTAATGGGTCAATATAATTGTGCTTGCAACATAAACACAGGTCCAATCTCACCCAAACAATCTCCAAATCACTTCATAAATTCCTATATTAGGAAATAAACAAAATATGAAGTATAATGTTAACCAAATTTATGGTCAACACCCCAAAGTTTTTCCAAGTAGTATGGTAAGTTCAGAGGGTGTGATTCCCTTAAGGATTGCTTCTGTATCCTCACTTGTAAGTATCTTGCGAATCAGACCTTCTTTTGATGCCGAAAGGTTTAGAGCTTGGGCTAAGTGACCTTCCGGCTTCGTTGAGCTTGCTTGAAGTCCTCCACAAAGGCTTTTCTTTTGATTAGATTAGGTTTTCCTGAATTGAGTCCTCAAAAGGTCGGATTCAATTTTATCGAAAGGTTAGGGGGATAGCCTTCCTTGAAGTAAGGCAGGAAATCAATTACTTTGGTGAGAAGGTAGTAGCTTACGACCTGGATGAAAGGTTTGATCACTTATATTGAGTATATTCCAACCTTGTCGAAAGGTTTACGTTGAAGGGTTTAAGACTTTGGAAGTTAGCAGTTATTGATTGTTCAAGAGTATTGTCGACCTTGTCGACAAGAACCCTCCGATGAGGTTGAACATGCAAATACAGGTTAACCCAACAAAGATTTATACAAGCAATATACTAATTAACAATGCTAAGCACTTCCCTTTTTATTCAGGGAAACGCTTCACTTTATTAAATTTCCCCAAATCACACTCAATTAGGGTTTCAATTCTTTAATCAAGAGGTTACAAAGTTAGAATGAGAGAAGAAAAATCCCCAGAAACAGGACCCCTTGTGTCTTATTTATAGGTGCCGGCGGCCATGCTTCCATCCCTGTGCTTTCGGCTGGATCGAAGGGTTCCCTTCTTATATACAATTGCTAACCTTTCGTTTTCAACGAAAGGGTTTCCTTTCACATGTCATCGTGAATCCTTGAACCTTACCGAAGGGTCTTTTCTTTCATTTTTTTAGAAACCTTTTTCCCTTGTCGGAACATTTGTCATCTATGCAGTATATGAACCCTTCGGAGGTGCCGGAAGGTTCATGGCTATTGTGAACCCTTCGACTTGGCCGGAAGCTTACTTTTTACTTAGATGTTGCCGAGAGCCGAGCTTTCCTTGAATGTTGTTGGAAGGTTGCTTTACATTCACTATTGACTTCTGAATGGTGCTTTCATCATAGACCCTCCGATACTGTCTAAAGGTATTCAGTAGGCATTCCAACCAGTCCGAAAGGCTTATTATGCTTTCGGAAAGGTTGGTGTAGGGTCGCATGCCCTTGTGTTGAATTCTCTGCCTTCTCCGGAGGACAAGAGCTTCTTAGATATTGTGCAACAATACCCTATGTCTTGTCCGAAAGGTTTTGAGCCGCTTCATATGGTTGACTTCATTCCCACGACCTCTTCGGAAGGCCTGATCTGGATATCATTTGTTTTTGTCCTTTGTTTGAGATCTTCTGACTTAAGCGGAAGGTGAATTTTTTGAGTATTAGTTATCTAACATTCTTTGCTTACTTTTGAGCATTGCTTTCTTCATAAAAACATTTTGACCTAGTCGAAAGGTATTTTGGATGTACTCCAACCGGTTCGAAAGGCTTTCTATGCTTTCGAAAAGGTCGTTTTGGAGCCAAACCTTCTTGCTTTGATTTCTCCATCTTCTTTGAAAGGTAAGAACTCCCTGAACGGAACCTCTCAACTACTTCGGAAGGTTTGAAGCTTTTAAATCTTAATGGCTGCTACTCTCGAATCCTTAGAAAGGTTTGGTTTGAGCTCCTTCTCCATTGTCTTTGTTGAAAGACCTCTCGTCCTAGTCGAAAGGTAGATTCTTGGAGCATCATCCTACCTATGGACTTTGAAAGATAGCCTTGGACTTCGTTGGAAGCTCCTTTTCAGAAGGTATGATTATCTAGAACATCTTGGTGTTTTCTAATCTTTCCTCATGCTCTCGTGACCCTTCTTTCATACCTTCATTCTTCTGAATATTTTATGGTTAGCATATAACATATAAAATGATAAGGAGAACCATTACACTCACCTTGTTATTCCCTAAACAAAGTTTTAATTACCCAAACCTAACTCCTTGCTCTCTTGAAATCCAAGATGAAACAGCCAATTCTTTCGTGGATTTTATGGATAATTGGATGAGAAGAATTATGGTTATTTCATCGGTATTTATCGAAATTTATTTGGGCATAATTTGGCTAATCTACGGCAAGTTAATTAAGAGGTAATTAGGAAAAGATTAGAGAAAGAGGAGAAGGATGAAACGTGAGAATAAAAAGTGTAATGGGGTTATGAAGAGGAGTTACCAACTTATAGGAAACTTACACGCTTAGCTCAAATTCCTTTCATCCGACACTATTCGTCTCCTAAAATCATCGTCTCCAAACATGGTAAAGTCTATACTCATTTTACTCACATTGAAAAGGGAAAACTCAACTATGGGTGTATCGAGTCCCGATTAGCTCATTTGTAAATGTCGAGTATAAGAGGCATTCTGTTGCTCAACAATTATATATTTAAATTAACCATTTAAATATTCGATCATTAAAATTACGAGTGTTACACTATATTAAAATAGTAATAACCCGAATTTCAGTGGGTCTTGACTTTTCGCAAAAATGCTAAAATCCAAATCCACCGAAGCCCGAGTTGGGTGTCTCGTATCCTGCAAATAGGCAAAGAGTAATATATCAGAGCTCAAATAAATAACACATAGCGGAACTGAGTAAAATATAGTAATAAGTATATACTTACCAAGGTAATAACACTTTCTAAACAAGTGTCTCAAAGCTGGAAAATCTCTGCCATCTATTTAACCTATAAGATGATACGAGGAGGGGGTCAGAACTAAAGTTCTGGTGAATGGAAAAATTATACACTTCTATGCATAATTCTACATATATCGTTCTATTCCAATTCTCTGTTATATTAGGTTTATTGGGTTTATAATACTCTCACCTTTGTGCGTGAATCGTACCTATATACTCCCTAGTAGATTAAGACGTAATAACCAATATATTTATGTAGTTACATGCCTAAAGACTACATCAGTCCTTGGTATTACCCATAGTACCTTTCGTATCATCCTAAAAAAGGACTCCATTGTCTCGCTACTAGAGCGTACTGTAACTACATCTGTAAAGGACAGCTTCGTGAGGCCTACAATACAGATGTTCTGTCTTCTACTATGAAAACATGAAACTGCATTCGCACTAGCTTATACTAGTGCTCGGACATCCACTGTACCACCCAGCGCATACCTTGAGGATTACACGTAATCGTTCTATCTTCTCCCTAAATTCCACCAACAAGGTCTAGCTTGTACAGAACCAAGTCGAGGATTTTCTATATCTGTAAAGGTTTGCTTCGTTAGGCATACAATATTGATACTCTACTTGGTCTGTCTCGTTTCTCATCGTGGCTATATCCCCATGCAACCCCCCTCAACTAATCGAAAGAACTTTCAAGAGCTATGTGGCTGTGCCCTACTACAAACAATCTAAACATCCAGTTGGCTTTGCCTTTCATCCAATGTCTCAATAGTGAAAGAACCATTGGCCTGTTGGTTTAACCCTACTCTTTCTTGAACTCGCTCTGACTAATGATGGCTGATACCCACATGCGACTATCCATATGGATCATACCCACTATAATCTACTTGCAAACTAAAGTAAAGTGTCATACGAATATCCTACTCCATCATCAACCATTTGACTACATACAAAGGTCCACTTCGTTAGGCCTACGATGCAAAAGCAATCAAGGCATACTCTCTTGATGGAACACCTACGACCTGCCTCCGGGGATGCAGCTTCGTTAGATCTACCCTAGAGGGCCATCCTAGAGTATCCTCACTTCCTGTTGAAGTCTCGTACTTCCTTCAAGCCCAAAATAACTATGTTGGACGTGTTCTTTCTATAGTAAAAATCAACGATGAACTGCTTCGTTAGGCTCTTTATCCGAATTCTTTTTGGGCTACTCCAAACACACATTACCATTTTATTAGGCCCTACGTCTAATCTTTTATTATGCGTTTAGTTTATTTTTCTTAATCTAGTGGCTACTTATTTACCCTAATCAGCATGCCCAGCCCCACACACGTGCGAGACCATCAGTCCAAGGCCTGAAAGGGAATGTTGCCGGTACAGGCTACTGCTATTTTTTTTGCTTATTAACTAAATCTAGGATCTAAGTTTGATAAAATAATCCTCTTCTATTTCTTTCTTTTTAATTACAACCTACATGTTACAATTATACTTGTAATTGTCATTTTTTATTCTTTTCTTTCTTTTATAACCTACATGTTATAAATGTGATTGCAAGTGTCTCTTTTCTATTCTAGTCTGTCTTATTTTATTATGATACTAAATTTTCTTTAGTTCTCTTATATATTATATAATAATCTTAACTTTGGACTATGTCCAACTATCATAAGTTACTTATCATAATAACTGCTTTACTTTTTACCCTACTATTTGCGCAATAAATGCAGATCTAGTCACATTTTATGTTTATTGTTTCTAGTCTTGTTAGATGATTAACTTGATTATTTTTCTTTTTTTTAAATTTCTTTAATGCTTCGCGTTATTATCTTTTATTCTGGGAAGTTGTCCTATTCTATTTGGTTGGTTACAAAAACTGTGCTAAAATCCATTTCCATATTTTAATACTAAATAATACTATAAACAATAACTTGTAACTGCAAGATATTTCTTTTATTGTTGGGTAATGAAAAATATAGTAATGTCTCTATTTTGCACTAATTCCATTTTTCTTGCTTTTATTCTTGCATTATGTTTATCGTTATTCTTACAATATTAAACTATGGAAATGTATTCCCTTTTTCTAAACCAACCAACCAACCTATCACTATCTTCCAAATCAAGTTATTAGATTTTTCCCCTTTTTAATTCATTTCTCCCGTTTTAACATAATTTACTACAAATTTGTCACTTTTAGGCTTATGCCTTTCTCTACAACATATAAGCCTTATAGTACTTATATTTAATTTGGTTACTTTTCTCTCTTTTTTCATACAAATAACATTCAAATATTTTCTATTTAGGGTTCAGCCTCAGGCAATAAATCCAATTGGGAGAAAATCTGTTTGTGAGAAAACAGTCAGGCCTATGGTTCTATTAATAGTGAATCTTAGGGATTTCAGGCCGTCGAATTTTAGAATTGAATCTGGTGAAACCACGTCATAGGCTTGCTGTGAATCGTTGGATCCAGGAAACATCGCTCGAGATTGCGCGAAAGTCAAATTATAAAACTTTGGTACGTCCTTGGACGATTTCTCATCCAGGGAAAAACGCGGATCGACCTGTGTGCTTTGCCGATTGACCTATGGGTCGACCCGTGGGGTCCTACTTTTTTAATTGTTTATATATTTATTTAATTTTGATTTCTTATTCTTCTCGTAACTTCTTCATATTAACTCGGATTTCGACAAGTTATATATGGAAATTGATCGAAAAAAGCCATGAACACAATGTTATAAGTTTCGTGGCCATATTCTGATAATTCCAAAATCCTTATTTTCACCGTTCATCGTTATTTGATTATTTATTATCTAAAAATATGGGGTGTTACATTCTCCCCCTTCAGGAAATTTCGTCCCCGAAATTTGACAAGGGTAAAACTATGTAATTCCTCGCATCACCCACATCAATTTTGTGTACATCCAATTTTGCGACCATCCGTGTCCTTATGCAAAGTGTCATTCAATATAAAATACATGCATGTACATAAATTTCTAAGTGGTACCTCATATATGAATGTTTTTCTTATTTAAAAAGTCCTTTTTAAAATATGATGCACACACCCTAAATATACTTGCAATTTTTATATGAATGCAATCTTTTGAATACTCAAAACATTTTTCATCCAATTTCTCCCACACTTCTACTGAATAGGGGCATAGATCAACGAATTTTAAATCCAAATCCTACCACACAACTTTTAATATTCGAATTCAGAAAAATCTAATTTTTTCCAAACTCAATTTTTTATGTCAGAAAGAAGGTAGAAAATGGAAAACCTTACATTTACCATTTTACTTTTGCACACTTCTTTCTCTGTACTTAGAACATATGCTGTTATTCTATAAAATTCTCTATTTTCTTTGCCAAGCACGGTTTACATAAGAAAAACTTACTTTCCAAAAGTTTTCCCAAGCTTAATTTTTAGGAAAAATGTATTTTTCTTTTGCAATTCTCATTTATTTTTATTGACTTTTCTATTGCATTCTTTAGATTTTACTGTTTTTCTTTTAGTTACTTTTATCTTCTTTTGCTTTTCTTTTATTATTTACGATCTATGTCCTTATTCTCTTCTTCTAAACATCACAAAAACACTGAGAAAAAGCATCATACTAATCATCACTGATTTACTACAATAGGATCAAAATGCTTACATAGTAGTACAATCTCATAACTAAAAGGGAAAACAAGTCCTACTACAAAGCGATACTTGATAAGTAAATACAGCAGCTAAACACAGCTATCATCTAGGGCGATGACCATGTCCACCCTGACACAGAAAGGTCCTACTTTAGCAATTCAAGTAACCCATATGCTCTTCCTGCCACATATTACTCGTTCCTAACTTACGCTGTATTACTCATGATGAATAAGATCTATTCATCTCTTCCATTGCACGCTAAAAATGGAATAACCAAGTCTCATTTACTGCAACGAATAAGGATTTCAATCTATGCAGTCTCTATCTAAAAAGGCAACTAAGCTTGGGGAAATTTTCTCTTTACCTTTACCTTTCATTTTTCTCCAACTAAGGTCTACCCATCCCAACCACATTTGTCTTAATATCTTACTAATATCACTTCACCATTCTTCTATAGTCTACATACATGGAGCAACATTCCTAGGTTCTCACTAGCGTCCCATACACTTTACAGGAACTTTTATTATTACTGGTAAAAGTAATCACTGCTATCTCCTACATAGTCTTACACTTTTCCCATCAAACCTAGGAAATGATTCCTATCTACTCCATATTAAAAAGTATTGTTTGCTATTTACCATTTCATTTCAATAATTAAAGCTTCTAAATTTTTTTAAACATCAAATCCCAAAATACTTGCCTTTGAAAGTGTTACTTTGAAGTTTCTATTAAATTCAAAGGTACTTGTTCACTAAATATTTTATCTTTCTAGATTGCATCTTTATAGATCTTTGAATTTAAATTATTCCGCAAACCAAGAGGGGAAAACTTACAAATTCCAAGTTCGAAACTTATTCCTCTTTTCCTTTTAAAGACCTTTATAGCTTTCCATAAAAAAAATTTGGACTTTTAAATTTAAATGTTTACTAAGTTTTTCTCTTCCAAAAACTTATTTACTTTTTCACCAAACCATTTTTCTTTAAAACATGCCTTGCTTGTGCTTAAAACATTTTTTTTGACTTCCAAAAATGTCCTAACATGTTTTCAAAACATCTTCTTTTGATATATTTTCAAATTTATGAAAAATGGAGTAGATAACAACAATTATTTTATTAAAAATCCCTTAACTTTCCTACTCGTCCAATTACCTAACTTTGGAGGAGTTTCTAACTTACTACAAATGGGGACTTTCTACAAAGGCAAGCAATATGCGCATAATCAATGGAAAAAATATGAAATTTCCATTGTTTGGCTTTCCTACTAAGGCTCTCTATAATATCCCTCCCAACTAACACCGTCTTTAATTATTACACTTCTTATTACACATAATGGTTTTATACCTTAATGTATTAGAACTACTTTCTGTTATGAGAAACCATTAACGCTAAAACCTTCTATGAATCTATTAAAAAAGGATTTCATGTTCATGTGAAATTACGAGGAACTTATTTTATATTTTATCAAAATAGGCTATACGAGATATTATGCTTTCCACACCTTGTACATCTCTTTCACGTATTCCTTATAACTTGCACAAAACATCTTTATCTGTGATTTGGTTTCATAGGAAATTATATCATTATTCATTTCATTCCAATAGATTAAAGTATGTTTAATCTATATTCACTTACAATAGACATTTCTTACGGAATTTAATAATTTCCTAATATTTAGCTACATCTTTTTTAGAAGAACTCATTTTCAAAACTGTTTTAATATTTTCATAACTAGAAAACATTTCCATATACTTATTTAAATAATAAGTATACTTACAAATCACTTTATTTCTATGCTTAGAAATTATCTTCAAAACACTTTTTTTTATTTAGGTCAAAGCAGATGTTGCGTAAAACACCGTTACTACAACCCAAAAATACTAGTATATGGATTTAATTAAATCCATATGCTATGTAAAAACATTTTCTATGGGAGTCACCTACTATAATAATAGTGTCATAGTCTATGCTTTCTTTATTTTTCACGAAAAAATCTATTACAACAATAATGTTGTAATCTATGCTTTTGATACTTAACACACTCTAGTTTTTTATATTTAAAATCTTTGTTTTCCTACAAAGAAACTAGCGAGCTATACATGCTTTATAATTCTTCAAAAAGAATTTCATTTTTAACAAAATTTAAATCATATAAAAACCAATTTAAATTTCAAACCACTTGTTTTTTCAAAAATCCAATATTTACTTCCTCAAACATATTAACAATTATATTTTTCAACTTTTCAATTCCAAAAGTTCCATTTTATTGGGCTAGACCTAAAGTGGATTTTCTTCTTATTACCCTAGGAATACCCTTCTTAAACCTTGGAAATCTCATTTCCTTACTAAAATCTCTTATTCCTTCCAAAATAAAAATACTCTCCCTATTATTCCTAGGGATCTTTCCCACTTCCTATAACATATGGATACCAATCTTCTCTCAAAACATAGCTTATTGTACACTATAAATTAGCAATAACATAGGGCTCAACATCCTTAGGTCATCCCAAACCAAACTAGCAAACTATGCACAAATATACTTCTAAAAACTTTCCATATGTTAAAATCTACAATTAGGGACTATTTGGATTTTATACATAAAATATTTATATTTTATTCAAAAATACAAATACGTTCACTCATATTTCCTAATTTACTTAGGATCTACTAACCTCGCTCTGATACCAAATGTACCAACTCGAATTTCAGTGGGTCTGGATTTTTCACAAAAATGCTAAAACCCAAATCCACTAAAGCCCGAGTTGGGTGTTTGGTATCCAACAAATAGGCAGAGATAAATATATCTGAGCTCAAATAAATATCTCACAGCGGAATTAAGTAAAATATAGTAATAAGTAAACACTCACCAAGGTAATAACACTTTCTAAACAAGCGTCGCAAAGCTGGAAAATCTATGCCATCTATCTAACCTATAAGATGATACGAGGAGGGGGTTAGAACTAATGTTTCGGTGAATGGACAAATTATACACTTTTAAGTATAATTCTACATATACCATTCTATTTCCATTTTCAGTTATATTAGGTTTATTGGGTTCATAATACTCTCGCCTCTGTGCGTGAATCGTACCTATCTACTCCCTAGTAGATTAAGACCTATAACCAATATATATGTGTAGCTACATGCCTAAAGACCGCATCGGTCATAGGTACTACCCTAAGTACCGTCTGTATCCTTCTCGAAAAGTACTCCATCGTCTCGCTACTAGAGCATACTGAAATTACATATGTAAAGGAAAGCTTCGTGAGGCCTATAATACAGATGTTCCGTCGTCTACTATGAAAATGTAAAACTGCATTTGCACTAGCTTACACTAGTGCTCGGACATCCATAATGTACCACCCTATGTGTACCTTGATGACCACACGTAATCGTTCTGCCAACTCCCTGAATTGCGCCAACAAGGTCTACCATGTATGGAACTCAGTCGGGGATTTTCTATATCTGTAAAGGTTTGCATTGTTCGGCCTACAATACAAATATTCTACTTGATCTGTCTCTTTTCTCATCATGGTTATGGCCTCATGTAGCTCCCACTCAACTAATCAAAAGACCTTTCAAGAGCTAAGCGACAGCGCCCTACTGCAAATAATCTAAACATCCAATTGGCTGCGCCCCTCATCCAATGTCTCGACAGTGAAAGAATCATTGTCATATTGGTTTAACCTTATTCTTTCGCAAACTCGCTCTGACTGATAATTGCTGATATCCACATGTGACTATCCTTATGGGTCTTTCTTACTTTAACCTACTCATAAACTAGAGTATGGTGTCATACGAATAACCTACTCCATCATCAACCTTTTGACTATCTATAAAGGTCCGCTTCGTTAGGCCTGTAATGCAAAAGCAGTTAAGGCAGACTCTCTTGATGGAACACCTACAGACTAGCCTCCCGGGGTGCAGCTTCGTTAGGCCTACCCAGAGGGCCATCCTAGATTATCCTCACATCCCGTTGAAGTCTCGTACTTCCTTTTAGACTAAAATAACTAAGTCGGACGTGCTCTTTCTGTACTAAAAATCAACGATGAACTGCTTCATTAGGCTCTTTATCCAGATTCTCTTTGGGCTACTCCAAACGCACCTTGCCATTTTATTAGGCTCGACGTCTAATCTTTTATTATGTGTTTAGTTTACTTTTCTTATTCTGTTGGCTTCCTATTTACCCTAATCAGCATACCCAGCCCTACCCATGCGTGAGACCATCAGTCTTAGACTTGAAAGGGAATGCTGGCGGTACGGGCCACTTCTATTTTTTTGCTTATTAACTTAATCCAAGATGTAAGTTTGATAATATAAGCCTCTTCTATTTATTTCTTTTTAATTGTAACCTACGTGTTACAATTATACTTGCAATTATCACTTTTATATTCTTTTCTTTCTTTTACAACTTACATGTTATAAATGTAATTGCAAGTTTCTCTTTTCTATTCTAGTTTGTCTTCTTCTAGTATGATACTAAATTTTCTTTAGTTCTCTTATATTATATTATAGTCTTAACTTGGGACTATGTCCAACTATCATAAATTATTTGTCATAATAATTGCTTTACTTTTTACTCTACTATCTGCGCAATAAATGAAGATCTAGTCACATTTTCTGGTTATCGTTACTAGTATTGTTAAATAATTAACTTGATTATTTCTTTTTCTTCTAATTTCTTTAATGCTTCATGTTATTCTCTTTTATTCTGGGAAGTAGTTCTATTCTATTTGGTTGGTTACAAAAACTGTGCTAAAAATCCATTTCCATATTTTAATACTAAATAATACTATAAACAATAACTCGTAACTACAAGATATTTCTTTTATTGTTTCTTTAATTGTTGGGTAATGCAAATTATAGTAATGTCTTTGTTTTTCACTAATTCCATTTTTCTTTCTTTTATTCTTGCAATTAGTTTATCGTAATTCTTACAATATTAAACTATGGAAATGTATTCCTTTTTCTAAACCAACCAACTAATTTATCACTAACTTCCAAATCAAGTTATTAGGTTTTCCTCTTTTAAATTCATTTCTCTTGTTTTAACATAATATGATGTAAATTTCTCACTTTTAGGCTTATGACTTTCTCTATAACTTCTAAGCCTAATATTACTTATATTTAATTTGGTTTTTTCTATCTTTTTTCCCATATAAATAACATTTAAATATAAGTACATTTTTCTTACAAAATTTACATTTTAACATAAGTAGCTAGCAGAACCAATTACTGAAATTAGTCCAAATGCTTAATTAAATATTTAACGGGAACATAGTGATATTATATATTATAAACATGAAAGAGATATAATTTAAATCCACTTACTGTCATCCTTAGCTTTAATCCATGGCCCTCCTGGATCCACTTCTAAGGCGTCTAATATTTTGATTAAAAGATATTCTTACAAGAAATATTTTCTGTTTAGGGTTCAGCCTCAGGCAATGAACCCAATTGGGAGAAAATCTAATTGTGAGAAAATAGCTTGGCCTAGGGTTCTATTTATAGAGAATCTTAAGGATCTCAGGCCATCAGATTTTAGGATGGAATTTGGTGCAACTACATCACAGGCTTGCCGCGAATCGTTGGATCTAGAAAACAACATTCGAGATTACACTAAAATCAAATTATAAAACTTCAGCACATCCTTGGACGATTTCCCGTCTAAGGGAAAATGCAGTTTGACCCGTGTGCTTTGCGGGTCGACCTAGGGGTCGATCCGTGGGGTCCTACTTTTTTTTAATTGTTTTTATATTTATATAATTTTGATTTCTTATTCTTCTCGTGACTTCTTCATTTTAACTCGGATTTCGACAAGTTAAATATGGAAATTGATAAGAAAATCGCTACGAACAAGATGGTATAAGTTTCTAGGCCATATTCTGACAATTCCAAAAATGCTTATTTTCACTGTTCATTATTATTTGATTATTTAATTATCTAAAAATACGGGGTGTTACAAAAATGTTTAATATGGAGCCTATGAGATGGATTTTTTATGCATTGGCAATAGGAATTATCACATATGCAATGTAGTCTACTATGTCATATTTCGCTTGTGTACCTAATACACTAGGAGAATATCAAATCTGAATTAAGATCACTAAACTATAGTTAAGAGAATTCTCAAGTGAAATATTAGAGAATTTTTTATGGAAACAACTAAACTCATTATGAAGAAGTAGGAGCCAGACTCCAAAATTGATATTGAGTGTAATATGTTAATCCTAAATTCATGTTCAACCTTAGTTAAGGAGCTTTATGTTGGAATTGACTTAAACAAAATGTTATGGCTGATTCAACAAAAGTCTAAGTATATCATCTTGAAAAACCCATAGCAAAAGTTGTATATATATATATATATATGCATAAATTTATAATAGTGATAGAGGTGATTTCAATGTTGAAATTCCCTCGAATTCTTTTAAAATAATGTTCCGATAAGGATCATGAAAGGCTACGTGGTGTCGAATATGCAAGTATATGATTTTTGTTTGATGATAATAAACATATATGTATTCATTTAAATGTATTCATTAATGTACTATTTTAATTTTCACATGATTAAATAAATATTTGCTGAATAAAATAAATAACACAGAATTTAAATTCAAACATATATTTTATTCAAACAAATATTAATACAATTTTGAAGTACAGATTTAAGCTCACACACTATATATACAAATTCCAATTACACTACAATTTCAATCACATCATATTTTTTACTATACATACATTTGCACCTCACTATATTTCACTCATTCACTCATATTTGATCTTTTACTGTATTCCAGATTGAATCCAGCATTTGAGTTATCTGCAAAATACAAACTGACGCAGTAAAATTCAAAAAGAAATATTTGTGCAGTATAAAACAAAATGTGTATTTTGAAAATGTCACTTCCCTTGCTCATTTGGGTTTTTCGTCATCATATTTATTTTGAATTCGTCATACACGAACAACTTGTTACATGTAAAGTGTATCACTGTACATGCCACAACACCGTGCATACCGATATACACTTGATAAATCTGCAGGGGCAGGTGAGCACAAGGTCAAAACGAATCAAAAGCCGGGTTCAACTCAAGTGAAATACAAGTAAAGTCATGATATTAGCACAAGGTCAAACACAAGCTATAAGCTGGATTCAACAAAGGTGCAATCCAAATGTACACATGAATGTTATGATCAAAGACAACAACATCAACCAAGGCCACAAAATTCAACCAAATTAATAAGCATAAGCAAATTGGTAAAGCATCATTAATGAACTAGTATAAAAAGGAGGTGGACATCACACTTGAAGCTCACATGAAATGAAATCAAACAAACAAATGTACACTAACTAAACTCATGCAATGAATTGGCTCAAAGACATCACATAAAAACAGAGGCATGACTACAGCAATTCAAAAATGTAAGCTAACATACACATGCACATGCAGTATCACCAACACTGACCACATATAAAACATGGACTATGGTGAATCAAATTGAACCATACTTGTATACCACATAGGAATGAACAAAGCCTCAACAGCAAAGCTCTGGAACTAAATCAAAGACAACTAGATCATGGAAAAGTCTCAACATATATAAACACACATGCATATGCATGTGTATGCATGGTGACATGCAACAGAGGCCACAACCCAGTCCAATTCAAATGTACAGCATGGAACAAAGGCACAGACTACACTCAAGTAAACATGAAGACATCAAGAATCATACATATATGGTGATATAGCATGTTCATATGGATACGCAAGCAGTGCAACCCGATGCAACAGACTCAATGAAACAACACTACAAACAAGTCACATGGTCCAAACAACACCAGACATCGGAAGCATGCGACATTTCAGTGGAAATATGGGATACAAGCATTAGGTCGAAAATGCTACAGGCATGTACACACACATATACGTAACATTTCAAGTTTCAGCAGCAACAAGATTCAAGTGTGAACTCAACCAAGATTCAATGCATATAGACATGTACTCGAAGTAAACCAAAGCCTCAATATAGTGAATTACAACATCCAAACAACAAGCAGTAGCAGTGATGAAATAGAGACCAGAGGCACAGTGGAATATGCAGTACAACAAAGTGGACAGTGCAATCAACCAAAGTGGAGTCAGCAAATTCGAATATCATAAACAAGTCTAAGATAAATTTTCACAAAATCAAAGTGGCCGAAGTCAACAAGAGAAATGAATGGAACGAAATCTAGAATTCAAAGTCATGGTGGCCAAGAAATCGAACAAGTCAGGAAAAAAGCCGTGGTAATCAAGCAAAACAGAAAATATACGAAATTGAACATATATATATTCATTAAAATGTATTTGTTAATGTACTATTTTATTTTTCACATAATTATATAAATATTTGCTGAATAAAATAAATAACACAGAATTTAAATTCAAACAGATATTTTATTCAAACAAATATTTATTACAATTTTGAATAGAACAAATTTGAGCTCACACTATATATATACAAATTTTAATCACATTACAATTTCAATCACATCACATTTTTTTACTATACATACATTTGCACCTCACTACATTTCACTCATTCGCTTATATTTGATCTTCAACTGTATTCCAAATTGAATCCAGCATCTGAGTTATCTGCAAAATACACACTGAAGCAGTAAAATTGAAAATGAAATATTTGTGCAGTACAAAAGAAAATGTGTATTTTGAAAATGTTACTTACCTTAGTTATTTGGATTGTTTGTCATCATATTTATTTTGAATTCGTCATACAGGAACAACTTGTGACATGCAAAGTGTATCACTGTACATGCCACAAGGCCGTGCACACCGATATACACTTGATAAATCTACAGGGACAGGTGAGTACAAGGTCAAAACCAATCAAAAGCTGGGTTCAACTCAAGTGAAATGCAAATAAAGTCACAATATTAGCACAAGGTCAAACCCGAGCTATAAGCGGGATTCAACACAGGTGCAATCCAAATATACACATGAATGTTATGATTAAAGACAACAATATCAACCAAGGCCACACAATTCAACCAGATTAATAAGCGTAAGCAAATTGGTAAAGCATCATTAATGAACCAGTATAAAAAGGAGGTGGACTTCACACTTGAAACTCACATGAAATGAAATCAGACAAACAAATATACACTAACTAAACTCATGTGATGAACTGGCTCAAAGACAACACATGAAAATAGAGGCATGACTGCAGCAATTCAAAAATTCAAGCTAATATACACATATACATGTAGTATCATCAACACTGACCACATATAAAACATGGATTATGGTGAACCAAATTGAACCAAACTTGTATACCACATAGGAATGAACAAAGCCTCAACAGTAAAGCTTTGGAACTAAATCAAAGATAACTAGATCGTGGAAAAGTCTCAACAATATATATAAGCATACATGCATATGCATGTGTACACATGGTGACATGCAACAGAGGCCACAACCCAGTCCAAATCAAATGTACAACATGGCACAAAGGAACAGAGCACACTCAAGTAAACATGAAGACATCAAGAATCATACATATATGGTGATACAGCAAGTTCATATGGATATGCAAGCAGTGAAACCCGATGCAACAAACTTAATGAAACAACACTGCAAACAAGTCACATGGTCCAAACAACACCAGACATCAGAAGCATGCGCATTTCAGTGGAAATATGGGATACAAGCATCAGGTCGAAAATGCTACAGACATGTACACACATATATATGTAACAGTTCAAGTTTCAGTAGCAACAAGATTCAAGTGTGAACCCAACCAAGATTCAATGCATATTGACATGTACTCAAAGCAAACCAAAGCCTCATATAGTGAATTACAACATCCAAACAGCAAGCAGTATCAGTGATGAAATAGAGACCAGAGGCATAATGGAATATGCAGTGCAACAAAGTGGACAGTGCAATTAACCATAGTTAGCAAATTCAAATATCATAAACGAAACGAAGTTAAATTTTCAAAAAATCAAAGTGGCCGAAGTCAACAAGAGAAACAAACGAAACAAAATCCAGAATTCAATGTCGTGGTGGCCAAGAAATCGAGCAAGTAAGAAAACAAGCCGTGGTAAGAAAGCATAAAATAAAAATATACGAAATTGAACTAGTCTAAGGAAATCATAAGCATTCAAGCATAATCGAATGGTCAAGCTAAAGTTACAGACAAATTCAAAATGAATTAATTCGAATGAAAATTAAGGGAATTAAACCCTATTTAAACCATTAACATCATCGTCCTAGATAACATCGAGTTAAAGCAAATTAACTAGAAAATAAAAAGGGAAATTACATACCAAACGAAATTGAACTCGATCGAGAAGTAGCCATGTGCAAATCAATAAGACGTCGATCGACAAAGCTAGGAAAGAGAAATCACTTATTCGATCAATTAACTAAAGTTGACGGCTTCAACAATGTAAAACCCTAAATCTGAAAAAGGAACAAACAAAGAGAACCGGCCATTTTTCTCTCAAAGGATACGGTCGAAGAAATAAAAGAAAGTGGGGACATTCCTTTCATCACTATATTATTAATTTGGGCCGGCTATACTATTCTTTGGGCTTTAAATTGTAAAATTATAGTTTTATTCTTTTTAATTGTTTTTAAATTGTTATTTTCCCTTTTAAATCTTTGTAAAGTCTAGTCATGTGACTAGGGGACGAAGTAGGGTGGTGTAGTTCGAGAATCCTCAACTCAGTGGCTGAGTTGTGGTAGGGTTTTGAGCGTAGAGTTAGGTTAGTCGATAGCGGGTGTCATGAGTTTACGTGTGTAAGCATCTGACTACTTAATTTCTAGTAGAACCTTAGGGGCAGCAGGTAGGCAGGATTTTGCCGAAGCTGGATAAATTCTGTGTTGTTCGATCTCTGCTTTTTATATTCTGCTATTATATGTGTTGCTATTATTCTACTATTATCAGTGTTGCTATTATTCTACTATTATCAGTGTTGCGATTATTTTATATACTTCCATATTAAATTTTGTAACTAATAGTGTCACCCTATTCATCCCTCTCTAGCGTGAAATCGATCCTACAAGTGGTATCAGAGCTAGGAACAGAAGTGATTTTTTATTTTAAAAAATTGATTTTTCAAAAACCAATTTTTGTTTTAAAAATTTGAATTTTTAAAATGGCTTCTTTTAATCATACTTTTGCTGAGGGTCAGTCCATAGTTAGACCACCAATGTTCAATGTTGAATATGCTTACTAGAAAAATAGAAAGAAATTTTTTCTGAAAACCATTGATGCTTGGAATATAATTGAGACAGGATATAGGACACCAACTATAACGGTAAATAATCAAGAAATAGATAAACATTTGGATCAATGGATAGATCTAGAAAATAAACTGCAGAATGCTAATGCTAAATCTATGAATTCTATTATTTGTTCATTGGATCAAATCGAATTTAATCGTGTCTCACATTGTCTAACTACGCAGGAAATATGGCACACACTTGAAGTGACTCACGAAGGAACATCTCAAGTCAAGGAATCTCGTCTTGCCATGCTTAATAGCGAATTTCATAATGGCCAAGGATGAAAATGTCAAAGAGATGTACATATGAATTTTTAATATCGTATACAAATAAAAAGCTCTTGGAAAATCATACACAGAAATGGAAATAGTCCGAAAAATCCTCAGAGTTCTTCCACGAAGTTTTGAAGCGAAAGTTACAGCCATTCAAGATTCAAAAGATTTGAAACAAATCAAAGTTGAAGAACTCGTCGGAAATCTCACCACTTACGAGCTAGAGATGAAATTCAAGGAAGAACGAGAAGGAGGTGATACTCGAAAGAAATCATTAGCTCTTAAAGGAACAACGGAAAGTGATGATGACGATGGAGCAGCTAAGCTGGCACTATTAATAAAGAAATTCAAAAGGTGGAATCACAAATACGAAAATCCAGCTCTAAATCAACAATTGAAAAGCAGAATAGCCAAAGCACTAGACAACTCGGAAGAGCAGAAAATCATTTGTCACAAGTGCAATAAACCTGGCCACATCAAGCCCAATTGTCCTAAGAATCGATTCAGCCAAGGAAAGAAACCGAAAATGAGAAGTTTTGCAGCCACTTAAGATGAAACTGATGAAGATGATAAAAGCACTAGCAATGAGAGTGAAAAAGCAGATCCGTGCCTTCGAGGTGATATAACTGACAGTGATGATGACGAGCCAAGCGAGGTATCAAAACTAACTCATTCGGAATTTTTTATATATTTTCACGAAGTAAATGGCTGTTTCAAATGACTTAGGGAGAAATACACTAAAATTGAATCACAAAGAGATACTTTGATAGAATTAAATAAACATCTTGACCATTGGTTGAAAAGTATCAAAGCAAGAGCCCTAACTGTGATAAGTATCCATCATTTGAAGAAGAGATTAAAAAATCAAAAATTGAAATCAAATCGCTTGAAAATGAAATTCTGATTTTGAAAAAGAGTGAAAACACCAGAAGAGAAAATTCTATTAAAAGGTGCACTCAATTATTAAACGAAAACGAATCACTCAAAACACAAGTCCAACAACTATCAACGACTTTAGAAAAATTCTCAAGAGGAGAAAAATCACTAAATATGCTAATAGGAAAAAAACAGTCAATATTGATAGACAAGGACTTGGGTATACTCACTTTGAACATGTTAGAAACCAAATTAATCAAGTCAACTCAAAGTGTATGATTTGTGGAAAAACACGGCACAATCATAATATTTGCTGGTATAGACCCGAACACGTGAAAATTATTCCAATTTGGGTTCCAAAAGGCACGAATATAAAATCCCTTAAAGCTAAACAAATCTGGGTGCCGAAAAGAGCATATATAAGTAGTCTTGAGTCTATACAAACATATTTTTCAAATCTTTTGCCACTAACAACCACAGACCTATAAAAAAACAAGTCACAAAAATCTTTACTCGTGTAAGTGTGATGGCAGGCTAAGGAACAACAACAGTGTTATATGAATTATGGCTGTTTCAGGCACACAATGGGCGACAAATCAAAGTTCCTTAGCCTAGTATAAAGATGGCAGAATCACAATAGGCGACAACAAAAATTATCGTAATGGTAAAATAGGTAAAGGTGCATCAATCTTGAACGATATATTAAATGTAATAATCTGCACCATAATTTGAATTTGAATAAGCCAGTTATGTGATAAAGAAATGAATGGTGATTTTTATTTTGACATTTTCAAAACTGTTGGCCAATTATATTTTTATGCCGAAGAACACTATAAGAATATCTGGACTAGTTCATATAGATTTGTTTGAACTAATGATGTTGTTTTATTGATTGATGATTACTCAAGATACACGTGGATAAATTTGTTCATCTTATTCTGACATTATGTTTATTGTTGGTTTATTTGCACGGCTTCAATTCAAATTCAAATGAATTTCATTTAAAAGCTGTAAAAAATGATTTTAAGGTATTTTGTTGCAACTTTGTGGTCTGGTCTATGACATCAATCTAATGATAATTTTGAGTCTAAGAGAAATTCAGATGCATTTAAACTGGTAATCTAGTTGATAGAAAAATTACTAGTGGAGCGTGATTTATGTTGAGAAACTCAATAGTCGCATCATTTTCAAAGAAAATATCTGTATATTTTTCATCTCAAATAATTTTCAATTAGCAGACATTTATTTTATGAAACCCCTTCATTTTGCTGACCATGTTTCAGATTAGTCATTTTAAAAAATTTGATAATTATTTGGATTTGATCTTAAATGACTACATTAACTAATCTGACTCCCTAATGATTATCAAAAGGAAAACAGTGATTGAAAAAGTGATAAGTGTTGATACTAATCATATATTATAACTTGAGAAAGTATAATTAGTAAATTTGTTTAGAAATTTAAACAAGAGTTGTAAAAAAATTGGCAAAAATTCCATGACCATATCTAATTCTATCATATCTCTATCGACCATCACTCATCAAAATCCAATATAGTATGTCAATATGTGGTATTTTAAATAGGAAATTATTTGTTTTTAATTTTATAAAAATATCCAAAGTATTCACTCTCATTTAGAAGTCCTCACGGTTATGCATGGGTGAATTACTTGGAATTTTTTATTATGTGATTTCATGCTCATTTAAAAGTCATCACGGTTATGCATGTATGGAACACATATCAAAATTGATTAATTAAATAGATAAGTTGATTCTAATCCTATTTAAAAGACCTTACGGTTATGCGTGGTTAGAAGATGCTTGGAACTCATTTTTAAAAAAATTAAGAATACTACTAATCTTATTTAAAAGTCCTAACCATTATGCATGGTTAGTAGATATTCAAATTTGTGCTATAATATACCACAAATTGACACAACTATATGGTTTTGTATAACTACATCATCCCTATCATTCTAAAGTGGAATATGCGCCTAACGGAGTATTTATGATTTTTGTTTGATTTTTTTATTGAAATTTAATATTTATACTTGATTTGGTATTAATGTTGTATTAATGCCTCTCACTTTATCTCTATTTTTCTAACACTATTACTCTTTTGCTGATAACAAAAGGGGGAGAGCAAAGTTAAGATTTTGGAAAATAAAGCTCAAAAATTTTATTTTGTATTTTCTATTTGCATCTAGGCTCATTTGCATATTTTTATTTATTTTCATGCATATATGAAAGGGGAGCTTTGTTGTAGAGAGGGAGCATTCAAATAGGGGGAGAAAATTGAATGATCGAATACATTTAATAAATTCAAAATCTTAAATATATGTTTGTTATCATCAAAAGGGGAGATTGTTGAATATTCAAGTATATGATTTTTGTTTGATGATAATAAACGTGTATATATATATATACACTCATTTAAACGTATTTGTTAATGTACTATTTTAATTTTCACATAATTAAATAAATATTTGCTTAATAAAATAAATAACACAGAATTTAAATTCAAATAGATATTTATTCAAACAAATATTTATTACAATTTTGAATAGTACAAATTTGAGCTCCTACTATATATATATACAAATTTCAATTACATTACAATTTCAATCACATCACATTTTTTTACTATACATACATTTACACCTCACTACATTTCACTCATTCGCTCATATTTGATCTTCAACTGTATTCCAGAATGAATCCAGTATCTGAGGTATCTGCAAATAGGGGTGGGCATTTAACCGAGTTAACCGACCTAACCGACTTAACCGATCTTAACCGAACCGCTTTAACCGAAAAATTCGGTTAACCGAACTTTCGGTTAACCGATCGATGTTAACCGATCATGATCGGTTCGGTTAACGGTTAACAACAGTTTAGACCGCGGTTAACCGGTTAACCGAAACTATTTAATAGCCCAAAATCAAATCACACAATCCTATTCGCAACCCGGCCCACCTGTTCCCTAACCCTAATCGTGCCTTCCTCCTTTGCCAGCCGCTATTCACATTTCATAAAATAATCTACTCGTTCGTTTCCAAAATAAATAAACGAATCTTCAAAATTTGTTGCCTCAGCTAACCATTCAAATCCAAATACAAATCGATACTCCTCCGCCTTTGCCTTCATTCTTTGCTATCTAGAATGATGATTTGAGCAATGGAGAATGCTAGTAGGTAGAGGAAGAACATGAGTATGATTTATTTTGTTTATTAATAGGCTTTAGCTGTTTGATTAAATCAGATGAATGATCTCTAATTTTTTCTGAAATAAATGATCCCTTTTATTCTGTTTTTTTTTCTTAGTAAAGAAAGTTTGTTTTTGTCCCATCTTTAGTTTCTTCCAATTCTTTAATTTAAAAGTAATACTTAGTATGAATTTATCGTTGTGGCAAAACTGGCAGTCATTTGTATAATCAAGTTTTTACAAAGCTTGGATGAAAATGAGGATGGAAGTGGTTATGATGGCATTGATGATGAGGATGAAGAAGGCGAAATTGTAAGTAGAGCTGTTATTCTATTTGCTTTGTTCAAGTATTCCAATGCATGGGAAATGTTTCTCGTGTTTTTGGGTTGCATGGGTGCTTTGATCAATGGCGGGTCTCTTCCTTGGTATTCTTATCAGTTTGGTCACTTTGTTAATAAGATCGCTGAAGAGTCTGTGACTGATAAAAGTAAAATGATGCAGGATGTTCAAAAGGTACATGTAACCTTTTACTGTTCTCAGTGTTCTGTTTCATAAATTGACATTACTGCATGAATGAGAATTTTGATGTACTTTTGTTATTTCGGATATCAATATACATGGTTGTTCTGGCAGCCATAGTGGTGACAAGAGCATATATGGGTACGCGATATTACTTTTAGGGATCATAAAACAGTTTTGCATGTAAAATAGATTATTAAAATTTTACATTATTAAAACTGATTGTAAACTTGATGTTGATGCAGAGATTACTTGCTGGAGAATGGTAGGGGAAAGATCTGCTCAAAGAATACGAACATCCTATCTTTGAGCAGTTCTAAGGCAAGATGTTGGGTTTTTTGACACTGAAGTGAGCACAGGTGAAGTCATGCATGAAATCTCTAGTGATGTTGCTCAGATTCAAGAAGTCATGGGTGAAAAGGTGTGTTCATTTACTAATTGATTAGTCACTGCCTTTGTTATTTTATGAAAACTTGCTAGCTAGAAGCAATTACTGTTAATTAGAAAGAATACAACAAGCAACATGACAGGTTGATGCTCATATCATTACACTATTTTTTTTGATTCATTATATTCTTTTGACTGATTATTGGTGGATTAATGGTAGATTATAGTAAGAAACTTCTGTTTTGAATGTCCATTTTAAAGCGTCGTATTAGCATACAGTTCTTTCTGAAGACAAATAAGTGGTCATTATCTTGGTTTACTAGCATATAAAAGGTATCAAGTTAGACATAATTAAGTAATAATTTGGTTATTCTGATATCATAACTTTATTGTATATGGCATTTGCTATCCCTCCTTTAAGACATAAGGTCTGATTGATTTATGCATGCAGACACATAGAAAACATGCACATATGCTCAAACTCACATACACACTTTCTTATATATATATGTGTGTGTGTGTATTGCACATATACACCCATACTTTGTTTTATTTTGCTAAAACAACATTTTGGCAGAGAATAGTCTTGGTGTGAATGGTGCAAAGAAGAAACTGCAACTGTGTATTAACTCAATGATCTCACCTCAGTCGACTCATTTCTACTGGTATTTGTTATTAATATTTCTTTTACATTTATTATGTAAAGGTTAAAAATAAATAATAACATTTTAAAGCTTATATTCTTGCAGTTGGAAAAGCATTGCTCTGATGCCTCTTTTACCAAGTATTATGCTAGCCTCCTTCAGAATGCATGGTCTTAATTTGGAGACAAAATCGGTAAAACATTATATAACAAAAACTACACTGGTGTACTTTGTTTCCTAATAAAAAGAGTTAGATGGAATATATTAATTTTGTTCATGTGTAGGCAAAAGATAATTGTTGTCTAAGTAGTTTTACTTATGAAAATACCGCATTAGAGAATTCAACATGTCATGAGACACAACATCATGGCAGAACACATCACAAATTACAGACTTTTAAAACTTAAATTGAAATGCTAAGTGCTTGTTTGATTTTATTTTGTTTAGCTATGGTATGCATACAGTGGGACTGTGAAAGCGATAAGCAAGAATGTCTTGTAATAACATAGTGTGTATGCTTTAGCAATCTATTTCATAAACAAAAACCGCTTGTCGATTTCATATTATTCGATACTTACTAAAGACCGTCTACTGATTTTCTTAGTCTCTCTACTTACAGGTGGAAGTAGGTGAAACTAATGCTTCATTGGGGAAAGTGTTGTTGAAAGGTATTTAGCAAATATATTAATATTACATATATTTAATTATGAGTTTGGTTTATCATTGTATAATTTATACATGGGAATGATTAACATGTATCAAGTAACAGTTTCATTACATGTACACTAACAACTGAAATGGATATAATTGCTTTCATATAAGGTACCACTTTCACATATATCTCGTTATCTCACGGTTCCATTTTGATATTCCACATATATCAAATAATGGTTCCATTTTGAGTTTCTTATTTTCATGCACTTAGATATCTTCTTACTCATATTCATAGGAAACATATCTTGTTGTTCATAAGTTGCTGATGTGCAATATGCATATAAAAAACATATCAGTTCAATGCGTATATTACTATATTTCTTAATTAGTTTATACTATTAAGGTTGGTTCATCATTTATACTACTAAGGCCGTCGGTTCATCAGTTCAATATGCACTAGGAAGTCGGTTCATCATTTATACTACTAAGGTTGGAGCGGAACATATATGAAAGCACTGCTATGTTTTTAACTACATGTATACTTGTATAGGCTATACTTTATAGGTTTAATTTATCATGTTTTGAGTTTTAACTTACTAAAAGTATTACCCAGCTTCTTACTGTAATAGCATGGAAAACTGGAGACTTAGAGTGGCCTGCTGGACTCCCGTTAACTCGGTTTATCATGTTTGGATTTGGAGATGCACATATATCTGATGAGTGATGATGTGTGTTGTATGCTTATGTTATTGTGGTTCTTGTTGTAGTAACATGCATTGTATGTTTATGTTACATATTTTGGACATTGAAACTTTGAATCACTTTCTTTGTAACTGGTTGGCTGTTGTATTTGTTGGACAAATGCTCTTTGAAATTTCTAGTTGATAATTTGCGTTGTATTCCTGTTGTATTTGTAATAGTTTATGTACATTGAATCATTGATATTATGTCCATATAGTTTTGAATTTGAGTTGCATTTAATCTTTTATACAGTAACGGTTAACCAATAAAATTTGATCGGTTAACCATTTGTTCGGTTAACCATTCGAACAAAAGGGTTAACTGATTCGGTATAACGGTTAATCGCGGTTAATATTAACCGGTTCGGTCGGTATTGGCCAACCAATATTAACCGATTAACGGTTAACCGAACCGCTCATGCATTATGGTTAACCGAAAGTATTAACCGATCGAGTCGGTTAACCGACCGTGCCCACCCCTATCTGCAAAATAAACACTGACACAATAAAATTGAAAAAGAAATATATGTGCAATATAAAATAAAATGTGTATTTTGAAAATGTTATTTGCCTCGGTTATTTGGGTTGTTCGTCATCATATTTATTTTGAATTCATCGTACACGAATAACTTGTGACGTGCACAGTGTATCACTATGCATGCCACATGGCCGTGCACACCGATATACACTTGATAAATCTACATGGACAAGTGAGCATAAGGTCAAATCCAATCAAAAGCCTAGTTCAACTCAAGTGAAATACAAATAAAGTCACGATATTAGTACAAGGTCAAACCCGAGCTATAAGCTGGACTCAACACAGGTGCAATCCAAATGTACACATGGATGTTATGATCAAAGACAACAACATCAGCCAAGGCCACAAAATTCAACCAAATTAATAAGCATAAGCAAATTGGTAAAGCATCATTAATGAACCAGTATAAAAAGGAGGTGGACAACACACTTGAAGCTCACACGAAATGTAATCAGACAAATAAATGTACGCTGACTAAACTCATGCAACGAACTAGCTCGAAGACATCACATGAAAACAAAGGCATAACTACAGCAGTTCAAAAGTGCAAGCTAACATACACATATACATGGAGTATCACCAACATTAACCATATATAAAACATGGACTATGGTGAACCAAATTGAACCAGACTTGTATAGCACACAGGAATAAACAAAGCCTCAATAGTAAAGCTCTGGAACAAAATCAATGACAACTAGATCATGGAAAAGTCTCAACAACATAAATACACACACATGCATATGCATGTGTACACATGGTGACATGCAATAGAGGCCATAACCCATCCTAATTCAAATGTACAGCACGACACAAAGGCATAAACCACACTCTAGTAAACATGAAGACATCAAGAATCATACATATATGGTGATACAGCAAGTTCGTATGGATATGCAAGCAGTGCAACCCGATGCAACAGACTCAATGAAACAACACTACAAACAAGTCACATGGCCAAACAACACCAGACTTCAGAAGCATGCAACATTTCGGTGGAAAGATGGGATACAAGCATCAGGTCGAAAATGCTACAGGCATGTACACATACATATATGTAACAGTTCAAGTTTCAGCAGCTACAAGATTCAAGTGTGAATTCAACCAAGATTCAATTCATATAGACATGTACTCGAAGTAAACCAAAGCCTCAATACAGTGAGTTACAACATCCAAACAGCAAGTAGTAACAGTGATGAAATAGAGACCAGAGGAACAGTGGAATATGCAGTGCAACAAAGTGGACAGTGAAATCAACCAAAGTGCAGTCAACAAATTCGAATATCATAAACAAAGTCGTAGTCAAATTGTCACAAAATTAAAGTGGCCGAATCAACAACAGAAACGAACGGAACAAAATCCGGAATTCAATGCCATGGTGGCCAAGAAATCGAACAATTCAAAAATCAAACCGTGGTAAGCATGCATAATAGAAAATATACGAAACTGAACCAGTCTAAGGAAATCACAAGCGTTTAAGCATAATCGAATGGCTGAGCTAAAGTTACAGACAAATCCAAAATGAATTAATTCAAACGGAAATTAAGGGAATGAAACACTATTTATACCATTAACATCATCGGCCTAAAAAGCACTGAGTTAAAGCAAATTAACCAGAAAAGAAAAATGGAAATTACATACCAATCAAAATCGAACTCGATTAAGAAGCAGCCGTATGCATATCAACAAGACGGTCGATCGACATAGCTAGGAAAGCGAAATCACTTATTCGATCAATTAACTAAATTCGGCAGCTTCAACAAATTAAAACCCTAAATCTGAAAAAGGAACGGATGAAGAGAACCAGCTATTTTTTTCTCAAAGGATACGGCCGAAGAAATAAAAGAAAAGCGGGACATTCCTTTCATCACTATATTTTTAATTTGGGCCGGCTATATTATTCTTTGGGCTTCAAATTTTAAAATTATGGTTTTATTCTTTTTAATTGTTTTTAAATTTTTATTTTCTCTGATAAACTTTTGTAAAGTCTAGTCGTGTGACTAGGGGACGAACTACGGTGGTGTAGTTCGAGAATTCGCAACTCAGTGGCTGAGTTATGGAAGGGTTTTGAGCGTAGAGTTAGGTTAGTCGATAGCGGATGTCGCGATTTTACGTGTGTAAGCATCTGACTACTTAATTTCTAGTAGAAACCTTTGGGGCAGCACGTAGGCAGGGTTTTGCCGAAGGTGAGTAAATTCTGTGCTGTTTTATCTCTGCTTTTTATATTATGCTATTATCTGTGTTGCTATTATTCTGCTATTATCAGTGCTGCGATTATTTTATATACTTATGCATTAAATTTTTACAATTAATAGTATCGCTCTATTCACGCCCCTCTAGTGTGAAATTGATCCTACAAGTGGTAACGGAGCTAAGAACAGAAGTGAATTTTTGTTTTAAAAATTTGAATTTTCATAAACCAATTTTTGTTTTAAAAATTTGAATTTTTAAAATAGCTTTTTTAATAACGCTTTTGTTAAAGGGTCAGTCCATAGTTAGACCACCAATGTTCAATGGTGAATATGCTTACTGGAAAAATAGAACGAAAATTTTTCTGAAAACCATTGATGCTTGGAATATAGTTGAGACAGGATATACGACACCAACTATGGTGGTAAATAATCAAGGAATAAATAAATCGATGGATCAATGGACAGATCCACAAAATAAACTGCAGAATGCTAATGCTAATGCTAAAGCTATGAATTCTATTATTTTTTCATTGGATCAAATCGAATTTAATCGTGTCTAACATTGTCTAACTGTGCAGGAAATATGGCACACACTTGATGTGACTCATGAAGGAACATCTCAAGTCAAGAAATCTCGCCTTGCCATGCTTAGTAGCAAATAAATGAATTTCACAATGGCCAAGGATGAAAATGTCAAAGAGATGTACAGATGACTTTTCAATATCATGTACAAATAAAAAGTGCTTAGAAAATCAAACACAGAATTGGAAACAGTCCGAAAAATCCTCAGAGTTCTTCCATAAAGTTTTGAAACGAAAGTTATAGCCATTCAAGAGTCAAAAGATTTGGAACAAATCAAAGTCGAAGAACTATCAAAAATCTCACCACTTACGAGCTAGAAATGAAATTCACGGAAGAACGAGAAGGAGGTGATACTTGAAAGAAATCAATAGCTCTTAAAGGAACAACGGAAAGTGATGATGAAGACGGAGTAGTTGAGTCGGCAATATTAATAAAGAATTCAAAAGGTGGAATCACAAATACAGACATCCAGCTCTAAATCAATAATTGAAAAGTAGAATAGCCAAAGCACTAGAAAACTCGGAAGAGCAGGAAATCGTCTGTCACAATTGCAATGAACCTGGCCACATCAAGCCCACTTGTCATCAGAATCGATTCAACCAAGGAAAGAAACCGAAAAGGAGAAGTTTGGCAGCCACTTAGGATGAAACTGATGAAGATGATAAAAGCACTAGCAGTGAGAGTGAAAAAGCAGATCTGTGCCTTCGAGTTGATATAACTGACAGTGATGATGACGAGCCAAACAAGGTATCAAAACTTACTCATTCATAATTGCTTGTATATTTTCACGAAGTAAATAGCTGTTTTAAACGACTTAGGGAGAAATACACTAAAATTGAATCACAAAGAGATACTTTGATAGAATTAGATAAACAACTTAACCAATTGGTTCAAAAGTATCAAAGAAAGAGCCCTAAATATGATAAGTGTCCATCATTTGAAGAAGTGATTAAAAAATTAGAAACTAATATAAAATCACTTGGAAATGAAATTCTGATTTTGAAAGAGATTGAAAACACTAGAAGAGAAAATTCTATTAAAAGGTGAACTCAATTATTAAACGAAAACGAATCACTCAAAACACAAGTCCAACAACTGTCAACGACTTTGGAAATATTCTCTAGAGGAGAAAAATCACTAAATATGCTAATAGGAAAACAAATAGTCAATATTGATAGACAAAGACTTGTGTATACTCACTTTGAACATGTTAGAAACGAAATTAATCAAGTCAATTCAAAGTGTATGATTTGTGGAAAAACATGACACAATCACAATATTTGCTGGTATAGACCCAAACACGTGAAAACCATTCCAATTTGGGTTCCAAAAGGAACGAATATAAAATCCCTTAAAGCTAAACAAATTTGGGTGCCGAAAGGAACATATATAAATAGTCTTGGGTCTACAAAAACAAATTGTTCAAAATCTTTTGCCACTAACAAACATGTACCTATAAAAACAAATAGGTCACAAAAATGTTTACTTGTGTAGGTGTGGTGGCAGGCTAAGGAACAACAACAGTGTTATATGGATTCTGGCTGTTCTAGGCAAACAACGGGCGACAAATCAAAGTTTCTTAGCCTAGTATAAAGTTGGTAGAATCCTAATTGGAAACAACGAAAAATTATCGTAAAAATAAAATAGGTAACCGTACATCAATCTTGAACGATATATTAAATGTGATAATCTGCACCATAATCTGAATTTAAATCAGCCAGTTATGTGATAAAGAAATGAATGGTGATTTTTATTTTGACTTTTTCAAAATTGTTGACCAATTATATTTTTATGCCGAAGAACACTATAAGAATCTCTAGACTAGTTCATAAATTTGTTTGAACTAATGATGTTTTTTTATTGATTGATGATTACTCAAGATACACGTGGATATATTTGTTTATCTTATTCTGACATTATGTTTATTGTTTGTTTGTTTGCACGGCTTCAATTGAAATTCAAAAGAATTTAAAAGCTGCAAAAATGAATTTAAGGTATTTTATTGCAACTTCACGGTTTGGTCTATGACATCAATCTAATGATAATCTTGAGTCTAAGAGAAATTCAGATGTAGATTAAACTGGTAATCCAGTTGATAGAAAATTACTAGTGGAACGTGATTTATGTTGAGAAATTCAGTAGTTGCATCATTTTCAAAGAAAATATCTGCATATTTTTCATCTCAAATAATTTTTAATTAGCTAAAATTTCTTTTGTAAAACCCCTTCTAGAAAATCGTTTTGCTGACCTTGTTTCATATTAGTCATTTTTAGAAAATTTGATAATTATTTGGATTTGATCTTAAATGACTACATTAACTAATCTGACTCCCTACTGATTATCAAAAGATAAATAGTGATTGAAAAAGTGATGAATGTTGATACTAATCATATATTATAACTTGAGACAGCATAGTTAGTAAATTTGTTTAGAAATTTAAACAAGAGTTATAAAAAAATTGGTAAAAATTCCATGACCATCTCTAATTCAATCATATCTCTATCGACCATCACTCATCAAAATCCAATATAGTATGCCAATATGTGGTATTTTAAATGGAAAATTATTTGTTTTTCATTTTATAAAAATATCCAAAGTATTCACTCTCATTTAAAAGTCCTCACGGTTATGCATGGGTGAATTACTTGAAATTTTTGATTATGTGCTTTCATGCTCATTTAAAAGTCTTCACGGTTATGCATGTGTGGAACGCTTATCAATATTGATTAATTAAATAGATAAGTTGATTCTAATCCCATTTAAAAGACCTCATGGTTATGCATGGTTAGAAGATGCTTGAAATTCATTTTAAAAAACATTAAGAATACTACTAATCTCATTTAAAATTCCTAACGATTATGCATGGTTAGTAGATATTCAAATTTGTGCTATAATATACCATAAATTGACACAACTATATGATTTTGTATACCTACATCATCCCTATCATTCTAAAGTGGAATATTCGCCTAACAGAGTATTTAATATTTTTGTTTGATTTTTTTTATTGAAATTTAATATTTATACTTGATTTGGTATTAATGTTGTATTAATGCCTCTCACTTTATCTTTATTTTTCTAACACTATTCCTCTTTTGTGGATAAAAAAAGGGGGAGAGCAAAGTTAAGATTTTGGAAAATAAAGGTCAAAAATTTTATTTTGTATTTTCTATTTGCATCTAGGCTCATTTGCATATTTTTATTTATTTTCATGCATATATGAAAGGAGAGCTTTGTTGTAGAGAGGAAGCATTCAAATAAGGGGAGAAAATTGAATGATCAAATACATTTAATAAATTCAAAATCTTAAATATATGTTTGTTATCATCAAAAGGGGGAGATTGTTGAATATGCAAGTATATGATTTTTATTTGATGATAATAAACATATATATATGTATATATATATATTCATTTAAACGTATTTGTTAATTTACTATTTTAATTTTCACATAATTAAATAAATATTTGCTTAATAAAATAAATAACACAGAATTTAAATTCAAACAGATATTTATTCAAACAAATATTTATTACAATTTTGAATAGTACAAATTTGAGCTCCTACTATATATATATACAAATTTCAATTACATTACAATTTCAATCACATCACATTTTTTTACTATACATACATTTGCACCTCACTACATTTCACTCATTCACTCGTATTTGATCTTCAACTGTAGTCTAGAATGAATCCAGCATCTGAGGTATCTGCAAAATAAACACTGACACAATAAAATTGAAAAAGAAATATTTTTGCATTATAAAATAAAACGTGTATTTTGAAAATGTTATTTGCCTCATTTATTTGGGTTGTTCGTCATCATATTTATTTTGAATTCATTGTACATGAATAACTTGTGACGTGCACAGTGTATCACTATACATGCCACATGGCCGTGCACACCGACATACACTTGATAAATCTACATGGACAGGTGAGCATAAGGTCTAACCCAATCAAAAGCCTGGTTCAACTCAAGTGAAATACAAATAAAGTCACGATATTAGCACAAGGTCAAACCCAAGCTATAAGCTGGACTCAACACAGGTGCAATCCAAATGTACACATGAATGTTATGATCAAAGACAACAACATCAGCCAAGGCCACAAAATTCAACCAGATTAATAAGCATAAGCAAATTGGTAAAGCAACATCAATGAACGTGAAGGTAAAATAAGTAACGGTACATCAATCTTGAACGATATATTAAATGTGATAATCTGCACCATAATCTGAATTTAAATCGGCCATTTATGTGATAAAGAAATGAATGGTGATTTTTATTCTGACTTTTTCAAAATTGTCGGCCAATTACATTTTTATGCCGAAGAAAACTATAAGAATCTCTGGACTAGTTCATATAGATTTGTTTGAACTAATGATGTTGTTTTATTGATTAATGATTACTCAGGATACACGTGGATATATTTGTTTATCTTATTTTGACATTATGTTCATTGTTTGTTTATTTTCACGGCTTCAATTCAAATTCAAAAGAATATCATTTAAAAGCTGCAAAAAATGATTTTAAGATATTTTTTTGCAACTTCATAGTCTGGTCTATGACATCAATCTAATGATAATCTTGAGTCTAAGAGAAATTCAGATCTATATTACACTAGTAATCTAGTTGATAGAAAAATTACTAGTGGAACGTGATTTATGTTGAGAAATTCAGTAGTTGCATTATTTTTAAAGAAAATATCTGCATATTTTTCATCTCATATATTTTTCAATCAGCAGACTTTCTTTTATAAAACGCCTTCCATAAAATCGTTTTGTTGACCTTGTTTCAGATTAGCTATTATCTGTACTGCGATTATTTTATATACTTCCGCATTAAATTTTTATAATTAATAGTATCACCCTATTCACCCCCCTACATTTTGACAGTTTAATAATCATAAAAATTTTAGGTTGAAACTTTATTTATTTGTATATATGCATTAATTTAAGTATACATATGTTTGCAAATACATCAAAAAAATTTAACATATTGTAATGTTTTGGATTAATCATTTTATATATGTGCATTCATATATATATATATATATATATATATATATATATATTGTCAAGGCATGTTTTAGAAACATATTTTTCTAAAAAAATTATCGAACAACTCAAAATTGAGGCAATACAATATACATGTAATTAACGAACACATAAATGATTGATATAAATCCTGGTATCTACACACACATAGATACACACACACATACACACACACACACACACACACATATATATATATATATATATAGTCCATGTTACTGATTGTTGGTGTTGTCATTTTTCTTGTGTCATATTATCTCCTGTATATTAATTGGATGTTGTGTCAATTAAATTTTGCTAAAAGGGAAGGTGAGCCAATCAACAATGCTTGATTTTGTTTTCTTCCTTTTTAGATCTTAATGGAATTACATCGAGATATAATTTCATTTTTGTTTGCATCCTTTAACACCTAACAATTATACTTGCTTCATATTTCACATGTTTGTCACAAAATTTGAAATATGAATATATTTGATAGATTTAGAGATTTTCAAATTTACACTTAATTAAATTGATTTAATTAATAATGAACAAGTCAATATTAATAAAATACGATTTTATCAATATATATGAATGATCTAGTTTCATGTTATCAAAATGCATTTAATTCGAGCAGAACATATGTGAAAATTCCCTATTAGCCTATGAGATGGTTAGAACTTTTGACAGGAAAACCTCAAACAAGTTATGCCTTAAAGTAGATCTGCAAAAGGCATATGAAAAAGTTAATAGAGAATTTTCTTGTCATGTGCCACTGTCAATAAGATTTCCATAAAAATAATAGCAATTATTAACAAATGTATCACCACCCCAGCATTTTCTATTCTTATCAATGAATCCCATTACAGGTTCTTAACAAATAATATGGGTTTGAGACAAGGAGATTCGTTATATCTCTATTTATTTGTATTAGCCATGGAATATCTTTCTCTCCTATTTGAAGTTGAGCATTTGGAAAGAAAGTTAGTTCCCATTTATAAGACTAATAGAATCATCAACCACTTAATATATGCTAATGATTTGCTAGTATTCTCTAAAGCTACTACGGAAAATATTCACATTATCAAGGGAAAAATGCAGAAGCTGGAAAGGTATGCTTGTCTGAAACTAAATGAGCAAAAACCAAAAGTTTTCTTTAGTAAAATAATTGTTTTGAAATTTTTTTTTACCAAAATACTTGCAGTGCAGAGGTAATGCATTCCAATCACATATTTAAGTACTCCTTTGAGTATTTCTTCTCTTAAGAGAACTGATTTTAATAGCTTGATTGATAAGGTGAAGAAGAGGTTGAATGGATGGAGTGGAAAGCTGTTAACATTGAGTAGGCAAATTGAACTGATTATGACTGTTATTCACTCGGGAGTTTTCTTCAAGAAGCAAAGTTGCGAGATGCCAATATATGTGATGAATCAAATTGATAGACTTATGCAAACTTCTTATGGCAAGGAAGGAAACATACCATAAGTTGGAACACTATTTTTCAAATCGAAAGAAGAGGGAGGCATGAGATTGTGGAGTTTACGTGATATTGCTAAGGCTTTATTTGTAAAATTATTATGGCACCTAAATGGTGAGAGCACATTGGCTTTATGGATGCATCATGGATATTGTGATAGGAAGAATTTTTGGGTGTTATAAGAGGATGCTAGCCTTTCATACGCTTGGAAAATTACATTAAGAATGAGGAAAACATACCAGAGGTTAATTGAGAGGAAAATAGCAAATGGGAATGACACGAGTGTGTGGTCTGACCCATGGGTAAATGTGGAGTCATTGATAAACATGTTAGCGTGGCAGCAACTGAGCTATCTAGGGGGCTCGAATAAAGAGATGTTTACTCTAATTGACAATGCGAACATGAGCCTCAACAGCCTCAATTTTACCCCTAAACATATGTATTCAAAAAAATGTCCATATTTTTACAAGCATTGTGGTCAATTTTTGGTAGTGGAAACCTAATCAAATTAGAGACTTTAGCTTAAACTCTGCTTGGAATAGCTTAAGGATAAATGAACTTGTTCACAAAGTTAATCGTCATATATGGAATCGTGTGTTTGCTCCCAAAATGTCTATGTGCCTCTATCTAGCATATTTAAGCAGGCTTAATACAATGGAGAGAACCAGAAATTAGAAAAATTTACAAACTATAGAATGCAAGTTGTGCTACAAACAGGCGAAACAAATAAGCATCTATTTTTTAATTTTGTCCATTCAACTCAGATATGGCAGATAATCAAACAAAAATTACAACTATCCATTCTGAATCAAATCAGCCTTAGGGACTGTTTGGATTATATGGGATCTGTTATAAGTAAAAAGGGCTTTTATTTCGGCATGGTGGATGTTTTAGTGAGTACTGCAGTTTAGCATTTATGGGTGGAGCGAAATCAAAGAGTAATTCAAAAGCAAGTTATTCTAGCTAATGTTATATTAGAGTTAATCTTGAATGATCGTAAAATCATCGTCAATGAATCCAGATACTTGTCTACAACTATTAAAAAAATATAAACTACTTTCAAGAATATTAGGCTTATCTGACGATGCATCTAAGAAAATAAAGTACGACATGACGTCTGAAATTCTGATCAAACTCTGTAAATTCCTTGGTTTCAACGCTATACTTTCATGGAAAGCATATGATTGGTGTTAAAAAGTATCAAATTTTGAAAAATTATATGGTTTTATTAAAATAACTAGATTAGATCGAGTGAAACCTATTAGACTTCATAAGCCTACTATGATCCAAATAGAATATAAATTAAATTTACCCATTTCACCATCTGTAGATCGGGCCAGTTAGTTCAATCTTGAGGGTGCTCAACAAATTATAGTCCCATAAACAATAAGTTGCACTTTGCTAATTATATCTCATATATAATTACTAAAATTCCATTTAATTTTCTCATAATTGTCTTTGCAACATTGAGAGTGCTCAACAAATCATAAAGTTCATCAGATATCACAAAACCATCATTTTGCGATAACCTAAGTGTAATTATGTAACCGTTAAGGGTTCTTAACAAAGTACTTAATATTCTTACTTATACAATCATAATAAACATCACTTTAGATATTCTGTGGCCTGATGGTGCTCAAAAACCATAGGTTTGCAAATTACTCTGTTTGTTGGTATAAATGATGGAGAGAAATTTTATTTAATTCATAATTCAAACTAATTTTATAAGGTATTATCGACTATGTAAGGGAGATGAGTATAAATCATGACATCCTATATCGATATACATTCAATGTATACTCCCTTGAGTTTTTTAATTTATTTAAACCTCTCATTTTCTTCACATACATAAATAAATAAATACATATATTTATATATAATAATTTATTATAACATTGATAATTCATGAAGTTATATACATATATATATATATATATATATATATATATATTCATATTTATCCTTTTGTTAATTAAATATTTAATTAATCATAAATATAACATTTATATCTATACAAGTTTAAAAACATTATAAATTTGTACATTTATAACTCTATATAAAATTATATACTACTTTATTTAAATTTAAAATAATTTTAATATTATTTTATAATATTCAAATATGCTTATTTGAATTAACCTAAGGCTTAAAACACTTCTAAGCCTTCCACAAGAGCATACCTTAGATCATACCATTTCGACGAACCATGTAAAGAATAAGGGATTATGAGGTCCTCCATTTCTTAAGAACGTTCCTTAATTTGAGTAACTTTTTGTGAGTTGAAGAATTATGGATCTTAAGGCTAATTTAACACTAGAGGATGGATGAATAGTGTTATCTAATTTATGTAAATCATTTAAAAATTCTTTCAAGATTAATATCAAATATTATATTAACAACATAGATTTATACTAACAGTCAGTCATAGATGTAATCATAGAGAAAAATAAAAGCAGTAAAGTAAAATAAGAATTAGAGAGATGATGCCTGGGATTTTAAGCAGGTTTGGATTCCTCCTACATCTAGTCTCATACAATTGTTTGTACAGATTTCTTTTCAAATGCCAATTTTTAAACCACGTAGAAGGCAAACCCAAATACAGTCTCGATTTCGAGGTTACGAGGCACACCCTCCTATATTCCAAGTCCGGTGTAAACTAACTTGATTTGAACAGTCTACAACACACCCACTAGATTTGAATGAGCTACTAAACACACTCATTTGATTTGAATGGGCTACAAGCACACTCATTTGATTTAAATGAGCTACAAGCTTACCTAAACAAACATGGATAGAGTTGATAGTTTTTCAAAAGACAAATTCTTGTATTTTGAATACAATGGATCTTATAGCCTCTTGGATAGCACTTTGAACTTAGAAATGAGAGAGCGATTATTCCAAAATAGTATGAAAGTAGTACTGAATCAATACAATGAAGTATGAATTGACTCTATACAATTTTGAAGAATGTAAAGTATATTTTCAAGAGAATTTCCAAGAGAGTAAGGAGTGAGAAGAAAGTAACTAAGTAATTAATAAAAATTCATTTTTCACTCCCCTTTATACAGTGAATAATCAGATGTATCCATTCGTGAAGGGTTGTGTCGAACATACACTTCCATCTAAAATTTAAAAAACCATTTGGCGCCAGGTATAGGGCTGAATATCGGGTGGAACGGACCGAACATTTTAGCATTCGAACTCGGATCGAATCTTATATCGGACGAGCCTATGTTCGATTCAATAAACACCGGACAAATTTATTATTGTTCAAACTCAGTCCAAAAATTTTAACGACAATCCAAGTCTGGTTCAATAGACTTATTGAAAATTTATTGTAATAACCCTAGATTTTTGCCTATATTTTTTAAATTTGACTTGATTATATTTTAATTATTTTAAATTTATTTTTATTTCAAATATTTCATTTTAAATATAAATGCTGACTATTAAGTGATCTATAGTTGTATAAATTGGACATTTTACTAAAAGAGTGAATTTCTACTCAAACTGTTTAAACTTTGACCTTCAAAATTAAAATCATTTTAAATCTTAAATTTTATCTTTTATTATGAAAATAGATGAAATAACCTGGACACTGCTTTTCGTTTCGTTGGAAATGGACTTAAACTGTGAAAATTATATACATCTCAATTTTGAGTATAATTTGTTTTATTTTGCAATTTTGTCTATTTTAAATTATATAAATTATATTTTCCTTATCATATTAATCTGTGTAAATATGTTATTGTATGCATATTTTTGTATTATAATAATTTTTAAATGAAGTGAACAATTTTTCAAAGTCAATGGTGATTTATTTGTAATTTCTGGACACTGCTTGGATTTTTAAGCAATTTCTTTAAATATTTTTCTATTTTCGTTAAAAATAATTTTTTTATATGTGTTAACATGTTATTTTAAGTATATTTTGTCTTTTAAATATTTTTAAAGTGATGTTTGAATTTTTTCAAAGCTTATTGAATTTATTTCCAAATTTTAAAGCCTAGTTTTCATTTTTCTGCTATTTTCTTTATTTAAATTATATTTAAATTAAAAAATATATATTTATTTGTGAATGCATTTTTACTTTTATGTTGTTATCTTTGTTATAAATATTTTTACAAGTCCATATAAATTTTTCAAAGTTCATTCTGTTTATTTTCCATTTTTCTAGACTAGTTTGCAATTTTGTGCTATTTTCTTATTTTAACCTTATATAATTAATAAATATTATTTTATATTTGGTTATATTTTCGAAATTGTGACCGAAATCATTATTATTTTCAGTAATATAAACTTATACAAATAAATTAAGAAATACCAAAGGTTTTAAAAGCTTTTGAAACGTAAGTCGTTTCTTTTACTGTTTCCTCATTTACTCTTCGGTAGTTTGACTTATTTATTAGCGTTTACTATCCACATCTTTCAGCTGCATACTCTATTTCCTATTTACATACATTCATTTTCACTTCTGAAACAAAAAAATTTCGACCATGGCTATTGAGGAAAGTTTAGGTAATTCTTCATCTCTTCTTTTCTTGTTTTTCCCATTTTCTATTTGAATTTTGGCATTGTTCCTCAACTAGATTGGATTGGCCACCTCACCTCCACCACCTAGGCCGCCTCCACCACCCCCTTCCTCTGACCATCACCCATCCTAGTAACCCTCCTCCCCAGGCCGAACCAACCCAAGGAAAAGATCTACACAAAATCCACCAAAAACAATCACAACCATCACCTTTGTGCTCAATCTATCCTAGTTTTGTTCCAACACCTCCACCTTCCTTTTGCCACCACTTCCACCACCACCACCAGCCCAGATCTGACCACCACCATCTGCCACATCATCCACCACCACCTAGACCTCTGACCACACCCCTAGAGCCTCTGGCCGAACCATATATAACATAGAAATGTTGATATTTGCCCTGTATTTGCCTTGTAGTGATTCTATGTTACACCTATACTTCTCCACACCATCAACCAGGCTAGGCCAACCCTATAGGGAACCAAACTAGACCTAAATCCATGCCTTGGCTATGCTATTTCAGTTCATAACTGAAGTATGTGAAGTTGAGAACAAGTGCAAAGCATTTGTCTTTGTTTTAGGCTTTGATTCTTAGTGTTGTTTAGTGTAATTTGGCTTTGAAAACTTATGTATTTTGAATTGTCTTGTTTGAATGTGTTCAAGGCAATTAATCTTTGGCTCTTGCAAACTTGAATCTTTTTCATGCTATCGTGCCTCTGAAGATCTTAGTTTGTGCTTTTGATCGTTGTCTCCAGTTTATAAAAGTGAGTAAATCTCACCAGACATTTATACATATAAAAATGTGAATTGACACCATTTGAATGTGTAGAACTATTACGTGATGTTATAACTGCCTGTGATTAATTATATATTATGTTAAACCTGTTAAATTTCATGTCATATCATCTGTTATTATATATATGTTGTTACTGTTCATTTATATCTGTTAATCACACTGCAAGTTCCCTGTAGAATAGAAATCACTATGGGTTGAAATGATACATACCCAAACGGACTTTAGAATAGGGAAAATTGTTATGGGCTGAAATGATAGGTCTGAACGGCTTTTATTTATTTTATTTAACTTGGGATTGCGGGTTTGAAATGATAGAACCTGGATTTTTCTTTTTAAACTGCGGATTGAAATGATACATATCTGTATCACTTGACCTAGGTTAGAAAACTATATACAGACCCGTGGTTATTTTATAAAGTATTTTGGATATTTTTAAGTATTTTAAAATATAAATTTATGAAATTTGATTTAATTAGGTTTTTAAATGTTTAAAATAAAGAAATTATGAATTTTCTATGAGTTAAAAATGTAATTAATGAATGGTTAAATTGGATTTTTGAATATAACTTAAGTTTGGAAATTTGAAATTTTGGTTAAAAACGATATTTAAGTTATATGAATAAAATGGAAATTTAATTTTATTGGAAATTGGCAAATATGATAATTTGATTAAATTTGAATTTAAGTGATTTATTAAAGTATTATTGATTTTCTATGAATTTAAGTGGTTAAATAAATGAATGCTTAAAAAGTGAAATTTGAAAATACAACTTGATTTGGAAATGTGGAATTTGGTTTTGTTTAAAGTTTTAAGTTAAATAAGTTAGGAATTTAGTTTAATTTGTGAAATGATAATTTGAAAATGTAAATGTTAATAAAGTGTTAAATGTAAAAATAGGAAGTTTACACTTGAATTTATTAAGTGGATTTGTGTTATAAAAATCATTAATTAAAAGAGTATTTAATGAACATCTTTGAATGTTAAAATATGATTTTTTTCAAAAATGTTTAAATGGTTTAAATTGAAATATTTTCAAGTATAACTTTTAGCACCTTTTTCTGAATGCTGTAAAAGGTTAAAATTTTCAATGTTTATGGTTTTAACTTAGTAAATGAATTCATAATGGTTTAAAACTTTGAAAATTGAATACTTGATTTGAAAGTATATAAACTTAAATTTTAAATGGTTTAAATGAATTATTTTGATTATGTAACGACTCGGATTTTGCCCGCTCGAAAATCGACATCCATACTTCATATCGTATTCGAATGCCATAGATTCGACCGTTCAAATCCGATTCGCCGGAGCTTATAACAATCATTAAGTAAATAACACAACGGAATAAAAGAATAATACATTGATATACAGCTTTGATACAATATCTGATACAACAGATGATCCAATAGTTATCAATATACATCAGAGATATGATACAATAAAATAGCAGCGGAAAAGAAAATAGATAACATCTAACAGCGGAACAAATAACTCTAAAATAGTCTTCAAGAGAGAACTCCAAAAATAACTGCAACTCCATTTCCAAGAACTAATCCAGCAATAGCTCGAACCCCCATAACATTGCACCAAGCTTAGCAAGACTGGTGCGATCCAAAGACTGAACTAACTCCAGATAATCCACTATATCTAACTATCTGAAAAACCCAACTCTAGACTGCTCGTGTAGAAAATAATGAGCACCCAGAGTTTAGGAAAGAAAACAATAAACTCCGGATCAGTCGTGGGACTGGTGTGAGCAACAAAAACAGTCTATCTTTTAAAACATTCAACAAAAGAATTTCAAAGTCAATTCGCAATGCTTTTTGAAAATGAGACTACCATAAGGCCTCCCGCACACACACACAATGCAAACGCAGAATCGGAGGAGATTTCTCCTTATGATAGTCAAAGATGCTTGATACGTATTAAAAAGACATTTGATATTATTACTAGTGCATAGTGTAGGAAAAATTCATTTCGAAAGTAGAATATAAATCTTAGCCAACATACGACCATTATCGTATGCCTACTATAGCTACCATCCAAACAGTGTTGTGACACCATAAGTGAATGATAGGTCCTACAACTAAAACCGTTCAAGTCTTGTATTGTTTCTTTGGATTTCCAACGAATGATCAGGCCAAGGAACTTCCCATTGCCAAATGAGAATGCCTCTGGATGGACATCCTCGAGAACCAAACCGGATCTCTACCAACACAAGGCCGGGTTACCCCTAACTGAGTAACAACTGACCGAATATGTCATCCCCCGGTCCTTTGGGACCTTTCACCGAGCGCTCGTAATCAATTCACACAATCATAACAAAGTGTTTTCAACATGAGTAAATATCTGGGCTCCATACCATGATACCACCCTTTTCTAGAAGGAAATGCACACATCCTAAAGGGCGCTACCCCTCATAACCTTGCCGCATCTTTCCTGTTTTGACCATTCACGGGGTGTGAGGCTCGACGAAGTCACGTCCACAAAAACATACTTTATACAAAAGCCATGCTTTGGGTCAACAAATGATCATAGAAATGATCACCAAGATAGACGATCAAATAAATGATCCTATCACAAATAATCAACACAATGATCATTTCACAGCAACACTCAGTATGTAACATTACCAAATTGGGAATATATCGCTGATAACCTTCAACCATATAACCTCTGAGCTCGTACGTCTCAGAGAAGGGTGTTAAGCTAAAAGAATAAATTCTCCGCCACCAACAGAAATATATTTGAGAGAAATCGGCTTTATATCTCAATTTGTAATGTCAGACATACTATCCATACAAGTCTGTTCCGGGATCGAACAGAACCGAAGGCACTTACAAAGAAGTCCTTGCAATCCGGATATTCACAATCCCGATCGGATTTCCCATCACTTAGGGAGTTTCTATACCGGCGCGACTCGGTGCAGAAACAATCGATAGGTCATCCTATCGCTTTCGCAAATACCCGGTCTTCATCACCGGTCTTCAAATGCTATCCATAACGTCGAATCACATATTCGGAATGGGTTATACGACACAAAGGTCCTTTCCCGGCTAACCCGAATAGTGAGCACGATATTTCAAAAACAAATGGATAATGGGATTTCAATTAAGTCACAACTTAATAATTCAACACTTTATTTCAAATGGTTTAATCCAATTACCATTTCAATCTTTAAACAAAAAGATTCATTTTCACAACCTTTAATGGTTTAAACAATTTTCACATTTTAATCTTTTAAACAAAAGATTCATCACAGATTTTCCAAATCAATTTTCATTTCAATTTGATTAACTCGTATATATAACTAGTATAATATCGTTAATCCCTAGTTCAAATTACAGAATTCAATTTGAATATTGAATTCAAATTTTAAATTAAAGTATTTAAATTTCAACACTTAATCCAGTTATTCAAAATAAATTTCCATCTTTGAAATTCCCTTTTCAATTGCTTTTCACTTCAAACCCAATCCATTTTCAAAACATTTGAATTTAAAAATTCAAATACAAAACTATTTTAAAAAAAAATCAGTGACTTAATCGATTTCCTCGTGAAATCCATATTTGTGTGTGTATGGTGTGGTCCAGGGTTTTAACACAATAGTGCGCATCATCATCATCACAGATTAAAAACATATCAGTATCGATAAGCGATATAACCCACAGCGCTTATCTTCATTCACAGAGTCGCAGATAAAATAAATTTATCAATTACAAAGATTCATCATTACGATTCGATGTGGGTTTCGGACAACTAATTGGAATCCGACTCCCTGTCGCATCGAATTTCAAAATGCCGTTTTACAGGCAAAGGGGTTTTCACATATATACAGAAACAAATCGAAATTCACAGTACAGCATAAGGCAGTTCACATAGCATCACAATCACAAACAGGTAATTAATTTAATAATTAATAAAACTTAATTACTCATTTAATTATCACTAATTATTTAATTAATCATTAATTTCCAATTAATAAATCATTAATCTTTAATTAGTCACTTAATTAGCTAACTACAAATTATTTAATTATTTAACTTTAAGCAGTTAATTAAATTTCAAATTTCAAATTGACTAAACACAACATTATAAATCTCAATCTTTAATTTCAAATTTTGCTTAATCTTAAATTACTTACTTAATTTCAAGTATAGATTAATTTACATTCTTAATTACTGACACTTTAAATTCGTTAATCATCTTTACATTAGCAAATCTTTTTAATTGATTTTTTTAAATCAAATCTTAGTTTAAGACTTGTCAACAATGTTTACTTAATAAATACTAGACTTTGTTTAACAAAAATGTCTTAAAACTTTATTAAGTTAATCCACTACAAAAAAATGAATCCTTCACTCTCTGTTACTTGAGTATCACCTCTACTTCACCCATTTTCTCGTGACCCTCCTTCTTCTTCCTCTCTCTCTTTTGTTTCTTTTTTTTTCTTTTCTCTTTTCCAGTAAGAGTTGAAATTAACTTAACTTTTCAAACTAAAACCATAGGATGTAGGCTCGTACGTCTCACGCTCCCACCTGAAAACATTCATCATTTTTTTTACTGGGAAATCCATTCGCTGACACCAAGCAATAGCGTGCACGTGCACAACCGCAGCGCCTCTCTCCGATCGACGTCGATGCTACTGGCACGCCACCCACGACCACCCAAACTAGTTCGGACAACCCAAAAACCCAAACCACCCCAAAATCGAAATCGAGCTAATGCGCACAACCTGGAACCCAAACCCAGAAAACAAAATCGCTTCTCTCTCCCTACGTCGATCACCAGAGATGGCGTAACTCCGGCCAAACACTCGTCGTTAACCCCTCTACCACTCCCCAAGTCCTCGTAGCACTCGATGCCGTGATGACGTCGCGTCAACCTTCTTTGCTCCCCTGTCTAAAATAAACATTTAAACCCTAAAATCACATCGTCGGCCTATTCTAGCGAATTAAAAAATTATTGGGTATTTTTCTGATGATCACCAACATCTAAGCATGCTTCGACTTCGATCTCGAGAATTTACAACACCTCGATCACCAGATTTTCGAGAAAATAGCCCTTTCATTCATTCTCCGTTTTCTCAGTGAACACTTGGTAAACAAAAATTGATTTTATAAATCATCATTTCCAAAGACCATTCGATTTACATACCTGAAAACAAAAATTACGATAATCAAATTTTCACCAATTTCTGCATTTACCTGTAATTTCCACTTTTCAACAGTTCTTCAATTCAACTTCTTGAAGTCATTTTTTTTTACTTGAAGTATGTCTAAACAAATAATATTTGTTTAAATCTTACGGGTAAATACTTATTGAGGAAAAAGAAATCAAATTTTTATTCAAACTTGAGCCTGTGAACCAAATTTGGAAACAGGGATGCTTCTGTTTTGAGAAAGAACAGTTTTGATCTTCCTCTTTTCCCCTCTTATGTTTTGTTGTAAAAACTGGAATTGAATTTTGTAAACAATAGCGATGTTTTGCTTTTATTTCTTATTTTTGCAGTAAAACCTTAATATAGAAATTTGAATTTATTTTTAACATTTGATGTTATCCTATTTCAGTTATCTTCTATTTATACACTCATCTTATAACAATTGGTTACAGAGAGTTTTGTTTTTTTCTCTGTAAACATAGAAACAGACATACATATATCTGTATGGCAGGAATGCACTAATATATTCAAGCACACAGACATACCAAACAACATTTCCAAAACATAATTATAGCATTTATCACAACATCAAAGAATATAGGCCAATTATAAGTGAGTTTACTCACTTTTGAGAAGATGAACAGAGAACAGAGTTTCCACTTTTTTTAGCACAGGCTTGAAATTTACTTGCTGAGTTGATTTGTATTGTTATGTTTTGTTTTAGTTTTGTTTACTTCATTCATTTTTTTCTTTCTTAGCCTTGAACTGATCCAATGTGATGAGGATGGATATATAAGAAGAAGTATACAGGATGTTTTCATTTTGTACAACAAGTCATGGCTGATATAACCTATATTTCGTGGCTAAAGATAATGGCATTACCTACCTTGTACAATCCATACTTGTATATAATAAGGCCTGACAGCTTTATTGCTTCACTTTTTATTTGCCTGCATAACATCTCTTTTATTTCCTTTGTGCCAGCATTAATGCCAAGTACTTTATGTTTCATTAAATGCAGGTGTCTTGTTTTATTATTTTGTATTGTTTACTTTGCTTATTTATTTGTTTGAATACTTTTATTTGCATTGCCAAGTTTGTATTTGTATTTGTTTGTATATAGCTATATGTTACTTTGATTAATTTGTTTGTTAATATTTGTTCTATTTGAATCGAGGAAATTCGCTTCCATTTATAATTAATTTTATAATTTTTATTCAAAATTTCTTTTAATTATCAATTTAAGTTAAATAAAAATCTAGGGTCGTTACAAACTTCCCCCCTTAAAAGAATTTCGTCCTCGAAATTTGCAGGCACGGAAACAACACAGAGATAGACTCAATCTCTACAATTCCTCAAACTTAAGATATGAATTCCAAATTCAAGTCGGAATATCTCAAATTATATACCAATTTGTCCCTCTTCGGACTTCGATTAACCTAAGAAATTACAATAGAATTTCAAAATTTGGTTTTAACGAAATCGCTTTATCAATACAATTCAATTTATTCATCATATTCTATTAATCAATTTAACTCAATTTAAAATTTCCAATTTATTTAAAATTCCTAATTTCAAATTCGTATTCATCAAATTTTAAATCGAAAACTGATAAGAAATCGATAAAGATAAGGATCTTCTATAACGATTCGTAGAGCATCACCGCACCGAAACTTCTTTCTGTAACCGTCATGAATCAATCAAAAGAATTTGGAAACGAATCAAAGAAAATTGATAGAGAAAGTTATTTCCACCGTTTTTACAGTGTTTTGACTAATTATAGTCGTATTTACCTGTCCCCTATCTCGTTCTCTTTTTGCACTCATACTCACTATTAGTAGATAGTAAGAGAATTTACTGAGGCATTCAAACGGATATCTTAAGGATTACTCATTCTAGGATTTACTTCACCCTATCTCTAATGAGTTACTTGATGTGTTATACTCCTGAGCTAAAATTTTAACCTTAGCTCTGATACCACATGTAACGACTCGGATTTTGCCCGCTCGAAAATCGACATCCATACTTCATATCGTATTCGAATGCCATAGATTCGACCGTTCAAATCCGATTCGCCGGAGCTTATAACAATCATTAAGTAAATAACACAACGGAATAAAAGAATAATACATTGATATACAGCTTTGATACAATATCTGATACAACAGATGATCCAATAGATATCAATATACATCAGAGATATGATACAATAAAATAGCAGCGGAAATGAAAATAGATAACATATAACAGCGGAACAAATAATTCTAAAATAGTCTTCAAGAGAGAACTCCAAAAATAACTGCAACTCCATTTCCAAGAACTAATCCAGCAATAGCTCGAACCCCCATAACATTGCACCAAGCTTAGCAAGACTGGTGTGATCCAAAGACTGAACTAACTCCAGATAATCCACTATATCTAACTATCTAAAAAACCCAACTCTAGACTGCTCGTGTAGAAAATAATGAGCACCCAGAGTTTAGGAAAGAAAACAATAAACTCCGGATCAGTCGTGGGACTGGTGTGAGCAACAAAAACAGTCTATCTTTTAAAACATTCAACAAAAGAATTTCAAAGTCAATTCGCAATGCTTTTTGAAAATGAGACTACCATAAGGCCTCCCGCACACACACACACAATGCAAACGCAGAATCGGAGGAGATTTCTCCTTATGATAGTCAAAGATGCTTGATACGTATTAAAAAGACATTTGATATTATTACTAGTGCATAGTGTAGGAAAAATTCATTTCGAAAGTAGAATATAAATCTTAGCCAACATACGACCATTATCGTATGCCTACTATAGCTACCATCCAAACAGTGTTGCGACACCATAAGTGAATGATAGGTCCTACAACTAAAACCGTACAAGTCTCATATTGTTTCTTTGGATTTCCAACGAATGATCAGGCCAAGGAACTTCCCATTGCCACATGAGAATGCCTCTGGATGGACATCCCCGAGAACCAAACCGGATCTCTACCAACACAAGGCCGGGTTACCCCTAACTGAGTAACAACTGACCGAATATGCCATCCCCCGGTCCTTTGGGACCTTTCACCGAGCGCTCGTAATCAATTCACACAATCATAACAAAGTGTTTTCAACATGAGTAAATATCTGGGCTCCATACCATGATACCACCCTTTTCCAAAAGGAAATGCACACATCCTAAAGGGCGCTACCCCTCATAACCTTGCCGCATCTTTCCTGTTTTGACCATTCACGGGGTGTGAGGCTCGACGAAGTCACGTCCACAAAAACATACTTTATACAAAAGCCATGCTTTGGGTCAACAAATGATCATAGAAATGATCACCAAGATAGACGATCAAATAAATGATCCTATCACAAATAATCAACACAATGATCATTTCACAGCAACACTCAGTATGTCACATTACCAAATTGGGAATATATCGCTGATAACCTTCAACCATATAACCTATGAGCTCGTACGTCTCAGAGAAGGGTGTTAAGCTAAAAGAATAAATTCTCCGCCACCAACAGAAATATATTTGAGAGAAATCGGCTTTATATCTCAATTTGTAATGTCAGACATACTATCCATACAAGTCTGTTCCGGGATCGAACAGAACCGAAGGCACTTACAAAGAAGTCCTTGCAATCCGGGTATTCACAATCCCGATCGGATTTCCCATCACTTAGGGAGTTTCTATACCGGCGCGACTCGGTGCAGAAACAATCGATAGGTCATCCTATCGCTTTCGCAAATACCCGGTCTTCATCACCGGTCTTCAAATGCTATCCATAACGTCGAATCACATATTCGGAATGGGTTATATGACACAAAGGTCCTTTCCCGGTTAACCCGAATAGTGAGCACGATATTTCAAAAACAAATGGATAATGGGATTTCAATTAAGTCACAACTTAATAATTCAAAACTTTATTTCAAATGGTTTAATCCAATTACCATTTCAATCTTTAAACAAAAAGATTCATTTTCACAACCTTTAATGGTTTAAACAATTTCACATTTTAATCTTTTAAACAAAAGATTCATCACAGATTTTCCAAATCAATTTTCATTTCAATTTGATTAACTCGTTAAATCTTTAAATCAAAGATTTAACTTATAGCCTTCAAAAAAATTTCATTTTAATTTGATTTAAACAAATCATCAATTTAAATCTGTTAAAAATAAACAGATTTAATTCATAGCTTTCAAAAAGAATTCATTCATAACTTAGGAAAATCATTTTTCTATTCAATCTTGAAATTCCCCTAATTAACTGGAATCTCAGTTCTTATCTAAAAGTGTTTATCATTTGAAAACAACAGTTTTCATTTTGGAAATCTGATTCATTTATACGAGTTGAAATCCTTGGGTTAAATTCAAATTCCCAAAAAATAATACTTTAAAAATGGTTTAACTCATATATATAACTAGTATAATATCGTTAATCCCTAGTTCAAATTACAGAATTCAATTTGAATATTGAATTCAAATTTTAAATTAAAGTATTTAAATTTCAACACTTAATCCAGTTATTCAAAATAAATTTCCATCTTTGAAATTCCCTTTTCAATTGCTTTTCACTTCAAACCCAATCCATTTTCAAAACATTTGAATTTAAAAATTCAAATACAAAACTATTTTTAAAAAAAATCAGTGACTTAATCGATTTCCTCGTGAAATCCATATTTGTGTGTGTATGGTGTGGTCCAGGGTTTTAACACAATAGTGCACATCATCATCATCACAGATTAAAAACATATCAGTATCGATAAGCGATATAACCCACAGCGCTTATCTTCATTCACAGAGTCGCAGATAAAATAAATTTATCAATTACAAAGATTCATCATTACGATTCGATGTGGGTTTCGGACAACTAATTGGAATCCGACTCCCTGTCGCATCGAATTTCAAAATGCCGTTTTACAGGCAAAGGGGTTTTCACATATATACAGAAACAAATCGAAATTCACAGTACAGCATAAGGCAGTTCACATAGCATCACAATCACAAACAGGTAATTAATTTAATAATTAATAAAACTTAATTACTCATTTAATTATCACTAATTATTTAATTAATCATTAATTTCCAATTAATAAATCATTAATCTTTAATTAGTCACTTAATTAGCTAACTACAAATTATTTAATTATTTAACTTTAAGCAGTTAATTAAATTTCAAATTTCAAATTGACTAAACACAACATTATAAATCTCAATCTTTAATTTCAAATTTTGCTTAATCTTAAATTACTTACTTAATTTCAAGTATAGATTAATTTACATTCTTAATTACTGACACTTTAAATTCGTTAATCATCTTTACATTAGCAAATCTTTTTAATTGATTTTTTTAAATCAAATCTTAGTTTAAGACTTGTCAACAATGTTTACTTAATAAATACTAGACTTTGTTTAACAAAAATGTCTTAAAACTTTATTAAGTTAATCCACTACAAAAAAATGAATCCTTCACTCTCTGTTACTTGAGTATCACCTCTACTTCACCCATTTTCTCGTGACCCTCCTTCTTCTTCCTCTCTCTCTTTTGTTTCTTTTTTTTTCTTTTCTCTTTTCCAGTAAGAGTTGAAATTAACTTAACTTTTCAAACTAAAACCATAGGATGTAGGCTCGTACGTCTCACGCTCCCACCTGAAAACATTCATCATTTTTTTTACTGGGAAATCCATTCGCTGACACCAAGCAATAGCGTGCACGTGCACAACCGCAGCGCCTCTCTCCGATCGACGTCGATGCTACCGGCACGCCACCCACGACCACCCAAACTAGTTCGGACAACCCAAAAACCCAAACCACCCCAAAATCGAAATCGAGCTAATGCGCACAACCTGGAACCCAAACCCATAAAACAAAATCGCTTCTCTCTCCCTACGTCGATCACCAGAGATGGCGTAACTCCGGCCAAACACTCGTCGTTAACCCCTCTACCACTCCCCAAGTCCTCGTAGCACTCGATGCCGTGATGACGTCGCGTCAACCTTCTTTGCTCCCCTGTCTAAAATAAACATTTAAACCCTAAAATCACATCGTCGGCCTATTCTAGCGAATTAAAAAATTATTGGGTATTTTTCTGATGATCACCAACATCTAAGCATGCTTCGACTTCGATCTCGAGAATTTACAACACCTCGATCACCAGATTTTCGAGAAAATAGCCCTTTCATTCATTCTCCGTTTTCTCAGTGAACACTTGGTAAACAAAAATTGATTTTATCTTTAAAAATCATCATTTCCAAAGACCATTCGATTTACATACCTGAAAACAAAAATTACGATAATCAAATTTTCACCAATTTCTGCATTTACCTGTAATTTCCACTTTTCAACAGTTCTTCAATTCAACTTCTTGAAGTCACTTTTTTTTACTAGAAGTATGTCTAAACAAATAATATTTGTTTAAATCTTACGGGTAAATACTTATTGAGGAAAAAGAAATCAAATTTTTATTCAAACTTGAGCCTGTGAACCAAATTTGGAAACAGGGATGCTTCTGTTTTGAGAAAGAACAGTTTTGATCTTCCTCTTTTCCCCTCTTATGTTTTGTTGTAAAAACTGGAATTGAATTTTGTAAACAATAGCGATGTTTTGCTTTTATTTCTTATTTTTGCAGTAAAACCTTAATATAGAAATTTGAATTTATTTTTAACATTTGATGTTATCCTATTTCAGTTATCTTCTATTTATACACTCATCTTATAACAATTGGTTACAGAGAGTTTTGATTTTTTCTCTGTAAACATAGAAACAGACATACATATATATGTATGGCAGGAATGCACTAATATATTCAAGCACACAGACATACCAAACAACATTTCCAAAACATAATTATAGCATTTATCACAACATCAAAGAATATAGGCCAATTATAAGTGAGTTTACTCACTTTTGAGAAGATGAACAGAGAACAGAGTTTCCACTTTTTTTAGCACAGGCTTGAAATTTACTTGCTGAGTTGATTTGTATTGTTATGTTTTGTTTTAGTTTTGTTTACTTCATTCATTTTTTTCTTTCTTAGCCTTGAACTGATCCAATGTGATGAGGATGGATATATAAGAAGAAGTATACAGGATGTTTTCATTTTGTACAACAAGTCATGGCTGATATAACCTATATTTCGTGGCTAAAGATAATGGCATTAACTGCCTTGTACAATCCATACTTGTATATAATAAGGCCTGACAGCTTTATTGCTTCACTTTTTATTTGCCTGCATAACATCTCTTTTATTTCCTTTGTGCCAGCATTAATGCCAAGTACTTTATGTTTCATTAAATGCAGGTGTCTTGTTTTATTATTTTGTATTGTTTACTTTGCTTATTTATTTGTTTGAATACTTTTATTTGCATTGCCAAGTTTGTATTTGTATTTGTTTGTATATAGCTATATGTTACTTTGATTAATTTGTTTGTTAATATTTGTTCTATTTGAATCGAGGAAATTCGCTTCCATTTATAATTAATTTTATAATTTTTATTCAAAATTTCTTTTAATTATCAATTTAAGTTAAATAAAAATCTAGGGTCGTTACAAACTTCCCCCCTTAAAAGAATTTCGTCCTCGAAATTTGCAGGCACGGAAACAACACAGAGATAGACTCAATCTCTACAATTCCTCAAACTTAAGATATGAATTCCAAATTCAAGTCGTAATATCTCAAATTATATACCAATTTGTCCCTCTTCGGACTTCGATTAACCTAAGAAATTACAATAGAATTTCAAAATTTGGTTTTAACGAAATCGCTTTATCAATACAATTCAATTTATTCATCATATTCTATTAATCAATTTAACTCAATTTAAAATTTCCAATTTATTTAAAATTCCTAATTTCAAATTCGTATTCATCAAATTTTAAATCGAAAACTGATAAGAAATCGATAAAGATAAGGATCTTCTATAACGATTCGTAGAGCATCACCGCACCGAAACTTCTTTCTGTAACCGTCATCAATCAATCAAAAGAATTTGGAAACGAATCAAAGAAAATTGATAGAGAAAGTTATTTCCACCGTTGTTACAGAGTTTTGACTAATTATAGTCGTATTTACCTGTCCCCTATCTCGTTCTCTTTTTGCACTCATACTCACTATTAGTAGATAGTAAGAGAATTTACTGAGGCATTCAAACGGATATCTTAAGGATTACTCATTCTAGGATTTACTTCACCCTATCTCTAATGAGTTACTTGATGTGTTATACTCCTGAGCTAAAGTTTTAACCTTAGCTCTGATACCACATGTAACGACTCGGATTTTGCCCGCTCGAAAATCGACATCCATACTTCATATCGTATTCAATGCCATAGATTCGACCGTTCAAATCCGATTCGCCGGAGCTTATAACAATCATTAAGTAAATAACACAACGGAATAAAAGAATAATACATTGATATACAGCTTTGATACAATATCTGATACAACAGATGATCCAATAGATATCAATATACATCAGAGATATGATACAATAAAGTAGCAGCGGAAATGAAAATAGATAACATATAACAGCGGAACAAATAACTCTAAAATAGTCTTCAAGAGAGAACTCCAAAAATAACTGCAACTCCATTTCCAAGAACTAATCCAGCAATAGCTCGAACCCCCATAACATTGCACCAAGCTTAGCAAGACTGGTGCGATCCAAAGACTGAACTAACTCCAGATAATCCACTATATCTAACTATCTGAAAAACCCAACTCTAGACTGCTCGTGTAGAAAATAATGAGCACCCAGAGTTTAGGAAAGAAAACAATAAACTCCGGATCAGTCGTGGGACTGGTGTGAGCAACAAAAACAGTCTATCTTTTAAAACATTCAACAAAAGAATTTCAAAGTCAATTCGCAATGCTTTTTGAAAATGAGACTACCATAAGGCCTCCCGCACACACACACACAATGCAAACGCAGAATCGGAGGAGATTTCTCCTTATGATAGTCAAAGATGCTTGATACGTATTAAAAAGACATTTGATATTATTACTAGTGCATAGTGTAGGAAAAATTCATTTCGAAAGTAGAATATAAATCTTAGCCAACATACGACCATTATCGTATGCCTACTATAGCTACCATCCAAACAGTGTTGCGACACCATAAGTGAATGATAGGTCCTACAACTAAAACCGTACAAGTCTCATATTGTTTCTTTGGATTTCCAACGAATGATCAGGCCAAGGAACTTCCCATTGCCACATGAGAATGCCTCTGGATGGACATCCCCGAGAACCAAACCGGATCTCTACCAACACAAGGCCGGGTTACCCCTAACTGAGTAACAACTGACCGAATATGCCATCCCCCGGTCCTTTGGGACCTTTCACCGAGCGCTCGTAATCAATTCACACAATCATAACAAAGTGTTTTCAACATGAGTAAATATCTGGGCTCCATACCATGATACCACCCTTTTCCAGAAGGAAATGCACACATCCTAAAGGGCGCTACCCCTCATAACCTTGCCGCATCTTTCCTGTTTTGACCATTCACGAGGTGTGAGGCTCGACGAAGTCACGTCCACAAAAACATACTTTATACAAAAGCCATGCTTTGGGTCAACAAATGATCATAGAAATGATCACCAAGATAGACGATCAAATAAATGATCCTATCACAAATAATCAACACAATGATCATTTCACAGCAACACTCAGTATGTCACATTACCAAATTGGGAATATATCGCTGATAACCTTCAACCATATAACCTCTGAGCTCGTACGTCTCAGAGAAGGGTGTTAAGCTAAAAGAATAAATTCTCCGCCATCAACAGAAATATATTTGAGAGAAATCGGCTTTATATCTCAATTTGTAATGTCAGACATACTATCCATACAAGTCTGTTCCGGGATCGAACAGAACCGAAGGCACTAACAAAGAAGTCCTTGCAATCCGGATATTCACAATCCCGATCGGATTTCCCATCACTTAGGGAGTTTCTATACCGGCGCGACTCGGTGCAGAAACAATCGATAGGTCATCCTATCGCTTTCGCAAATACCCGGTCTTCATCACCGGTCTTCAAATGCTATCCATAACGTCGAATCACATATTCGGAATGGGTTATACGACACAAAGGTCCTTTCCCGGTTAACCCGAATAGTGAGCACGATATTTCAAAAACAAATGGATAATGGGATTTCAATTAAGTCACAACTTAATAATTCAAAACTTTATTTCAAATGGTTTAATCCAATTACCATTTCAATCTTTAAACAAAAAGATTCATTTTCACAACCTTTAATGGTTTAAACAATTTTCACATTTTAATCTTTTAAACAAAAGATTCATCACAGATTTTCCAAATCAATTTTCATTTCAATTTGATTAACTCGTTAAATCTTTAAATCAAAGATTTAACTTATAGCCTTCAAAAAAATTTCATTTTAATTTGATTTAAACAAATCATCAATTTAAATCTGTTAAAAATAAACAGATTTAATTCATAGCTTTCAAAAAGAATTCATTCATAACTTAGGAAAATCATTTTTCTATTCAATCTTGAAATTCCCCTAATTAACTGGAATCTCAGTTCTTATCTAAAAGTGTTTATCATTTGAAAACAACAGTTTTCATTTTGGAAATCTGATTCATTTATACGAGTTGAAATCCTTGGGTTAAATTCAAATTCCCAAAAAATAATACTTTAAAAATGGTTTAACTCATATATATAACTAGTATAATATCGTTAATCCCTAGTTCAAATTACAGAATTCAATTTGAATATTGAATTCAAATTTTAAATTAAAGTATTTAAATTTCAACACTTAATCCAGTTATTCAAAATAAATTTCCATCTTTGAAATTCCCTTTTCAATTGCTTTTCACTTCAAACCCAATCCATTTTCAAAACATTTGAATTTAAAAATTCAAATACAAAACTATTTTTAAAAAAAATCAGTGACTTAATCGATTTCCTCGTGAAATCCATATTTGTGTGTGTATGGTGTGGTCCAGGGTTTTAACACAATAGTGCACATCATCATCATCACAGATTAAAAACATATCAGTATCGATAAGCGATATAACCCACAGCGCTTATCTTCATTCACAGAGTCGCAGATAAAATAAATTTATCAATTACAAAGATTCATCATTACGATTCGATGTGGGTTTCGGACAACTAATTGGAATCCGACTCCCTGTCGCATCGAATTTCAAAATGCCGTTTTACAGGCAAAGGGGTTTTCACATATATACAGAAACAAATCGAAATTCACAGTACAGCATAAGGCAGTTCACATAGCATCACAATCACAAACAGGTAATTAATTTAATAATTAATAAAACTTAATTACTCATTTAATTATCACTAATTATTTAATTAATCATTAATTTCCAATTAATAAATCATTAATCTTTAATTAGTCACTTAATTAGCTAACTACAAATTATTTAATTATTTAACTTTAAGCAGTTAATTAAATTTCAAATTTCAAATTGACTAAACACAACATTATAAATCTCAATCTTTAATTTCAAATTTTGCTTAATCTTAAATTACTTACTTAATTTCAAGTATAGATTAATTTACATTCTTAATTACTGACACTTTAAATTCGTTAATCATCTTTACATTAGCAAATCTTTTTAATTGATTTTTTTAAATCAAATCTTAGTTTAAGACTTGTCAACAATGTTTACTTAATAAATACTAGACTTTGTTTAACAAAAATGTCTTAAAACTTTATTAAGTTAATCCACTACAAAAAAATGAATCCTTCACTCTCTGTTACTTGAGTATCACCTCTACTTCACCCATTTTCTCGTGACCCTCCTTCTTCTTCCTCTCTCTCTTTTGTTTCTTTTTTTTTCTTTTCTCTTTTCCAGTAAGAGTTGAAATTAACTTAACTTTTCAAACTAAAACCATAGGATGTAGGCTCGTACGTCTCACGCTCCCACCTGAAAACATTCACCATTTCTTTTACTGGGAAATCCATTGGCTGACACCAAGCAATAGCGTGCACGTGCACAACCGCAGCGCCTCTCTCCGATCGACGTCGATGCTACCGGCACGCCACCCACGACCACCCAAACTAGTTCGGACAACCCAAAAACCCAAACCACCCCAAAATCGAAATCGAGCTAATGCGCACAACCTGGAACCCAAACCCAGAAAACAAAATCGCTTCTCTCTCCCTACGTCGATCACCAGAGATGGCGTAACTCCGGCCAAACACTCGTCGTTAACCCCTCTACCACTCCCCAAGTCCCCGTAGCACTCGATGCCGTGATGACGTCGCGTCAACCTTCTTTGCTCCCCTGTCTAAAATAAACATTTAAACCCTAAAATCACATCGCCGGCCTATTCTAGCGAATTAAAAAATTATTGGGTATTTTTCTGATGATCACCAACATCTAAGCATGCTTCGACTTCGATCTCGAGAATTTACAACACCTCGATCACCAGATTTTCGAGAAAATAGCCCTTTCATTCATTCTCCGTTTTCTCAGTGAACACTTGGTAAAAAAAATTTGATTTTATCTTTAAAAATCATCATTTCCAAAGACCATTCGATTTACATACCTGAAAACAAAAATTACGATAATCAAATTTTCACCAATTTCTGCATTTACCTGTAATTTCCACTTTTCAACAGTTCTTCAATTCAACTTCTTGAAGTCATTTTTTTTTACTTGAAGTATGTCTAAACAAATAATATTTGTTTAAATCTTACGGGTAAATACTTATTGAGGAAAAAGAAATCAAATTTTTATTCAAACTTGAGCCTGTGAACCAAATTTGGAAACAGGGATGCTTCTGTTTTGAGAAAGAACAGTTTTGATCTTCCTCTTTTCCCCTCTTATGTTTTGTTGTAAAAACTGGAATTGAATTTTGTAAACAATAGCAATGTTTTGCTTTTATTTCTTATTTTTGCAGTAAAACCTTAATATAGAAATTTGAATTTATTTTTAACATTTGATGTTATCCTATTTCAGTTATCTTCTATTTATACACTCAGCTTATAACAATTGGTTACAGAGAGTTTTGATTTTTTCTCTGTAAACATAGAAACAGACATACATATATCTGTATGGCAGGAATGCACTAATATATTCAAGCACACAGACATACCAAACAACATTTCCAAAACATAATTATAGCATTTATCACAACATCAAAGAATATAGGCCAATTATAAGTGAGTTTACTCACTTTTGAGAAGATGAACAGAGAACAGAGTTTCCACTTTTTTTAGCACAGGCTTGAAATTTACTTGCTGAGTTGATTTGTATTGTTATGTTTTGTTTTAGTTTTGTTTACTTCATTCATTTTTTCTTTCTTAGCCTTGAACTGATCCAATGTGATGAGGATGGATATATAAGAAGAAGTATACAGGATGTTTTCATTTTGTACAACAAGTCATGGCTGATATAACCTATATTTCGTGGCTAAAGATAATGGCATTAACTGCCTTGTACAATCCATACTTGTATATAATAAGGCCTGACAGCTTTATTGCTTCACTTTTTATTTGCCTGCATAACATCTCTTTTATTTCCTTTGTGCCAGCATTAATGCCAAGTACTTTATGTTTCATTAAATGCAGGTATCTTGTTTTATTATTTTGTATTGTTTACTTTGCTTATTTATTTGTTTGAATACTTTTATTTGCATTGCCAAGTTTGTATTTGTATTTGTTTGTATATAGCTATATGTTACTTTGATTAATTTGTTTGTTAATATTTGTTCTATTTGAATCGAGGAAATTTGCTTCCATTTCTAATTAATTTTATAATTTTTATTCAAAATTTCTTTTAATTATCAATTTAAATTAAATAAAAATCTAGGGTCGTTACAGATTAAAATATAATCTATATAGAAGGTGATTTGGAATGATAATAAATGGATGATAACTTTGAATTTAAAAGGTATTTAAAGTTGAATATTTGGATTGAACTTATATGATGTTTTGAAATGAAGCATTGGAAAGATATGATATTTTGATATATATTAAATGTTTTGAAATGAAGCTTTGTAAAGATATGATGATTTACAAATAAAGTTTTGAAAGATATGATATTGTGATAATAAAATGATTTGAAAGGAAGTTTTGAAAGGATATGATATTTTAATATTAAAATGATTTGAAAGGAGTTTTGAAAGGATATGATAATTTAATATATTGAAATGGTTAGAAATGACTTGATATTTATTTTGATAAATATTTGAATTTGAAAGATATGGTATGTTGATATATTGGAATGGTTTTGGAAATGATTTAATCTTTATTTTGATAAAGATTTGGATTGAAAGGGATATTTTATTTTTGAAGTATAAAATATTGTTTTAAAAGTTATAACCACGGGTTATAATAACGATTGGTTGTTAAAGAGACCGGGATCGGATATTGTCTTATAGCCAACCAATACCGAAAACCACTTTAACAACTGTGTACGCGGTGGAGATTCCAGAATGAAGTAGGATGGTGGCGACGTTCTCGAGGTATATTACGTGGACCCAACTCCCATGAGTTGGCATATATGACTAAAACAGGAGCTATACCAGGCTACACAAAGGGTCGCACCCTTTCATCGAGCATGCTCCATCAGAAACCATTCTATTACTTTTTTGATTCGATACGGTGGAGCCACTTTGATACGGGTTATTGCTCGAGGTGGGCGGGAGCTGCTGGCTTGCCGTCACCACCGGTCCGGGAGTGCAAATGGTGTATCCACCCTAGCATTGCCTCACGTGCCTTGTCATATCCTTATAGCGAGCTCACTATGATTTTGGTTTTAAAGATCCGACCGCGTTAAGGTTCACCATCCCCTTAACGCTATTTTCTATATGATTATACTTTACTGATTAGACACAACTGTATATAGCGTATATTACTACATAATAAATAGTTTAACGGATCCTTAGAGGATGGGCGGTCCCAAGCATCTTCTAAGTTACTTGTACCTTTACTACAGTTCACTTGAGTTAGTTTACATTGTATAAGCATGAATGTCCTGAATCGAGTGTTTGTATTTTTATTTACGCTCGGGTCAGCCTGAGTTATTCACAGATTTGGATTTTCACTTTCTGGAGATTGGAATCGCCGGAGATTATCTACTTGTCAAGTTTTATCTTTTGTAGTCTGTTGTTCCTTTCAGCTCTTGTAATAGTAGACTTCTATGTAGTGAGACTTCCTTTGTACTTTATTTCTTCTGTTGTATTTTATGTAACTCTGATATTTTTATATAGTAGCTTCATGAACTATTATCTCTTTTACTTCCGCTGCATTATTATTACTCTGTGTCTGTGATCTGTGATTTTTATTTACTGTATATTCTGAGATTTGCCAAATTTTTATTTACAACGCAGTATTTTGAGCAATTCAATTCCGGCATGAGTGTCTACCTATACACTTATAATGGATGCGAATGGTTGAAAATATCGGGGCGTTACAGTTGGTATCAGAGCTTTGGTAGCTCTAGGCAAAACTCAGCATATGGAGTGGATGTATTTACAGAATCACTTTCATTCGAGTTTGAATCTCTTACTTTTTGACTCAATTCCTTTGAATTTTGGAACGTTCCCTACGGTTCCAAAATCCATTCATATCCCTCACTATTCATCTTCTTTTGACTCTGGAGTATTCCATAACTCCGCTTCAAATGATCTTTTTAGTGAGTCGGTGGTCACGCCAATTTCAAATTTAATTGAGAAAAGGGGAAACTCCTATACAATTAGCATCAATTCACCAGAGATTTATATCTATCCTTGTTTTAGATGCTAATATCTTTTGTTATCCCAAACTCTAACTCTTGAGATCGAATGTAGATTTACCCCAGAAAAATCCACATTGATCTTATTCTTTAAGTCACGATTGACCCGGTTAAGGTTGCCCGCGATTTATTTAAGCTTATCCACCTCCCTACTCTGTTATTTAATCATCTTGTCTTTTGTTTCCAATCTATTCTTCCAAACATTTTGACTTGTATATCTATGTTTTGTTTTATATATTGTGTTGTTTGGGTTGTTGATGTTGATTTGGGTTTCCGATCGATTCGTCTGATCAACGCTATCGATAGGATTTCTAAAACACTTTGACAGAACAAACTGACACAATATTTTTTTAAATTTGGTTAATGAAATAAATTTTGATATATAAGTAAATTTATGGAACTTAATAAACTAATTTAAATTGATTATTTGAAGTGATAATACTTGATTTATCATTTATTGTTCTATAAATGAATTTATAGATAGTTATAAATTGATTTGGGAACTGAAATGAATTTAGAATAAGAAATCTGAGAATTTAATTTCCGATGGTTTCAAACCTTGTGTTTAAAGTTTTAAAGGGTTATATTATTTAAAGTATTTTCAAATAGAAATTTGTTTTCAAAGAACTTGAAAGTTTAAAAATTAGTGCTCTTCTCTTTGTCGTTGGAAAATAACTTCGGTGATGATCGCGACATCATCAACGTTCATTTTCGAGTTTCGAAGTGAAGAGACCGCTCTGTAGACTTACTACAGCTTTGTTTTTGTAAATCAAATTGATTTGAATTAAATTTCTAAAATATGACTTGATTTATCATATATATAGATATATGATTTAAATTTGATTTGATAAACTATGTACATACCTTTAGTTATCTCTAAATGGTTTGAAGAAATCAGAAATTTAATTCTTAAATTTTATTTTTAAAGAATAATTTCAATTATAACAAGAAAATTAAAAATTTTGGATAAATAATTCAAACTTGAGATAATTGAATTGGAAAGTTTTATTTGTATAATACTCAATTGCATTCCAATATAACTTACCTTAATTTCAGAAGTTAACAATGTAATTGGATAATATACAATACAAAAAGATTTTTATAAATAAAATTTGAGTGGTTATAATAAACGTTATACACTTAAATTTTAGTTAAAAAAAAGATTAACAGAGGTAAATAGAATAAATGGGTAATTGAATAATTTACAATATAAAATAATGTTAAAAGAACTAAGAATAAAAGAAAGCAGTTATAATAAGTGTAAGTATATTTAACATAAGCGATAAATATATTGAGCGGAATAAATTTAATTTTTATTAGGAATAAAGAAGAATAAAATTTATTAAGTACATTGTGAGTGTAATAAATGATTATTTTTCAAACCCATGGTCTTAAAAATTGTTAATTTAAGATGATTGGATAATAAGATAATGAAATTTGACATAGTTAACGATTTATTTAACTTATGAAAAAAAAGGAAAAAAAATTTAAGTTGAAATTTCCATGATTTCAAATTTATTTCCTTATTTTGTTTTTCAAACTATCTTTTGGTTGCCCTTATCATCCTTATCTTGCTATAGACTGGTATAGGCATCTTTCTATAATCTTTCTGTTTAGAAATCTTTCTATAATCTTTGATAATCTGCACCTTGTTAAACTTACCTATAACAATAGTTATCAGGTATAATTTCAATCTCCTTGTCATCTTATCTTAATCCTATTTCACTCTATCTTTGTCTTTGCTTTCCCGTACCTCATTTCTTTTCGGGGACGAAAAGTTTTGAGTGGGGGAGAGTGTAACAACCCTAGATTTTTGCCTATATATTTTAAATTTGAATTTATTTTATTTTAATTATTTTAAATTTATTTTTATTTCAAGTATTTCATTTTAAATACAAATGCTGACTATTAAGTGATCTATAGTTCAAAATAGTATAAATTGGACATTTTACTAAAAGACTGAATTTCTACTCAAACTGTTTAAACTTTGACCTTTAAAATTAAAATTAAAATCATTTTAAATATTAAATTTTATCTTTTATTATGAAAATAAATGAAATTACTTGAACACTGCTTTTTGTTTCGTTGGAAACGGACTTAAACTGTGAAAGTTATGTACATCTCAATTTTGAGTATAATTTGTTTTATTTTGCAATTTTGTCTATTTTAAATTATATAATTTATATTTTCCTTGTCATATTAATATTTTGAAATATGTTATTGTATGCATATTTTTGTATTATAATAATTTTTAAATGAAGTAAACAATTTTCCAAAGTCAATGGTGATTTATTTGTAATTTCTAGACACTGCTTGGATTTTTAAGCAATTTCTTTAAATCTTTTTCTATTTTCTTTAAAAATAATTTTTTTATATGTTTTAATATGTTATTTTAAGTATATTTTATCTTTTAAATATTTTTAAAGTGATTTTTGAATTTTTCCAAAGCTTATTGAATTTATTTCCAAATTTTAAAGCCTAGTTTCCTTTTTTCTGCTATTTTCTTTATTTAAATTATATTTAAATTTAAATTTATATATTTATTTGTGAATGCATTTTTACTTTTATGTTGTTATCTTTGTTATAAATATTTTTATAAGTCCATATAAATTTTCCAAAGTTCATTCTGTTTATTTTCCATTTTTCTAGACTAGTTTGCAATTTTGTGCTATTTTCTTATTTTAACCTTATATAATTAATAAATATTTATATATATTTTATATTAGTTTGTATTTTCGAAATTGTGACTGAAATCATTATTATTTTCAGTAATATAAACTTAAATAAATAAATTAAGGAAATACCAAAGGTTTTAAAAGCTTTTGAAACGTAAGTCGTTTCTTTTACCGTTTCCTCATTTACTCTTTGGCAGTTTTATTTATTTATTAGCCTTTACTATCCACATCTTTCAGCTGCATACTCTATTTCCTATTTACATACATTCATTTTCACTTCTGAAACAAAAAAATTCGGTCATGGCTATTGAGGAAAGTTTAGGTAATTCTTCATCTCTTCTTTTCTTGTTTTTCCCATTTTCTATTTGAATTTTGGCATTGTTCCTCAACTAGATTGGATTGGCCACCTCACCTCCACCACCTAGGCCGCCTCCACCACCCACTTCCTCTGACCATCACCCATCCTAGTAACCCTCCGTCCTAGGCCGAACCAACCCAAGGCCAAGATCTACACAAAATCCACCAAAAACAATCACAACCATCACCTTTGTGCTCAATCTAGCCTAGTTTTGTTCCAACACCTCCACCTTCCTTTTGCCACCACTTCCACCACCACCACCAGCCCAGATCTAACCACCACCCTATGCCACATCATCCACCACCACCTAGACCTCTGACCATACCCCTAGAGCCTCTGACCAAACCATATATAGCATAGAAATGTTGATATTTGCCCTGTATTTGCCTTGTAGTGATTCTATGTTACACCTATACTTCTCCACACCATCAACCAGGCTAGGCCGACCCTATAGGGACCCAAACAAGACCTAAATCCATGCCTTGGCTGTGCTATTTCAGTTCATAACTGAAGTATGTGAAGTTGAGAACAAGTGCAAAGCATTTGTCTTTGTTTTAGGCTTTGATTCCAAGTGTTGTTTAGTGTAATTTGGCTTTGAAAACTTATGTATTTTGAATTGTCTTGTTTGAATGTGTTCAAGGCAATTAATCTTTAGCTCTCACAAACTTGAATCTTTTTCATGCTATCGTGCCTCTGAAGATCTCAGTTTTTGCTTTTGATCGTTGTCTCCAGCTTATACAAGTGAGTAAATCTCACCAGACATTTGTACTTATAAAAATGTGAATTGACACCATTTGAATGTGTAGAACTATTATGTGATGTTATAACTGCCTGTGATTAATCATATATGATTTTAAACCTGTTTAATTTCTTGTCATTTCATATGTTATTATATATATGTTGTTACTGTTCATTTATATCTGTTAATCACACTACAAGTTCCCTGTAGATTAGAAATCACTATGGGTTGAAATGATACATACCCGAACGGACTTTAGAATAAGGAAAATCGTTATGGGCTGAAATGATAGGCCTGAACGGTTTTTATTTATTTTATTTAACTTGGGATTGTGGGTTTGAAATGATAGAACTTGGATTTTTCTTTTTAAACCGCGGATTGAAATGATACATATCTGTATCACTTGACCTAGGTTAGAAAACTATATACAGACCCGTGGTTATTTTATAAAGTAATTTGGATATTTTTAAGTATTTTAAAATACAAATTTATGAAATTTGATTTAAATAGGTTTTTAAATGTTTAAAATAAAGAAATTATGATTTTTCTATGAGCTAAAAATGTAATTAATGAATGGTTAAATTGGATTTTTGAATATAACTTAAGTTTGGAAATTTGGAAATTTGGAATTTTGGTTAAAAATGATATTTAAGTTATATGAATAAAATGGAAATTTAATTTTATTGGAAATTGGTAAATATGATAATTTGATTAAATTTGAATTTAAGTGATTTATTAAAGTATTGTTGATTTTTTCTATGAATTTAAGTGGTTAAATAAATGAATGCTTAAAAAGTGAAATTTGAAAATACAACTTGATTTGAAAATGTGGAATTTGGTTTTGTTTAAAGTTTTAAGTTAAATAATTGGGAATTTAGTTTAATTTGTGAAATGATAATTTGAAAATGTAAATGTTAATAAAGTGTTAAATGTAAAAATAGGAAGTTTACAGTTGAATTTATTAAGTGGATTTGTGAAATTTGATTTAATTATAAAATGTTGCTTTATAAAAATCATTAATTAAAAGAGTATTTAATGAACATCTTTGAATGTTAAAATATGCTTTTTTTTAAATGTTTAAATGGTTGAATTGAGATATTTTCAAGTATAACTTTCAACACCTTTTTCTGAATGCTGTAAAAGGTTGATATTTTCAATGTTTATGGTTTTAACTTAGTAAATGAACTCATAATAGTTTAAAACTTTGGAAATTGAATACTTGATTTGAAAGTATATAAACTTAAATTTTAAATGGTTTAAATGAATTATTTTGATAAAATATAAGCTATATAGAAGGTGATTTGGAATGATAATAAATGAATGATATCTTTGAATTTAAAAGGTATTTAAAGTTGAATATTTTGATTTGAACTTATATGATGTTTTGAAATGAAACTTTGGAAAGATATGATATTTTAATATATATTAAATGTTTTGAAATGAAGCTTTGGAAAGATATGATATTTTGATATATATTAAATGTTTTGAAATGTAGCTTTGGAAAGATATTATATTTTGATATATATTAAATGTTTTGAAATGAAGCTTTGGAAAGATATGATATTTTGATATATATTAAATATTTTGAAATGAAGCTTTGGAAAGATATGATATTTTGATATATATTAAATGTTTTGAAATGAAGCTTTAGAAAGATATGATGATTTAAAAATGAAGTTTTGAAAGATATGATATTGTGATAATAAAATGATTTGAAAGGAAGTTTTGAAAGGATATGATATTTTAATATATTAAAATGATTTGAAAGGAGTTTTGAAAGGATATGATAACTTAATATATTGAAATGGTTAGAAATGACTTGACATTTATTTTGATAAATATTTGAATTTGAAAGATATGGTATGTTGATATATTGGAATGGTTTTGGAAATGATTTAATCTTTATTTTGATAAGGATTTGGATTGAAAGGGATATTTTATTTTGAAGTATAAAATATTGTTTTAAAAGTTATAACCACGGGTTATAATTACGATTGGTTGTTAAAGAGACCGGGATCGGATATTGTCTTATAGTCGGCCAATACCGAAAACCACTTTAACAACTGTGTACGCGGTGGAGATTCCAGAATGAAGTAGGATGGTGGCGACGTTCTCGAGGTATATTACGTGGCCCAACTCTCATGAGTTGGCATATATGAATAAACAGGAGCTATACCGGGCTACACAAAGGGTCGCACCCTTTCATCGAGCATGCTCCATCGGAAACCATTCTATTACTTTTGTGATTCGATACGGTGGAGCCACTTTGATACGGGGTATTGCTCGAGGTGGGCGGGAGCTGCTGGCTTGCCGTCACCACCGGTCCGGGAGTGCAAATGGTGTATCCACCCTAGCATTGCCTCGCGTGCCTTGTCATATCCTTATAGCGAGCTCACTATGATTTTGGTTTTAAAGATCCGACCGTGTTAAGGTTCACCATCCCCTTAACGCTATTTTCTATATGATTATACTTTACTGATTAGACACAACTGTATATAGCGTATATTACTACATAGTAAATAGTTTAACGGATCCTTAGAGGATGGGCGGTCCCAAGCATCTTCTATGTTACTTGTACCTTTACTACAGTTCACTTGAGTTAGTTTACATTGTATAAGTATGTATGTCCTGACTCGAGTGTTTGTATTTTTATTTACGCTCGGGTCAGCCTGAGTTATTCATAGATTTGGATTTCCACTTTCTGGAGATTGGAATCGCTGGAGATTATCTACTTGTCAAGTTTTATCTTTTGTAGTCTGTTGTTCCTTTCAGCTCTTGTATTAGTAGACTTCTATGTAGTGAGACTTCCTTTATACTTTATTTATTCTGTTGTATTTTATGTAACTCTGATATTTTTATATAGTAGCTTCATGAACTACTATCTCTTTTACTTCCGCTGCATTATTATTACTCTGTGTCTGTGATCTGTGATTTTTATTTACTGTATATTCTGAGATTTGCCAAATTTTTATTTACAACGCGGTATTTTGAGCAATTCAATTCCGGCATGAGTGTCTACCTATACACTTATGATGGATGCGAATGGTTGAAAATATCGGGGCGTTACATTTATGGACCATAATCGGATCCAAATTCAGACTCGGATGAACAAGGTATCAAAATTTTATGAAATAGAACTTGTTTGAAGTTCGACGGAAAAATAATACATGAGAAAATTATCAGGTAGAAAGGATATTATCAAACATTTTGCACCAAAGTGATACCTATTTCATAATTTCAAACTCAAAATGTATGAACATAAAATTACACTAAAACATGGATTTTTAAATGGAAATTGGGCTTAATAACAAAATATTACTGCACAAAAATATGACCATAAAAGTTACAGGGAGAAGCATCAAGCATGGGAACAACTCATAACTTAATTACTTTGAATTCACTATAGCTTACATCTTTCTCAAAAAACCAACAGCCTAAGACAAATCAAACGTACCATACTCAATAATTTAAATACCAGAATTCCAAGAACAAAACATTAGAACACCAAATATTTCACAAAACCGCAGACAGCTTGCATACAAGTCATTCTAACATTCATGACATATATAGTTTAGTCAATAACTAAATTTGCAACTTGCTTTCAAGTTTTAACCTTCAACAACTTTAGCACTATTCCCAGTAGCATAAGCAACTAACATAATATAACACTCCACCTGAAAATAACATTCCACTCGAAAAAGGCGGTAGCACTGGTTGATTATTAGACTAAACTTCATGTGAATATTTAAGGATCTAAAACATACCTCTGGGCTCTAACTCACCAATAAATTCATCCAAACTACACAAAATTTATTTATTCCATATCTTCCTCATCATGTTTAACCTGCAATAGTTACATATTAAAAAACAGATTATAAGCATGAATATTAATAAGATGAATTAAAATGTTGCATACAGCTGAACAGGTACAGGTTTTAAGAAATTAAACATTTTAATAAATTCATAATGTATGGTAATATATAAAATTCTTACCTCGAAATTCTTCAATGCAAATTTTGTACGCAACCAATCTCCAGTGCAGATTATAGCTTCTATCGTTTTTGGCTTTAAAGAGCTTCTGAATTGATTCAAAACTCTACCACCAGCACTGAATGGGATTCTGAGGCAACACTACTAATAGGAATAAAGAGTATATCTCGAGCCATATCTGATAATATTTTGTATTTTGAAGCACTTACTTTCCACCATTCCAACACATTGAAAGAGTCTTCAGATTCATCAAATTTATAACGATGTTATTTCAAATATAACTCTAGTTCTGATTGTGTAGTTTCCACCACATCTGATTCATCAGCCCATGTTTCAAACTTACTTCTACCTTTTGTTTGTCTCCTTTTTTATGCACCACTAGATGTATTTTCTTTTGGTTGCTTAGAAGTTTCATTATTTGCAACCATAGCATGTTTAGAATATAATTCTTCTAAAGAAAGCATAATGAATTTTATATTTCGTACGGATTCAAGTTTAGAGAAAATCTTAGGAAAACAGAATTCTATAAGCTTCATTTTGTACCTTGGATCAAAAATAGCAGCGATGGAAAATAGTCAGTTACAATCACTCCGATACTTGTCAAATTTATCTTTCATTTTATCTAACATTCCCTTCATGAATAAGGAACCTTCGTATTCTATTGATTTCTCATTTATGGTTTACTTAATTTTCCAAATTTCAGGAAGAAACAAGTTGGAAATTGGATAAGCTGTACCAGAAAAAACATTTGATGCTTCGTTAAAGACCTCCAAAATCTTATATATAGACTCGGCTCTTTCCCAGTCCATTGCAGATGGCAACCAAACATAGGATGGATCTCTTTCTTGATACATAGAAAACACTTTTTTAATTTTTAGAGCACACTATAGCATTGCATAAGTAGAGTTCCAACGGTTCAGGACATCAAGTATTAAACGTTTAGACACAGGAAGTTGTAGTTGTTTAACAATGTCCGCAAATTTATGTAGGCATTGAGGTGACATTTTAAAGTAGTTTACACTTTCATGAATATTTTGAATTACTTCTTTGATTTCACTCAATCCATCTTGCACAATTAAATTCAACACATGTGCACAACATCGAACATGAAAAAATCTACCTTCGAAATAAAATTTGCCTTTCAATGCAAAATTTTCCCTTAAATTTCTCACAGCAACATCATTAGTAGATGCAATACCTAATGTTATCGTAGATATTTTATTGTTAATACCCCAATTCAAAAGGCAAGAAAAAATAGCATCAGCAATCACAAGTCCATTGTGAGGTGGTAGTAAAGTAACAAAATTTAAAATACATTTTTGCAATGTCCATTCAGAGTCAAGAAAAATGACAAGTTAAGCACATATAGCCTATTGTTTGGTTTGATGTCTGAAGATCAAAAGTTAAACTCACTCTACTAACACCTTTTAAAATATCCTTTAATGCTTTTTTCTCAAATGCATGCAATTTCATACAATCATTTTTTATTGTTACTCATGATATCTTCTAAAATTCGAGATTTAGTATTTGACAAAACAATAAAGAACTCATGCTCGATCATATTAAAAGGGTACTCATGCACAATAATCGTGGCAGCAAAAACCTCTCTTATTTTTCTTTTATCAAATTTATGGACTGCTAATTGGCCAGTCAATCCGATTTAGAAACCTTTTCCTTCAAGAAGTCCTTTCCTAACAACTTTTGATGGTTTTCTTTAGCATTACAAACACGTCATTTACTTAGGTGTCTCTTAAATGTAGTTGTGCATCCATCACTAGTTCTAGTTAATTTTTTATCACAATGAATGCACTAAGCAAATAGTTTAACATTACCATCTTTATCTTCTTCTTTAATTTTCTCAAACTCTAGCCAAACTTGGGATCGCTTTTTTCTAGACTTTGTTTCGTCTCCAGTAGTAGTATCTATAACAAGTACAACAATAGTTCCATTATCATCAGCATTATTTTTTAATGTTTTATCTTCTGAATCTTCTTCAGTACTTGGGATGAGCTCAACTTGATTTCCATTACCAATTATTGGTTGTTGATGCCATTCATCATTCACCAAAAGTTTCATACCTAGAGGAAGAACAAAAAACAAGGAGTCAGCGAGTCAAATGAATAGCTAAATTTCATGCTTGCCATATCCAGTTTAATCAATATGAATCTCATACATATATTAATTTTCTCATCCAATTTCCTGTATTTCTCTTGAACTATATAATTATTGAATATAACAAAAGAAAAATCGGCCGAACAAAACAAAAACAAAATAGTTGTCAATAACATCAGTTTAATCAACAAAACATGCATAAAAAAGTATAAAAAGTTAGAATACTTTTGGGATTTAGATAATAATAAATGTAATGGATGGAAAAAAATCAATTATGTACTCATACCATGAGACTAAATTCATAAAACCCAAAAGGTATGCAAAAAATTCATTTCCGTATTCATACAGTAAGTTAGATTTACACAGAATACATCAAGGTAAGATTCATTACTCACAAACACTAAAATTCATCAAAGTTTCGTTAACTTAAAAAAAATTCACCGGGAAAATCTGAAGAAACCATGGCAAAAAAGTGAAGCGGAAGCTTAAGCAAGATCCGAATATCTGATGTATGTAGATGAAAAATTGAATAAGAGATGAATTTCTGCTGTATGATGTAGATCAGAGGAGCAAAGCTGATTTGTGCTAGTTTCTGACTCTAAGTTATGTGGATATAGAAACATAAGTAAGGACATTTTAATCCAGCCGATTTTAAATTTTGATAATTGAAATTGTAGGAATCAAAGGGTCTTTTGGAGAAGTAAATCGTCACTTCGATTACCGAAATAATGAAAGGTAAGAGATTTGAATGTTCTCATTGAATAAATTAGGCTATAAAAGAGGGAAGACAATTATGGCTATAATCTAAAATAATGTCATTTACAAGTAATTTATTATACTCCAAAGATATCATCATTATTTACTTTATCAGCAATAATTATTATACTTACATTATGGTAAACAACAACTTAATTCCAAGTGTTCACGAACATCACTCGGCCGAACGTAACCATGTTCGAGTTTAGGTCCCTAAAATTGATCGGAATATTGCTGTTGTTCAAATCCAGTCTGTTATTGGTCGAAAAAAACATCGGTCGGACAATTTTACGAGCTAAACCAAATCGGACAACGGACTGTCCAGTCTGATATTCAGCCCTAGCCAGGAATGTCGACATTTATGTATGTATGTATGTTAACGTAAGCTAATGAAAATTATTTTCTTCAAAAAGTTTTGAAAATTCTATATTTTGAACATAGTTTTTAAATATTTTGAACCCTTAAAAACTTCTATAAAATATTAAAAATATATTTTTGAAAATTAAAATAATTTATTTTTGTTTAAAATATCAAAGATCAGAAATTGGAGATAGAAATCCGAAATTTCTATCAAGGACTTTAACAATATATACTAATGACTCTAAACACTAAATTATAATCTTGAGCTCCTTATATGTTTGTCTTTGAACTCATGAGTCTTCAGTCTTTATCTTTGAGTCTTTATACTTAAGCATCTATGTAATATTCTGCACTATATACTATATAACTTGGCAAAACATTAGTATATAAATATATATATATATATAAAATTATTGTTCACATCAAAATCAATAACTAAGGTATTAATGATCTCTTCCTTTTTGATGATGGCAACCGTTAAATATTCCTGTACATAAAATATAATTTAACTCCCTTTGAGTTACATAACTCACCTTAAATATATGCATGTGTATATTTTATATTTTCATCCTCCTTTATCATCAACAAAAATAAGTGGAGAAATAATACTCCTCGTAAATGATATACTTACAAACTATTGAGTCAAGAGTCAATAATCATAAATTAAGTGATATGCTAATCAGTATGGGTTTAACTATGTTATTTGAACTAAAATAATTGAAGTATATATATGGATACAAAATATGATATATTAAGATGCAATATGATATAATTATGACATATAAATATATGACATAATTGAGGAGTAATACTAGATATATAATAACATGGCATATACATAATGATCAATCTTTAAATTAATGGATAATACAAACTTTATTTATATAATATTCACTGTAATACATTCAATTTGAAGCCTAATTTAATATTGAATCAATCTAAACCTAATTACAATAATTACACCACATCAAACTTATAGCAACTAATCCGAACTAAATTATTTACATATCAATATTAAAAATAAATAAGTTTAATACACATAGATATAATTAAAATAATCAAAGATCTATATATTCCTAGGGACTTCAACCCAACCTTTAGATCTAAAGGTTGGATTTGCTTTGATGACATCCTAATCTTTGTTGTCCTTGGTGTTTGAGCATTCTGTGTTGTTGGTTTGATCATCTTTGATCGGGGAGGAAACTAACCATTGAAGAGCATTAAAGTGCTTTTATTTCTCTTTTATCATTTCCATTTGGCTTAGTTCCAAATGCCTTTGATTTCTTAGAATAAAAGAGAGGATATCTTTGACTGATTGGAGTGCCTTTTTAGGGTTTTTATAGAGTTTTTGGTGTAGAGAAGACATTTTTATTAAGATAAATGTTGAGAGTGGAACGGAATAGGAAATGAAATGAGTGAATTTTTTTGGAATAAATAGGCTTGAATATAAGAGAAAAGTCATTTGGAATATTTGAATAGATGGCAGTTGTAACATTTTAAAATTCAAAAAATTTGCCAAACTGCTATCTATGCTGTTCGAGGCAAAGTGGAGCGTAGGTGCTAAGAATAACCTTAGAGTCCAAGCGAAGTCCAAACGGAGCATGGAAGAAAATACGATTTTGCCATGTAATTTGATATAGATAAATTTTGCATTAAGTAACTACATATAGTGATAGATTCAATTTGTGTTGATTATGTCATCACTCTTTATTGTAATTTGAGTGATATATGTATATATGCACAAAATTAAATTTTTACATCAATAAATTGGAAAAACAGAATATTATTATATTTTAAAGTAGTAGTAAAATTTGTACAAAATAAATTTTATACATAATTAAATTTATGCCATATTTATAACCAAATATTTGTATACTTTATAATCATGACTTAAAGCAAAACAGTTATGGACAATTTATATTTTTTTACTTGTAGTATATTACTTTAGGTTATATTCCAAAAATATTTTAAATATAATTTAACAAATAAATAAAATTAAAAATTAAAGGAAAGAACCATTAAATTCAAATTAGGAAGAAGTGAAATGTAATGACCCAAAATTTTTGAGTCTTCAACTTTGGATATTATATTTATTTAAAATTCAAATTCGAATATATATTATAGTAAAATATATGTTTCAAATAAAGTCCCAATTTTTGGTGATGTATTTTTAATTTAATTTATATTTTTTTTTCATAATTTTCAATTTGGAAAATAATTAAATTTTCATTTGACTCATTTTGTGGTAAACGTCGGTATGAAACTGCACAGAATAAGATAATCGGTGTATTTTATTGTTCTTTTGGGATTGTGTTGCATTGTTATGCGCGATCGTATTTTTATTTTTGTCATTCGTGGCTCGTAAATAAACTTGGTATTGTGTGGCCATGTACCATAAAAACCAACTTTTTCAAAACTAAATTTACACACATATACACATGCACATAACCATTATCCTCTATTTCTTGCCTTTTTTCTTGCATATGTTTCTAGGTATTTACTTTTGTTTACTTTGGTATGAAGTAATTTCTTTTGCTGTATATATGCATACATACACGGATACAAGAAAGAAAAGAAGGAAAGGAGGACAACACATAAAAATACACAAAAATATGGGCAAACTCCTTCTCCATATATAAAAAAGAAGCCAACATACACGCGCAACCTAATGATTTTTAGTTTTCTTAATTTTTTTATTAAGAAAGCAAGCTTGGATACTATTCAAATGAATATAAATATGTTTACATTCACACAACAAGAGGGAGCACGCGTAGAAGAATATATACATTTTCGTAATTTTTCCTCTTCTGCAAAGTGAAACCCAACAACCATTTTAGCAAATCTTTTTTCCCTTTATTTTTCTTATCATATATGGGAGTGTAGTATGCATGCGTGTGGTTCTATATTTAATTATGAGAGGTGCTGTTGTGAAGTGCGGCATATAGGTAGGCATGTTGGGCTATAGTGGGTGATGCATGAAAGTGGAGGAAGGTTCTGCTTGAGAGTTTGTAAATGTGCATGGGAGATTTGGGGTTCAAGCTTTCATGCAAATAGAAAGGGAGAGGTTTCTATGTGTATTTGTTGTGTATTGGGCTTGGGGAGTGGGCTTTGAGTATTGGAGAGTGCAAGAGGCGGTGGCTGAAAGTGTGTTAGGCTTTGGAGACACTCATTTAGACATCGATGGTCCTTGGTAGCTGCAACGGTGAGAATGCTAGCGTCAAGGCTAGTGTCTGTTAGGTTGAGGTCGGTGTTGAGGTGGCCGTGACTTGGAAGAAGGTTGAGGCAAGGTGAAGCTCAAAGTTAAGGTAGTGGGTGAGTGATCCAATGGAGGTCGCGGCTTAGGGTATAGATGGCATAGGAGGTGGTGGTTGCTGGTTGCGGTCTCATTCTCTTTGAAATATGGAGCTCACATTTTAACTTGGGAAGATGGATACTGCATGAAGTGTCGGGCAGAGAGGTGTTGGGCTTGGGCTGTATTATTTTGGTGAGAAATGTTTTGAATTTATTTATTTAAAATATAAAATCTAGTATGTTGAATATAAAAGCCATATCTCATTCGTTTTAAATCCGTTAACACACATATTTTTACGTTAGACTCATATTAACGAGTACAACATTATAATATAACTTGTTGATAGTTTGGATAAGATATAATTTTATGATATTATAATAGTGATTGAATCTAATTATGTCGTCTAAAATAATAATGTAGTTAAATTAAGCATACCTCATTGGAGTTATCTATTTGGCCAAATAAAACACCGTTCTATTATTATAAATGGAAAGATTATTTTGAACATCTTTTTAGCAGAATAAAATACCATTCTGCTATAAATTGAATAGATTATTGATGACATATGTTTGGTAGAATAAATTATCATTCTGCTATTATAATAATTTGAACATTTATTCATATGCAAGTTAATGAATATGTGGATTAATTAATATCTGATAAGTGATGGATTATCTAGTGGTTGCTAATTGATTTTACTTACATATATGTTTGCTCATGTAAATACCAATTATATGACTTGGAAAGTGAATAAATAATAAATGGTAGCTCGTTTAAAGTACCATTGTGGTCGCGAAGCCGCTTTTCAAATTAGAAAGGTTATGGATTTTAATAAGTTCAATTTTATACCAATTTGAGGTTATGATTATAATTAATTTTAAATTATTTTAGTTATTTTATAAATGATATTTAAGTTAATTAATTTATTCTACTAATGATGTTTTAAGGTAATTTATTTTATTATTTTTATTTAATAGATAAAGGATAGATTTATAGATGGTAACTTACCAATAAAAGAATGGGTTTATAGGTGATATTTTAAAAATAAAAAAGTTTTGTGTTAAATATATAATATTTTTATAAATAAGTTTTGGATTTATAAAATAATATTTAAAAGGATTTTAAAAACCAGTTTTATGAAGGAGTTATAATGGTAGATTTATAAAATAGTTTAATAAATAGAAAGGAACGTTATAAATCAATTTAGAGATTTATCAAAAAAATTATATATTGATTTGAAGATATATAAAAGGATTTTTAATTATGAAATGGTTTTATAAAAGGGGATTTTATAAAAAAATGAGATTTGATTTTGGTAATAATCCTTCTTAATTATGGTGGTATGGAAACAACCTTTAGATACTTAGTACCGAAGGATGGGTGGTTTGGCTTATAGTAAGAAATGTTTAAATAATATTTGTCTTAGCCCATTTAAACATGAATTTGGAAAAGAGGAAATATCCCTTTAGTTTTGTAAATATAGTTATACCGTTGGAATAAGTATATAGATATATTGAAAATATAATGGTTTGTAATGAACTTATACAGGCGAGATAAGTATATGATTGTTTTTCCATGTATTGAATAGAGTAAAATAGGTTTGTGAATATATATTTTTTAAAGCTATTTTAAATCAAATAATAGGAAGAGATTTAAATTTATGAAAGATTTATTAATAGAGGCTTAGTGGATCCCACAGGGAATTAAATCTATGTTGATTGCTTGTTTATTTGATTGTTAAATAACCAACTACCAAATCTTGGACAAAATATAACTCTGGAAATATCTAGGAGAAACATAAGGGTTATATGGCATAGTCATCTTCGATGATATTGCATTGTGTGTATAAATCTCATTTTTTTGTCCTAGGACAAATGACAAGGAAATCTGTTTGCTTAAACAGGTAAGAGGCGATCTCCGCTCCGCTCTTATATATTATCTGGTTATTTCCAAAAGAACAAGAGTTTAGTTTACTAGAGCTATCGACTTGATTTTGGAGCGAATGGTAAGCAGAGGAGCGTACTTATATAAGATGACTCGAAAGTGTAACCACACCAATACCGTACGCCCGTTCTATGCTTTAGAAGAGATTCGAGACTGGTTCAAGATAATGGAATTGAAAACGAAGTTCTTTGAAGTGCAAGGGCTTCTTACAACTAATCTTGAGGGTGATTTCAAAATGGATGTAGTAGAAGTAGTGCCTTTTATTTTTTCACATCCTAAATAACTTGGATGGATGAATGCTGGCATTACATTGTGCTTGGAGGGCAGTCTTAGCATTCCAAGTGGGATTTGCTAAGAAGGGAAAAGGTAATCTTGATCTCACATGCTTCATAACCCGGTAATGACTAAAATAAGGGATATGCTTTAGAGTTATGTTGTTCGTTACCATTAGGAGCAGACATTGCTTGATCTGGAATCAATATTTATGGATTTGGTATGCGTGCGCATGGAAAAATGGGGCCATGGATGGTGAATATTGTTTAGTACAATTGGTGCCCGAGGAATGATGTAATCCTGCTTGTCATTTTAAATGGGCAGACTGGCTCCGATTTGTATGGTTCAATGTGAGGCCATCGGTATATTTTTATAGATATATACTATGGAAGGCAGTACCCATTGATGGAAATCCAATCTCCAATACATGTCTTTACGAACTTAGTTATGTCCCAACTACGTTGTAACTTGAGATGCAAACATTTTAGCTATTTTAAATATTTATTTTCAAACCCTGGACATTATTATAATATCACAAGATTTCTTAATAAAAAATGATTTGGTTATCGTAAGGCAAAATCCTATTCATGTTTATATGCGTTGTGGTCTTACTGATGCCTTTATTTTGAAAGGGTTTATAATATTATAAAGCCATATAATTGTGTTTCTCATCCTGGTTTTACCTAAACTAATCCGATCATTAATTTGTTATAAAGCTCGAGTTAGCCCGAGCATATTTCTAGATTTAGTGATGGATGCTTTGGAGCTTCAGATGATGACCTGGATGCTCCCAAGATGTATTCACGTATTTATTTATTTCTGTTGCATTTTTGTTGTTATATATTTATCAATAATTGCAAGGATATGTTGTTATAGCCGTCGAAGTTGATGACAAGTTAGTTTTTCTCTGATGATAGTATGTATATTAAAGTTCTTTCTTTTTGCAAAGACCTATTTTATATTATGTATTATGTGTCATGTTGTGAGATTATGTTTTGTCTTTTCTTTCTTTTACCCCAACAATCTGTCTTTCCGGTACTTGGATGTTCGGCATGTGAATACCATATATGTATTAGTGTCAACTTTTGAGGATCGAAAAGGCGGGTCATTGTAGTTGGTATCAAAGCTGAAGGTTATGTGAGAACCTTAGCCTCGGTAGGGTAAACTCATTAGAGATAGGATAAGTGACACTTTAGAATGAGTTTGATTGTATTATATATATAAGAGCATATATGCTAGTGCTATAAAATTGTTTTTTATTATGTTGATTGGTCAGTTCAGTGGCTTATGAATTCTGGTCGATACGCCCGATCTACTTTATCGATAGGGGTTTCTATACACTTGAACATGACAAATCGACACAGTATTATTTTAAAATTGGTAAATAAAATAATTTTACCTAAAATTATATTTTATATATATAAAGGAATAAGTTTTAAAAATCTATATAGAGTTAGGAAATGTTTGTTCATTAATAAATGATAATACCTTATTATTATCATTTATTGTTTGATTGGTTATGCTCGACTAGTTTATGCGTAGTTTTACCATTTCAACGCATGGGTTGGGTAGAGAGTAATTAGAGGAACAGTGAAACCAAGACCTTGCGAATTAAGTTTAAATTTTTTTGACTATAAGACGTTCGCTGATAATGTTGGGTTAAAATTTAGTTTTAATAAAAGCTGTTTATTATAATCCAAACAAAGATGTATTTTTGTGAAATAATTTTATGAAAGAAAGTGAAACTTTATGAGTATGGTTTATAAATATATTTCACAAATAAAATGATTTAAACCAAGTGTCAGGACCCGATTTTTCGTTGCCGAAAAACCGAACACTGAGGGGGTTTTAAGAAAGAAGAGAAAGAGGTAGAAGAAGAAAGAAAGAAAAACAGAACAGAAAGAAAACAATAGAACACATCAGAATCTCACAATTCGCAGCGGAACATATAATAGATAATAAATGAATAATCTTTAAACAAAGAACTATATCAGTTATTACATTACATCACATTACATCACATCATATCATCAGAGTGTACAACATCATACAACAATAAACAGTGCAGCGGAAAAAGAAATACTATATAAACTAGTAATACGCCATGCCATCCAGCTTGCCTCCAGCAACTCCAGAATATCCAGAATATCCTGATAAACCTAACTCTTAACTGCCCGTGTGGAAATTGGTGGGCACCCAGAGTTTAGGAAGGAAAACAATAAACTCCGAGTCAGTCATGTGACTGGTGTGAGAACTCAAAACAGTTATTTATCTTTAAAATCAAAATAGAGGAATATTTTTAAATTCAATTCGCAATGCTTTTAAAAATGAGACTACCATAAGACCTCCCACCACACACACAATGCAAACGCAGACTTGGAGGAGATTTCTCCTTATGATAGTCAAACATGCTTGATACGCATTTAAAAAGAGCATTTGATATTATTATTAGTGCATAGTGTAGGAAAAATTCATTTCGAAAGTAGAATATAAATCTTAGCCAACATACGACCATTATCGTATGCCTACTATAGCTAACTATGTTCAATAGCAGGTTACCGCCACATTCCATAGCAGGTTCTACAACTAAAACCGTACAAGTCTCGTATTGTTTCTTTGGATTTCCAACGAATGGTCAGGCCAAGGAACTTCCCATTGCCACATGAGAATGCCTCTGGATGGACATCCCCGAGAACCAAACCGGATCTCTACCAACACAAGGCCGGGTTACTCCTAACTGAGTAACAACTGACCGAATATGCCATCCCCCGGTCCTTTGGGACCTTTATCAACCGAGCGCTCGTAATCAATTCACACAATCATAAAGTGTTTTCAACATGAGTAAGTATCTGGGCTCTATACCATGATACCACCCTTTTCCAGAAGGAAATGGACATATCCTAAAGGGTGCTACCCCTCATAACCTTGCTGCTTCTTTCCTGTTTTGACCATTCACGGGGTGTGAGGCTCGACGAATTCACGTCCACAAAAACATACTTTATACAAAAGCCATGCTTTGGGTCAACAAATGATCAACACAATGATCACTAAGATAGACGATCAAATAAATGATCCTATCACAATAATCAACACAATGATCATTTCAGCATCACTCAGCATGTCACATTACCAAACTGGGAATATATCGCTGATAACTTCAACTATATAACCTCTGAGCTCGTACGTCTCAGAGAAGGGTGTTAAGCTAAAAGAATAAATTCTCCGCCACCACAGAAATATATTTGAGAGAAATCGGCTTTATATCTCAACTTGTAATGTCAGACATACAATCCATACAAGTCCGTTCCGGGCTCGAACAGAACCGAAGGCACTTACAAAGAAGTCCTTGCAATCCGGATATTCACAATCCTGATCGGATTTCCCATCACATATGGAGTCTCTATACCGGGGACCAGTCGATGCAAAGACATTCGACAAGAAACCCTCTCGTTTTCAAAAATATCCGATCTTCAACACCGGTCTTCGAATGCAATTCATAACGACGTATCACATATTCGGAATGGGTTATACGACCCCATGGTCCTTTCTCGGTTAACCCGAATAGTGAGCGCTTATTTTAAAAAAATAAGTGTGGCATTCAATTTCAAACAAATCACAACATGTACCATTTAAGGTAAATATCGATAGTCGGTTATTGAACTATCAATGGATATGCCAACATCACCAGATTCCAAATAATTTTTCAAATTATTTATTTTCCAAAATATCTTTAGAAGATATAAACTTTCCATACTTCAAAAATAAATCGATATTTATTTTTAAACCTATTTTTCCCAATTCCATTTATAAATTCTATATTGAATTTATATTCCAAAATATTCATGAATATACAATTTCTATTATTCATTTCCAATTTATCTTCAGAAAGATAAATTCTCAAAACTTTACATTTCTCATTGGAAAAACAATTTCCATACTTATTTATTTTATAAGTAATCCACAAATTTATTTATTTTCAACCTTGGAAAATATTCCATATATTCTAATCGAAATTAAGTATATATTTCATTCTTTAAGGAAATCATTCACTTAACCATATTTATTTGGGCCAAAACGAATGTTGCGTAGAACATCGTTACGACAACCCAAAATCACTAGTATAGGGATTCGAAATAAAATAGATATATAAATCCCAATACTATACAAACATTTCCTTTCGGAAATTATCTATTATAACAACAGTGTTATAATCTATTATTTCCTTCAATTTCTCGAAAACATCTATTTCAACAATAAATGTTGAAATCTATGATTTCGAATCTCAATATATTTTAAAACATCGTTAGATTGTTTTAATTCTATTTAAAACATCACATTCCAAATAATTCTTTAACATAATATTCACTATATAAAAACGTGAATATATATTGTTAATAAATTTCATCACTTCTATTCATTTTAGTTTAAGGAATTATTCACTGTCTAAAACATGAATATAACTCCATAAATAAATTAGAACAATTTACTTATCAAAATAAGTCATTTTCAATTTATAAAACAATGTTTATAAATTTCATTTCTATTTATTTTACAACAACTTCCTTTTATAAATTTCCTTTATAAATATATTCAATTTTATATCTCAATGATATACTAAAATTTCATATTATAAGTCAAACACTTATAATTTATTTGTTTATAAAATCGTTCCTCTAAACTTCACAAATCTATAAATCTTATAACTTCTAAGATTCATTTATTTATCCACATCTATTTCCTAAATAACTTTATAAATTTTATTTATAAAATTTATTTATAACTTCACCGTTTTAATTCTATAACTTTCATTCATTTGTGAAATTCATTCACAATTCTTTCTAATACTTATAAAAGCTCGTTTTGTAATCCCAATATTTTTAATTTATCAATATTCATTTATAAATCTTTTAATATAAAACAATTTATATTACTATTTTAAAACGTCTTTTAACTCCTTATAATTTCATCTTTTTAATTTATAAAATAATCAAATTTCATAAATTCTATAGATTTCATTCCTTTATGAAATTCATTTACAAATCATTCTATCACTTATAAAAGCTTGTTTTATAATTCAAGATATTCTAAATTCATAAATATCCACTTATAAATCTTTTAATACAAAACAATTTATATTATTACTTTAAACATCTTCAACTCTTTTATAATTTCATCATTCTGATTTATAAAATAAAAATTTTATAAATCCTATTTTTAAACTTCTTATAATAAATTTAGAAAACCCAGTTCAAATTATTTTATAAAACCACTAATCCCATATTTTCAAAAATCAACTTTTAACTATATTTCTCAAAAATATAACTTTTATAACATTAAATTTATAACGTTTATTTATTTATAATGGATCAATCCCAAAAATATTATATAAACGTATATTTTCAAAAATCCCTTTAGAAATAAAAATCGTTGTTTTTAAATTTCAAAAATTTGATCCGATGATGCAACACATCAAATAGTCAAACACGATTTTCAAACATCATATATCATCCATGATAAACAATCAAATATCACAATATATGAAAATAAACAAACACTTGTGAGGAATCCAGTTGGATCCCTCCAACCTGTTTCCCTGCATCCACAGACATTAGCACAATACCATTCCGTTTCGAGACGGAATATCGCGGTATATGGGATTTTATAAATATATATCCGCTTACTAACGGCGCAATAGGGTCTCATCCGCTAAAAGAAAATGCGGGAAATCAATCAACTGCAATATATACATATGCCAATATATATATATTGCTATATATATAATATAATACCAATTCCACTTCGAGGTGGAATATCGCGGTATATGTGTGTAATAAATAACCTCCGCTTACTAACGGCGTATAGGGTCTATTCACATCCAATATATATATATAACAATCATCATTCAAACATTCAATCATCACAGTCAAGCAAATTTTAAATCTAACTATTTAAAATTCAAATAAACAATAAAAATTCCTTTTGAGTGAGAAGTTCTCACCTTTAATTCCTGTTTGCCATCCACTTCCAATTCAACTTGTTTTCTTCATTTATACCCTGTATAACAATTTTATACAATTCAATTAATATTCGAACAGATCGAATAAATTAAATTTTCATTTGACAAATTTTAATTCATCAGTTTTCTCCTTTAATAGTTTAGATTAACTGATAGTTTTATTTTTAAACCAATTTTTCGTTTAAACAAATTTATTTAACTAATTATTAATTTTCTTTCTTTTAATAAATTTAATTAACCAGTGGCCTTTATTTTAAATCAATTCCTTTTAGTAAATTAACCTAACATTTTTATTTTAAAACTAAATTTCTAACAGCAAGTTAAAATTGTGAAACTTTAATAGTTTACTATAAAATTTCTTTTAATAAATTTGTTTAACTAAAAATTTAAGTTTTAAACTAAATTCTCTTTAAATAAAAATTATTTTTTTAACCACTAAAAGTTAAATAAGTTAACTTAAACCAAATTGTAAATCCTTACTGACTTATTTAAATTTACTTCTCCTTTAATAATTTTTATTTCATTTCAATTTATTTTTAAAACTAAGTTTTCCTTTATTAAATTATTTTTTTCATTTGAAACTAAATTTATATTTAACTAACAAATTCTATTTTTTTTTTTAACAAATCTCCTCTTTTTTTTTTTTATACAATATCTTTTAGTCCTTAATTACCCATTTTTTCCATAATAAATAATAATTTCTTTTGATAATTCATTTTATCTAATAAATCAAATTTCTAACCAAATTTCTGTTAAATAAATTTATTTAACTAAACATTTTATTTTCAAACTAACTTTCCTTTTTAATAAATTATTTTAACTAAAATAATTTATATATTTCAAAAATCTAATTTTTTAACAACTTCTTAACATTTAAACAAACTTCTATTTGATATTTAAATTTACCAGTGATTTTGTTTTAAACTAATTTCCTATAATAAAATAATTAATTAACCTAGTCTCATATATACATATATATATAAACTGCTTTTAATTTCTTTATTGTAAATGAATTTTTTTTTTATTGTAAAGAGTTTATTTTCTGTAAATTTAAACAAATTTAAAATATACCTTACTGCAGTCGCCTTTTCTCCTCAATTGCCGCTCCATCGAATCGCCCTGACCTCGCTGTCGAATCACGAACGAAGCCCTAGCCGCATTCACCTCTGGCCCATGCGCGCACGCCACCATTTGCTCAACTCCACTGTTACTCGCGACGTCGCCGCCGCTTGTCGCGCGCCATCACATCGCAACCCCACGCTTGCGCACCCTCCTACGCGCGCGATTGCCGTGCCGTCGCATCTCCCTTCACGCGAGCCGCTGCCTCCATCGCGTCACATCCCCAAACTCGATCGAGTTTCCTCCATTTCACAGCGCCGACCCCAACCCTATCTTCGAAGCTCGACCGCGACGAGCTGCCGCGCGTCGCGCCTCCCCCACTGACTCGCGCTCGCCTTGCCTAAACGCGATTTAGGGCTTCGGCATTTTTTTTTTTTTTTTCTGAGTCGAATAGGGCTTCGGCCATTTAAATTTGATTTGGGGATTGAAGATATAGAGTGTCAGCCATTATTTTTTCTTTGATTTTGTTTCTGAGAGAGGGAGATTTAAACGTGAAGGAGGCATGGTTATCACGATTTTAGGCGTGATTCTTGCCGTGAGTTTAGGCGTGAAATTTTGGAAAGGTAACGTGATGTTTGTTTATTTTAAATTTAATTTTAAATTTAAAATTCAATTTGTTTCGATAGAACTTTCAACGCGTTTATATGTCGTATTCTCACACAGCAACCCCGATTGATACGAAATTTGAAATTCGGCAATAATTCAATATTACGGACCCAATGGAACTGGTTTCGTCGAATTCCGAGACTGTGCCTCGGACGGCTATTTTTAAATATCGATTCGAACGATTAAATTCCAAAACTGAACAATTCACTTTCAAATTCAATTCTGAAGCTTCTAAAATCTTCAGTGTTATCAATACGAATTTTACAAGCCTTTGAAATAATTTTAATCGGCTTAAAATTGAAGATTCAAATTTTTATTCAACTTCCAATAGATTAAATTCTATAATTAAATCGTTAAATTCATAATTATATTGAAAATTCAATCCAAACCATCATTTAAATATTTAAAATAAATTAAATATTTCTAAATTAAATTGTTTAAAATTCTGGGTCGTTACACCAAGAATATGAGAACATAAATCCTAGTGTTCAGAATTTTTTTTAAGTTTTGGAGGAAATAATAGTGGTTTTATTTTGGAAGTATTTATGGATAGAAATATTTTAAAAAGGGTATAAAAACCGCTGAACTCATTTCTATCACTGGAAAATAATTCTGGTGGTGACCGCACCATCATCGGCGTTTAATTTTCGAGTTTCTAAGTAGGAAAATGCCACTACGGTGGTTTTTCTTCTTAATTGTTTTGGTAAAACAAATCGTGATTTCATAATTTTGAAAGTATGATTTGATATTCTAAATTTATAAGTATATGTATTATTATTTCCAATTTAGTTGAAATAAAACCCAGGTGTTTAGTTCTTACAATTCTAGATAAGTTATATGGATGCATGTATCATATGCATTAGGGTGATTTGGTTTGTGCATATCATTATGATATGTTGTTTGGTAATTTTCATTTGTTAAATAAAATGGAATTGTCTACTATTTTGGATAGTCGAAAACTTTCGAATTAAATTAAAAATTGAAGCTAAGTGTTTTGGAAAATATAATAAAATAAATTTTTGTAACTTATAAATTTTTTGGACTTCTGGTTAAGTAAACCAAATCTAATATTTTATATATATTCTCAGGATATACCGAGGTATTATACAAGCTTTAACTTAAGTTAAGTTTAAAGAAATGTATTCATAAATAATTTTAAAAGTAAAAAGAAAATGGTATAGGTAGGATCCAATAGGAAGAAGTACATAAGTTGTACGTTGATTATTTATTTACATGGTTCTTTATCCAAGATTTGAGTACATGACTTTTAGGTAATTCACACTAAACTCGAATATGGATTTAATTATTACTCAATTTTTTACAGTGAACACTTGATGAGGGTTCTTGATATGTTATCGATGTTTTCTATCATAATATATGGCTATTGAAGGAGGAGAAGAAAGGTTTCTAATCAAGGAGCTTGAATGAAGTCCGCAATATAGAATTGGATAAGCAATACTAGTTCGAAAAAAGTTATGTATTCGAGTAAGTAATAGAATCAGATATTGCATACGGATGATCTATATACATCCTATGGACTAATGAAAAATGTTAAATGTTGGCGTCAAAATTGGCCACCAAAACCTAATTATATGTGAAAGCACCTATACTAGTGACATATCACAGACATAATATATGTAGAGAGTATAATATGAAGAATAACCAAAATTATAATGAAAGCAAGTAAAAGAGAGACAAGATTCATAGTGGTTTGGCTAACTCTGGCCTACGTCCAATCTAGAAAAAACCTCTTTATTATACTGAAATTTGATTACAGTTACAATCCAGAATTCCAGAATGAAAATGGCAGAGTAGCCTCTAGGTAAAAGATGAAGAGAAATAGAGTGGAGAGATCCCCTTTTCTGAAGCCACGCCTCCTGTATTTATAGGAAAAACTCCAGCTATAGGGCTTTCTTACCTACATGGGCCTGCCATGACGATCGCCGAGCCCAACTTGTCCATCCTGTGCTGACCCCAAGTAGAACCCAAAGTAATTCTTGCGGTGACCCGAAGTAGTTCGTATGGAGAGCCCAAGTGAAGTCTAATGCTGACCTGAAATAGAGCCTATGCCGACCCTAAGTGAGGTCCATGCCGGCACGAAGTGAAGTCCATGCCGACTCGGAGTAAACTCTTCACCGACTCGAAGTCCAAACCAATTCCGACCCTATGTAATATGCCAACCTAAAGCCATATGCTGACCCCAAGTAGGACCTAAAGTAAACACCATGCCGACCCAAAGTAGAATCCAAAGTAAACCCTATGCCTACCTGAAGTGAAACCAAAGCGGACCCTATGTAATATGCCCACCTGAAGCCATATGCCGACCCTAAGTAGGACCCGAAGTAAACACTATGCCAACCCAAAGTAGAACCCGAAGTAAACCTATGCCAATCGAAAGTGAAACGAACGCCGTCCCCATGTAATATACCGACCTAAAGCCATATGACGGCCACAAGTAAGACTTGAAGTAAACACAATGCCGACCCGAAGTAGAACCGAAGAAAACCCTATGCCGACCCGGAGTAAAACCAATGCCGACCCGAAGTAGAACCGAAGAAAACCCTATGCCGACCCGGAGTAAAACTAATGCCGACCCGAAGTAGTATCATGCTAACCTCAAGTAGGACCCGAAGTAAACACCATGCCGACTCGAAGTTGAACTCGAAGAAAATTCCATCCTTGCCAAAATCCTTATTCCAAGTAACATGTGTCATTTATCCATCGGTTGTGCTGAATCCTGACTTCATATTCATAAATATTATCCATAATTGATCATCCATCCATCAATTCGAACCAAATCCATAACATTCCAGCCTCGACAACCGTGTAGTTTGTTGGGTTAAATCCACCTGTATACTGCATTTGAAAAAGGCGGGTTAATACTTTGCCCTCCAAAACATGCCTTGTGATAGGAAGGCGTGTTTTGAATTGCCTGAAGTTTGATGTTTGAAACCTACGGATGACCAGCGAAGAGATCATTGATCTTGCTCGATTGTTAATAACGGTCATTCAGGATCATGTTTCGTTCGAGGCGACAAGTGACCGTTCGAGATCAGGTATCGTTTGAAGCGAGATGTAACTATTTGAAGTCTAGTGCCGTTCGAGGCAAGATATGACCGTTCGAGGTTCGGTGCCATTCAAGGTAAGATGTGATCGTTCGAAGTCAAGTGTCGTTTGAGATGTGATGTGACCATTCGAGGTCGGGCGCTGTTCGAGGCCAAATATGAGTGCTCTGATTGGACTCTGTATTATTAATGTTAGAGTTCATATTTGAGTGGGTTTCGAAATCATTTATTATGGCGATTCATCACCATTTCAGAGCATGCCTAAGGACCGTTTGCTACCCCATACATGTCTAAGTGGTTTAGCCATTTAAGTGTAGGAGTTATTATTGGTCATTTAATTCATGCCATCAAGAAATGATGACTCGTGCCTTTAACCCGGGCTAAGTTTGATTTATGGCATATGATGGCTGCTCCTGTTCCATCACCGGTATCCATTTTCAAACAAAACCATCTAAATCCATGCCCGCAGTTCCATGGGGAGTTGTGCTGATCCATTCTCCTTGGTCGAGGTTTGCCCCCGGTTGATCCAATCCATATCTAAGCCTGCTGATTTCTGCTACAAGTCCTGGATTGCAATTTCGAGCTGTTCCAGCATCCATAAGTGGTCTCCGATTGTCATTCCCATCTTGCCCTCGAGTCTATGTGGGAATCTGAGTTATCCACTTCCAAATGCACATTCGAGTTCTGATCCATGTCAAAATCCATAACACCATCCTATATCTGATCAAGAATTGTCTTTTCCCTAGTTTTGATCCTAGATTTCCTTCTGTCTCTTTAGAGTCCTTTCCTACATAGCATCTATCATTGTTTCCATCTTGTCCCTGCTCTTTTTCTCCTTGTTGATTGCCCAGCCACTGCTTCCTAGACCCAAATATCCAAGCCTCTAGATTTGAGACCCTAGCTTCTAAATCCTATAGTGCAAGCTTTCTCAGTGATAGTACCAAAATGTTGACATCAAAATTGACCACCACACCCAATTATATGTGAAAGCACCAATATCTAATCACAAATCATAGGTAGAATATATGTAAAGAGTATAATATTAAGAATAATCAAAGTTAAAATCAAAGTAAGTAAAAGAGAGACAGATTTATAGTGGTTCTGCTAACTCCAGCCTGCGTCTGCTCCAAAACAAAACTTTTTATTATACTGAAATTTGATTACAGTTACAATCCAGAATTCCAGAATGAAAATCGTAGAATAGCCTCTAGGTAGAAGATGAAGAGAAATAGAGTGGATAGATCTCCTTTTCTGAAGCTGCACCTGTTGTATTTATAGGCGAAATTCCGGTTACAGGGCCTTCTCACGTACATGGGACCGCCATAATGATCGCCAAGCCCAACTCATCCATCCTGTGTCGACCCTAAGTAGAACCCGAAGTAGAACCCAAAGTAATTCCTTCGGTTACTCGAATTAGTTTGTTTGTCGGCCCCAAGTGAAGTCTAATGTCGACCTGAAATGTAGCCTATGCCGACCCCTAGCGAGGTCCATGCCGACTTAAAGTGAAATTCACGCTGACTCAAAGTGAACTCTTCACCGACTCGATGTCCAAACCAATGCCGACCATATGTAATATGCCGACTTGAAGCCATATGCCTACCCCAAGTAGGACCCAAAGTAAACACCATGTCGACCCAATGTAGAACCCAAAGTAAACCCTATGCTGATCCGGAATGAAACCAATGCTTGCCCTATGTAATATGCCGACCTGAAGCCATATGCCGACCGCAAGTAAGACCCGAAGTAAACACCACGCCGCCCTGAAGTAAATCTATGTTGACGCGGAGTTAAACCAATGCCGACCCCATGTATTATGCCGACCTGAAGCTTTATGCAAATCCCAAGCAGGACCTGAAGTAAACAATATGTTGCCCCAAAGTAAAAATCGAAGTAAACCTTATGCCAACCCAAAGTGAAACCAATGCCGACCCAATGTAATATACCGACCTGAAGCCATACGCCGACTCCATGTAGGACCCGAAGTAAACACTCTGCCGACCTGAAATAGAACTTGAAGTAAACCCTATGTCGACCAGGGATGAAACCAATGCCGACCCCATCTAATATGCCAACCTGAAGACATATGCCGACCCTAAGTAGGATCCAAAGTAAACACCATGCCGACCCGAAGTAGAACCCAAAGAAAACCCTATGCCAACCAAAAGTGAAATCAATGCTGACCCGAAGTAGTACCATACCAACCCTAATTAGGACCCGAAGTAAACACCATGACGACCCGAAGTAGAACCCAAAGCAACTTCCATCCATGCCAAAATCCATATTCCATGTACCCTGTGTCATTTATCCATCCACTATGCTGAATCCTGACTTCATATTCATATTTATTATCTGTAATCGATTAGCCATCCATCCATTCTAACCACATCTATAACTACCCATAAATTTTAATTGTTTTATAATGTAATTAACTGAATTTCCATGAAATTTTAAACAATAAAATTTTATATTTATTAAAATTTGAAATTAAAAATTTAGTATTTGGAATACGTCTTCTTAAACATAGCAGCTGGTAAATTTTCATCAGATAACATGAAAGTTTATTTTATTGTGTAATTCTATTTCAATTTATATCAGTTAATATTTGATGATAACAAAATGTTTTTCAAAACTGAATATTTTTCTACAAAAAAATTGTAAATCATCTTCTGAGCAAGACGTCATATTTCGTTTCTTCAAATTTGGACTGTTATTGCTCCGTCGATCTTATTTTTGGACGAAATAGCAGCATTTTCGTTCCGATATCGATTTTTGTTCGGATGATCGTACCACTGATATTTGTATACCGTTTTGATCGTCACGTCATGTTGATCTCTGCAGTATATTTATTACTGTATTTTGAGGTCCGCTATGCGACAAAAACAAAAAAATGTTCGTTGAAACGGTACCAAAAAAATCGTGACTTTACCGTTTCCAGCTGAAATTTTGGGATGACCGTTGCTTCATTTTCTCTGACCTTTTCAATTCTCAAATTTCAAACTGCGACCATTACTACCTTTTTATTCCTAAATTTATTTTATTATTTCATCGGTTCATTCGTGCTTGAAGGTATAAATATTTATATACTGTAGCTCACCCTTCATTTTCCTCTCCAGTCCTTAGATTCACCTTTTCTTCTTTTGCCTGTTCCCTCCTCTTCCTTGTACCGCGTTCATTCACCAGCTAGCAGCCACCCCATCGGCTGAAGCTTTCCCTTTCATCGGCAAGAACCGCCGCATCACCATCCCTCCACTTCGACCTCCGCTTCCATGCCAGACCGAGCACAGCCCACGCAAACGCACCCTCTAATAGCCGAGCACCATGCCTTCCTCCAGCACATGCACCGTGCTCCGAGTCTCTGACTCACCCGACCCCGCCCTGTGCTCACCGAACCCGCCTACCATTCTACAACCTCGGCCATCATCTCCAACAGAACCAACTCCGCCTCTAGTTTTCACAGCCTCCTTTTCGTAGGTATCCATGTCTAGACCGTATACATTGATTTAATATATCTATATTATATATACAGGTCTATATTAGCTTTATGTACGTTTTGTCTGCTACTTCACTTATTGTATTTGAGTTTCATAGGTACTCCTTCCTAAATATTAAAGTTGGAGATAAGTATTATCAATATTTTATTATGGAAAGGTATGTGCATGTTAGCTGTAGTGTAGAGCATCAGGGAGAGGACATATATTTTTGGCTTTAATATAGGTTTGGAAAAAAAGAAAAAAGAAAAAATACAAGAGGTATATTAATATATATATTATTTTTATATTATATTGGTTATTATAGCATGTTAGTACAATGTGTGTGTGTGTGTATATATGGATGCGGCATACTGGTTACAAAGGTATGTATAGTATAGTTCATAACGGTTGCAAGTTTTATAAATTTTTGATTTTATATTGGTGTAGACGTATAAATCTAATATATATATATATATATATATGTTGCTTATATTAGTGGGTTATAGCTCTATACATGTTATACATTTTGCACGAAATTTTATTTTAGTTCGAAAGTTTGTCCAGATCTTTTGTATATTGAAGTTGATCATAGTTTATACAATGATACGTGTCACTTTTATATGGTTTGAGTATAAACACTGTCTTAAGTATATGAGTTTATATGTTGTATACATTAGTTTAATTTGTATATGATTTACATAGTTACATATTATAGGTATATATGGATTTTACTTCTGTATGGTCAGGTAGTCATATATAAGTATGTTATATATAGGTTTGGAAACTTGGCTTACAGTACACTTTAATATATTGGGTTAGTGAAGTTAAATATTTTATATAGTATATAGCTGTCTATAATTTTTTAAAGATAAATAGATGTCAGCATATGTGTCTGTTTTGTTTAAACATACAATCAACCTATTTGTCTTATTTTAGTGATATAAGATTTGGGTCACTTATAGGATGTTAATAATATCATATATTCGTACTAATCATAATATGATTTATGTAATTGCATATCAGGTTATTAGTTATAGGTTAATATTAGATTTGTATTATGACTGTATATAGTCCATATTACGCATACTATTGAGTAACCAATAATCTTAATTATATTTAATAAATGATAGTTGTGTAATATATTATATATATATGGATTTTTAGTATATTAGTTGTAGATAAGTAGTTTCCTTTTTTCCTTAATTGATTCGAAACTATATTTTGTATATTTATACTTTGTTATAGCTTTAGTATATATAGATGTATTTATTTCAAATTTTAGTATGAAGATATGTTTGGCCTATTCCATGTGTTTGGAATTTAAATATGTCTTTATATATAAATAGATTTATATATATATAGTATATATATGAGTTCACTTATACCATATTCTTCATCGACCCAATCCTGAGTTGATTTTGTCTATTCCTTGTTATCAGCTTTGATTATCAAATTCGTGTTCAGTGTCCATTTCAGTGTGCATATCCATGTCACCTTCCGTACTCTCTAGCCTCGAAAGGTGAGCAATCACTCACGATTAACGTTCTTATATTTATTAAATTTGATTTCAATTGAAACGACAGTGGAAATATGTTGCTGTAGTTATTTAAATTGTTATATATGCTATTATCTGTAACTGTTCACCTATGGGATATGACACCATATCCCGTTGTTTATATTATATTGTTATGGATGATATATGCCTGTTGTTATATTTTATATTACCGGCTATCACTCTGCAAGTTCCTTGTTAGTATAGAATTCATTATGGGTTGAAAGGATACATACCCGAACGGACTTTAGAATAGGAGAAAATCATTATGGGTTGAAATGATGGACCCAAGCGATTTTCATTAGATTTGAATTTGGGACTGCGGGTCGAAATGATGTCTACCCATATATATTTAAATTACGGATTGAAATGATAAATATTCGTATCACTGGACCATAGAGTAGAAACTTATACACCGACGGCGTTGGTCTATATAGATATTTTGAAAATGAATTCGATGGTTTTGAAAGAAATATATGGTTTTAATAAATATTGGTTTAAATATTATATATAAAGGTTATTATATATAGAGATTTAATAATAATATATAATTTAATTAAGATTGATTTAATTAATATGAAATATGTTTGAGGATTTATAAAATTTGTATTTCTGAAATACATTTGTGGAATAATTCTATAAGCTAAAGTTGGAAGATATATTTGAGGCTTATTTGAAATTGTATTAAATTAAGGATTTTATTTAATTAAATCGATTTGAAGCTATTGAATTCGAAACTTTAAAATATGATCTTATAACTTGATTTTGATTTAAGTAATTTAATGGATATGTCACGTCTAAAGAAATCGAAGGTAATATATAGAAAATGTAAATTTAAGGTCATATAAATAATATCGAATTTATTAGGTGAACATTTCAAAACTAAATAATAGTGAAGTCAATTTAGGAGATAAATGCAATTATCAAATTTAGTCTTTGAAATGTTGAATATATAAAGCTTCGAAACGCGTTGACTTCGAATTATATTGAAATTTAAATGGTTTAATTTGTGGTTCAAATCTGTATTTCAAATCGATAAAATTTGAATTTGTTTGGTCAGAAACTGAATTGAACGGAAATGGATAAATTGAGATTGAATTTAATTTGAATGGGAAAGTCGAGTTCATTTTGAAGCGATTTTTGAAATTTAGGAAATTGCGAATACTTGGCTTTATAAATTATTTAATATATATATACACTATTTTGGAAAATAGATATATTTGAAATGAAAATGATATTTTGGTTTTGAAATATAAATTAATTTGAAATGACAACGGTGTTATAGTGTATATTTCTACATTGTAGATAGTTTCCTCGTATCCTTAGAGGATGGTTATCCCAAATATCTCCTAATTTACTTGTATTTCAGTTGATATTTCAATTGAGTTGGATTTATTGATATAAGAATGTTAATCCCGACTCGAGTGTTTGGCGTTTTGCTTTACGCTCGGGTCAGACTGAGTGGTACAACATTTGAGACTCACCTTTGGAGTTTAGAGCTTCCTTTGGAGATCCAACTATCGATTCAGCTTTCAGCTTTTCCAGCTGATTGGTTCAGAGAAGTCATCTGTTCATATTGGAGACTTTACTATATTTGAGATGTTCTATTGTATTTATTCCTAACTCTGATGTTTATATAGTAGCTTCATGAACTACTATTTGTCTATTCCGCTGCATTATATTACTCTGTACTCTGTGTCTGTGATTCTGTGATTGATTTATTTACTGTATAGGCTGAGTTTTGCCAAGTTTAAATTTGCAATCTGATATTTTAAGCAATTCAAGTCTGGCATGTGCGGATTCGAATGGTTGAAAATAACAGGTCGTTACAGTTGGTATCAGAGCTTTGGCTATAGGAAAACTTAGCATATATAGTCAATTTATTTGCAGAATCACTTTCGTTCGAGCTTGAATTTCTTTCTCTTTGATTCGGTTTTCCTTTGGACTTTGGGACATTCCCTGCGGTTCCAAAAACCATTACATTCTCTCCCTGTTCGTTTTTCTTGATTCTGGAGTATTGCATAACTCCACTTCGAAAGATTTCTATAAGAATAGGCGATCCCGCCAATCTTTGAATGATTTGTAAAGGGGTGAAACTCCTTTATAATTGGCATTTATTCACCAGAGATTTCAATATCCTTGGTTTATATGCCGCCATCTCTTGCGGTCGAATGTTGATTTTCCTCGGAATTCTACATCGACCTTGTTCTTGAAGTCACGGTTGACCCGGTTAAGGTTGCCCGCTATTTGTAGTAGTATATCCATCTTCCATTTTATAAGTTAATTATCTCATCTCTGATCGATCCTATCTCCGAATTAGAATTCTGTTAGATTAGAGTCCCTCTAATTTGAATCTCTATTTTTGTTTTGAAATCCATTTTGAATCATCCTTTGAAAAAAATTGGGTTGTTTGTGTTTAGAAATTGTTTTATGTATCGACATTGATTTCCGAGTTTCAGAGTGGGGGAGAGGCCACTCTAGTAGCTTTGCTATGCGAGTGATTTTGTGAAACCAAATTTTGATTTCAAGGGACGAAATATGATTTGATGTTCGAAGGATATATGTATATAGATTTGAAATGATTTGAAGTGAACATAGTGTTTAGTCCTCGAGTTTTGGATTTGTATGACCCTATCTTTTGAAATTGATTTACTGATTTGTTGTTGATTTCCAACTCTTGGATTGAAACTTGATTTTTCCAACTATTTTGAATGTTTGAACACTTCCAAATTCGAGGTTTAGTTTCCCAAGCTAAGTATTTCGAAAAGTATAAATTATTTGATAAAGTATATAAGTTTGAAACGATTTCGTTAAGTAAATGAATAAGACTATTTTGAATTATACTAATGTGGAATTTAGTCTTGGAAGGTTTTGAATAAAATTAGTTTTAAATAATTTTCAAAAGGGTGAATTGGATCTTTCAAATAGGAAATAGTTTAAAGGTATTAAAGAGATAGTTATAAACTTGGTAATCATTTTGGGTATAATTGATCTTGAGAAAAATATTTGGTTGCGAAAATAGATTGGAATTTAAAACCCAGTATTTATATGATGATTTTGAAAATGAATTTGTTTGACCTGAATTAGGTTGATTTGAAAACTAGGAATTATTTTCAAAACCTATTATTTTGGAAACCTTGAAACTGAAGATATTTAATTTGGAAGGAATAATTTAGTGGAATCGTATATGATTTTGAAACGCAATTGATATTGAAACGAATTGAAATTGAGAACTTTGTTTTACTAAATACTTGATTTGGGAGTTATCGAACTTATATCAAATTGATTTGTATAAGTATGAAGTTGATTTCAAAACTATTGATTTGGGAAGGTACTCAATTTGAAAAGTGAAATTTTGTATAATCGAAGTTTATATAAGTATGATTTGATATACTATTGATTTTGGAAGGTATTCGATTTGAAAATGAAATATTATATATAATGGACTTTATATGAGTATGATATTTGAAAGTGTTTTGAAAAGGTACTATATGATACGAATTCTCGAAGTAAAGATACGGAAATTGCCTTCTGCTTGATATCTGCTTTGTGGCCACATTGTGGATTCATTCTATCGATACTATTTTCTCTGATTTTGGTTTTTCGGATGTGATACTCGAGTGTCCTACCATGGCGTAAACCATGGTCGTTTTTTGGGTAGCGTAATCCACAAGGCAGAGATTGCTTAAAGGGTATGGAAGTTTCCTAAGGGATCCAGGCGTAACCATTGTTATGTATCCTGCGGTCTACCGGTTTTGTTGTCATGGCGTAATCCGCAAGATAGAGATTGCTTAAAGGGTACGGATGTTTCCTTGGGGATCCAGGCGTAACCATTGTTATGTATCCTACGGTCCACAGTTTTGGTTATCATGGCATAATTCGCAAGGCAGTGATTTCTTAAAGGTACGGATGTTTCCAGGGGGATCCAGGCGTAACCATTGTGTATCTACGATCCAGGTGATTTGTTTGGATTGTACTTTCCATATCGTTTTTGAAGGTTTTTCAAGTATTTTCATTGGGTGTTGAAACATGTCTACTAAGTACTTGAAGAATTCTAGCTTTGCGCCTGGTCAATGCATGGCCAGAGTCTGCAAGAACGAGGATAAACTTGTTGAAACATCGAGTTATAAAAGTATTTTGAAAGAAAAATTTGTTTCGATATAAAAGTATTTATTATAAAAGTATTTTTCAACAAAGGATTTTGTATCAATATTTGAAAATTGAAATTCTTATGGTTTGAACTAATTATTCGTGCCCGTTACTATTCTTTTGAACCTACCTTATCTGCTCAGCTTTATTTATTCACCTACATTCTGTCTTTCCGATTCTACCTTCTTTCCTTTTTGAATATATCTTTTTTAAATATTGTTTATTTATATACTACATGGTTTAATAGAAAATTTTAGTGTCATAAATATTTTAGAAGATATTAATCAAATACAGAATATTTAAAGAAAATGATTATTGGTTTATTAATAATGTCTAAAGGTATCTTGGAATAAATTAATAAATATATGAATTATGGATTTAATGTTTCAATGACCTCTTTGTAAATATAACTAATGATGTAAATAATTGTTTTCAAAGAGTTTTCATATATTTAAAGGTATTATTTAAGCATATAAATGGAAATATTTTGATTTGCAAAGTTTATAGATGACCATTTATGGATATAATAAATAAGTTTAACCAAATTATTGAATATTAACTTAAATTGAAATTTATAGAGTTTTAAAATTAATTAGCTATACTTGTCTTTTTATCTATCTTCTCTATCTGGTTGTTTATATTCTCCTACCTCCTTCCTTTTCGGGGACGAAAAGTTTTGAGTGGGGGAGAGTGTAACTACTCGTAAATTTTAATGGTTTTATAACGTAATTAACTGAATTTCCATGAAATTTTAGACAATAAAATTTGAAATTAAAAATTTAGTATTTGGAATACATCTTCTTAAACATAGCAGTTGGTAAATTTTCATCAGATAACATGAAAGTTTATTTTATTGTGTAATTCTATTTCAATTTATATCAGTTAATATTTGATGATAATAAAATGTTTTCCAAACCTGTATATTTTTCTATAGAAAAATTGTAAATCATCTTCTGAGCAAGACGTCATATTTCTTTTCTCCAAATTTGAACTGTTGTTGCTCCGTCGATCTTATTTTTTGACGAAATAGCATCATTTTCTTTCCGATATTGATTTTTGCTCGAATGATCGTACCACTGATATTTGTATACCATTTTGATGGTCTCGTCGTGATGATCTCTGCAGTATATTTATTTCTATATTTTGAGGTCCAGTACGCGACAAAAACAATAAAATGTTCATTGATACGTTACCAAAAAATCGCGACTTTGCTGTTTCCAGCTGAAATTTTGGGATGACCGTTGCTTCATTTTCTCTGACCTTTTCAATTCTCGAATTTCAAATTGCGACCATTACTACCCTTTTTATTCTTAAATTTATTTTATTATTTCACCGGTTCGTTCTTGCTTGAAGGTAATATATATATATATATATATATATATATATATATATATATAGCTCACCCTTCATTTTCCTCTCCTCTCCTCAGATTCACCTTTCCTTCTTTTGCTGTTCCCTCCTCTTCCTTATATCACGTTCATTCACCGTCTAGCAGCCACCCCATCGGCCAAAGCTTTCCCATTCATCGCCAAGAACCACCGCATCACCATCCCTCCGCTTCGACCTCCGCTGCCATGCCAGACCGAACACAGCCTGTGCAAACGCACCCTTCAATAGCCGAGCACCATGCCTTCCTCTAGCACATGCACCGTGCTCCGAGTCTCTGACTCACCTAACCGCGCCCTGTGCTCACCGAACCCGCCGACCATTCTACAACCTCGGCCATCATCTCCAACAGCACCGACTCTGCCTCCTGTTTTCACAGCCTCCTTTTCGTAGGTATCCATGTCTAGACCGTATACATTGATTTAATATATCTATATTATACATACAAGTCTATATCAGCTTTATGTACGTTTTGTCTGCTACTTCACTTATTATATTTGAGTTGCATAGGTACTCCTTCCTAAATATTAAAGTTGGAGATAAGTGTTATCAATATTTTATTATGGAAAGGTATGTGCATGTTAGCTGTAGTGTAGAGCATCAGGGAGAGGACGTATATATTTAGCTTTAGCATAGGTTTGGAAAAAAAGATAAAAAATATAAGAGGTATATACATATATATATTAGTTTTATATTATATTGCTTATTATAGCATGTTAGTACAGTATATATATGGATGCGGCATATTGGGTACAAAGGTATGTATACTATAGTTCATAACGGTTGCAAGTTTTATAAGTTTTTGATTTTATATTGGTGTAAACGTATAAATCTAATATATGTATGTTGCTTATATTAGTGGGTTATATAGGTCTATACATGTTATACATTTTGTATGAAATTTTATTTTAGGTCGAAAGTTTGTCCAGATCTTTTGTACGTTGAAGTTTATCATAGTTTATACAATGGTACGTGTCACTTGTATATGGTTTGGGTATAAACACTATCTTAAGTATATGAGTTTATATGTTGTATATATTAGTTTAATTCGTATATGAGTTTACGCAGTTACATATTATATGTATATATGGATTTTACTTCCAAATGTATGCTCAAGGTAGTCATATACAAGTATGTTGTATATAGTATATAGTTGTCTATGATTTTTTAAAGATAAATAGATGTCAGCATATGTGTCTGTTTTGTTTAAACATACAGTCCACCTAATTGTCTTATTTTAGTGATATAAAATTTGGATCACTTATAGGATGTTAATAATATCCTATATTCGTACTAATCATAATATGGTTTATGTAATTGCATATCAGGTTATTAGTTATAAGTTAATATTAGATTCATACTAAGACTGTATATAGTCCATATTACTCATACTATTGAGTAAACATATTACAATAATCTTAATTATATTTAATAAACGATAGTTGTGTAATATATTATATATATGGATTTTTAGTAAATTAGTTGTAGATAAGTTGTTTCCTTTTTTCCTTAATTGATTTGAAACTATACTTTGTATATTTATACTTTGTTATAGCTTTAGTATATATAGATGTATTTATTTCAAATTTTAGTATGAAGATATGTTTGGCTTATTCTATGTGTTTGGAATTTAAATATGATCTTTATATATAAATAGATTTATATATGTAGTATATATACGAGTTCACTTATACCATAATCTTCATCGACCCAATCCTGATTTGATTTCGTCTATTCCTTGTTATCATCTTTGATCATCAAATTCGTGCTTGGATTCGCAATTCAATTTCAGTGTCCGTTTCAATGTCCTTATCCGTGTCACCTTCTGTACTCTCTAGCCTCGAAAGGTGAGCAATCACTCACGATTAACGTTCTTATATTTATTAAATTTGATTTCAATTGAAATGACAATTGAAATATGCTGCTGTAGTTATTTAAATTGTTATATATGCTACTATCTATAACTGTCCACCTGTGGGATATGACACCATATCCTGCTGTTTATATTATATTTTTATGGAAGATATATGCTTGTTGTTATATTTTATATTACTGGTTATCACGGTACAAGTTCCCTGTTAGTATAGAATTCACTGTGGGTTGAAATGATACATACCCGAACGGACTTTAGAATAGGAGAATATTGTTATGGGTTGAAATGATAGACCCAAGTGATTTTCATTGAATTTGAATTTGGGATTGCGGGTCGAAATAATATCTACCGTATATATTTAAATTACGGATTGAAATAATAAATATCCGTATCACTGGACCATAGAATAGAAACTTGTACACCGACGCCGTTGATCTATATAGATATTTTGAAAATGAATTCTGTAGTTTTGAAAGAAATATATGGTTTTAATAAATATCGGTTTAAATATTATATATAAAGGTTATTTTATATAAATAGCTTTAATAATAATTTATAATTTAATTAAGATTGATTTAATAAATATAAAATATGTTTAAGGATTTATGAAATTTGTATTTCAGAAATACATTTGTGGAATAATTCTATAAGCTAAGGTTGGAAGATATGTTTGAGACTTATTTGAAATTTTATTAAATTAAGGATTTCATTTAATTAAATCAATTTGAAGCTATTGAATTAGAAACTTTAAAATATGATCTTATAGTGTAGTACTCTAATGAAAATATGATCACTGATAACGTCCTGTTAGCCCAGGAACTGATTTCCCAAATTGACCGAAAGGTTAGAGGATCAAATGTTGTTTCCAAACTAGATATGGAAAAGGCCTATGATCGTATGTCGTGGTTTTTCATCATTAGAGTACCGCGTGCCTTTGGGTTTCCAGAAACTCTTATCGATTTGGTTTGGAGGCTAATCTCTAACTGTTGGTTCTCCGTTCTCATTAACGGATAAGCCAATGGTTTTTTCCGGGCTGGTAGAGGTCTTCGTCAAGGTGATCCTCTTTCTCCTTCTCTTTTCGTGATAGCGGCTGAGGCTTTCATTCGAGGGATCCACACCTTAACGATTTTCGGCCAGGTTCACCGTTTTGGCCTTCCGAGAAGGTGCCCGCTCGTTTCCTCCTTATCCTTTGCGGACGACATTGTCATTTTCTCCAACGGAAACCGGACGTCTGTTCGTCGGCTGTTATGATTTATCCATCAGTACGAGCGGTGTTCGGGCCAGCTCGTCAACTCTTCGAAGGGTTGCTTCGTTCATGCGAAGGACATGGATACTTCCAGGGTTTCTTGGGTCCATTCGTTTACAGGCTTCAGGGCGGCTTCCCTTCCTCTACCATACTTGGGTATTGTTCTCTACAGAGGTAGGAAACTAAACGCCCTCTTCGATCCTCTAACGGACAAAGTTAGGGGAAAGATTATTCGTTGGAATGCATCGCTTCTTTCTCAAGCAGGAAGATTGGTTCTAATCAAGTCTGTATTAGGCTCGTTGGGTACTCATGTCTTCGCTGCGATGTCTCCTACCACCTTTTTCTTCCGGTCTTTCCAATCTTTGGCATCTTCCGTCTTCTGGGGTCGAAGGTTGACAACCACCGTCATCACTGGGTATCATGGGACGTGGTGTGCCATCCCAAGATCGAGGGCGGGCTTGGTTTGCGAAACCCAAAGGATATTTGCTCGGCATTTGCTTGCAAGTTGTGGTACAGGTTTGGGACTTGCGACTCCTTATGGGCGAAGTTCCTGCGTGCCAAGTACCATAGTCTGGCCTCCGCGGGCTTTTCCGGATCTCCATCATTCGCTAGTGAGACTTGGAAGCACATGCAATCGGTCAAACCTTTCTCTGACTCTCATGGCGGCCAATCCGGTTGGGATGGTGGTTCGTTTTCCATCTTGAAAGCATGGAGTTCGGCTCGTAATCCAGCCCCGGTTCTACCTCTTTTCCCTTTCATCTGGGATGCCAGAATCCCTCATAAAGTGTCTCTGTTCATGTGGCGAACCCTTCGTAAGGGTTTGCCAGTAGATGAGAACCTTCAGCGAATTGGCATTCCTTATGTCTCCCGTTGTAGATGCTGCGGCACCGGGAGTTCAGAATCTTTGGATCATTTACTTTTCTCTGTTTTCACAGCCAGATCCTGCTGGAATTACTTCGGAAATCTGATTGGTATCCGAGGTAACAACAACTCGACGGGCGATTTACAGAGAACATGGTGGAACGGAATCTCTGGTAAATCACTGCGCTCTGTTGTCTTTCGCTTGATTCCTTGTCTGATCTGTTGGCACCTCTAGTGCGCGCGGAATAAGGCAATTTTTGAGGAAACTCTCATGGATCCCACTTCCGTTATTCGCCGGGTTAGAAATGATGTGTTCTTAGCTTTTCGTGGTAGACCTTTCAAGGGATCGGTTAGTTCCCGTTCTGGCCCCCTAGTGGTCCTGCTGTCTATTTCCTGTTCTCAGTCTTCCACTAGAGCGGGAATTGGATGATGTCCGATCCCGAGCCAGGTGGTTCTGGCTTTCCCGTCTCCGTTATTCCCCCCTTTTTTCATCTGATTTAGTGGCTTTTGGTTTTCAGGCTCTGTATTTATAGGTTTAGTCTGGGGACTGTTTTTCCTTCTCTTATGTTGGAAATCGGGCGGAGGAGATTCTGGATCTCGATATCGCCGATCTCATTATCGACTGTCTTTTCTGGGTTTCATCCAGTTTGTATTGCGTCTTTCTCTGGAGGGCGTCTTCGGCAGCTATATCCGTTTTTTGTTCTTCTGTTTTTGTTTGTTACGGCTAGCTTCGCTGGGTTTTGTTTTCTCTTCTTCTGTTAGTTACCTGTCAGGCTTGTTGACAGCTTTTGGTGTTTATTTATAAAAGTCTTCCTTCTGTTGAAAAAAAAATTAATGGATATGTCACGTCTAAAGAAATCGAAGGTAATATATAGAAAATGTAAATTTAAGGTCATATAAATAATATCAAATTTATTAGGTGAACATTTCAAAACTAAATAATAGTGAAGTCAATTTGGGAGATAAATGCAATTATCAAATTTAGTCTTTGAAATGTTGAATATATAAAGCTTCAAAACGCGTTGACTTTGAATTATATTGAAATTTAAATGGTTTAATTTGTGGTTCAAATTTGTTTTTGAAATCGATAAAATTTGAATTTGTTTGGTCAAAAACTGAATTGAATGGAAATGGATACATTGAGGTTGAATTTAATTTGAATGGGAAAGTCGAGTTGATTTTGAAGCGATTTGTGAAATTTGAGGAAATTACGAATACTTGGCTTTATAAATTATTTAATATATAAATACTGTTTTGGAAAATAGATATATTTGAAACGAAAAATGTTTTGGTTTTGAAATATAAATTAATTTGAAATGACCATGGTGTTATAGTGTATTTTTCTACATTGTAGATAGTTTCCTCGGATCCATAGAGGATGGTTATCCCAAACATCCCCTAAGTTACTTGTATTTCAGTTGATATTTCGCTTGAGTTGGATTTATTGATATAAGAATTTTGATCCCGACTCGAGCGTTTTGTGTTTTGATTTACGCTTGGGTCAGACTGAGTGGTACAACATTTGAGACTCACCTTTGGAGTTTGGAGCTTCGTTTTGAGATCTAACTATCGATTCAGCTTTCAGCTTTTCCAGTTGATTGGTTCAAAGAAGTCATTTGTTCATACTGGAGACTTTACTGTATTGGAGATATTCTGTTGTATTTATTGCTAACTCTGATGTTTATATAGTAGCTTCATGAACTACTATTTGTTTATTCCGCTGCATTATATTCCTCTCTACTCTATGTCTGTGATTCTCTGTGTCTGTGATTCCGTGATTGATTTATTTACTGTATATGCTGAGTTTTGCCAAGTTTAAATTTACAATATGATATTTTGAGCAATTCTAGTCCGGCAAGTGCGGATGCGGATGGTTGAAAATAAAAGATCGTTACAGTTGGTATCAGAGCTTTGGCTCTAGGCAAACTTAGCATATATAGTAAATTTATTTGCAGAATCACTTTCGTTCGAGCTTGAATTTCTTCCTCTTTGATTTGGTTTGCCTTTGGACTTTGGAACGTTCTCTGCGGTTCCAAAATCCATTACCTTCTCTCCCTGTTCGTGTTTCTTGATTGTGGAGTATCCCATAACTCCACTTCGAATAATTTCTATAAGAATAGGCGATCCCGCCAATCTTTGAATGATTTGTAAAGGAGTGAAACTCCTTTATAATTGGCATTGATTCATCAGAGATTTCAATATCCTTGGTTTAGATGCTGCCATCTCTTGCGGTCGAATGTTGATTTTCCTTGAAATTTTGCATCGACCTTGTTCTTGAAGTCACGGTTGACCCGGTTAAGGTCACCCGCGATTTGTAGTAGTATATCCATCTTCTATTTAGTAAGTTAATTATCTCATCTCCGATCGAGCCTATCTCCGAATCAGAATTCTGTTAGATTAGAGTCCCTCTAATTTGAATCCCTATCTTTGTTTTGAAATCCATTTAAAATCACCCTTTGAAAAAAATCGGGTTGCTTGTGTTTTAGAAATTGTTTTATATATCGAAATTACTATTTTGATAAGAATGCTTTTATTCTATATATAAAAGAGAAATGTTTTCGATAAGGATTATATACCTTTTAAAAACTAGAATTTGAAGTTTAGAAAGGATTTGAAATTTTGAAAATTTTATAAGAAATTGATTTATATAAAAATGATTTATAACTGAAGGGTTTTGAATTTGAAATTTGAGAGATGGAACTCTGGTATTTTGAAATTTGGTTTTGAGATTTCGAAATATATAATAATACAATTTGAAAGTATTTTCCAAATAATAAATGTTTCAAAGGACTTCAAATGAGTTCCAATGATTTCAAAGAAATTTCAAAGAATTTTTGAGAAAATAGAAGTCCAGAACTCACTTATGTCGCTGGAAAATAATTTCGGTGATGAGTGCATGCATCATTGACATTGATTTTTGAGTTTCAGAGTGGGGGAGAGGCCATTCTAGTAGCTTTACTATGCGAGTGATTTTGTGAAACCAAATTTTGATTTCAAGGGACGAAATATGATTTGATGTTCAAAGGATATATGTATATAGATTGGAAATGATTTGAAGTAAACCCGATGTTCAATCCTCGAGTTTTGGATTTGTATGACCCTATCTTTTGAAATTGATTTACTGATTTGTTGTTGATTTCCAACTCTTGGATTGAAACTTGATTTTTCCAACTATGTTGAATGTTCGAACACTTCCAAATTCGAGGTTTAGTTTCCAAAGCTAAGTGATTTCGAGAAGTATAAATTATTTGATAAAGTATATAAGTTTGAAACGATTTCGTTAAGTAAATGTATAAGACTATTTTGAATTATGCTAATATGGAATTTAGTCTTGGAAGGTTTTGAATAAATTTATTTTTAAATAATTTTCAAAAGGGTGAATTGGATCTTTCAAAAAGGAAATAGTTTAAAGGTATTAAAGAGATAGTTATAAAATTGGTAATCATTTTGGGTATAATTGATCTTGAGAAAAATATTTGGTTGCGAAAATAGATTGGAATTTAAAACCCAGTATTTATATGATGATTTTGAAAGTGACTTTGTTTGACCTGAATTAGGTTGATTTGGAAACTAGGAATTAATTTCAAAACCTATTATTTTGGAAACCTTGAAATTGAAGATATTTAATTTGGAAGAAATAATTAAATTTTGAAATTGAATTGATATTGGAATGAATTGAAATTGAGAACTTTGTTTTACTAAATACTTGATTTGAGTCTTCAACTTTGGATATTATATTTATTTTGAAATTCAAATTTGAATATAAATTATAATAAAATATATGTTTCAAATAATTGCTTGATTTTTGGTGACATAATTTTAATTTAATTTGTATAATTTTTCCATAATTTTTAATTCAGAAATAGTTAAATTTTCGTTTGATGCATTTTGCGGTAAACGTCGGTACTTTTGAAACTACACAGAATAAGATAACCAGTGTATTTTGTTTTTCTCATGGGATTGTGTTGCATTATTGTACGCGATCGTATTTTTATTTTTGTCGTTGGTGGTTCGTACACGAACGTGATATTGTGAAGCAGTGTACTACAAAAAAAAACATTTTAAAAATAAAATTTACGTTTATACACACACGCACACAACCATTATCCATTGTTTCTTGCCTTTTTTCTTTCACATGTTTCTAGGCAATGACATTTGTTTACATTAATATGAAGTAATTTCCTTTTTTATATATGCACACATACAAGGACAAAAGAAAGAAAAAATGGAAAGGAGGATAACACACAGATATATATAAAAATGTGGATACATTCCTCCGTAAATAAAAAGAAGCCAACATACACACACAACATAATGATTTTGGTTTTCCAAATTTGGTTATAAAGAAGGAGGCTTGAACACTTTTCAAAAGAACAAAAATATGTTTACTTTCACATGAAAATAGGGAGCACGCATGAAGGAATATAAATATTTTCTTTATTTTTCCTTCCTCTGCCAAGTGAAACCCAGCATCCGTTTTAGCAACTCTTTCTTTTGCCTTTCATTTTCTTATCCTCTATAGGAGTGTAGTATCCATGTGTGCGTGGCTCCATATTTAAGTATGGCAGGTGCTATTATGAAGTGTAGATCGTAGGCATGCATGTTTGGCTATAGTGGGGGATGCATAAAGGTTGAGGAAGGTTCTGACCATGAGTTTGTAAGTGTGCGTGGGAGTTTGAGGTTCAGGCATTCATGCAAATAGATAAGGAAAGGCCTCTGCATGGGTTTTTAAGGTATTAGGATTGGTGAGTGGACTTTGAGTATTGGAGAGTGCTTGAGGTGGTGGCTGAAGGCGTGGCGGGCTTTAGCGACACTCATTTAGACCCAAGTGGCTCTTAGTAGCTGCAACGGCGAGGAAGATGGGGTTAAGGCTAATGTCACCGAGGTCGAGGTCGATGTTGAGTTGGTGGTGACTGGGAAGAAGGTTGTGGCAAGGTGGAGCGAGGAGGTGAGGCAGTGGGTGAGCGTTCTAGTGGTGGTGACTTAGGGCATAGATAACTTAGGTGTTTGTAATTAAATTTGTCACAAAAACACAAGAACATAATTTTATAGAGAAGTAATTGAAGAAAATAATATTAAACTAAGGAAATAATTAAGATAGCAACAAAAAAAGCAGTAATAAAAAACATAGAGATTTATAATGGTTCGGTGTTGTATGCCTATGCCCACTTTGAAGATTATCTTTATTGATCACTTATAAATCTAATTGTAGCAATAGAGAAAAAAGAACACTTTATTACACTTGATTGCAATAGACTCTAGAGTAACATGCTGCATAAAAATCCTTAGAATGACCCATTAGGCCAGTACTTATAGGCGACCACCAGTCTCTCTGAAACTTCGGCTAAAGGACCATCTAATCCACATGGGCCCACCATAGGGATCGCTCAGCCCAATTCCCAATGGGGAGGGATTGGTATCGATCCATTTACTAGTCAATTTTCAAGGAACGATCCCTTTAGTGGCTTCTTCATGTTAAAATATGTTTGTACTCTAATTTTCATGTCATTTGGACCACTAGAACTCAACATATTGTTTGATCTTTGGTTTAATTTAGCTTGCACACTGCTCTCCACCGATCCCTTCCAAGTGTTACCTGGTGATCCCTCTCATTTTACCCCATTGTTATGCAATCCCTAGGGTAGGCCCCAGGGTCCATATACCTTGCTCTCCAAATTTCATATTCCTTAGACTTGTAGATCTCAAGATATTGATTGTTAAATGTATGAATACAGTTGAGCTTGGATATACGCCGATCCCTTTTCAACGCAGCCTGCCAACCCCTTTTTATTGAATATGCAGATCCCTTCCAGTGTGCCATGCTATGCTGAACCCTTCCATTCGCTGAGCTATGTTCCATGCTTTGAGCATCCTACATTGTACATCCATCAAATCAATTCAATTCTGACTTCACATAACCATCTATACTTGACTTTCGAGCCCCACAATCATCATTCTGGAATCATAGCCTTGATTCTAGTCGGATCAAACTCATTCAATCTGTTCAGTATAGCCAGGCTAGTATGTCGAGTAGCAATTGCCCCCCAAAGTATGTCTTGTGATCAACATGACGTGCTTTGAATCGTTGAGAATGAGATTCATTTAGATTTCTAAACAATTGCTATTCTTTTATCGAATCGTTTTTCCAAGGCGTCGAATTCCTCATTGATTTCACGACAATTAGTCAATTTCAAATAATATAAATCCAGTGCCATATCCAGTCAACTGATATATATAAATCAGGTTCTATGAGACTAGCAAGCTTTTGTTATCTGTTCCAGCCTCGAGCTTGAAGGTTTCGTGTTTGTTTTCAATTTCTGTCGATTTCAAAAATTGTACTTTTAGGACATTCGTTGTTGGCACACAAACATGTTCGAACATTTACATGACATTTCCAATTTTCATAGTATTTTGTATGTTCATGTTCATAGCCGAGCCCTTATAAACATTTTTTATCCATTCATTTCATTTTTTCCTTTCTTTTTTTATACATAGAGATCGACATATGCTTAGATGACCCCTCTCATTCTTTTCTTCTCTCCCATTTTTGTATAGGGATTGGCATACATTTAGTCGACCCTTTCTCTTCTACTATCTCTCTTTTCCTTTTCATTTTTATTAAAGCTTTTGTAGGGATCGACATATATGTGTGCCGATCCCATTTTTTGAGTTCATGCTAGCAGGGATCAACGAGCTTCCATGCCAATCCCTCTCTCCACACTAATTGCTCAGCGTTTTGGATCGAACCCTCGGCCATATATATATATATATATATATATATATATATATATATCAACCTCCCATCCCTTCCAATCTCACTTCTCTCATTTTCTTGTCATTTTCCTTTGCGCTGAATCCTTGCTTTTAATTCACGAACCCAAACATTCCAATCTCAAGCCTTGAATCCACTTGAATCCATCCTATCCCATAAATTTGCTTCTTCTTCCCTTCAAATTTGAACATCCCCAAGCATTTGTTTCTATCTTAACACAAAAAATCACATAGGTAAGATTTTGAACTATAAACTTCAATTGTGCGATGAGGTACTGGATTTCATGTTATTAGTGATTACGATGGCGTTTGAGGTTGTGGCGCCATGGTGATTGAAGTGGCCTGGAGGAAGTGGATTATTGGTGGATAGGGTTCGATAGAACATATAAGGGGAAGGGAGATGTGAGGAAAAACAGAAGGATGAAGATGGAATGAAGGAGGGATCGGTGTTCGATACTTGATTCTATGTCGATCCCTCGGTGTGGAGGTTAGACAAGTTGAGGAAGAAGTAGAAGGGATCAGTGTACTTAGGTTGAAAAGAAGGTTCATCTATGAGGTTTTGGAAAAGGGATCAACCTATCCATAATGATCGGCTTAAACAAAGGGATCAGCTTAGACATAGGGATCGTCATGGACTTAAGGATCGTCATGGACTTAAGGATCGTCATGGACTTAGGGATCAATATTAAAGTAGGGATCGACATAAGGAAATTTTTACACTTGCAATCCAATCCAACTTATTTGCTTGGACAATCACTACAAACTCACCTTAGCGAACTTGGATATACAATGATGATGAACAACAAAACTTGCATACTCACTATTAAACTCGAGATTGAAAAATCAAATCTATGGAACTTTCAACATATATAAAAACTTGCATATGGACTTGAACGACAAACTTTACACTTTGACATGTCGATAGTCCATCCAAAGCATTCGCAACTGATTAATTTTCTTGCCAGTGGTGACGGTCAGCGATGACGGTTACTCCAGTCAAAATCCAAAGTCCTTTGTTTCTTTTGATTTTAAACGGTTTATATCTGCCATACACTTCACTACACCGCACTACCTTACACTTAACATGGGAGAATAGATAAACTTTTCTAACCTCGACCGTCTACTTAGTATAGCTAATATAGGCTCCAAATGCTCAAAGCGTTTAGCTGGTATGTCTTCCAAACCGGCAATGCAACATATCGATCCTAAAGCAAAATCAAGTTATTCAACAATATGCAGCAGGCTTTCCTCTAGCCATCAAGTAGAATAGACAAAAGTTTCTGGCCTACCGATCGACCTTTTCTTAGATGTTTCGATCCTCCCGGTGGAGGATATAAGCCCAGCTCCTAATGCATTAGAGGGTTCCATTCTACTAAATAACCCAAAGATTCTCAAGCCTCCCCAATTGGTGAGGCTTCCCTTTCCCGGCTGTGTTCTATACATGGAATTCCATTTGTAGACGTCTTAGTTCCTTTAATAAACAATAGGCCTCACTTGCCTCTGGCGGGGTACATGCATATAAAAAATTTATGTGCTGACCGGATGTGTATTGCCCTTTAATTCATTTATTTGAGAGATGCTGAGATATCTTAGAATAGCTCACACTTAACTCCATCCAAACAGTTACACTTTCTTACATGGAACCATCCTGCTATTCATGTGCGTTCTATTTCGTCCACCATCTCCCAAAGATATAAGATTCATTTACAACTTCAAACGGTGGTCAAGAAGTCCTTTTTATGTTTTTCCTAAACCTTCGGCAAACTACCAAGTCTTAATTGCACTTGGAATAAACTCTCTCTATTTAAGCACCAGTGGTTCTATGTTTGATGTCCACCCAGCTTCACGAGGTGATGGTTGGAAGGACGTAAGTGTTACTTTCATCTCATTCTCTAGTCCATTAATCCAAGTCATATTTTTTTCCATTGAATCTGCTAACATCCAGGGACCCTTTAAGGTGTCCTTCCAAATCTTGAAGGCATTAATTTTTTAAGAGCGGTCGTCGCCATTCACGCTATCCCTGTCAAAGATATGCATATCAAACTTCTTGTAACTGATGAATTACTATCTTTATTTGGGCTGCTGGAAGAGGGTCGTAGCATCGGGCTCCCCGAAAGTGCAGCATTGCCGAGAAACATCAAAGAGCAAGAAAGGGACGCCATCAATCCTGTTGTGCTCCCAGCCGAGGGGACTTGGGATGATATTGAAGATGGTGAGATTAGGGGTTCTCAAGCCAGTAAACCCAAAGAGGCTGGCCTGGGCCCATGCAAGGCACCTGTGGTTGAACCTCCATAAGGCGCCCAATCTCAAACTCCCACCAAGAGAAAGAAAAAGCTGGCATACAAACTTTGCAGAAGAAAAGCTGTTGGAGATCTCGAGTTCATCATTACTTCTATTGAAGAGTTTTCGCCTTCCTAACACTTGTAAAGTTCTCTAAAGGGATTTTCAAATCTTCAAATTCCCGATGACATCATGACCTATGACTTCCCAAATATCAATAGTGTAGGGCTTAATTCTCCTACTAGGAGCGATGAAGGCATTCTTCCTACTGATAAAGGGGATAGAACATCCATAAGCAAAGCTACAACAACCGGTTTATCGGTGGTAACACTAGGACACTCACGACCACATGCACTTCACTACACGCTTTTATTAATCTTTAGCATAATAGTTCCTCACGTGTTCTCATTTGGTTCTTGTAGGTGCAATGACTCAGTCCTGGGCCTTTGACCACTTAAGATGTTCTTCAACATATCATCGATCCAGCCGTGAATCATAGTCTGGCCGACGCAGGGAAAAAGATGATGGATGGGATACAAGCTATCGTTCAAGGTAATTTTTTCTCTTCTAAGGGCAAATCCCAATGATATACATCTCACTAGGGAGATCAACCTAATTTTCCTGCTTACAGTAGAGACCATCCTCCCCACCGTGGCCTTCAAATCGCCACATCACATGAGCAACACTTCAGCTCTTTGAGCTCTATGCAGTCTCACGATTGTAGATCAAGCAAACATCCAATTGCCGCTTTTGATCCGTCCTTGCCGGCCACTGCTCCTGACATTTCTATAGCGGAGAGATTGAGTGAGCTTAAGTCCACTCTCCCAAAATTTCGCTTCGATGGGCTTAAATTCCTTCTTATAGTATATATGATTCCGGGCATGCCAAATAGAGTTCTCTTGCATATGTCAATGATGTGTTCGTGCATCATGAATCATTTCAACACTTTGTGGAAAAATCTCTAAAGTGTAAACTGAGCGACAATATAAAATAGACCGTCTCAAGCCAGCGATACATGATAAAAACATAATCTAACATCAAGATGCTGAATCGTCGGAATTAACAATGAAACTTGCTGAAGCGGGGAAAAGTGCTAAGGAAACGACAGAGCCGTGAGCTGTTTAGAAGATTCTCATAAAAAAGAACTCGATGCTGCCCTCAATCGCAATGGGCCACTTTCTCTATAAAAAGATTCCTTGTAAAAGGAAAAAGATGTCTTGGCCTGCAACATCGAGGAACTTGATGGGCTTCTCAAAAAGAAATGGAAGAGAAAATTGAGGCTTAAGAAGAATCGCAAAAGTACTACGAAGAGGTTGTCGAAGCCAGGAGCCTGAAAATTAAACTTTATGAGTAGTTCACTAAAATAGAAACTCTTAAAGAGGAGGCTCAAGAGGAAGGCCACAAAGAAATGATTGAAAATTTGAATCCCAAATGGAAGATGCTAAAGAGTCGGGTAGGAATGAAATCAAGGACTTGTTTGTTCTATTGATCATCGAATATAATGCCAAATTCCTCATCCACCATGACATGAGTTTTCTTAGTGAAGGTTATCTCGAATCACTTGCTAAATCTTGGGAGCATATCTGTAACGGTCCCGTTTTTCAATTAAGTTTAATTGGATAATTAATTTAATTTTTGAAATTAAATTATGAATTTCAAAGTGAATTAATCTGAGAATTTCCAGAATAAATAAAAATATATTTTAAATAGAATTTTGGATTGGAATCCAATAATAAACATCTTGAAAATAAATATAATTTGAAAAACTCTATATTTAAAATTAATAAAAGTTTGTTTTCTTTTGGAAATAAAAATGATTAATATAAAGATATTTTAACTTAAGTTTAAGTTTAAATGAGAGTTGAATAAAAATTCATATACTTTTTTTTAAAATTTTCTTGAACTAAGTTTGTATAAAAAAATATATGAGCATAAGAAAACATATATATATATATATATATATATATCTGTGTGTGTGTATTTGAAAACTAAATAAGAAAACAAAATAGATAAACATATTACATAATTATAATAAAGTAAGGGTTTAAAACTAAGTTATAAATAAATTTAACAAAAGGGTTTTGAACACAATTTATGTACATATGACATTTGTAAAATAAGTATAACATGAGGTTAACAAGTGTAAACTTAGATAACAAATGGCAAGATCATTTTTCTTTTGAATTTGAATTTTATACAAAAGGAATTTGTTAAACTAGGCTATTCTCAGTTTTGTCAAACCTGAGAAAAAAGAAACGAAAATAAAACATTCAAACCTGAAACAAAATTACAAATCAAAGAAACGAAAAGAAGATCAAGTCTGGAAATTTAAAACAAAAGTTCTTCAAATTTGGAAAAAGAAGATCAAAACCAGAAAGTATCAAAGAAAAACAAACAAGTAGCAGTTCAAATTCAAATTTATTCAACTCAGTTTTTGTTAAAGCTTCAACCTGGAAACAATGGAAAAGAAATCATCTTAGCATCAACCTGGGAACCTAAAACAAAAACAGAAAAGTAAATCAAGTTTTCAGATTCAAACAAAATTCTAGGTTCCTGTTCTCTGCTCCGTCAAACTCCAGGTGAGCAAACTTCATTTTTAAAACCCATTTCCTTGATTTTGATACTTGTGTTAATAATGCCTTGGAAAATGATGAACGAATGTGTATATATCAGCTAGTATATATGTATTTATATGTGTGAATATGTCTGTGCATGTCTGGAAATAAAAATATTCACTTCTGTTCTTAGTTTAGGTTTCAAAAACCATTTCAAAAATCAAATCCTTCTTTTCTAGTGCTTGTTAGACTTCAAGATCTACATGAAATTTGTTTGTATACCCAAGATCTAGGTACTAAAAATATTTTAGAGAAGAATTTTTTTTAATTTATTTGGAAAATTTTAAAGTACATAGAGAAATCTTAAAACATGATAAATTCAAATCTCAAAATCTATTGATTCATATACATCTTTGTGTTTGATAGTGAAAAACACGATTTTTAAAAGAAAATTCACAATTTTTAACTTAATAAATTGCAAGGATTTGTGAGTTGAACATAAAATGGGTTTTGATAATATTTTGGTGATCGGAGAGTTGTTGGACTTTGGGATCATGGCTACCGCTAGCTGGAGGTTTAGTAAACATAGGAAAAATAATCGGAATTTTTTTTGTTCACTAGGGAAGTTGATCGACAACGTTGTAGGGTTTAAGGGCATGTATTTGTCAACGGTGTTATTGAGCTGATTTCATCATCGATGGATGATCGGGGTGGACCGTACAAGGAGGATAGAGGATGGAAGTTGAAATGATGATACGTTGTGATCGGCGTGGATGATGACGGTCTGAATAGTCGTCGGCAAGGCGATTTTCGTCGGAGGTTTTGGTTCCTGTTGGGTTGAAATTGTTCGATTTTGATTGAGGATTCGTTATGGAGCCCGGGGAGTCGGAAACAAAGGTGTAGGCTATCTTCGATGTGTGGGAAGTATTGGCGATGGTCTGAGCTTCACCGTGGATGGTGCAGCGTACACAGATGTACGATTGTGTTAGTGATAAAAGGAGAAGGAGAAGATGGTGGGAGGCTCGAAGCTGATCTCGGGAAAAATGGTATTTGGCTCGGGTAAGTACTGAGTTATCTCGGGTACAATAATAGCAGATTTTAAGTTTTTAAATAAATCAAGTTTTTAAATTTTTGGGTCAACCCAGTTTTGAACCATCCTCTTAAACAAATTATTTTTAAATAATTAATATTTAAATGTTTGTATAAATAAGAATTGAATAATTTGTTTTAAATTGAATTTATTAAGATAATTTTCAAGTTTGTTTAGAATAAATTAAATGGTGTAATTAAGAAATGTTTTCAAGTTTTGATTAACTTAGAGGTTTAAGTTAACCTATTGGTTAATAATAAATTTTATTTTAAAGCTTAAATTTTAAGGATTAATTGTTTTAAAAATTTATTGATTTGGGTTTAAAATAACTTTAATTTAGGATCCCAAATGTTTTCCACTATGCACTAATAATAATATCAAAAGGATTTTGCGTAGTAAGCATGTTTGATTATCATAAGGAGAAATCTCCTTCAATTGTGTGCTTGCATTGTGTGTGTGCGGGGAGGCCTTATGGTAGTTTCATTTTCCAAAATGTATTGCGTATTTCTTTTAAATTATTTTATTTTGCTTTTAAAGATAAACATATCATGGAGATGAAAAAGAGAGAATTGGGCCGAGCTGACGAAAAATTAGTGCGGGAGATCCTCCATGGAAATGAACCTTAGATCTGGCTGCTGCGTGACTTCGATACTTTGACGCTTCTACATCTACTAAGGATAGGGAACATATTTCCATATCCTCAGAGGCTGATCCTAAGTGGTCCCTCTTCTTCCCAAGATGCTGGAGCATCGGTCTCATTTGGCATGGAGAAGGACTTGGGCTATGATCAGATAAGCCCGGCTATCAATTCAAAGCGTTGTCCCATATTTTTGAAGGAGGTACCCCAGCAACCACCGAGGGCCAACTGGATAAGGATATTGCACTTTGCTTTCAAATTTATGAAAGACTTTGTTCTTTGCACCCAATGGATTTAAGATTATCTGCTTATTTTAATATATTTTGTAGGTCTTCTGACGCAGCGGATTAATCAAACAAAACTTCAATCGATGAAATGTAGCAATCGGTGAGTTGAAGATACCAAAATGCCCAAGTTCGTTGATCCAAAGATACCGAACTCTAGCTATCTCAAACACGTTGATAGCGCACTATACCGTGTTCAAGGATCTACGATTCTTCGCACGTTGATCTAGCGCACTAGATTCCGTGAATCGGCTTCAACAAACGTGGATTCGAGCGCACTCGAATGACGTAAGTGGAGATAGGAGATTACACTCAACTACCAATTGGTATGAAAGCACAAAGCTAACAAAAGAGAATTTTATTCCAAAATCAACAACCCAAAATGTACAACACACGCGTATTTATAGGGTTTTCACAACACAGCCCTTGAGTCGTGACCGACTCATGACTCACGACCTACGACTCATCATAAGTCGTTAACGACTTAGCAACACACCACACCTTTATGCATTACACGACTTACCATACAACACGGTATACGACTCATCAAACCATTCAAGTTACACGACTCAAGAAAACATAACGACTCAACTTATGAACGACTTATGACACAACCGACTCACTATTACAACACACCAGACATAATACGCGACACAACAAGATACGACTCACGACTCATAGCTTCAGCGACTCAACATCCTTCCTACGACTCAAGCTTCCAAGTCCCCTGCGGCAAAACCCTTCAAGCGAGTCAACTCTGGACGACTCTTCTATGTCGTAACTCGTCCCCGCCTTATGGCCACCCATTACTGTTATTCCCTGTTGTTTCCTGATGAGTCGTGAACGACTCATGGCCTTGCAATTAGGTCGTATACGACTCATCAATTCAGATTTATTGAAACTCCCATTGAGTCGTGACTCGTGTCCTTCCTTTGTCTCAAGATCTCTACTTGCTGAAACGTTCACCTTTCTCATGTTAAGCCGTAAACGACTTATGGTTGAATTGTTGAGTCGTGTACGACTCATAAAGCACGAACGACTCAAGTCACTGATGGGTTGTGGACGACTTATCACACTACACCACAAATTCCTGCTGAGTCGTAAAACTTCCATAGGCCTTGCTGCATCATCCTCTCCTGGTTGAGAAAAATTCGTCCTCGAATTTGTAACTTCTTCTACAACAAACTCACTTCCATGATATGGAATTAAATGCTTGACGTTAAAAACATCAGAAGTATAGACATCATCTGGTAACTTTAATCGATAAGCATTCTCATTGATTTTCTTCAAAACTTCAACTGGACCAATTTTCCGTGTTTTCAATTTATTGTATGCACCAACCGGAAAACGATCCTTCGTCAATACCGCATAAACCAACTCACCTTCCTTAAATTCAACATTTCGACGTTTCAGATCTGCAGACTTCTTATACTTCTCATTCGATTTCTCCAATCGTTTCTGAACGATTTTATGACATTCAGTCAGCTCATCAACAAAATCAACAGCTCGTTTAACTGTTCCCTTCGCCTGTGGTACTACTGCCAAATTCAACGGCCCCCTGGGTAAATTTGAATAAACAATCTGAAACGGACTGAATCCCGTGCTACGGTTCACTGCATGATTGTGAGCAAATTCTGCCTGGCATAGCTTCATGTCCCAACTTCTCAAGTTATCCTGTACAAGACAACGCAACAAATTTCCCAATGACCTGTTAACAACTTCTGTCTGCCCATCAGTTTGCGGATGATAAGCACTACTAAATTTCAGTTTCGTTCCCACCATCTTCCACAAACTCAGCCAAAAGTGACTCAGAAAACGAGTATCTCGATCAGAAACAATAGAGTCTGGTAACCCATGAAGTCGATAAATCTCCTTGAAAAATAACTGCGCCACTCGTACTGCATCTGCTGTCTTCTTGCAAGCAACAAAATGTGCCATCTTTGAAAACCTGTCCACCACAACAAATATCGAATCATTTCCCCTTTGAGTTCTCGGCAAACCCAAGACAAAATCCATGCTAATATCAACCCATGGCTTAGATGGTACTGGTAATGGCATATACAACCCTGCATTCGTTGCTGTCCCCTTTGAAACTTGGCAAATATGACATCGCTCCACGAATCTTTCAACCTCTTTCCTCATCGACGGCCAAAAGTAAGACTGCGAAATCAACTGTAAAGTACGATCACGGCCAACATGTCCTTCATCGTGCAATTCCTTCACAATCTTCATCCTCAAACTACAGTCCGGAATACATAAACGATTTCCTTTAAACAGAAAACCATCAACCAACATGAATTCATCGGTACTCCCATCCTTCACTTTTTCAACATATTTCACAAAGTAAGGATCTTCTTCAATCATCTCTGGCAACATTTCAAACCCCGTCACTTCCACCTTCATTGTCGTCAGTAAATGACTCCTCCTACTTAAAGCATCTGCTACTCGATTCGTCACCCCTGATTTGTGCTTAACGACAAAAGTAAACTGCTGCAAATAAGCAATCCATGACGCATGTCTCGCAGAAATCTTATCTTGCCCCTGTAAATGTTTCAAAGCTTCGTGATCAGTGTACAGAACAAATTCCTTCTGAAATAAGTAATGTCTCCAATGCTTAACCGTCTGAACAACAGCATAAAACTCAACATCGTATGTACTGTATCTCATCTTTGCCCCTGACAACTTTTCGCTGAAATAAGCAACTGGCTTCCCATTCTGGCTCAGAACTCCTCCAATACCAACCTTCGAAGCATCAGTATGCAATTCAAACAACAACTGAAAATTAGGCAGAACAAGAATTGGTGCAGACGTCAACAATTCCTTGATCCTTTCAAAGGCAACCCCCGCTTCCTCTGACCACACAAACTGTTTACCCTTCATGCAATCAGTCACTGGAGCTATCACGCTACTGAAGTGTGGTATGAACCTTCGGTAGAATGACGCTAGCCCATGAAAACTTCTCACTTCTGTAATTGTCTTTGGCTGTGGCCAATTCTTGACTGCTTCAACTTTGCTCTGGTCAACTTGAATACCTTTCCCTGAAACAACATACCCCAGGAATAAAACACTAGGTGTCATAAACACACATTTCTTTGTAGCAGCATAAAATTGTTCTTCACGAAGAATAAACAACACTTCTCTCAGATGTAGAACATGTTCCTCCGTACTCCTGCTATAAATCAAAATATCATCGAAATAAACCACGACGAACTTCCCAATGAATGGCCTAAAAATTTGATTCATCACCCGCATGAATGTACTTGGTGCATTTGACAATCCAAATGGCATAACCAACCATTCGTACAACCCCTCTCTAGTTTTGAAAGCTGTCTTCCATTCGTCTCCAGGTCTGATACGAATTTGATGATAACCACTCTTCAAATCAATCTTTGAAAATATAGTTGCCCCACTCAACTGATCCAACAAATCATCCAACCTCGGCATAGGAAATCTGTAACGAACAGTGATCTTATTCAAAGCTCTACTATCAGTGCACATTCTCCAAGTTCCGTCCTTCTTTGGTACTAACAATGCAGGTACAGCACACGGACTCAAACTTTCCTGAATACGACCCTGTTCAAGTAATTCTTCCACCTGCCTTCGTAACTCCTCATGTTCCTTCGGACTCATTCTGTAATGTGGTCGGTGTGGTAACACTGCTCCCGGAACAAGATCAATCTGATGCTGAATGTCTCTAAGTGGTGGTAACTCCTTTGGCAACTCCTCTGGAAAGACATCTTCAAACTCTTCCAAAACTGGCTTTGCTTCTTCGGGAATCTCAACTTCTTCACTACTCTCTCTCCCAATCAACAAAAACACTTCCGGTTCTTCCTCCACTTCTTTAACAAACTCCTTCAAAGTCAACAGAGTTTTCAATTCTTCAATCTCCTCCAGTTTGTTCTCCTTCTGCTGTTGCTTCTTAGGAACCAAAGTGATTTTAGTACCCTCGAACATGAAACTGTAACTGTTGGCACGACCGTCATGCTGAACTGCTCTATCAAACTGCCATGGTCTGCCCAACAATAAGTGACAAACATCCATATCTACGACATCACACCAGATTTCATCTTTGTACTTCTTCCTAATCGAAAAAATAACACAAGCCCTTCGACACACTTTTACTTCACCTCCTTTCCTTAACCATGCTAGCTTGTATGGTTTAGGATGCTTTTCGGTCTTCAAATTCAACTTCCTAACTGCCTCTGTAGAAATAATATTATCACAACTCCCCGCATCAATAACGAACTTGCAAACTTTCCCCAGAATAGTACATGTCGATTGAAAAATATTGCTTCTCAGCCAACTACAATCCTCCTCTTGCTTAGGTGTCAAACAACTTCTCCTCATCATAAGATTACATCCTTCATCTCCCGACACTTCTTCTTCCTCCTCAACATAAGGTACATTTGAATACTCTGCCTCCTCACCATCATCTGCTTCAACCTCTGCAACCATGGTTCTCTTCTTCGGCTTCGGACATTCGTTGCTTCTGTGACCCAACTCCTGACAATTATAACATTTGAAAATACTACTAGCCTTCGCCTTCTCAACCTCCTTGACCACTGGCTTTGTAACAGGTTTAGGAACATTAGAACTTCCGCCAACACCCCTTGCTTGATTATTGGAATTAGTAAACACACCACCTCCACGCCTTCCTTGTTTCTCCCAAGCTAACGCTTTTTGATGTGCCTCCGCAACTGATCTAGGATCGAACATATTAACCATATCCTGGATCTGCATTCTCAATCCCCCAATGAATCTAGCAGTTAGCTGTTCTTCTGTCTCCATAATATCATTCCTGGCAATGAGTTGGTAAAATTCATCAGCATAATCACTAACAGACTTTGTCCCTTGCCTCAGATTCTGCAACCTTTGGTACATAAGTGATTGGTAGTTGTAAGGTAAGAAAGTAGATCTCATCAACTTTTTCATCTTGTCCCACGATTCTATCTTTGACTTCCCCATTCGTTCTCGAGTAAGTTTAGTTTGCTGCCACCATGCCAATGCTCTCCCCCTCAGCCTTGTAGCAACTAACTTCACCCTTCGATTCTCCGGCACCTCCTTGAAATCAAAGATTTCCTCCACATTAGACAACCAATCTAAGAATTCCTCAGCAACCATCCCGCCTTTAAACTCCGGAATCTCCATTTTCATACCCGACTCCCAACGACGGTCATCCTCCACATCACGGTAAGAATTTCGAATTTGGTCTCGATCTCGATAATGAATACTTGCTCTATCACCCTCTTCAACAAAATCAAAAGTACGCCTACATCGATCTCGACCAATGTCATCCCTTTGTTCATGCATGCTTCTTTGACTATGTCTCTCCTCATCTCTATATGCTTCATGGTCAAATTCACGTTGACTTCTTCTCTCTTCATGTGCATAGTCATGATGATCTCTTCGTGATGAAATTGATGTTTCTCTTCTATCTCTACAAGAATGTGGCGATACCCTCCTCGCTTCCGTAACCGATGGCGAAACTCGGTTTCCTCCATGGTTCGAGTTTGGTGATCTCCTTCTTTGATTCAAATCATTCATCAATCTCTCCAATTTACCAATGCCTTCATCAAATTTCTCATTAATACGTTGTTCCATAAGCTCGGCTTCTTCTCTACGATACAAAGCTTCAACGTTTTGATGTCGGTTAGCTCTCCTCGGTGGCATGGTTAAAATTTTCACAAACTTCAACAAATTGAACACAATACTTCAAAATTTCACACGATAAGGCAATCTAGGCTCAACTGTCTCGGCAATGCTTGTCTCGGCCTTGACTCTTCACAACTTTGCTTGGCTCGGTCAAGACTTGCCTCGGCTCACTCCAAACCTTCAAAACTTTGGCGCGCAAATCACCAATTCAAAATCCAAACAAAATCCAACTCCTCGATCCAAAATAAAATGGATCAAACTCTCCAAACTTGATGTAACTTCAATATGAACACGATGAACTCCTTCCAACTTCAAAAACTTCAAAAACTTGGCTCCAAGAATCAAACTTAGCTATGATTGGCTAAGTATGGCTCTGATACCAATAATGACGCAGCGGATTAATCAAACAAAACTTCAATCGATGAAATGTAGCAATCGGTGAGTTGAAGATACCAAAATGCCCAAGTTCGTTGATCCAAAGATACCGAACTCTAGCTATCTCAAACACGTTGATAGCGCACTATACCGTGTTCAAGGATCTACGATTCTTCGCACGTTGATCTAGCGCACTAGATTCCGTGAATCGGCTTCAACAAACGTGGATTCGAGCGCACTCGAATGACGTAAGTGGAGATAGGAGATTACACTCAACTACCAATTGGTATGAAAGCACAAAGCTAACAAAAGAGAATTTTATTCCAAAATCAACAACCCAAAATGTACAACACACGCGTATTTATAGGGTTTTCACAACACAGCCCTTGAGTCGTGACCGACTCATGACTCACGACCTACGACTCATCATAAGTCGTTAACGACTTAGCAACACACCACACCTTTATGCATTACACGACTTACCATACAACACGGTATACGACTCATCAAACCATTCAAGTTACACGACTCAAGAAAACATAACGACTCAACTTATGAACGACTTATGACACAACCGACTCACTATTACAACACACCAGACATAATACGCGACACAACAAGATACGACTCACGACTCATAGCTTCAGCGACTCAACATCCTTCCTACGACTCAAGCTTCCAAGTCCCCTGCGGCAAAACCCTTCAAGCGAGTCAACTCTGGACGACTCTTCTATGTCGTAACTCGTCCCCGCCTTATGGCCACCCATTACTGTTATTCCCTGTTGTTTCCTGATGAGTCGTGAACGACTCATGGCCTTGCAATTAGGTCGTATACGACTCATCAATTCAGATTTATTGAAACTCCCATTGAGTCGTGACTCGTGTCCTTCCTTTGTCTCAAGATCTCTACTTGCTGAAACGTTCACCTTTCTCATGTTAAGCCGTAAACGACTTATGGTTGAATTGTTGAGTCGTGTACGACTCATAAAGCACGAACGACTCAAGTCACTGATGGGTTGTGGACGACTTATCACACTACACCACAAATTCCTGCTGAGTCGTAAAACTTCCATAGGCCTTGCTGCATCATCTTCTGTGTCCCCATCAAACCCCTAAAAGTGATGCTGTTGTGAAGCAGCAAGAAATACCAGGAGAGATTCCGACAACTGCTGATGTACCGGGTCTCGATGCTCAAGTGATCAGAGCTCCTGACGATCAGAAGATTGAAGATCCGCTCCTAGCGGATGAATCTGACGATGTTGAGGTCACTGGCGCCTCCAAAGGCACCAATGAGATTACTATGAAAAGTAGATTGAAAAGGAGGAGTTACTAAAGAAAAAGGCTAAAACTGAGCCTGTCGAGGTGGAAATCGATGGTCCACACCTTATGCCACTATAAGTTATTCCGCCTGGCAAGTCGATTCCGAACGAACTCCCTCCTACCTTTGTAAGCTCTCTTGCAAAAAGTGGAAAAGGTTCAAGGAAGAGAAACATAAGAGGCTCAAGTAGCACCACTCCCAAAAAATCCAAAAAATCGGGAAGGTCAAAGAAAAAGCTGTCACTTTGGGTCAATGTGTATAGAGTTTGCATAATCGTTTGTTCATTGTTTCTTTCATTAGTTGTGGTTTTACGGGTATGAGTCCTAGTTTTTTGAAATAGCTTGAACTACAATCTTAAAACCTATCATGTGAGTAAATCTTTTTGTTTAAAGTTGAGTTTTTGTGTGAATTGTAATTTAAGAAGTTGAACTATTACTTTCCATTCAATGTACTTGTAATTCGTTATTCATTAATTCTGGTAACAATCCACCAGCTCTGTCCTCAGGCCTCCATGTGGTCGTGGCCTTGAGTATTATCAAACACTAGGCTCGTGCTTTAGCATTACACCGTCGAATTCAGCAGTTTTTGAGCAACTGTACTCCTGACCCTAGTCTTAGGTTAGTGGGGTTAGATGTTTGATAGTTGAACTCCATCCTTAGCAAGTTTATACTCCTCATGTTGGTTACAGGCCGGAGTTCATGGAACAGTGAATGGTCGAACTCCACTCATATAATCGTTTATGCTCATGTCTGCACTATGAGGATAAAAGTTAGTTGATGGATAGTCGACTCGCACCCAATCTATGTTTATACTCTAGTATGCACTTTGGGGACTTAGACTTATCTTGCGGGTGGTTGATTCACACCCGATTTATGTTTGTACTCTAGTCCATGCTCTGGGGATTTAGAGTTACTTCGTGGGTGGTCGATTCACACCCGATTTATGTTTAAACTCCAGTCCACACTCTGGGGACTTAGAGTTGTTTCAGAGAGCAGTTGGATCACACTCCCCTTAACTTGTTGATTTGCCCCCTAGGGTCTGGGATTTGATCTAGCGAGTGATCACTCATGTCACAGTCACATTATCTCAGTCTCATAGTTTGATAGGATTTATTTGATCATCAGATGGTCAGCACATTCGTCCCTCCTTGCGTATCCATCCATTGGATTATAAATGGGGTTATCAAATGAACAGTGGACCAAGCTCATCTAGTTTAGTCCTATTGGGAACTAGCTTAATCGATTAATTTCAAACATCAGGTACATGTTCGCATATATTGGCATTAATCATTTTCGTCATATGACTAATACATAATGCTAAACATAAATTTAAAGGAAATTCGAAACTTTATTCGTTAAATGGAAAGTAATAACATAAACAATCTTATTACACATCTGGAAAATCAAATGCTAAAGAAAGTTATAAAAGAAAATAGAACTGAAATAAAAAGAAATAAACTAAGTGAAACAGCTTGTAGATGCTCGCTATTCCATGCCCTTGGAAGTGTGATGCCATAGACAGTCGCTAGCTTGCAAGTTCCCTCTCCAAGCCATTGTTCAATGACATAGGATCCTTCCCAGATTGGATTCATGTGCGATGGGATAGGAAAATCCCATTTCAGGATGAGATCTCTTATTTCAAAGGTTCTTGGATGGACTTTAATGTAGTAATACTGGGCAACTCGGTGTTGATGCACAGCTGCATGCAAATCGGCTTCCTCATGCTTCTCATCTGTAAAGTCAAAAGATTCTAAGAGGAGATCTTTATTCATTTTAGGATCGTAGTAATATATTCATTGAGAAGAAACTTCAAGCTCAATAGGAATAACGGCTTCAGAACCATTAGCAAGGGAAAATGGAGTTTGGCTAGTTGCGGAATTATGGGTGGTCCTGTGAGCCCACAGTGCTGTAGTGAGTTCATTCGCCTACCTCCCTCTAGCCTTCTCCAAACACTTATTAAGAATGTTCTTTATTATTTTATTTACAGCTTCAACCAGTCCATTTTCTTGAGGTGGGAAATCGCTACAAATCTCTTTTCAATACGATATTTTCGACAAAAGTCTTTGAGCTCAACATTGTCGAATTAAGTCCCATTATATGTTATGATGGTTCGTGGAAGACCGATTCGGCATATGATGTTTCAGACAATAAAGTTGATCACTTTCTTGGTTGTGATCATAGCTAAAGGTTCTATATCGGCCCATTTGGTGAAGTAATCAAGTAGAACGATGGTGTACTTCGTGCTACCTTTAAAGATAGGCAAGGAGCCAATAATATCCATACCCCACATGGAAAAACGACCATAGGCAAACCATTTGCATGATTTCCGTTGGCAAAGCTCTTGGAACTTTTGCATATATCTTGCATTTATCTCATTGTCTTACATAATTAGTGGCATCTCGATTTAAGGTTAGCTAATAATAACAGTAATGGAGTATTTTCTTTGCCAGAGTTTGCCTCCAGTGTGATCGCCTCATTCCCTTTCATGAACTTCCCTTAAAACACATTTTATATCATCACGAGCAACACACAAGAGTAGGGGGATTGGGAAACCTTTCCTATACATAATTCCTTCTTACATGATATACCGTGAAGCTTTGTGAAGGACTTGCCACTTTTCATTCCTTCATTTGGGAAGAATTCCCTGTAGCAAATAGACTTTGATCGAAGTCATCCAAGACTCCCTTTTGGGCTCCAATTCTAGTGTTCGATCAATTTCTGTCAGTTTATACTTGGGGCATTTAATACTTCAATCGAAAACAAGCCCATCTGCTGTTCGTCACTGGTGCTAGCGAATTTCTCCAATGAATCAGCCTCTCTATTTCAATCTCGTGGAATACGCGAAATGTCATAATACTCAAATCCCGCTAACAACTCTTGGACTTTGGTAAGATATAGGGTAAGCCCTTGCCCCTTAGCTTGATAATCATCCCTGACTTGGTATGCTACCAATTGTGAATCGCAAAAGATTTCAAGAGATTTTATTTTAGGTTCTCTAACGAGTTTGAGTCCAGTGATTAGAACTTCATACTCAGCTTCGTTGTTTTTCACTAGGAAAGAGATTTAATGCATAACAGATTGTCAAGTTTTCAAGAGTTACGAGCATAATTCTAGCTCCAGAACAATGATCATTAGACGCTCCATCCATATACAATTTCCACCGTATGGTAGGGATTCCGCTGCCTTCTGGAGGATCATCTTATGAGTGAACTCTGCTATAAAATCTACTAGTGCCTGTCACTTGATAGCCTGTCGAGGGAGGTAAGTAATATCGAATTGACTGAGCTCAATATTCCACTTGAGTAACCTTCCAGACGTCTTAGGTCGTAGCAGGATCTATTATAAGGGCTAGTTTGTGTAAACATTAATCGGATGTACCAAGAAGTATGGATGAAGCTTTCGTGATGCAATCAGTAAGTAGTATGCCGGTTTTTCTATTTTTGTATAGTTCCTTTCAGCTCTCGTTAATCATTTGCTTACGTAATACACCGGCCTCCGGATCCGATCCTCCTTGCGAAGCAATGCCACACTTATAGCATGTGTCGATGCAGCCAAATAAATTTACAAATTCTTATGATCCAGCGGCTTTGACAAGATATAGGGTCTCTTCGGATGATTCACTGTGACATACCCCTACTTGGAGGCCTAATACTAAAGGCTACAGATGATGTAGTTATCCATAGTTATTAATTCTCGACGATCAAATACGACGGTGTTTGATACATTGATACACAGATCATAGAAATATGGAATAATTTTAACAATTCAAATACATATTTCCACATTCAAACCAAAACATTTGATGTTCATTAAATAATCCCAAAAACATTAACCATGTTCAGAAAAATATAATTATTACACATACGCCAAGAGCGACATATGAAGATGACACCTTGTTCGATCAAAGTATATAGTAAGCATAATAAATCTTCCTTTACAACCAAATACACGGCGGAAAAGATAACTCTAAATAACAATCTGTCTCCTACACGCATTCGGAAGCTTTATTCGTCAAGAAGAGATCCTGACAATCTTAAACCTCAAACTACTAAAAATCAATTGAGTACCCGAGAGTTTAAGGGGAAAACAAAAACTTCGAGTCAGGCATAAGCTTGGTATGAATAATAATCAAAGATCTCATTCCTTTTAGAAATCTAGTGAGACCACGCCGCTTAGCAGAATTGGTTTTCCCCTACTAGTATCCTAAAACCTTTATAAAACCATATTCTATGCTTCCTACATTCACAATGGTTAAAACATACATTTCAAAGCATTATGATGATATGCATACTTAAGAACAATTAGGATTTCCCATCCCATATTAGTTAATCTAACCATCTAAGTTTCAACTGATTTTCCATCTTATATTTTCAAGGACTAACCATCCCATTTTAGACTTTATTTGCATCAAAGAGAGACTATCCATCCCACATTCATTTTATTTAAACTTATGCGGACTATCAATCTCACATCCCATAGTTTTCCTAGGATAATTATGAATCTTGCTTTAATCCTATAAAGACTATCCATCCCCAACATGATGTTAACTATCCATCAAACGTCCTATAATTTTCCTAGGATAACTATAAACCCTTCTTTAATTAAATAGAGACTATCCATCCCCGAAATGATGTTGAATATCTATCAAACATCCCATAATTTCCCTAGGATGACTATGAACCCATCAATTTTCCATTTTACTCAAGTTACGCACATGGTTCTAATTTTCTCATGCTATCCACATGATTAACCTAATTTCTTTAGTATCCCTAATTTAGGTTATATTCATTTATAATTTGCATTGGTATCCCCTAATGGCTGTGTCAAAGTATCCATTAAACCCTCCTAGTATCCCCAAGGTTAAACGACATTTATTATATAAGGTAACCCACCCAACACATCCAAAATCAAGTGTCATAAAAACATACCCTTTCGAAAGTATCCCCTTTGAAAGTATAAACCTTGGTTAAAAGAATTTTTTTTACAACTCTTTTGAAAGTGTCCCCTTCGAAAGCTTTTCCTTTCAACCCCTTTGAAAGCTTTGCTTTCGACTCCTTCAAAAGCATAAAACACATAATTTAAAACAATAGGCTCCAACTTTTTTAATACTTTAAAACACCTCATTCGAAAGCAATAAAGGTTACCCTTTGAAACCATTGAAAATCCATCCTTTCGAAAGCTTTGGGTTTATGCTTAACATTAATTTGGGTCAAAGTTAAAATAGGTGAAAGTATCCATTTTGAAACCATTCTTTGTTTTATATAATATTGGGGAAGTTTTATGGTGTCGAAACCATCCTTTCAAAAGCATTGAAATATCTGGGAAAACAACAGAAGGTTGGCTTCGAAATCCCTTCGAAGCCATTGCCTTCGACCCCTTCGAAAGCTTATGGAAGCACCTTGTATTTATAAAAACAGTTGTACCTTTCGACAACATCGATGCCTTCAATGCCATCGAAAGGTCACAAAGTCTCAGAAAGGTTTCGACTTGGTCAGCAACTAACCCTTCAAAAGCTTTAAAGAAAAACTAAGTAACTCCTTCGGAAGCTACTTCTTTAAAACATAAGCGACAAATGTCTTTCGAAAGCCTCTTTGAAATATCCTATAAAAAACATAGCTTTCGACTTTGTCGAAAACCCTTTTATAAACTATCCTTTCGAAACCTTAGCTTTCGACTATGTCGAATGCTTCTTTATAAATTGCCTTATGAAAACATAGCTTTCGACTACTATGTCGAAAGCTCCATTATAAAACACCCTTTCGAAACCATAGATTTCGACTGTGCCAAGAGCATAGCTGTCGACTTTGCCGAAAGCCCTTTAAAAAACTATCCTTCCGGAATCATAGCTTTCTACATTGTTGGAAACATAGGTTTCGATTGTGTCCAAAGCTCTTCTGAAAACAAGCAAGTTATTTTCTTTTCAAACAAAAACAAACTAAGGAACCAACTTCTTCGAAAGAAAACTTTCGACAATCTACCTTCAGCTTTTGTCCAATTCACTAACATACCACTAGAATGATATCATGTGCATTCGTTTCGACCTTGCTAGTTTTAATGAAGTCAAAAGGTCTTGGTTGGAAGGTCTTAGTCGAAAGGTCCTTCCAAAGAAGGCAGAACCTCCTTTTTATGAAAAAAGTCGTTTTCACCAAATTAAGTAAAATTTTTGTAACAAACTTGCCTACTTGTAAACGTTTGATTGGCTTTCACAAACTTTTAAATAATTTAGATAATATCTTACGCATTTCCTCAGATCTAAAATCAAGATAATTTTTAACAAACAAGCCCTTCCTATTATCAAAATAATTAAATCATTTAAGTCCTCCTTTCGAAATAAATTAATTTCCATAATAAATCACTTACAAAAATCCCTAAAATTTCTAGAAATTCACTTTAATCATATTATCTAACATACTGAAATTGCAGACCCAAATTCTTAATATATTATCCAAAATAAATTTGTAAACCCAAATAACCATATTTTCCTTTGAAAATTCATAACTAATTCTCCACGGCTTGAAAAATTATGAAAATTGGGACCCGAATCCAAAATCATGTTATGCATAACATAGAATTTTCCCATGGTATTTAAAAATCATTTAATCTTGGTTTTACTTTAAAACCGTATATATCCCCTTTAAACAACCTTGTTTAAACAATATAAATCATAAGTCAAGCATATCATCATTTAATATATCATAAAAACAGATTAACTCTTAAATCCGAACCCATATGATTATAAAACCAAAATAGAGATGTAGAAATTATTATTCACCTTATATTAGATAATGTAATTAAAAGTTTGATTGAGATTGATTTCTTCTAGCTTGATCCTAAGTTTTACTTTGACTTTTCTCGTCTCTTCTTCCTAATGGCCAGCCTTGCTTTCTTTTTACGGTTATAAATTTTGTTTGAAATAAAATGAACTTGTATGACTAAGGAGAATAGTATAAGTGTGGGAAATATGGGCATACCCTAATGTCCTTATGTTCAATTACTAAACCATTTATATGTTCATTTGTTTAAATAAGCATGACCACTTAATTTACTAATCAACCTCAATCCCCTTATCTAAATTATTTTATTTAATTTATCTAATTAAATGTCCTGAATAATGTTATTAAAATAACAAGTGTTATAGGCTCCCCACCTTAAATAATTTTGTCCTCGAAATTCAGTAAGGACTAAGTAGCAAGCACAAAAATTATTTGCAACATCTCCTAATAACCATACTAGCCTACCCGAGTAGCAACTAATCTATATAGATTTAATATTAACATACCATCAAAGCAGATCAGGATAACCCTTTCGAATCCAGTCTTTCGTCTCCCAAATACAGTCTTTCTCGTTGTCGCTTTATTAAACTTTCACCAACTTGACTATCTTGGTCCTCAATTTCTTCTCATCTCTCGCCACAACAAAACTAGTTGTCTAACAAAAGTCAAATCAGGTCTACTACCAAATCCTCCAACCCTGTCTGAGGAATGGTAGCCTCTGGATCATGCACGAACTTGTGAAAATGAGACACATGGAATGCATTCTAGACACCTGCTAGACTACTGGCAACTCCACTCTGTACACGAGCTTTCCAATCCTTTCTATAATCTAGAATCGTCCAACATATCTCGGGGCTAACTTTTTCGACTTTCCAAATCGTATGACACCCTTCAACGGTGACACTCTAATGAAAACCCTATCTCCCACTGAGTACTCTAGGTCTTTATGCCTCTTATATGCGTAACTCTTCTGCCTAATTGATCTTCCTTTATCCATCCTCGGAATAACTCAATCTTTTCCAACGCCTCTCTTACCAAATCTGGACCTAAGAATAATCTGCCTCCAGTCTCCAACCAACATACTGGCAATTTGCATCGTCTTTCATACAAAGCCTCAAAAGGCGCCATTCCTATACTAGTTTGATAACAATTATTATTGGAAAACTCAATCAGATGAAGGTGATCTTCCCAAGATCCACCAAATTCTAATACACAAGCTTTTAATAAATCCTCGAGTACTTTGTTGACTCTCTCTGTTTGCTCATCCGTCTCTGGGTGATATGTTTTACTCATCTTGAGCTTGGTACCTAATACCTCTTGTAGACTCCTCCAAAATTTGCTAGTAAATAATGCATCGCTATCACTAACTATGCTACTAGGAATCCCATAAAGTCTAACTATGTTCTTCAAGAACAACTTAGCCAAAACAGGTAATGTCCTAGTTGACTTTACTGGAATGAAAAGGGCACTCTTGGTCAGTTGTCAATAATAACCCATATGATTTCATTTCCTCTACTTGACTTTGGCAACCCATCTATAAAATCCATCGATGTCGAATCTCATTTCCAGACTGGTATATCTAAAGGCTGAAGTAACCCACTTGGCTTCTGATGTACAGCCTTCACTTGTAGACAGTTAACACACCGCCTATCCACAAGACAACATCCCACTTCATGCCTTCCCAATAAAAGCTCCTGTTCATATCTTGATATGTCTTGGTCCCTCTAAGATGAATCATAAACTGCGATCGATGACATTCTTCTAGAACTTCTCTCCTTAAGTTCTTTACATTCAAAAGCATAATCATCCCTTCTTTTTCAGCCATCCTCTTTGGTCAAGGATAAAATCCTTTAGGTCATTAATCTCTGATTCAACCTCAAACCTTCTAATCCTCTAAGCTAAAGCTGGATCTTCTCTCTGCTTAGAAGCTGTCCTCTGGAGCAGCACTGGTCAAACTTCCAAACAAGATAACATGGTAGCATTCTGACTAGAAACAATAGTCGGTCTTAACTGCACACTAAAACTAGCTAAAGGTTCTAGATCCTTCCATTATGCCAACATCGCTAACACCATATTTTGTTGTTTTCTACTGAGAGCATCTGCTACCTCTTTCCCAGGAGTATACTTTATACTGAAATCATAAGCAGACAAAAAGTCCAGCCATCTCTGCTGCCTCATATTCAACACCTTCTGAGAGAATAAATACTTTAATGACTTATGGTCGGTATACAACTCAAATCACTCTTCCAAAAGATAATGCCTCCAAATCTTCATGGAAAAGATCACCGCAGCCAACTCCAAGTCATGAGTGGGGTATCAAACATCGTGCGGTCTAAGATGCCTAGACACATAAGCAATAACTTTGCTTATCTACATCAATACTGCTCCCAGTCCAGTTCCACATGCTTCAGTGTTTACTACCGTCCCTTGGTTACCACTGGGAACTACTAACACTGGCACGTTTGTTAACAAATGATTTAACGTATTCTCACATTTGTCGGACCAAACAAACTTCACATCTTTCCTGGTTAACTTAGTCAAAGGCGCTACTATCCATGAAAAATCCCTAATGAATCTCCGGTAATAGCCAGTAAGTCCAAGAAAACTCCTGATCTCGATTACTGTCTCTGGCCTTTTCCAATTATTGACAGCTTTGAAATTAACTAGATCGAATGTCAATCCCTCCTCTGAAACCACATGACTAAGATACTTAACTTCTTTCTTTCAGAAATGACACTTGGAAATTTTTGCCTTCAGCTAGTTCTGCTGCAGTGTCTCCAACACCACTCTAAGATTAATCTCATGCTCCCTCTCATTTTAGAGTATACCAAGATGTCATCTATAAATACCAATATAAATCTATCCAAATACTCTCGGAAGACTCGATTCATCAGATCCACAAAGAAAGCGGTGCATTCGTCAACCCGAATGGCATTACTAACTAATCATATGATCCATATCTGGTTCGAAATACCATCGATGGGATATTGTCCGCTACCACTCTTAGCTGATAGAAACCTGTCGCCAAGTCCAATTGGGAAAACACTCTGGCTCCACTCAACTAATCAAACAAGTCATCGATTCTCGGCAAAGGATAATTAGTCTTGATCGTCCTCTCGTTTAGCTTACGATAGTCGGTACACAACCTTAACAACCCATCTGGTTTCTTCATGAACATTGCAGCCACTCCCCAAGGCGAACTACTTGGTCCTATAAAATTCCTTCCCTCAAGATCCCCTAGTTGCACCTTCGATTCCTTCATCCTTGTCAGTGTCATCCTGTTAGATGGTCTACTAACAGGTTCATCTCTTGGCACAAGGTCTATCCGAGACTCAATAACTCGTTTTGGGGGTAATCCAGTAACCGGCTCAAAAACATTTGCAAACTCTCCGGCCACACGAACCTGACTAAGGTCTGCTCCAACCTCTGTGGCACTTAACAAAGAACAAGCACTCTTACTAGAATTCTCCACTGAGAAAATGATTCGGTTATTACTATCTGAGTGTCTCAATGATATCTGCCGATCCTGGCAAAATATCCTAGCCTCATACTTACCCAACCAATCCACACCTAAAATGATCCCGAAATCTAAGAAATCAAAGACATGCAAACTGCATGCAAACTTATGACCTAACAAATCAAGTTCTAACTGGTCACATCTCAACCCTAGAGTTGCATACCCTCCTATTGGATTCTCAACCCTTAAGGAAGAACGAGGTGTGTGGGTTCTATACATAAACTATCAACCAAATATTATGATATAAATGAATGCGATGCTCCGGTACCAAAAAGTACCCTAACTGGTATACTCTGAATCAAAAGCGTACCTTCCATCACAGTCTTCCCTTTCTCAACAGCGGTTGGTTTAGATGATGATGGTTCCAAAGCAAGGACCATTCCTTTTCCTGCCTTGGCAGCTTCAGGACACTTGTTCTTGTAATGCCCCATCTGGTTGCAATTATAGCATTTCACATTCTGCTTTCCCATAACCATCTTTCCATCATTTAAACGAAATTCATTAGCATATTGCCCCGTCTTATCACACTTGTAGCTAATTGTATCCATTTTCCCTTTCTTGCTACTCCTCCTTTCTGAGCGCCCTTCTTCTTGAAGAACTTTCTTGTAACAACCCGCATATTTCTCGATTGTATATTTAAATATAACATCGTTCGTTGAATTTTACTCTGAAAAACTACTTTTTGCAAACAGTCGAATTAGGACTCGAGACCACTTCCATTGAGTTCAAAATGCCGTTTGCAACCTTTTTTGAGTATAAAATTCGATATGTTTGGAATTAGTTGAATTTTGCTACTTTTCACTTAGGGCTTTGGGTTGGGTCTCAGCCCATTAACCTCATTTATTACTCTAGCTCAGTCCACCTCTCCCCTTCACTTCATTCTTATTTTCCTAACACTCAAGTTTCGCTGAAAATGGGGAGAGGAATGGGAAATTAAAACTCCAAGCCCTACTCATCTTTGCAAATCCAAGTTCTAGCTCCAAATTCAAAGAAGAAGCTTTGGTAAGCAACTCCTTCTTCTTCTCCAACTCATTCTCCTTTCAATTTCAGAATTTCCTAAACCTAAATTAGGAAATATTTTACTTGTAAGCTTAGATTGAAGCTTCTTGAGTTGTTATTGAAGAAGAATTGATCTTAGCTTGTTTTAAAAGCTTCTCCTTCACTAATTTGGGTTTAAAGGTGAGATTTTTATCTCACATCTAAGTCTATAACTATCTTTGATTGTTAGGTATGAATTCCTAACACTTATTCATGTGCATTTGATTTTGGTTTGGATAGATTTTGTGTATATTCCAATTTTTGGTGTTTTGGACTAATTTTATGAAATCCTATTATGGATATTTGGACATTGATATTCGAGGCATATCGAAAGGCCGTTAAGGCTGGGTTGTCGCTTGGCATAAATCCTTAGTTGTCGTTGCTCGTCCGATCGCTTCCGATATCGTTTGGCTATTTTTGGCCTAGGTTCAGGGAATGCCCTGAACCATAGTTTCGTACATCTGAAATAAGAGATTCAGACGTCTGAATATTATACTGGGAATTTTTATTCCCCAGTATTCAGACGTATGAATCTAAGGTTTCAGACGTCTGAATTTGCTCGTGAGCAACCAGAAAGGAAATAGGCTAAAAATGCCTATTTCAGACGTCTGAAATATAGGGTTCAGACATTTGAATTATGTTCTGGGAAAGCTTTTATTTTTCTAGATTCAAACGTCTGAATCCTTGATTTCAGACGTCAGAATCTGCTGTCTAGGCTCTATTTTGCCTATTTAGCTTGAGTTTCCAAATTTAATCGATTCGTGTTGTTTCCCTTTTGTTGTTATCATTTGTTATCGACTTTGATGACATTTTCTTCGGGATTTTTGGGAATATCCATTTTGATGGATTCAGTATCGATTCTTTGGATTTTATTCACGTCTTCGAATGTGAATTTTGACGATTGATTGTTTCGACGATCATTTCTATGATTTGTCACTTTAAAAATATAAAGGTTTCAATACTAGTAGTAAATATCAAAACCCTTTCATCAAAACGATTTCAACACTATTTTATTACAAAGCTCATTTCTTAAAACCAATTTCCAGTCTATTAGTATATACAAACCTTTAGCTCACTCGTATGAGAAATCTAATTAAATGACTTAGTAAAACAAGTGATATCAAAAGCTTGCGTTTACTTCGTCGGTTAATTCTTGGACTTGTTCGATTGAATCTCTTGTGACAATTTTCGAGTGGAGATCTACAATTGGTTCGTAAATATTTAAGTAACTTAGTGGTTATGGGACATGAAGCTAAACTCATCTATTTACTAGCTTAGTGTAGTTGACACTTCTTGATAATCATAGATGATTATTTTTGTGATTTAGACTAGCGATATGCTATGTTTCTTTGTCCATGTAGGGGACGGTACCTCGTTTCATTGAGTTTCGTCTCATTTCTTTTTTGGCTAACGATCTATGTATTCTTTGGAGTTTCGACTCAATCTTTGTGGGCTTGCGACCCATATCCTTTTATGGAGTTCGGTTCATCAGACGTACCGTTGTACTACGTCGTTGTTCCAGCTTATCAGGTTCTTCAGGCGTACTGTTGTACTACGTCGTTGTTCCGAATTATTTGAGTTTCTGGTTCCTCGGGCGTACCAATATTGTACTACGTCATTGCACCGGCTCTATGGTTAGCAACTATGGGATAGCGTCCCGTTTGTGATACACGTGTTGGTGAGTTTTCATGCTCCCCTTTTGTGATAGGCCTCCCCTTTTTTGTGATTTCTGGATTTCTATTGACGATTTCTAGAATTTGTATTTCACCAATTTTATGATTGGCATTGATATGTTGTCAATATTTGTGGCTTGGTGAATGAAATAAAGAGTATGACTGTAACGTCCCGCCTTTTCGCACGCTTTAAATCGACACACGTGCCAATTCAAACCATATGGAAGGGCGGATTGTTATGGGGTAAGTAAGAAAAATAGAGAAGAGAAAAAAAACTAAACAGAATCTCACAGCGGAAGGATAAAATATAATAATAAATATACAGTTCATAAAATTGTTTACAAACATTTGATTCTTCTTTATACAATAAATATCAGAGTTCACATACCCATAAATATCAATGCAGCGGAATTAAATAGTGTAGTGGGATAATATAGTAGATAGCAATACTACTAATCTTCGTCTTCGTCCTCCAGAACTAAAGTCTTCGATCCTGAAACGCCGAAGTGACCCGAGCGAATTGAAAAGACAAAACACTCGATTCAGAACTAAAAGATCTTATGTGAGTTAAATTAACAGAAATAGATATGAGTGCAGTAACTCAAGAGATGCTCGGGATATACATCTTCTAAGGATCCGTTAAACTATTTATTATATTGCGCTATTATAATAGTGTCTAATTGTAAAATAAACTTATTTTTTTCTTAGCATTAAGGGGTTACCCATATATCCCTAAACACGTAATAGTCCCAGTAGTCCATCTAATATCATAGTCCCTCTTGATCGGGAAGTCACCAGAGGATACCACACAGGCTACGGGAGAAATCCAAACTCGTACAAGGCGCGATAGGGTAGGTGACACGGCACAACTAGGAAATGCCAGGGTAGATATACCAATTCCGCTTCCGGGTCGGTGGTAACGCGTAGCGTGCAGCTACCGCCTACCTCGAGTCACACCCCAAATAAAATCAAAAGTGGCCACCAAATCAATCCAAAAGTCAAAGTATAATATCGAAGGGATGTGTCCGATCAAAGGTGCTACTTTATTAACCCGTCAATCGCTCCTGTTTTAGCCACCTTATGCCAACTCACGGGAGTCGGGTCCATGTATTTACCTTACAGGAAACGCCGCCACCAACCTACTTCATTCTGGAATCTCCACCGCATACATGGTTGTTAAAGTGGTTTTCGGAGTTGGCAGAGAGTATGACAACTTTCGATCCCGGTCTCTTCAACAACCAACCGTTATTATAACATCGCGGTCTTTTAAAAATAGTTTATACTTTAAAACCAGAATATAATTATCCATTTCAAAACACATAAATACGATATCATTTCCATTTCCAAAACAACTCATTTTGATGTTATTTTTTTAAAAACCCAAATCAATAATATCATTTTATTTCAAATATATTTCTTTTCCAAAATCATACTGCTTTAAAATTTTATAATATCTGGAAACCAAACATTTGAATTATAGCTTTCAAAACATAATACTTCGAAATTCATAGCTTTAAAACCATAACTTCTAAAACTTGAATGGTTTGGATATTCAACAGTATATAGAATAAAATAGTTTGAATTTAAAATTACTTTATAAAATAATTTCCGCGACTTCACAAATTTTTATTCATTTAAATTTTTAGGTCTAAACCCATAAATTTAGATTCACTTTTAGTTTAAATAAAACACTTCGATTTCAATATATTCAAACTTTGAGTATTTAACAATTTCAAAACTAAGGTTGGAAATTCTATTCAAAAATTTATTGTCCTGTTATTTAGTTTTGAAATATTCACAAAATAAATCTATAAAATAAAACTCAAATTTCTAACAATTAAATATTTCCTTCAATTTATTTATACTAGAAATATTCATTTAATTTATCTTGAATAAATAAAAAAAATCCGGTTATAAATATCATACCTTTAAAATTTCCAAGTTTAATAAGTTTCACCAACTTGTGGAGTTTAATTTTTAAATAAGCCCAATTCCAAATAAATTTCCAATTAAATTGCCAATCTTAATTGATTTGAACTATTTAAAACTCTCTATATATACAATATCTTAAACATGTACTTAATCATAAATATAAATTATCAAACTCCATTTTTCAACTTATTTATTTTCATTTAACAAATCCATACATAGCTTAAATTCAATAATTTAACTATATATGTACATATAAAATAAGATTTTATATAATATCCAAATTTAGTATTTATTAAACCGTATCATATCCAAACCATAAAAATCATTTCAAAAATAATTTTATATATATATATATATACCGCGGTGCCTGTATATAATTTTCTATCGTATGGTCAAGTGATACGGATATTTATCATTTCAATCCGCAATTTAAAAATAAAAAAATGCGTTTGTATATCATTTCAAACCGCAATCCCGAATGAAATGAAATGCATGATAACTTGCAGATTATATAATATAGAACACATCATCCATTCACCAAACATCATTCATCAACCATTTATTGCAATCATCATCCAATTTGCACAAACATCAATAAATAGAAAATAAAATATAACAGGTATCAACGAACAGTTTATATTCACTAATCAATTAATAACCGATTAATTGGAAGTTTATATGCAAAAATAAATAAATTTAACTGTCAATTTATATGCAATAATAAAATTAATTAACAGTTAAATTAAATAAATGTGATTTAACTGAGATAATGAATAAAATATGCAAAATAGTCATAAATAAATTTCTACTCATATCATAAATCAATTTAACAAACATAAGAAATTTTAGAAGTTGTGAGTGGGTTAAAACACTCACCTTTATACGAATCCGAAAATAATAGACGTCTAATTAATAGCTCGGCTCTATGTTTCCTTAGTCTTCTTCTTGATTACTAGCTTTGTTCCAAAAAATTCTTTTATTTTGATTTACTTTAATTTTCCTCCTTTTTATATTCATATATATGTATGTATGTATTTTTAAAAGGTTTGAAAAAAAGAAGATTTGAAAAAAGAAGAATTGAAAAAGGAAAGGATTAAAATAAGAACTGAAATTGGAAGAGAAGATCTAGATTTGAAAAGAAAGAAGAAAGTTTGAAATAGAAGAAAATTTGTAGAAGAAGAATATTTGAAGAGGAAGAAAAAAATAAAATGAGAGATAATAAGGAGATTTGAAGAAAGAAAAAAAAAGAAAAAGAAAAAATGAAGAAGATTAGAATGGAGGCCGGGGTTTCATTTGTGTCATATCCTATTTATAAGGTTAGAGTTAGGTTTAGGGCCAAAGAGATTTAAAAAGAGAGGCTGCTATTAATTAGAAATAAATGAAATGACGTTTCATAAAATGAAGTTGGAAAATGAATGGAAAAATAAAGTAAATATGAAAAAACTTGGTATTGAAATATAGTAAATATGAACAGTCTTTTTTTAAAAGTAGCAGGTATTAAAAAGATGTAATTATTAATTAGAAATGGAATGAATGGACCAACTCTATACTATAAACAAACTTTTAGAATTCAAACTTCAAAATAATCATTCACTTAATTAATTTTGTTAACCCTAAATATACCAAAATTAACATCCTTTAAAGATTTAATTAACACACTATAAAGGAAAATAAATTTTCTACACAAATTTTTGTCATAAATTAAAAGAATATGCAGCATTAAGAACTTTTCATTTCTCCCTCTTTGTGATTAGATTGGGAATTAAACAAATATGTTAACATTTCGATTGAATGTTTTACTAGGAATGCATTAACATACATTAAAAAATATGAAGCATAAGCAAGGTAATATAAACAGGTGTATAATATATATATGTACATCTTTGTCGCCACTTATAGTTTACATTCATAAATAAAAGGTATGAAAATAATCGACATAAGGATGCAATGAATGTAAGAATAAATTAGAAAAGCGAAGATGGAAAGGTAAGTTATGTTACAATTAACATCTAATTGAAAAGGAAATAGTCAAGTGTAAATCTATGTTACCCCTTTTATCATCTACTATTAACATTTAATTTAATAACGTATGTGATTTCAAACCTAAATAATCCTTTCTTTTTAATGATCTAATTGGATCTAAAACATAAGTTTAAATTTAGGTATAAACATATATGCAATAAACTAGCACTAAATTTTGAAACGTGAACTGATTTAATTGGAAATAAATCACCCAATCCAAATTTATTTTAATAAGTTTCCAATTAAATCGATTAGATTCAATTCCAACCCTTTAATTGTAACATTCCGGAATTTTTGACAATATCAATTTAATAATCGGTATGAAAATTAAATTGATATTGATAATTTTGTTAATAATAGTTCAAATAGATTTAATAATCTTCATTTAATAAATATTTAAATTGGAAGATTTTATCTTTTTAAAGCTAATTAATTGTTTTCTGTTTATAATATATATAATTGTACATATTGTAAATAGATAAGCTTTGATTTGGAACTTAATAAATGAATCAATTATCTAATTTTAATTTATATTTGGTAAATTGGAAATTCTGATTTAAATTTAACATTTAACTTTACAACACAATTCAATAAGCAATTATATGGTTTGTAAATATTAAAGGTAAATTTTATTTGTTTTAAATTTTTATTTAATTAGCTTAAAAATAAATTTTAGTTTGATTAACATAAAAGCTTTGTTTCATTTTATTTTTTTAAAATGTTGCTTGAAATTATATATAAGAATTTAAATTATAAATTACATATGGTCTTAATTTATTAAGTAATAGAAGTAATTTATAATCTCTTTTCGTAAATTATTTAGAATGGTTTAATTTGTTATTTTCAAATTAATAATGATAATACTTAGTTTTTTATAAAACATAAATAGATTTTTAGAAATAGGATTTGTTATTTTTAATTTTAACAAGAGTTATATAAGCATCTATATATAACTTGATTTTCAAAAAAATTTGATTTGATAAATTAATTTAAAATTTGGATTTAATGTCTTGAAATTTAATAGAATAAATACTTCAATATTTCTGAATAAGCTATATTTTTAATTTGTTTGTTTCATTTCTTTTAATTAGAAAAAGAAGAAAACTCATTTGTATATACATAAGAATAGTAAATTAAGATTTAAAAGTTTTATAAACAATTTAATTTAAATTAAAATAATCTTAACTTACATATGTAAGCTTCTTTACACATCTAATTGACAAGTGTTAAGCATAGAGTAAATTAAAAAGACAAATGTTAAACTTAAACCAAGTGTCTATTTTATTTTTCTTTTTCTTTTAATTTAATGAAATAAAAAATATTTCTTATACAAAAACATTTTCCCTCATTTTGATATTCTAATCTTCTTCTTCAAATCAATAGCCAATACAATAAAAATATGAAATCAAAACATAACTCTGTTCAAAGAAATCTGTTCCTCCTCAAAGCCAATACCATCTGAAACTATCTTCAAAACTGTAATGCATGTGAATCCGAAAATGAAAACCGTCCTCAAAACTATAGCCTTCAAATCAAATACCTGAGATTCATTTGCAACTTCAATATCTGCATGCAACTTCACCAAGGCCTGCAATCAATTTGAAACATCTTCAAAACCTGTAGCATTTCAATCCATTAACCTGAGAAATTCACTTGCAACTTTAATGCTAAATGAATGTCTGCATTTTTTTTCACCTGGAACAACATGCATGCACTTCCTTTTATGAAAGCCTACAAAATCTTTTCTGTTTTGAGCTTCGTCAACCATGCCTGCAATTTCTTTTCTGGATTAAAGTTTAAAAAGCATTCACTTGAAATCAAATTGCAAATCAATTTGCAAATCCCCAAAGCCTGCATGCATTTTGTTTTCTGAAAGCATGCATACAAAATGAAATCTGGGAAGCCTGCAATTCTTTGTAAATTCTGGAAACATGCAATGCATCAGGGAGCAAGTTGCAGGGAGAACAAGATAAAGTTTTTAAAAAGTAATTTGAAGTTCAAAATTCGTAAGCAAAAATAGGTGAAATCTGAAGCTTCATATCTAAAGCACCATTTAAATTTTCTTTCAGCAAGCAAGACTCTTCTCCTAAAACCAGTGAGTAACATTTTTTACTAAATAAACTTAAGTGTTAATATAGTTGCTTGTTTTATTTCTGAAGATAAGTATGATGCATGCTATATTTCAAGTTTATTTCTAGTATATTACGTATGTTTGTAGATGTGTATGTTTACTGTGTAATCATTTTCAGTGCTTAAGTTACAGATATAAGAAGTACTTAAGTATATCAATTGATTTGATTCAATATGTGTTAGAGTTTAAGATTTAAACAAATATAGTTGTGATATATAAGTTTAAAGTCTAAATTTTATAAAAATAAAAGGAAAAACTGTAAGGTTCTGAAACACTAAATTATAACAGAACAAACTAGATTGTAGATAAAATTAGATCATTTAGATTCATAGATTTGAAAGTATAAATCAATTTCTTAAACTAATACATGAATTTTAAAACCTAAATCAGAATTTTTAGGTTGAAATTGATTGAGAAATTCTGGGTTAACCAAAAATCACATTTTTGGGTGGTTCTGTCAAACTTGATAGTCGAAGTGGCCAGAATTGTTTCAGGTGATGGATTGGTGAACAAAGTTTCAGGGAAAATTATTGTTAAATGGATTACTGCATTTAGGCAGTTGTGATTTAGGATCAAAAATTTTAAACCTAGTTTTCTGTTCGTCAGTAAATTTTGATCGCCGAAGTTCCTAGAGGCAATCGAGTTCTTCGTGGTTCAAGTGGGAGGTAGTTGGGGAATGGGAGAGTTCGTGGCCGGAGGCGAAGCCATTCTGGTAATCGGAGGTGAGAGATTTTTGGTGATTTATAGTTTCGACATTACTTCCAGTTTTGGGAGCTCGAGGCTCGTTTTTGAATTTGGGTTTCCGTATGTTGCTTGATTGTCGGGATTTGGTTGTAGGATGGTCGTCGACTTGAGTGGGTGGTCGCGAACGTCCGGAGTTGGCGGTGGGGTTGGTGCAGGTGCACGGCGTACTAGGTGCCAGCTGTTCTTTTGGGAAAATGGTGCTTTAGTTTGGTTTCGGGATCGCATTGTGATTTGCTCGAAGAATTGGGGCGTGGGACTCGAAGTATATTGATTGTGGGCTCGGGTGGGTTCATTTGTTATAGGTTTGTGAAAAAACCCTGATTGTATTTGAATTTGAATAAATTGCAAAATGAAAAATGATGCTCGAGTTACTCGAGTGGTTTCGAGTTTTGCTCAAGCTAATTTGTTGCAGTTTAGAATTTGTCATGTTTCAAATTTTAAACTAAATTTCAAAAATACTAAGCAAAGATTTAAATTAAGTTTTAAATTTTAATTTTAATTATGGATTCAAGTTAATTTGAATCTTAAGCTGGAAATGAATGAAGATTTTAAAATTCAAATTTGTTTAAAATACTTTAAAGGGATTTAGTGTTTAAAAAAAATGTTTTAATAAGAATTTGTATTTAAATTAGAAATTGAAATATAAAGAAGTGTTTTAAACAAAGTTTAAATTTGATTCAAATCTGGATTTGAATCTATGTTTCAGAATAGATTTAAGTTTCTATAAATTTAAGTGTTTAACAGTTTTGAATGATTAAGTAAAATTTAAATATTTTGAATTTAAAAAGAAATTTGTTTTTAACCCTTGTAAATTTCTTTTATAAGAAAAGTATTATTTAAATTCAAAAGGGTTTTAAATTGATTTTAAAACTTGTTTTAAATTAAATTATAATTTAGTGATTTGTTTTTCATTTAATTATTAGAGTCATTAAATGGATGAAAAAATTTATTTTATAAATTAATGGAATAAATAATTACTTAAAGAAATTAAGGATTTAATCTTAAAAAATTTAAGATTAAGTAACTGGTGATTTAAGATTCATTAATTAAATAAGATTAGTTTTTAATTAATGATTAATAATTAATTAATCAAGTAATAAAGGATTAATTAAGTTATAATTAATACTTAATTAATTTAATAATTAGGGGTTAATTAATGGGTTAATTAATGATCAATTACTCTGTAATTAATAATGATTAAAATAAGTTAATTACTTTAGAGAATAATTAATGAATTGCTAATAGTTAATGAAGGTCATTAACTAAGGATTATTTAATAATTAATTAATGTGATTAATTTTAATAATTAATTAGATTAATTAATTTAAGGATAATCATTTGTGTAAATTGTTAAGTATAATTACTTATGGAAGTAATTAAGGAATTAATTACTTATTGTAATTAATTGAGTTTAATATGATTAGATTAAGTTAATTAATTCAGTTTAATTAATTTAAAATAATCATTTGATGTTTTGTGAGGTATAATTACTTAATGTAATTAAATGAAGATAAATTACTTAGAGAAGTAATTAAAGGGGTAATTACTGTATGTAATTAATTGGAAGTGATTTGATGAATGAGCTATTAGAGTATAATTACTTTGTGAATAAATCAAGGGATTAATTAGAAATAATTAATTAATGAGTAATTAATTTATTTAGTGGAGTAATTAAGGGAGGTTAATTACTGAATGGGGATAATCAAGGGTGATTAACAATTATGGTTTAATTATGGATTAATTACTTAATGTAATTAATTTTAAAAGGAAATGTAATTAGAAATCATTAAGTATTGTAATTAATGATGTAATTAAGAAATAGATTTATTTGGAAATAATTAATCAATGAATTAATTAATTAATTAATGTAATTAATTAAGGATAAATGTAATTAATTATAATTAATTAAGTAATTAAAGATTAATTACTGTATTTGGGTAAGTATAATTAATTTGGGGAATTAAGTAGTGGATAATTACTTAAAGGTTAATTAATCAGGGATGATTAATTAGAATAAATAATTGATTGATGATTAATTAATTAATTGATTGATAATTAATTAATAAGTGATATAAGCAAGTTGATATTGATGAAGTAATTAATTTAGTTTACTTTAAATTAATTAGAAATGAGATAATTAATTTAATTCATTTTAAATTAATTATATTTGGTGTGGTAAATCATTTCTTATATGGATGGATAATGTTGTTTGCTTAGATGGTTTGAATCTCAGATATGAGATAGATAATGTTGGGTGATTCGGATGCATTGGTTGCATTGTGATATTGACATAGATTATCTTTTGGATAATGATAATATAGTTTATCTGATATGATGATAATGTTCATTATCTGTTGTGAATCTGTGATTTATCTATTTGGATATATAGATAATTGAATTGTTTTAAACCTTTAAAACAACTTGGCCTTAAAAGACACGCTTTGGATTTCGATGAGACCGGGATCGGGTTTTCCATATTTAGATACCCGAAAACCACATCGATCCAAATTAACGTTAGGTCGTGAATCCAAGTGGAGCAAGTGAAGAGTCGAGGTGTAGGAACTATACGTCAGTATAACTCTGTGGGTGATTCCGTAATGAGTTTGACGGAATAGTACTTGTAGGTTCGAGATGGTGATTTAAAGTGCAAGGGATATGGTCATTGACTCTAAGGATGATTCCAATATGAGTGCAATGAGATAGTGCCTTCGGTTTCGTTCGAACCTGGAATGAACTTGTATGGATTGACTGCTTTCAGAACATCGTCAGGTGGACGATGAGCATTCTAAGAGATATGTCCTATAAAGATAATCGTAGCCTCAAGCCTCATCAACCAGGAATGGATAAAACAGGGGAGGTGTAACAAGGCTAGGTGGGTCATGCCCATTTTAGGACAAGATTTTCCCCTGTCCAGAAGTCCCTTTTTATTTCGGCTGTGTGGGCGGTTGGAACGTACGCCAACTGCGGGGTTGTCTTGTTCGGAATTGTTCAGTAAGGAATGGTTCCGGCTTTGTGTTGCAGGGGAGCGGGCGTACTCCTCGGTACGTTGATCTAGGCCACGTACTGTGACGGGCGGTACCCCAGTAGCCCAGCAATTGATGGAATCCAAAATCCAATAAGTGCCAACGGTTTTGATTGTATTACCCACTTTTGTGGCTAGTAGCTGGAATTTAATAGATGTAACAATTTCGGCTATTTCATATTTATTTGAAAACCCTAGACCTACAATATCACTGGAATTCCTATCAAATGTTTTGGTTAGCTTAAGGTAAAAACTTTTCCATGTTTATGTGTGGGAAGTCTTACGTGATACCTTTCTTTTCAAAGGTTTTTCAAAGTTAAGCAACTTTAACCTGTTACTCACACCAGACCCATGTCTGACCCAGAGTTTATTTTTGTTGTTCATAAACTCTTGGGTGCTCAAATTTTTACGAGTAGCCAAGGGATTCAGGTTAGCTTTTGATAAATTGCGGAGGAGCAATGGAGCAGGAGGCTTCTGCGTTAGATATGTAGTTTCCGCTGATTCTCTGTGTTGGTATATCTCTTTGTTGAGTTGTATTGAGTTGTATAACTTGACAAGTGTTTATAACTGTCTAGTATGTGATATAAAACCTGTGTAACTCTGATTAGTGTTGTAAACTATGTAATATTTATGTTATTAATATAATTTATTCGTTCCGCTGTTGAGTTTCTGATGTGTTGTTTCTTTCTTCTTCTCTTTCTTTATATTCTCTATCCCTTTCTTTCTTAATACATGATGCGTCTTTCTGGATAGTGGAAGACGGGTCGTGACATTTGGTATCAGAGCATTAGGTTGAGTGAATACCTAGGCTCTGGAGTGGTGTCTATCTTGAGAGAGAGTATTTGTATTTATTTATATATATATATATGTGTATATATATATATATATATATATATATATATATATATATATATTTGTTCTACCTATTTGTTGGGTTACATGTTCGGGTTTTCCAATATAAGTTATAAAGCTAGATAAGGTAGTGGGGTGTGTAACACGACTACTACCATTGGTTGGAGTTTGAATGTTGAGGTTGAAAGTGTATATATCGAGACTGTAGACCTAATACCGTCTCGAGTGAGTTGAGCAGACTATAGAGATTTCATCGATCTCTGAAGGTTACTTGTAAGGTTCGGAGTTCATCTTTGATTTGGATGAGTAGAGTTTGGATCTGTCGGTTGGGCAGAAGAAAATAATGGTATCTTGATACCTCAGGAATTAGTAGCTGTGTGATGAGATGCAGTGACTATGGATGTCTCCGAAGGTTTTTCTTTGGAACAAGTTTAAGGAGGTGTGTCTGCTTCGATGTTGTGGCTGGGTTCAGCAGGATGTTTTCTGTCTAGTTTGAGGCCTGAGTTTCTTGAAGAGCTTTGGATTAGGAAGTCTTTGGCGTTGATGTCAGCAGTGCAGCTCGGAGTGTTCTGTGTGCTAGCAAGAAGTCTTCTGGTTGGTAGTTTTTCTGGAGATGGAGTCCAGAAGCAACATAGTGGATCCATTTCTTCGATGGATTGGCTAGATAAGCATAAGCTGTTCTGATTGGTAAAGAGAGAACAGATTTCTTTAGATATTGGACTGGTTAATCGCAAAAGTGACTTGCGATAGTTTGAGGGTTCTCTTGAGTTATCAGAATTGCGCAGCAGAAGCAGTTTGGGAGTTCTTTTGTTTTATCTTTTCCAGATAGGAGAAGTAAGTTAATCTTCTGATATTTGTGGAGTAGAGTTGGTGTTCTTGGTTTTTGGATTGATCTTAAGGAGATCATTCTATTGGGTTGTTTTGGTCCAGTTTGTTTCCAAAGACATCAGCGAAGGTTGAGCTGATCGGAAGAGATGAAGGTAGCCCGGGATCGTCAGAAGTGTTTTGTTGATAAGAGACGAAGGAATTTGGATTTCGGGATCGAAGATTTGATTTTGGGAAGTTTTCTCTGATTTAAGGAGCTATAAGATTGGGTAAGACTGGGTAAGTTAGCTCCGAGGTGTTTTGGATCTTTTCTGTGTTCTTGTGAGGATTGGTGTTTGATTTTCAAGGTTGAATTGTCAGTTTGGATAACTGGAATTCGATGTGTTTCACGTATCTCTGAGGCAGTACGTGTATGATTTATCTCTGGTTGTGGAACCAGCTGTTCAAAAGGATGTGGTTGTTGTGTTAGACTTGTCTGAAGTCTGATATCCTATTTAGTTTAGTAGATCTTGTTGGATAGGAGTTTTGTAGCTTAGTAGTTTTGATTGTTTGGATTTTGTAGAGTGAGTATCCCCATATTTATACTTGGGAAACTCTAGGAAATTCTATCCAGAATTTTATCTGGATAGTTAGATTTGTTTGTTTGAATGAATTGGTTGCTATGGTTGTTAGCATATGATTGATATATGGTTGTGTTTTAAAATAAAATCTTAAGATAGATTATTAAATTACCTTTGTTTTAAATTTCGGGGACGAAATTCTTTTAAGGGGGAGAATTGTAACATCCCGTAATTTTTGACAATATCAATTTAATAATCGGTATTAAAATTAAATTAATATTGATAATTTTGTTAATAATAGTTCAAATAGATTTAATAATCTTCTTTTAATAAATATTTAAATTGGAAGATTTTATCTTTTTAAAGCTAATTAATTGTTTTCTGTTTATAATATATATGATTGTATATATTGTAAATAGATAAGCTTTGATTTGGAACTTAATAAATGAATCAATTATCTAATTTTAATTTATATTTGGTAAATTGGAAAATTTGATTTAAATTTAACATTTAACTTTTCAACACAATTCAGTAAGCAATTATATGGTTTGTAAATATTAAAGGTAAATCTTATTTGTTTTAAATTTTTATTTAATTAGCTTAAAAATAAATTTAAGTTTGATTAACATAAAAGCTATGTTTCATTTTCTTTTTTTAAAATGTTGCTTGAAATTATATATAAGAATTTAAATTATAAATTACATATGGTCTTAATTTATTAAGTAATAGAAGTAATTTATAATCTCTTTTCGTAAATTATTTAGAATGGTTTAATTTGTTATTTTCAAATTAATAATGATAATACTTAGTTTTTTATAAAACATAAATAGATTTTTAGAAATAGGATTTGTTATTTTTAATTTTAACAAGAGTTATATATGCATCTATATATAACTTGATTTTCAAAAAAAATTGATTTGATAAATTAATTTAAAATTTGGATTTAATGTCTTGAAATTTAATAGAATAAATACTTCAATATTTCTGAATAAGCTATATTTTTAATTTGTTTGTTTCATTTCTTTTAATTAGAAAAAGAAGAAAACACATTTGTATATACATAAGAATAGTAAATTAAGATTTAAAAGTTTTATAAACAATTTAATTTAAATTAAAATAATCTTAACTTACATATGTAAGCTTCTTAACACATCTAATTGACAAGTGTTAAGCATAGAGTAAACTAGAAAGACAAATGTTAAACTTAAACCAAGTGTCTATTTTATTTTTCTTTTAATTTAATGAAATCAAAAATATTTCTTATATAAAAACATTTTCCCTCATTTTCATATTCTAATCTTCTTCTTCAAATCAATAGCCAATACAATAAAAATCTGAAATCAAAACATAACTCTGTTCAAAGAAATCTGTTTCTCCTCAAAACCAAAACCATCTGAAATTATCTTCAAAATTGTAATGTATGTGAATCTGAAAAAGAAAACCATCCTCAAAACTGTAGCCTTCAACTCAAATACCTGAGATTCATTTGCAACTTCAATATCTGCATGCAGCTTCACCAAGGCCTGCAATCAATTTGAAACATCTTCAAAACCTGTAGCATTTCAATCCATTAACCTGAGAAATTCACTTGCAACTTCAATGCTAAATGAATGTCTGCATTTTTTTTTCACCTGGAACAACATGCATGCACTTCCTTTTATGAAAGCCTGCAAAATCTTTTCTGTTTTGAGCTTCGTCAACCATGCCTGCAATTTCTTTTCTGGATTAAAGTTTAAAAAGCATTCACTTGAAATCAAATTGCAAATCAATTTGCAAATCCCCAAAGCCTGCATGCATTTTGTTTTCTGAAAGCATGCATACAAAATGAAATCTGGGAAGCCTGCAATTCTTTGTAAATTCTGGAAACATGCAATGCATCAGGGAGCAAGTTGCAAGGAGAACAAGATAAAGTTTTTAAAAAGTAATTTGAAGTTCAAAATTCATAAGCAAAATTAGGTGAAATCTGAAGCTTCATATCTAAAGCACCATTCAAATTTTCTTTCAGCAAGCAAGACTCTTCTCCTAAAACTAGTGAGTAACATTTTTTACTAAATAAACTTAAGTGTTAATATAGTTGCTTGTTTTATTTTTGAAGATAAGTATGATGCATGCTATATTTCAAGTTTATTTCTAGTATATTATGTATGTTTGTAGATGTGTATGTTTACTGTGTAATCATTTTCAGTGCTTAAGTTCCAGATGTAAGAAGTACTTAAGTATATCAATTGATTTGATTCAATATGTGTTAGAGTTTAAGATTTAAACAAATATAGTTCTGATATATAAGTTTAAATTCTAAATTTTATAAAAATAAAAGGAAAAACTGTAAGGTTCTGAAACACTAAATAATAACAGAACAAACTAGATTGTAGATAAAATTAGATTATTCAGATTCATAGATTTGAAAGCATAAATCAATTTCTTAAACTAATACATGAATTTTAAAACCTAAATCATAATTTTTAGGTTGGAATTGATTGAGAAATTCTGGGTTAACCAAAAATCACATTTTTGGGTGGTTATGTCAATCTTGATAGTCGAAGTGGCCAGAATTGTTTCAGGTGATGGATTGGCGAACAAAGTTTCAGGGAAAATTATTGTTAAATGGATTACTTCATTTAGGCAGTTGTGATTTAGGATCAAATATTTTAAATCTAGTTTTCTGTTCGCCGGTAAATTTTGATCGTCGAAGTTCCTAGAGGCAATCGAGTTCTTCGTGGTTCAAGTGGGAGGTAGTTGGGGCATGGGAGAGTTCGTGGCCGGAGGCGAAGCCATTCTGGTGATCGGAGGTGAGAGATTTTTGGTGATTTACAGTTTCGACATTAATTCCAGTTTTGGGAGCTCGAGGCTCGTTTTTGAATTTGGGTTTCTATATGTTGCTTGATTGTCGAGATTTGGCTGTAGGATGGTCGTCGACTTGAGTGGGTGGTTGCGAACGGTCGGAGTTGGCGGTGGGGTTGGGTTTGGTGCAGGTGCACGGCGTACTGGGCGTCAGCTGTTGTTTTGGGAAAATGGTGCTCGAGTTTGGTTTCGGGATCGCATTGTGATTTGCTCGAAGAATTGGGGCATGGGACTCGAAGTATATTGATTGTGGGCTCGGGTGGGTTCATTTGTTACAGGTTTGTGAAAAAAACCTGATTGTATTTGAATTTGAATAAATTGCAAAATGAAAAACGATTCTCGAGTTACTCGAGTGGTTTCGAGTTTTGCTCAAGCTAATTTGTTGCAGTTTAGAATTTGTCATGTTTCAAATTTTAAACTAAATTTCAAAAATACTAAGCAAAGATTTAAATTAAGTTTTAAATCTAAATTTTAATTATGGATTTAAGTTAATTTGAATCTTAAGTTGGAAATGAATGAAGATTTTAAATTTCAAATTTGTATAAAATACTTTAAAGGGATTTCGTGTTTTAAAAAAAATGTTTTAATAAGAATTTGTGTTTAAATTAGAAATTGAAATATAAAGAAGTGTTTTAAACAAAGTTTAAATTTGATTCAAATTTGGATTTGAATCTATGTTTCAGAATAGATTTAAGTTTCTATACATTTAAATGTTTAACAGTTTTGAATGATTAAGTAAAATTTAAATATTTTGAATTTAAAAAGAAATTTGTTTTTAACCCTTGTAAATTTCTTTTATAAGCAAAGTATTATTTAAATTTAAAAGGGGTTTTAACATGATTTTAAAACTTGTTTAAGTTAAATTATAATTTAATGATTTGTTTTTCATTTAATTATTAGAGTCATTAAATGGATGAAAAAAATTATCTAATAAATTTATGGAATAAATAATTACTTAAAGAAATTAAGGATTTAATCTTAAAAAGTTTAAGATTAATTAACTGGTGATTTAAGATTCATTAATTAAATAAGATTAGTTTTTAATTAATGATTAATAATTAATTAATCAAGTAATAAAGGATTAATTATGTAACAACCCGTGTATTTATCGATTTAATATTTAAATATTAGGTCGTTAATCGGATATTGGTCCGAAAAGCTACTTTTTGCAAACGGTCAAATTAGGACTCGAGACCACTTCCATTGAGTTCGTAATGCCGTTTACAAATTCTTAAGTATAAACATCGATAGGTTTGGAGTTAGCGAAATTTCACTAACTTTTCCCGCTTTGGACTTTGAGTTAGTTTAGCCTATTAAGCCCAAGTTCCAACCCCCTTCTCCTCACTCTTCATAAATTTCCTAACTAACTCAAGCTTGGGAATTAATGGTGAAAAGAATGGGAAATTAAAACTCCAAGCACAAATTCAATTGCAAATCCAACATTCAACTCCAAATTCAAGTAGAAGATATTGGATTCAAGCTTTGGATTGCTTCTCCTTGCTTTCAAGCTTCATCTTCATAAACTTTAGTGAAAAGGTGAGATTTTTATCTCACAAATCTAGTCTATAACTATATTGGACTGTTGGGAATGATTCCCTATCACTTTTGCATGCACATTTGCATTTGGTTTGGATTGGATTGGCGAAAAACTCCAATTTTTAGCGTTTTGGTGAATTTTCTGCACTTAGGTCGTTCTGGCCATTTTCGTGTGTTCGGAGTTAGGTCGCTCGCGACCTAACCCTTAGGTCGTTCGCGACCTAACCCTTAGGTCGTTCGCGTGGAAAAGTCTCGGCCTTCGAATAGCTCGTTTCCGACCTAAAATGGCCTATAACGTTAGGTCGCTCGGCGCTTCGGAATTAGGTCGTGGGTCGTTGGGCTTTAGGCCGCAAGCTCCTTAGGTTGTAGGTCGTTCGAATGTTAGGTCGCCCGGCCCTTATCCCCTTAGGTCGTAGGTCGTTCGAATGTTAGGTCGCTCGGCCCTTATCCCCTTAGGTCGTAGGTCGTTCGAATGTTAGGTCGCTCGGCCCTTATCCCCTTAGGTCGTAGGTCGTTCGAATGTTAGGTCGCTCGGCCCTTATCCCCTTAGGTCGCTAGGTCGCGATGTTTTAGGTCGCTAGGTCGCGACGTTTTAGGTCGCTGCATCCTATGCCTCTATAGGTCGCTCGACCTCGTTTATGACCATAGGTCGCTCACCCCCTCTTCGTTAGGTCGCTTGGCCTTGCCTTCCACTTTTAGGTCGCTAGGTCGCGACGTTTTTGGTCGTTAGGTCGCGACGTTTTTGGTCGCTTGACCTTGTTTTCCTCTAGGTCGCATGGCCTTTAGACCGTTAGGTCGCGAGCGTTAGGCCGTTAGACCTTACCTTCCTTAGGTCGCTTGACCGGTTAAACCTTTAGGTCGCTCAACCCTACTACCATTACTAGGTCGTTTGGCCATAGCTCGTTAGGTCGCATGACCTTATAAACCGATAGGTCACATGACATTATAACCCTATAGGTCGTTGGACCTTATCCCGGTAGGTCGCTTGACCCCTTGGATCCCTAGGTCGCAACCCTTAGGTCGCTCGACCCTATTCCCCTTAGGTCGTTAGACCTCATTTTGTCTTCACTAGGTCGTACGGTTTTGGTCGGGGCGCTGCCCCGCACCCCGCCGGAGGCGCTGCCCCCTGGACCCCCGCGACCTGACCGGGCAGGTCGAACCCCGTAAGCGGTGGCGTTGCCCCCGCACCCCCACCTTGGGGGGTTGCCACCCCCCCTGGACCCCCCCTACGTAGGGGATCTTATCTGAAAAACATTAAGCTGATTTCCTTGGATTTTATTCACATCTCCGTATGCGATTTTTGTGACTGATTGTTTCTACAATTGCTTCTGTGTTTTGTCACTTTATAATATAAAGGTTTCAATACTAGTAGTAAATATCAAAACTCTTTTAACAAACAATTTCAACTCTATTTTTAATAAAAAAGCTCTTTTCTTAAACCGTTTTCCAATCTATTAGTATATACAAGCCTTTACCTCACTGGGATGAGAAATCTAATTAAACGACTTAGTAAAACAAGTGGTATGAAACGCTTGCGTTCACTTCGTCGGTTAATTCTTGGACTTGTTCGATTGAACCTCTTGTGACAATTTTATTAGTGAAGATTTACAGTTTGTTCGTAAATATTTAAGTTAAGCAAGTGGTTATGGGACATGAAGCTAAACTTCTATATTTACTAGCTTAGTGTAATTGACACTTCTCGTTGATCTTGATGATCGCTTTATGAATTAGACTAGCAATTGCGCGATGTCTCTTTCATTGCAAGGTTAGACTAGACACCACTTGTGTGATTCCATTCACACATACCTTTCTGCTTTTTGGTTAGTCTTGACCTCAATCTGTGTGATTCCATTCACACATGCGGGGTAGCTCCCCATGGTCTTCGGACCGTCATGTGATAGTCCTCTTTCCCTTTTTATGATTTCTGGATTTCTCGTGTTGATTTCTGGAATTTATCTCTTTGACTTGTCATGAGTACAAGTTTAGGGTATGATGCCCTCTTTGGATCTTTGAGAAGATTCTTGTGATATTGATTTATCTCTTATCGGTTGATCTCATGTTGATCATTAATTGCATACTTATAGTAATATGTCAGTATGGATATTTTATGTTTATGCCATATCTTTTATTTTATATCATGTCATCTGATATTTATAGCTAGACTGATCCATTTATTATTTTCTTATAAATAATACTCGGGTCAGGCCGAGATGTTACAGGTGCTTCTGCTTGACTTCTTCCCAGGGATTCATCACTCTGACTTTTGGCTAACTGTTTAGATTAGCATTTTTTGTTGTATACACTTGAGATATAGACTCATAGTTGTATTCTTTTGTATAGCACGTGTTGCTATTCTTTTGTATTATCGTGGATCTTAATGACCACTACTCTGATGTACACTTTCATGTGTTAGTTATATATTCATATCTTCTTCCGCCTTTGTGATATGGATATCTGTGACTGATTTGTGATATGATTATTTCTATGTTTGTTTCCGAAGATTATTTGACCGGTTAAACCTTTAGGTCGCTCAACCCTACTACCATTACTAGGTCGTTTGGCCATAGCTCGTTAGGTCGCATGACCTTATAAACCGATAGGTCACATGACATTATAACCCTATAGGTCGTTGGACCTTATCCCGGTAGGTCGCTTGACCCCTAGGTCGCAACCCTTAGGTCGCTCGACCCTATTCCCCTTAGGTCGTTAGACCTCATTTTGTCTTCACTAGGTCGTACCGTTTTGGTCGGGGCGCTGCCCCGCACCCCGCCGGATGCGCTGCCCCCTGGACCCCCGCGACCTGACCGGGCAGGTCGAACCCCGTAAGCGGTGGCGTTGCCCCCGCACCCCCACCTTGGGGGGTTGCCACCCCCCTTGGACCCCCCCTACGTAGGGGATCTTATCTGAAAAACATTGAGCTGATTTCCTTGGATTTTATTCACATCTCCGTATGCGATTTTTGTGACTGATTGTTTCTACAATTGCTTCTGTGTTTTGTCACTTTATAATATAAAGGTTTCAATACTAGTAGTAAATATCAAAACTCTTTTAACAAACATTCAACTCTATTTTTAATAACAAAGCTCTTTTCTTAAACCGTTTTCCAATCTATTAGTATATACAAGCCTTTACCTCACTGGGATGAGAAATCTAATTAAACGACTTAGTAAAACAAGTGGTATGAAACGCTTGCGTTCACTTCGTCGGTTAATTCTTGGACTTGTTTGATTGAACCTCTTGTGATAATTTTATTAGTGAAGATTTACAGTTTGTTCGTAAATATTTAAGTTAAGCAAGTGGTTATGGGACATGAAGCTAAACTTCTATATTTACTAGCTTAGTGTAATTGACACTTCTCGTTGATCTTGATGATCGCTTTATGAATTAGACTAGCAATTGCGCGATGTCTCTTTCATTGCAAGGTTAGACTAGACACCACTTGTGTGATTCCATTCACACATACCTTTCTGCTTTTTGGTTAGTCTTGACCTCAATCTGTGTGATTCCATTCACACATGCGGGGTAGCTCCCCATGGTCTTCGGACCGTCATGTGATAGGCCTCTTTCCCTTTTTATGATTTCTGGATTTCTCGTGTTGATTTCTGGAATTTATCTCTTTGACTTGTCATGAGTACAAGTTTAGGGTATGATGCCCTCTTTGGATCTTTGAGAAGATTCTTGTGATATTGATTTATCTCTTATCGGTTGATCTCCTGTTGATCATTAATTGCATACTTATAGTAATATGTCAGTATGGATATTTTATGTTTATGCCATATCTTTTATTTTATATCATGTCATCTGATATTTATAGCTAGACTGATCCATTTATTATTTTCTTATAAATAATACTCGGGTCAGGCCGAGATGTTACAGGTGCTACTGCTTGACTCCTCCCCCAGTGATTCACTACTCAGACTTTTGGCTACTTGTTTAGATTAGCAGCTTTTGTTGTTTACACTTGAGATATAGACTCATAGTTGTATTCTTTTGTATAGCACGCGTTGCTATTCTTTTGTATTATCGTGGATCTTTTAGACCACTACTCTGATGTACACTTTTATGTGATATATATTCATATCTCTTTCCGCCTTTGTGATATGGATATCTGTGATTGATTCGCATGTTATGCTTACTTCTATATTTGTTTCCGAAGATCATTTTATAGCCACCGTGTGATAAGAAATTACACGGATGGTCGCTCCTCAACAGCCTTATTCTCCGCGCTAGTTGACAGCACTACACCGTAGTGTTCTTGGCTAGCGTGGGTATAGAGGTGGGGCGTCACAAATTAAGTTATAATTAATACTTAATTAATTTAATAATTAGTGGTTAATTAATGGGTTAATTAATGATCAATTAATCTGTAATTAATAATGATTAAAATAAGTTAATTACTTTAGAGAATAATTAATGAATTGCTAATAGTTAATGAAGGTCATTAACTAAGGATTATTTAATAATAAATTAATGTGATTAATTTTAATAATTAATTAGATTAATTAATTTAAGGATAATCATTTGTATAAATCGTTAAGTATAATTACTTATGGAAGTAATTAAGGAAAATATGATTAGATTAAGTTAATTAGTTCAGTTTAATTAATTTAAAATAATCATTTGATGTTTTGTGAGGTATAATTACTTAATGTAATTAAATGAAGATAAATTACTTAGAGAAGTAATTAAAGGGGTAATTACTGTATGTAATTAAATGGAAGTGATTTGATGAATGAGCTATTTGAGTATAATTACTTTGTGAATAAATCAAGGGATTAATTAGAAATAATTAATTAATGAGTAATTTATTTATTTGGTGGAGTAATTAAGGGAAGTTAATTACTGAATGGGGATAATCAAGGGTGATTAACAATTATGGTTTAATTGTGGATTAATTAGTTAATGTAATTAATTTTAAAAGGAAATGTAATTATAAATCATTAATTATTATAATTAATGATGTAATTAAGAAATAGATTTATTTGGAAATAATTAATCAATGAATTAATTAATTAATTAATTAAGGATAAATGTAATTAATTATAATTAATTAAGTAATTAAAGATTAATTACTGTATTTGGGTAAGTATAATTAATTTGGGGAATTAAGTAGTGGATAATTACTTAAAGGTTAATTAACCAGGGATGATTAATTAGAATAAATAATTGATTGATGATTAATTAATTAATTGATTGATAATTAATTAATAAGTGATATAAGCAAGTTGATATTGATGAAGTAATTAATTTAATTTACTTTAAATTAATTAGAAATGAGATAATTAATTTAATTCATTTTAAATTAATTATATTTGGTGTGGTAAATCATTTCTTATATGGATGGATAATGTTGTTTGCTTAGATGGTTTGAATCTCAGATATGAGATAGATAATGTTGGGTGATTCGGATGCATTGGTTGCATTGTGATGTTGATATAGATTATCTTTTGGATAATGATAATATGGTTTATCTGATATGATGATAATGTTGATTATCTGTTGTGAATCTGTGATTTATCTATTTGGATATATAGATAATTGAATTGTTTTCAACCTTTAAAACAACTTGGCCTTAAAAGACACGCTTTGGATTTCGATGAGACCGGGATCGGGTTTTCCATATTTAGATACTCGAAACCGACATCGATCCAAATTAACGTTAGGTCGTGAATCCAAGTGGAGCAAGTGAAGACTCGAGGTGTAGGAACTATACGTCAGTATAACTTTGTGGGTGATTCCGTAATGAGTTTGACGGAATAGTACTTATAGGTTCGAGATGGTGATTTAAAGTGCAAGGGGTATGGTCGTTGACTCTGAGGGTGATTCCAATATGAGTGCAACGAGATAGTGCCTTCGGTTTTGTTCGAACCCGGAACGAGCTTGTATGGATTGAATGCTTTTAGAACATCGTCAGGTGGACGATGAGCATTCTAAGAGATATGTCCTATAAAGGTAATCGTAGCCTCAATCCTCATCAACCGGGAATGGCTAAAACAGGGGAGGTGCAGCAAGGCTAGGTGGGTCATGCCCATTTCAGGACAAGATTTACCCCTGTCTAGAAGTCCCTTTTTATTTCGGCTGTGTGGGCGCTTGGAACGTACGCCAACTGCGGGGTTGTCTTGTTCGGAAGTGTTCAGTAAGGAATGGTTCCAGCTTTGTGTTGCAGGGGAGCGGGCATACTCCTCGGTACGTTGATCTAGGCCACGTACTGTGACGGGCGGTACCACAGTAGCCCAACCATTGATGGAATCCAAAATCCTATAAGTGCCAACGGTTTTGATTGTATTACCCACTTTTGTGGCTAGTAGCTGGAATTTAATAGATGTAACAATTTTGGCTATTTCATATTTATTTGAAAACCCTAGACCTATTACAATATCACTGGAATTCCTATCAAATGTTTTGGTTAGCGTAAGGTAAAAACTTTTTCATGTTTATGTGTGGGAAGTCTTACATGATACCTTTCTTTTCAAAGGTTTTTCAAAGTTAAGCAACTTTAACCTGTTACTCACACCAGACCCATGTCTGACCCAGAGTTTATTTTTGTTGTTCATAAACTCTTGGGTACTCAAATTTTTACGAGTAGCCAAGGGATTCAGGTTAGCTTTTGACGAATTGTGGAGGAGCAATGGAGCAGGAGGCTTCTGCGTTGATATGTAGTTTCCGCTGTGTATTCTCTGTGTTGGTATATCTCTATTTTGAGTTGTATTGAGTTGTATAACTAGACAGGTGTTTATAACTGTCTAGTATGTGATGTAAATTCTGTGTAACTCTGATTAGTGTTGTAAACTATGTAATACTTATGTTATTAATGTAATTTATTCGTTCCACTGTTGAGTTTATGATGTGTTGTTTCTTTCTTCTTCTCTTTCTTTCTATTCTCTATCCCTTTCTTTCTTAATTCATGATGCGTCTTTCAGGATAGTGGAAGACGGGTCGTGACATTAATTGGGTCTATCATTACTTTGTAACGCAGTTAACACTTGTCTCATATTTCATTCCATACATATATTCAAATTTCCAGCTTCCCTTTGTATAAATTATTATTTCCAAATATATTGAAGTTGTCAACTATATACGTTTGTTAAAATTAGAAACTCAATTAATTCATTAAATAGGTTGCATTCTTTTATATTAACTTATGAAATAAATATGCATTTCCGTTGCTTATTACCTTTATACTTTTCAATTACAGTTCTCACCCACATACATGAGAAAATTAATTTCATCTAAATGTAATTGTTTTCCAATATATTGATAAATTTTATTTCCATTCCTTATAATACAACGAATTGTCAAATATGAATAACTTTAACATCATTTCCTTTAATTTAAATCATCAATTCATTCATACACCATTAGAAATACATTATTAACCATTACTACCCTAATTTATACTAATATAACCTTTAATTAGATTAATTTCAATTTATTACTCATTTTAATTTATTAGACTCCATTAACGTTAAATTACATTTAAGTTATCACTAATAGACAAGTGTTGAAATTGATTACATACACCGTTCTCATCCTATTATCAATTGGATGAATTTTCATTGATTCGTAATTATTGCATTAATATCCACAAATTTCATCCATATTTCCATTAACGTAATAACTTATTATTAAATTCCACTTATTTGCAATAAATTCCCTTATTTAATTTTAAATTTCAAATAAATTAATAAATCTAGATTTTCACTCCTAAAATCCACCACTTGTTATATTATAAATAATATTAACATTGGTTACATCTTATGGAATTAACAATCTTCAATGACAAATCAATTTACCCTAACTGAAAAATTAGGTCAATTAACTGCAATTGATTTCACATTAAATTTTATAAATTATTAGTTGAAATCTTAACAAATCCGTTTACTTGATTTAAAACCTTGCTATTCAACAAATTGACATTTATGGATGTAATTAACATTGACTTATATTACATTTCATTAATGCATGCTTCATTTTGTACTATTTAATTATATCTGCCAAATATGTACATTAATTAATACTCATATTCTTAATTAATTTACTTACTTGGTTTCATACTTATAAGTTTTCACTTCCAAACAATATTATAATGACCTACAGGACATTGATTTTATTTCATGTAATAATTAATTAATTCACTAAATGCCTTTGTTTTCTTATATTAAATTTATTACCATTTAAGTACGTTTATTATCAACAACACACGTTATAATTACTTATCTAAATTATTGCATAAATTTTCAATGTATTACGTATTACTCCATCGGTTAATATAATTTGAATTCATCCAATCACCACTAATTATATCATTTCATTTGTTAACATTTATCAACTTGCCATAACCTTATTTCCTTTATTAACATTCAATTACTATTAAGCAATATATTATTGCATTAATTCAATCATTTATTTTAATTACTCATTTTCTATTTTATAACCATTGCTTATAATTCATTCTTAGCATTAAATTAAATATAAGTTATAATTTTTTTTACTTCTTCATAGATTTAAACACAAAATGTTAATTGAATTAACCAATTTATAAATCAAAATTTATGGGTCGTTACAATGACATTCCTTTTAATCTTGAGAAGATTCTTGTGATATTGATTAATCTCTGGTTGATTTTCAATTACATACTTATCACAGTATGGCATTATGGTTATTATACGTTCTTATCATATCTCTTATTCTATATCATTTCATCTGATATTTATAGCTAGACTGATCCGTTTACTATTTTCTTATTAAATAATACTAGGGTCAGACCGAGATGTTTCAGGTGCTTCTGCTTGACTCCTCCTCTAGGAGTATTATCTAATTTTTGGCTAACTACTTAGATGGGTAGTTTTTGTTGTTATACACTAGAGAGATAGACTCATTTATGTATACATATTCCTTTTTGAAGTACTTGTAACTATTCTTTTGTGATATTGTGGATCTTGTTAGACCACTACTCTGATATACACTTTTATGTGTAATATTCATATCTGTTTCCGCCTTTGAGATATGAACTTCTGTGACTGATTTGTGTTATGATATTTCTATATTTGTTTCCGAAGATTACATATAGCCACTGTGTAGTAGCTTTGAGTTTGTGTCGGTATCTAGGATTTCCTCTTGAGATGAAAAGTTATATTTTTATCTGGCATATCGGTACTCACACAAATCAATTATACAGGTGGTCGCTCCTCAACAGCCTTATTCTCTGCGCTAGTTGACGGCATTACCCCGTGGTGTCCTTGGCTAGCGTGGGTATAGAGGTGGGGCGTCACATTTCTCTTCTTCCCCTAAGGACCATGGGATTCAATTGGCTTCTCTCTAGCAGAAATAGCAAGCCTCTCCTTATACCGGATTGCCATCTCCACCACCACATTAAAAGGATCTCAAATAAGAGCCATAGTCATTCTGCCTAGCTTTGACCACAATCCTCTAATGAATCTCTCATTCCTTCTAACATCAGTGTCAACCAAAGCTTAACCATTGTGAGATAGCTCATTAAACTTAGCAGCATACTAGACAATAGACATCCTTCCTTTGACAAGGTCCATGAACTTCCTCATCATTCCCGATTTGGCAACTTCAGATTGAAACCTATACTCAAACATTCTCCTGAAATCTGCTCATGTTTGATCTTCCTCCAGCACTCCGACCGTCACGCAGTTCCACCATTGAAGCGCTATCTCTTGCAACTGCCTAAAGGCTAGCCTTTTCTTCTCTCTACCATCCAAGCCTAAACCTATAAAGATCATTTCACAGTTTAAAAGCCAGTTCTCAATTATTGTTTATAAGTTAATATTTGAAATAAGATGTACTGTTTATTCTTCCTTCTCCCTTCTTTTTCCTTTTCGGGGACGAAAAGTTTTGAGTGGGGGAGATTGTAACGACCCGTTAAATTTGATAATATTAAATGGATTAAATTAATATAATTTTTAATCTAATTTATAATAAATGTAGGAGTTGGATATAGTAACTGAGATTAAAGATTTAACAATTGAAATGTTATATGGCAATAGGTAGAATAACGAAGATTTGTGTTGTGGTTATAAGTCATAATTAGTTGATTAAAATGGTACTAATGAAATAATAACTGAATTGAATTGCAATATATAAACATCAGAAAAATTTAATTGGTGGATTAAATTTGTTAAAGTTCATAAGTTTTGTAATTTAGTTTAGTAGAACTTTAAATTATAAACGAAGATTGAAATAAACGATAAATTTAATTATGTAAATGGTGACTCAAGACCTAGGTTATAGGAATTGGAACATAATCCAATTTGAATTAAGTAGAAGAAGGATTTGGTTAATATGTAAGTTATTGTTCAAGGTATTGAATAAAAACTTGGAATCCAATCATAATTTAATGATAATAACGTTAGTATTAGAGAATAAATATATTTCAATGCAGTACCCGAATGAACGGAATAAAATGAATATATATTGAATAGAAATGAAATGTAAATTGGCACATTTGGTTGAAAGTTAATTTTAAGAAACATATAAATGTTGAATTTGTGAATATTAATATAAATATTAACTTGAATGGGATTCATTAATACAAAGATGTAATAAATGTAGATAGTAAAAATTTAATGGCTGTAGTGGATAAAAAAATCTAGTAGTAACATAAAATTTATTTATATGGAAAAAGAGTATAGATTTGAAAAAATTTATGAAAATTTGATAAGAACAGTGGTTGTAATCAGTTTGGTTATTTAATATTTGGAAGATAGAGATTTGTAAATCCGTTAACGAATTTATAATGGGAAGGAATGGTAAGAATGTAAAAATTATAAGCATTTGATTCAATTAAGGGAATTAAAGTATAATAAATGGTCATTTAATAAATTCAACGTTCTGTGGGAAATCATAATAGTTGTGTAAAATGTGTACAAACTTCGATTTGGAAATTTATTGGATTTATAACGGTTTTGGTATTACATTTATGAGTTTAAAAGTTATTCCATTTTGTAAAGTAATAAAAGCTTATTTAGGTGACTAGAATTTAGCGTAACGACTATTGTGTGTTACCTATTCTTGTTGCTTGTTAATTTAAATTTTGGGAATCAAATTCAATTTATCCGCCAATTTACCGCAGTTAAAGTGAAATGAATTGGTGAATGAGTAATGTTAAATACAAATAAGATGTAACCAAGAAAAATCCCATTTATAATAGTTTATGTAGAATAAAGTAAAGAAACCAGGAAATGAAAATGTGAAAATGTGGATGCAATGAGATCTTAAGTAATAATAACTTTGTTAGGCGAGTGATAACGGATTTTTTTTGTATAACCAAATAAAGATCCAAATTTATTTGAAAATTAATTGCAATCAATTGAATTTATTGCAAATAAATGGATTTAATAGTTATGTAATTATTATTTGGAAGAAATTGGAGTTATTTGTAATAAGTATGAACCTAATATTAATTTTTCTTATAGGATTGACAATTGATATGGAATGAAAAGAAGAAAATTTGGGTCAGTAAAATTTGGAATTTATGCATAATAAAATGGATTCTAACGTTAAATACTACGTTATTGAGATTTAAATTAGACTTAAAGAATAATGATCTGAATCAGGAACTAATGTTTATGGCATCTTTATTTTAGGTGAAAGTTGAGAATATAAAGATTTAAAAATCTAAAATATGGGTTTTGAGAATATAATTTATAAAATTCTTAAATATAAGAAAGTGTAGAAATTAACATTGCAATTAATATACTGTCAACTTTTAATTCACAGCTAAGCCTGTTAAATCTTTTCAATTGATTACGAATCATATAAGAAATAAAATTTGGCCAATTTTAGAATTTAATATAAAATTGGGATTTTTATAATTTATTTAATTTATTTAATGAATATTAAAAATAGCCATTTTGACCACAGACTCGGATTTCGACGAAACCAGTTTCATCGGATCCGTATCGGTGAATTATTATAGGGTTTCAAGTTTCGTATCGATCGGACTTGTCGTTTGATCGTACGGGCGTGAAACGCCTTGAAATCAATTTTAATAAAGTCAATTTGAAATCAATTTGGAAATTTTGTTTTCAGCGTAACTTCTTCATACGATCAAATTTGGACGTGAAACTTTTTCCATCGCGTTCAGAATATCTTAAAATACCTATTTGGATATATAGATTTAACAAATCTCGTTTCGGGGTCAGAACGGGCTTTTTGGGCCTTAGTTTGTTCCGCACGTTCATTCTACGGTCTATCTACTCTATCTCTAACCCCTCTATATAAACCTAGCTACAAGCCCTAGCCTCCGCCTAATTTCATTTCATCTGCGCGTATACTTTCTTCAAGCTTCTCTTCTTCTTCAATGGGGGCTAACCCTAGATCCAGTCAGTTCAAAAAAAAAAATTCAAAAAAAAAAAAAAATTCGGATCTGCAGTAGCTTCTGGTCGCGCTTCGGGTTTCAGGGGAGAAAACCCTAGAGCAACTTCGGGTCAGGAAGAAAATGACTCTGGCCGATCCGGGTCGTTTTGGCGAAAACTCCAAGCAAGCACCGGGGAATTGAGGCGGCGCACCGAAGTCGAACCCGTAGTCGACCCAGGACCAGAATTTTCCATTTTTCAAATTTTCATAACTTTTGCATACGAGCTCGGATTCACGCGCGGTTTGTTTTGCTGGGATCGTATCGGAATTTCTGACGTTTTGGCATGAGTTTGGATGAATTTGGAGACTGTCAAATTTTTGGGTTTAAATTGAATTTGAATTCAATTTAAATTCAAAAGGTGAGTGTTTTAACCCACTCACAACTACTAGAAGCTTTTATGTTTGTTAAATTAATTTTAGAAATGAATAGAAATTTATTTATGAGTATTTGGCATGTTTATTTCACTCATATTTGTTGAATTGCATTTATTAAGTTTAACTGTTAATTTAATTTATTTATTGCGTATTAATTGATAGTTAGAATTTATTTGTTTGCCTATAAACTGCTAGTTAACAGTTATATAGATTATTACTGAATATAAACTGTTAGATTAATAGTTGTTAAATTTAATCTGAATAAAATTGCCAGTTATTACCTGTTATATATTATCAAATATAAATTGTTATTGATTGATATTGCTTGATGATTGTGATTGGATGATGGGTGATGTTGATGGATGTTTTATTGTATTTCATAAAATTGCAAATTATCATGCATATTTCCTTTCATTCGGGATTGTGGTTTGAAATGATATACAACCGCAAAATTTTATATTTTTTAAATTGCGGATTGAAATGATAAATATCTGTATCACTTGACCATAGGATAGAAAATTATATACAGGCACCGCGGTCTATATATAACTATTTTATGTGATTTCTATGGTTTGGATGGAATACGGTTTATAATAATCTTAAAGTTTATATTGTATAAATATTTTTCTTCCATATATATATATACATATGAAGTTGAAAATTTTGAAATTAAAAGGTGTATAAAAATCTTTATTAACAATGGAAGAAAATTAAGAAAATGGAGTTTAATAATTTATATCATATGTTTAAATGTTAAGTTTGGAAATTTTAAGATATGATATTTATAATTGGATATTTCCCAAAATAAATTAAAATGAATATTCTAGTATAATTTGAATTGGGAAGATATATATATTTTTTATTACTAGCAATTGAAGTCTTATTATTTATGGATTTTATATGAATATTCAAGACTAATTAATAGAACAATTGATCTGTTGAAAGAATAAAATCCAATTTTAGTTTAAAATATTGTTACTCAAAATGGATATACGTATATATAAATAAATTGAAGTGGTTTTGGAACTTGAGAGAGATAATATAAATTTTGGTTTAGACTTTAATAAAGAAATGTATTTGTAAAGCCATGAGAACTATTTTCTTTACAAAGTAACATTTAAGTTAAACCATTTAATTCATATACCGTTGAATGTCCAAACCATTCAAGTTTTTTTTAGAAGTTATGGTTTTAAATTATGATTTTCAAAATATTATGCTTTGAAAATATTTGATTTTCAAACGTTATGAAGTTAAAGCATTATGATTTTGGAAAAGAATTATATTTGGGATAAGTGATAAAATATGGTTTTGGGTTTTGAAATGATATCGTATTCATGGTTATGAAATGGAATGTTTATTCTGATTTTTAAAGTATAACCTATTTTTAAATGACCGCGGTGTTATAATAACGATGGGTTGGCAAAGAGACCGGGATCGGATATGGACATACTCTCTGTCGATACCGAAAACCACTTTGACTAACCGTGTACGCGGTGGAGATTCCAGAATGAAGTAGGTAGTGGCGACGTTTCCTGTAAGGTAAATACGTGGACCCAACTCCCGTGAGTTGGCATAAGGTGGCTAAAACAGAAGCGATTCTCAGGCCAATGAAGTCATTCCTCTGATCGGACCCTCCTCTTCGATATTATACTTTGATTTTGGATTGATTCAGTGGCCACTTCTATATTTTGATTTTGGGGAGTTAGTCCGAGGTGGGCGGTAACTGCGGCTACGCGTTTCCACCAGCCTGGATAGCAATTGGTATATCTACCCTGGCATTGCCTAGTTGTGCCGTGTCACCTACCATACCGAGCCTTTACTACGAGTTTCTATTTGTGTCGTACCTATGGAGTATCCTCTGGTAGCTTCACGATCAGGAGGTATTACGGTACTGTATAGACTATTGGCATTATTTGTGTTAAGGGCTATATGGGTAACCCCTTAACGCTATTAAAAAGTAAGTTTATTTTATAAATAGACACTATTATAATAGCGCAATATACTACATAGTAAATAGTTTAACGGATCCTTAGGAGATGTAAATCCCGAACATCTCTTGAGTTACTGTACTCATATTTATTTCTGTTAATTTAACTCACATAAGATCTTTTAGTCTGACTCGAGTGTTTTTGTCTTTTCAAATTCGCTCGGGTCAGTCCGAGCGTTTCAGGATCGAAGATTTTAGCTTTGGAGGACGAAGACGAAGAATCCGTATTATATTATTTATAGTATTGCACCACACTCTAAATTTCCACTGCATTGATTGTATTGGTATGTGTAACTTTGATATTCATTGTATAAGTAAAATAAATATTTTGTAAACAGTTATCATGAACTGTATATTGATTATTATATTTTATCCTTCCGCTGTGAGATTCTATTTTGTTTTATTTCTTCTCTGTTTTTCTTATTTACCCCATAACAATCCGCCCTTGCGTATGCTTTGAATTGGCACGTGTGTCGGTTTAAAGTGTGCGAAAAGGCTGGATGTTACAGTTGGTATCAGAGCTTTGGTTTAGCGATAAACCTTGGTTTTGTGGGGTTTGACTCTTTGTTAATAGGGTAGTAATACCCTATGGGAGTCGCTGAGTGTATATATATATGAGAGAGCGTATTTGTTAGTGTTAATAAAGATTTTGATATTGTGTTAATCTGTTCCGCTTTGTATTTATAAATTCTGGTTGATGCATGGGACGCTATGACATCAATAGGGATTTCTAAACACTTAATAGGACAGACCGACATAATATTTGTTTTTAATATAGGTGAATGAAATAATTTTGCCTATTATATTTTCCATATATAAAAATATTTTTATAAAGATATATTTGGTTGCTATAGATTGGGTGTTAGGTAATAAAAATATTTATAATAATTGAAGCTAAGTTGAAATTTTAATAAATCAAATTGGAGATTTTAGAACCTAAGTCCGGGATTTTGAAAAAATTCTGCTTTCAAAGGATTTATGAAATTTAATGATTTGGTTTATAAGTATTTTCTTATATAAATATTTAGTATAATTAGTGAAATTTGTTTTAAAAGAAGATTTTGGAGAAAATAAATTTTGTACTTTCCTCTCTGTCGCTGGAAAATAATTTCGGTGATGACGGCCGCATCATCGACTTTCATTTTCGAGTTTCGAAGGGAAAGGCCACTGTAGTAAATTCTACTGCAGATTTGTTTTGAAATTATTTAAAATTTTAATTGTTTAAAGGTAATTAGAGATATAAAAGTTGTAAGAAATTAATTATCTGTTATTTTAAAGAAATTTTGGAATTTGGCCCGGTATTTAATTCCTAAATTTCCATTAATTAAATTGTTTAAACTATTTTAATGGAATAAAAGGTAGGTAAAAGAATGAATGCTAAGTATAAAGGAAGTTAAAATTTAACTTATAAATAATGGTAAAGATCTTTGAACAATAAATGAATTAAGAGAATTGAGATTAAACTTGTATAAGTTCAATTGCACTTTCTTTGACATAAATAACTTACCAAATATAAAAGTTGAAATGTTAATTAAGAAATTGGATTAGAATATTATACAAGTAGAATTTTGGAAAAAAATGAAGTATTCAATAAATTACTGTTATAAATAAGAATTTAATGGTATTAACTTAAGTGATGATTGGAATTTTACTAAAATTAAAGGTTGTATTATTAATAGGTGATTTTAACCTTAAGAAAGTAAAAATGAAATTCCTTAATTTATAAAGTTGATTGTAGGGTTATTAACTTAAGTACGCCTTAATTTCCCCTATTCTAGTATAATGGAAAGTAGGAAAAATATAAATGACTGCAATCCATAGTTAATGAATGAGTAAAATCTTTCACTTATAGGAATGCAAGTTATAAGGTTAATAAATTAAGTGTAAGTAGAGGGTTACTGTAATTAAATATAATGGAAACTTCAACATTAAATAAATGAATGAGATTAAAGGTAAGTTGAAATTGTAATTTATGAAACAAATATATATTAATTAAAGGAATGGAGAAGAAACTTGTAAATTTTCACTTACATTCTTAAAACATACATAACTTACCATATAATAAAAGTTGCAATGTTATTAAGAAAATGAAAGGGAAATCTTACAAGTGAAGCTTGAGGTAATTAAGGTATTCAATAAATTTGCTGTTATTAATGAAAATTAATTGTATAAACTTAAGTTAAATTGGAAATTTTACTATATAAGAAAGGGTAAGTAGTATAAATAGATGATATAAACTTTAGTCTATAAATTGGAATACAAATATAATGAATTTTGTAATAAATGGAAAATGAAAAATTTTAAGAAATAAAGAAATCCCTCCATAAATGAAAGAAAGAAAATCAAACCAATGAAGCATGAGATAAATGTATAATAAATAAATTTGGGTGTTGGTTTGAATTGTGTTGTTTGATTTATGTTGTTGGGTAAGAAATTTGAAGTGGTTAAATGAATAAGTATCTATCTTTGTTCCATCTAAGACTGTTGAGTAAAGGATGCACTTGATAGTTAAATTTCATTTCATACAAATTTCAAGTTTGAACCCAAACAACTATTTGTTTGATGGATTAAATGGTTGCTTTGTTTGTGTATGTATGTTGTTTGTAAGGTTGATGGTTGTTGAATTGTTTGGTTGATTAATGATTGAATCCACTTGAATAGTTCACTTTAAAATAAATATTTAACCTTTTAGATTATATAAGTGAATACAGGTGATGGAAGCAACTGCTACTGCTTTTGGTTCCAAAATAATAAGCGTATATTGCCCGACAAATAGGTACGTTTTCGGATTACGTTTAAAGCGCTATTTTTCCCGTGTTGGGATATAATATTTTGATAATATATGTAATATATTTGTATATTTTGATATTATATTTTCTCCCGAGCCTCACCGTACAAAGGAGACTCTGCCAAAAAATTTCGTAAATTTTGGACTTAGAATTTTGTTGAATATTTTCCAAACTTTAATGATTTAAGTATAAAAGGTTGTAATGATTATAAACGGGTATATTTCATTAAAGGAAATTAATCCAGTAAATTATTGTTTATAAGTTAATATTTGAAATAAGATGTACTGTTTATTCTTCCTTCTCCCTTCTTTTTCCTTTTCGGGGACGAAAAGTTTTGAGTGGGGGAGATTGTAACGACCCGTTAAATTTGATAATATTAAATGGATTAACTTAATATAATTTTTAATCTAATTTATAATAAATGTAGGAGTTGGATATAGTAACTGAGATTAAAGATTTAACAATTGAAATGTTATATGGCAATAGGTAGAATAACGAAGATTTGTGTTGTGGTTATAAGTCATAATTAGTTGATTAAAATGGTACTAATGAAATAATAACTGAATTGAATTGCAATATATAAACATCAGAAAAATTTAATTGGTGGATTAAATTTGTTAAAGTTCATAAGTTTTGTAATTTAGTTTAGTAGAACTTTAAATTATAAACGAAGATTGAAATAAACGATAAATTTAATTATGTAAATGGTGACTCAAGACCTAGGTTATAGGAATTGGAACATAATCCAATTTGAATTAAGTAGAAGAAGGATTTGGTTAATATGTAAGTTATTGTTCAAGGTATTGAATAAAAACTTGGAATCCAATCATAATTTAATGATAATAACGTTAGTATTAGAGAATAAATATATTTCAATACAGTACCCGAATGAACGGAATAAAATGAATATATATTGAATAGAAATGAAATGTAAATTGGCACATTTGGTTGAAAGTTAATTTTAAGAAACATATAAATGTTGAATTTGTGAATATTAATATAAATATTAACTTGAATGGGATTCACTAATACAAAGATGTAATAAGTGTAGATAGTAAAAATTTAATGGCTGTAGTGGATAAAAAAATCTAGTAGTAACATAAAATTTATTTATATGGAAAAAGAGTATAGATTTGAACAAATTTATGAAAATTTGATAAGAACAGTGGTTGTAATCAGTTTGGTTATTTAATATTTGGATGATAGAGATTTGTAAATCCGTTAATGAATTTATAATGGGAAGGAATGGTAAGAATGTAAAAATTATAATCATTTGATTCAATTAAGGGAATTAAAGTATAATAAATGGTCATTTAATAAATTCAACGTTATGTGGGAAATCATAATAGTTGTGTAAAATGTGTACAAACTTCGATTTTGAAATTTATTGGATTTATAACGGTTTTGCTATTACATTTATGAGTTTAAAAGTTATTCCATTTTGTAAAGTAATAAAAGCTTATTTAGGTGACTAGAATTTAGCATAACGACTATTATGTGTTACCTATTCTTGTTGCTTGTTAATTTAAATTTTGGGAATCAAATTCAATTTATCCGCCAATTTACCGCAGTTAAAGTGAAATGAATTGGTGAATGAGTAATGTTAAATACAAATAAGATGTAACCAAGAAAAATCTCATTTATAATAATTTATGTAGAATAAAGTAAAGAAACCAGGAAATGAAAATGTGAAAATGTGGATGCAATGAGATCTTAAGTAATAATAACTTTGTTAGGTAAGTGATAACGGATTTTTTTTGTATAACCAAATAAAGATCCAAATTTATTTGAAAATTAATTCAATCAATTGAATTTATTGCAATTAAATGGATTTAATAGTTATGTAATTATTATTTGGAAGAAATTGGAGTTATTTGTGATAAGTATGAACCTAATGTTAATTTTTCTTATAGGATTGACAATTGATATGGAATGAAAAGAAGAAAATTTGGGTCAGTAAAATTTGGAATTTATGCATAATAAAATGGATTCTAACGTTAAATACTACGTTATTGAGATTTAAATTAGACTTAAAGAATAATGATGTGAATCAGGAACTAATGTTTATGGCATCTTTATTTTAGGTGAAAGTTGAGAATATAAAGATTTAAAAATCTAAAATATGGGTTTTGAGAATATAATTTATAAAATTCTTAAATATAAGAAAGTGTAGAAATTAACATTGCAATTAATATACTGTCAACTTTTAATTCACAGCTAAGCCTGTTAAATCTTTTCAATTGATTACGAATCATATAAGAAATAAAATTTGGCCAATTTTAGAATTTAATATAAAATTGGGATTTTTATAATTTATTTAATTTATTTAATGAATATTAAAAATAGCCATTTTGGCCACAGACTCGGATTTCGACGAAACCAGTTTCATCGGATCGGTATCGGTGAATTATTATAGGGTTTCAAGTTTCGTATCGATCGGACTTGTCGTTTGATCGTACGGGCGTGAAACGCCTTGAAATCAATTTTAATAAAATCAATTTGAAATCAATTTGGAAATTTTGTTTTCAGCATAACTTCTTCATACGATCAAATTTGGACGTGAAACTTTTTCCATCGCGTTCAGAATATCTTAAAATACCTATTTTGATATATAGATTTAACAAATCTCGTTTCGGGGTAAGAACGGGCTTTTTGGGCCCTAGTTTGTTCCGCACGTTCATTCTACGGTCTATCTACTCTATCTCTAACCCCTCTATATAAACCTAGCTACAAGCCCTAGCCTCCACCTAATTTCATTTCATCTGCGCGTATACTTTCTTCAAGCTTCTCTTCTTCTTCAATGGGGGCTAAGCCTAGATCCAGTCAGTTCAAAAAAAAAAAATTCAAATAAAAAAAAAAAATTCGGATCTGCAGTAGCTTCTGGTCGCGCTTCGGGTTTCAGGGGAGAAAACCCTAGAGCAACTTCGGGTCAGGAAGAAAATGACTCTGGTCGATCCGGGTCGTTTTGGCGAAAACTCCAAGCAAGCACCGGGGAATTGAGGCGGCGCACCGAAGTCGAACCCGAAGTCGACCTAGGACCAGAATTTTCCATTTTTCAAATTTTCATAACTTTTGCATACGAGCTCGGATTCACGCGCGGTTTGTTTTGCTGGGATCGTATCGGAATTTCTGACGTTTTGGCACGAGTTTGGATGAATTTGGAGACTGCCAAATTTTTGGGTTTAAATTGAATTTGAATTCAATTTAAATTCAAAAGGTGGGTGTTTTAACCCACTCACAACTACTAGAAGCTTTTATGTTTGTTAAATTAATTTTAGAAATGAATAGAAATTTATTTATGAGTATTTGGCATTTTTATTTCACTCATATTTGTTGAATTGCATTTATTAAGTTTAACTATTAATTTAATTTATTTATTGCGTATTAATTGATAGTTAGAATTTATTTGTTTGCCTATAAACTGCTAGTTAACAGTTGTATAGATTATTACTGAATATAAACTGTTAGATTAATAGTTGTTAAATTTAATCTGAATAAAATTGCCAGTTATTACCTGTTATATATTATCAAATATAAATTGTTATTGATTGATATTGCTTGATGATTGTGATTGGATGATGGGTGATGTTGATGGATGTTTTATTGTATTTCATAAAATTGCAAATTATCATGCATATTTCCTTTCATTCGGGATTGTGGTTTGAAATGATATACAACCGCAAAATTTTATATTTTTTAAATTGCGGATTGAAATGATAAATATCCGTATCACTTGACCATAGGATAGAAAATTATATACAGGCACCGCGGTCTATATATAACTATTTTATGTGATTTCTATGGTTTGGATGGAATACGGTTTATAATAATCTTAAAGTTTATATTGTATAAATATTTTTCTTCCATATATATATATACATATGAAGTTGAAAATTTTGAAATTAAAAGGTGTATAAAAATCTTTATTAACAATGGAAGAAAATTAAGAAAATGGAGTTTAATAATTTATATCATATGTTTAAATGTTAAGTTTGGAAATTTTAAGATATGATATTTATAATTGGATATTTCCCAAAATAAATTAAAATGAATATTCTAGTATAATTTGAATTGGGAAGATATATATATTTTTTATTACTAGCAATTGAAGTCTTATTATTTATGGATTTTATATGAATATTCAAGACTAATTAATAGAACAATTGATCTGTTGAAAGAATAAAATCCAATTTTAGTTTAAAATATTGTTACTCAAAATGGATATACGTATATATAAATAAATTGAAGTGGTTTTGGAACTTGAGAGAGATAATATAAATTTTGGTTTAGACTTTAATAAAGAAATGTATTTGTAAAGCCATGAGAACTATTTTCTTTACAAAGTAACATTTAAGTTAAACCATTTAATTCATATACCGTTGAATGTCCAAACCATTCAAGTTTTTTTTAGAAGTTATGGTTTTAAATTATGATTTTCAAAATATTATGCTTTGAAAATATTTGATTTTCAGACGTTACGGAGTTAAAGCATTATGATTTTGGAAAAGAATTATATTTGGGATAAGTGATAAAATATGGTTTTGGGTTTTGAAATGATATCGTATTCATGGTTATGAAATGGAATGTTTATTCTGATTTTTAAAGTATAACCTATTTTTAAATGACCGCGGTGTTATAATAACGATGGGTTGGCAAAGAGACCGGGATCGGATATGGACATACTCTCTGTCGATACCGAAAACCACTTTGACTAACCGTGTACGCGGTGGAGATTCCAGAATGAAGTAGGTGGTGGCGACGTTTCCTGTAAGGTAAATACGTGGACCCAACTCCCGTGAGTTGGCATAAGGTGGCTAAAACAGGAGCGATTCTCAGGCCAATGAGGTCATTCCTCTGATCGGACCCTCCTCTTCGATATTATACTTTGATTTTGGATTGATTCAGTGGCCACTTCTATATTTTGATTTTGGGGAGTTAGTCCGAGGTGGGCGGTAACTGCGGCTACGCGTTTCCACCAGCCTGGATAGCAATTGGTATATCTACCCTGGCATTGCCTAGTTGTGCCGTGTCACCTACCATACCGAGCCTTTACTACGAGTTTCTATTTGTGTCGTACCTATGGAGTATCCTCTGGTAGCTTCCCGATCAGGAGGTATTATGTAACAACCCGCATATTTATCGGGCTTGTATTTAAATATTTTATTTAAATAGTAACTCGTTAATCGGATTTTGGTCCGAAAAGCTACTTTTTGCAAACGGTCAAATTAGGACTCGAGACCACTTCCATTGAGTTCGAAATGTCGTTTACAACTTTTTAAGTATAAACATCGATAGGTTTGGAGTTAGTGAAATTTCACTAACTTTTCCCGTTTTAGACTTTGAGTTAGTTTAGCCTATTAAGCCCAAGTTCCAACCCTCTTCTCCTCACTCTTCATAAATTTCCTAACTAATCAAGCTTTGGCATTAACGGTGGAGGGAATGGGAAATTAAAATTCCAAAACTCAAATTCAATTGCAATCCATCTTTCTACTCCAAATTCAAGAAGAAGACATTGGATTCAAGCTTCTTGTGCTTAGATAGAAGAAGGATTGATTCTTGCTTGCTTAAAACTTCATTTTCATTGATATTTGGTGCAAAGGTGAGATTTTTATCTCACAAATCTAGTCTATAACTATATTGGGTTGTTGGGAATGATTCCCTATCACTTTAGCATGAATATTTGCTTTTGGTTTGGATTGGATTGGCGAAAAACTCCGATTTTTGGCGTTTTGGCGAAATTTCTGCATTTAGGTCATTCTGGCCATTTTTAGGTCGTTCGGAGTTAGGTCGTGTGGGTCTTAGGTCGTAGGTCGCGTACGAGATAGCTCCTAGATCGTTCTGACCATTTTTCGCGTGTTCGGAGTTAGGTCGTTCACGACCTAGTACTTAGGTCGCTCGCGACCTAACCCTTAGGTCATTCGCGTGTTATCGCGCTAAGTCGCACTGCCTTGAATCTTCACTTCGGAGTTCGGCCGCTTCCACGCTAGGTCGTTCGACTCTTAGGTCGTAACACTTAGGTCGTTCGACTCTTAGGTCGTAGGTCGTTCGAATGTTAGGTCGCTCGGCCCTTATCTCCTTAGGTCGTAGGTCGTTCGAACGTTAGGTCGCTCGGCCCCTATCCCCTTAGGTCGCTAGGTCGCGACGTTTTAGGTCGCTAGGTCGCGACATTTTAGGTCGCTGCATCCTATGCCTCTATAGGTCGCTCGACCTCGTTTATGACCATAGGTCACTCACCCCCTCTTCGTTAGGTCGCTCGGCCTTGCCTTCCATTTTTAGGTCGCTTGACCTTGTTTTCCTCTAGGTCGCATGGCCTTTAGACCGTTAGGTCGCGAGCGTTAGGCCGTTAGACCTTACCTTCCTTAGGTCGCTTGACCGGTTAAACCTTTAGGTCGCTCAACCCTACTACCATTACTAGGTCGTTTGGCCATAGCTCGTTAGGTCGCATGACCTTATAAACCGATAGGTCACATGACATTATAACCCTATAGGTCGTTGGACCTTATCCCGGTAGGTCGCTTGACCCCTTGGATCCCTAGGTCGCAACCCTTAGGTCGCTCGACCCTATTCCCCTTAGGTCGTTAGACCTCATTTTGTCTTCACTAGGTCGTACGGTTTTGGTCGGGGCGCTGCCCCGCACCCCGCCGGAGGCGCTGCCCCCTGGACCCCCGCGACCTGACCGGGCAGGTCGAACCCCGTAAGCGGTGGCGTTGCCCCCGCACCCCCACCTTGGGGGGTTGCCACCCCCCCTGGACCCCCCCTACGTAGGGGATCTTATCTGAAAAACATTGAGCTGATTTCCTTGGATTTTATTCACATCTCCGTATGCGATTTTTGTGACTGATTGTTTCTACAATTGCTTCTGTGTTTTGTCACTTTATAATATAAAGGTTTCAATACTAGTAGTAAATATCAAAACTCTTTTAACAAACAATTTCAACTCTATTTTTAATAAAAAAGCTCTTTTCTTAAACCGTTTTCCAATCTATTAGTATATACAAGCCTTTACCTCACTGGGATGAGAAATCTAATTAAACGACTTAGTAAAACAAGTGGTATGAAACGCTTGCGTTCACTTCGTCGGTTAATTCTTGGACTTGTTCGATTGAACCTCTTGTGACAATTTTATTAGTGAAGATTTACAGTTTGTTCGTAAATATTTAAGTTAAGCAAGTGGTTATGGGACATGAAGCTAAACTTCTATATTTACTAGCTTAGTGTAATTGACACTTCTCGTTGATCTTGATGATCGCTTTATGAATTAGACTAGCAATTGCGCGATGTCTCTTTCATTGCAAGGTTAGACTAGACACCACTTGTGTGATTCCATTCACACATACCTTTCTGCTTTTTGGTTAGTCTTGACCTCAATCTGTGTGATTCCATTCACACATGCGGGGTAGCTCCCCATGGTCTTCGGACCGTCATGTGATAGTCCTCTTTCCCTTTTTATGATTTCTGGATTTCTCGTGTTGATTTCTGGAATTTATCTCTTTGACTTGTCATGAGTACAAGTTTAGGGTATGATGCCCTCTTTGGATCTTTGAGAAGATTCTTGTGATATTGATTTATCTCTTATCGGTTGATCTCATGTTGATCATTAATTGCATACTTATAGTAATATGTCAGTATGGATATTTTATGTTTATGCCATATCTTTTATTTTATATCATGTCATCTGATATTTATAGCTAGACTGATCCATTTATTATTTTCTTATAAATAATACTCGGGTCAGGCCGAGATGTTACAGGTGCTTCTGCTTGACTTCTTCCCAGGGATTCATCACTCTGACTTTTGGCTAACTGTTTAGATTAGCATTTTTTGTTGCATACACTTGAGATATAGACTCATAGTTGTATTCTTTTGTATAGCACGTGTTGCTATTCTTTTGTATTATCGTGGATCTTAATGACCACTACTCTGATGTACACTTTCATGTGTTAGTTATATATTCATATCTTCTTCCGCCTTTGTGATATGGATATCTGTGACTGATTTGTGATATGATTATTTCTATGTTTGTTTCCGAAGATTATTTATAGCCACCGTGTGATAAGCAATTACATGGATGGTCGCTCCTCAACAGCCTTATTCTCCGTGCTAGTTGACAGTACTACTCCGGATGTTCTTGGCTAGCGTGGGTATAGAGGTGGGGCGTCACATATTACGGTACTGTATAGACTATTGGCATTATTTGTGTTAAGGGCTATATGGGTAACCCCTTAACACTATTAAAAAGTAAGTTTATTTTATAAATAGACACTATTATAATAGCGCAATATACTACATAGTAAATAGTTTAACGGATCCTTAGGAGATGTAAATCCCGAACATCTCTTGAGTTACTGTACTCATATTTATTTCTGTTAATTTAACTCACATAAGATCTTTTAGTCTGACTCAAGTGTTTTTGTCTTTTCAAATTCGCTCGGGTCAGTCCGAGCGTTTCAGGATCGAAGATTTTAGCTTTGGAGGACGAAGACGAAGAATCCGTATTATATTATTTATAGTATTGCACCACACTCTAAATTTCCGCTGCATTGATTGTATTGGTATGTGTAACTCTGATATTCATTGTATAAGTAAAATAAATATTTTGTAAACAGTTATCCTGAACTGTATATTGATTATTATATTTTATCCTTCCGCTGTGAGATTCTATTTTGTTTTATTTCTTCTCTGTTTTTCTTATTTACCCCATAACAATCCGCCCTTGCGTATGCTTTGAATTGGGACGTGTGTTGGTTTAAAGTGTGCGAAAAGGCTGGATGTTACAACCTATATTGGCCGCAGCATTTTGGTTAGCATTAGCCTCCGACCTTGGTTTCTATGGGTATTAGGTTGAGCATTTCCATTTGTTATGGTACTTCATCCACCTAGATTTCCTATTCTGTTTCCTACTTCTATATCTTCTTTCTCGTAAATTTACATACAAGCCTTAGTAAGATACAAAACAATGGTCTAAGAGAGAGGGGTACACGTACTTATACATGTACACACACACACACACATATATATCAAATACAAGTACGTTACTATAGCATTAACCCAAACCCTGATCATATTTTCAAATTCATTGGATTATGTTTCAAAAAGCTTTTAGATTTGTCTTTTATTTTAAAGTTTCATAAACCTATGCTTTGATACCAACTTGTAACATCCCCTTACTTGGAGGCCCAAAACTAACGTCTATGGATGCTGTAGTTATCCATAGTTATTAATTCTCGACGATCAAATACGGCAGTGCTAGGTAAATTGATACACATATCATAGAAATATGGAATAATTTTAAAAATTCAAAAACATATTTCCACATTCAAATAAAAACATTTGATGTTCATTACATAATCCCAAAAACGTTAACCACATTCAGCAAAATATAATTACTACACATACGCCAAGAGCGACATATAAAGATGTCACCTTGTTTAATCAAAGTATATAGTAAGGCTAATAAATCTGCCTTTACCACCAAATACACAGCAGAAAAGATAACACTAAATAACTATCTGCCTCCTACACGCCTCCGGAAGCTTTATTCATCAAGAAGAGATCCTGAGAACCTTAAACCTCAAACTACTTAAAATCAATTGAGTACCCAAGAGCTTAAGGGGAAAACAAAATCTTCGAGTCAGACATAAGCTTGGTATGAATAATAATCGACGATCTCAATCCTTTTAGAAATCTAGTGAGACCATGCCGATTAAATGAACGGGTTTTTCCCTCACTAGTATCCTAAAACCTTTATAAAACCATATTCTATGCATCCTGCATTCACAATGGTTAAAACATACATTTTCAAAGCATTATGATGATATGCATACTTGAGAACAATTAGGATTTCCCATCCCATATTAGTTAATCTAACCATCTAAGTTTCAACTGGTTATCCGTCTTATATTTTCAAGGACTAACCATCCCATTTTAGACTTTATTTGCATCAAAGAGGGACTATCAGTCCCACATTCATTTTACATTAAACTGATGCGGACTATTAATCTCACATCCCGTAGTTTTCCTTGGAAAATTAAGAATCTTGCTTTAATCCTATGGAGACTATCCATCCCCAACATGATGTTGACTATCCATCTTCATCAAATGTCCCTTAGTTTTCCTAGGATAACTATGAACCCTTCTTTAATTAAATAGAGACTATCCATCCCCAAGATGATGTTGACTATCCATCAAACATCCCATAGTTTACCTAGGATGACTATGAACACATCAATTTTCCATTTTACTCATGTTACCCACATGGTTCTAATTATCTCATACTATCTACATGATTAACCTATTTCCATTAGTATCTCTAAATTAGGTTATATTCATTTATAATTTGAATTGGTATCCCCCAATGGTTGTGTCAAAATATTCATTAAACCCTCCCCGTATCCCTAAAGTTAAACAACATTTATTATATAAAGGTACCCACCCTACATATCCAAAATCAAGTTCCATTTAAACCCACCCTTTTGAAAGTATCCCCTTCAAAAGTATAAAGCTTGGTTAAAAGAAAATAATTATGGAACCTATTCAAAAGTATTCCCTTTGAAAGCTTTGCTTTTGACCCCTTCGAAAGCATTTTCTTTCGACCCATTCGTAAGCTTTGCTATCGACCCCTTCGAAAGCATAAAACACATTATCCAAAATAATAGGCTCTAGCCTTTGTAATACTTTAAAACACCTCTTTCGAAAGCAATAAAAGATAACACTCGAAACCAAGGAAAATCCACCCTTTTGAAAGCTTTGGGTTTATAATTAAAACATTAATTTAGGCCAAAGTGAAAATAGGTTAAAGTATCCCTTTAGAAACCACTCTTTATATTATAAAAAATATTAGGAAGTTTGACGGTGTCAAAACCATCCTTTCGAAATATCTGGGAAAATAAGTGAAGGTTGGCTATCGCAAACTGGCCATCGAAAGGTCACAAATTCTCAAAAGGGATTCGACCTGGTCGGCAACTACCCCTTCGTAAAATTTAAACAAAAACTAAGTAACTCCTTTGGAAGCTACTTCTTTAGAACAAAAGCGGCGTCTCTCTTTCGAAAGCCTCTTTGAAATACCCTTTCGAAAACATAGCTTTCGTCTTTTTCGAAAGCCCCTTTATAAACTATCCTTTCGAAACCTTAGCTTTCGGCTATGTCGAAAGTTCCATTATAAACTACCCTTTTGAAAACATAGCTTTAGATTGTGTCAAAAGCTCCTTTATAAACAACCCTTTCAAAACCATAGCTTTCGATTGTATAGATATCATAGCTATCGACTGTGTCGAAAGCTTTATAAAACACTATTTTTTTGAAATCAAAGCTTTCGACTTTGTCAGAAGCATAGCTTCAGCTTTATCGGAAGCATAGCTTGCGACTGTGTCGAAAGCACTTTTGAAAAAAGGCAAGAGATTTTCTTTTCAAACAAAAACAAACTAAGGAAACAACTCCTTCCAAAGCAACTTTTCGACAATCTACCTTCAGCCTTTGTCCAATTCACTAACATACCACTAGAACGATATCATGTGCATTGGTTTTGACCTTGCTGGTTTTAATGAAGTCGAAAGGTCTTGGTCGGAAGGTTTTGGTCGAAAGGTCCTTCCAAAGAAGGCAGAACCCCCTTTTTATGAAAAAAGCCATTTTCACCAAATTAAGTAAACTTTTTGTAACAAACTTGCCTACTTGTAAACATTTGATTGGCTTTCACAAACTGTTAAACAATTTAGATACTAATTTCCGCATTTTCTCAAATCTAAAATCAAGATAATTTTTATCAAACAAGCCCTTCATATTATCAAAATAATTAAATCATTTAGGTCCTCCTTTTGAAATAAATTAATTTCCATACTAAATCACTTAGTAAATATTCCCAAGAATTCCAGAAATTCACTTTAGTCATGTTATCTAACATATTAAAATTCTAGACCCAAATTCTTAATATATTATCCAAAATAAATTTATAAACCCAAATAACTATATTTTTTTGAAAATTCATAACTATCTCTCCATAATTTGGAAAATTATGAAAATTGGGACCCAACTCCAAAATCATGTTTTTCATAACATAGAATTTTCCCATGGCATTTAAAAATCATCTAATCTTGGTTTTACCCTAAAATCGAATGTATCTCCTTTAAACAACCTTTTTTAAACCATATAAACCATAAGTCAAGTATATCATCATTCAATGTGTTATAAAAATAGATTAACTGTTAAATCGAACCCATATGATTATAAAATCAAAATAGAGTTGTAGAAATTATTATTCACCTTAGATTGGATAAGGAAATTGAAGTTTGGTTGAGACTGATTTCTTCTTGCTTGATCCTAAGCTTTACTTTGAATTTTCTCTTCTCTTCTTTCTAATAGCCGACCTTTCTTTCTTCTTACGGTTATAAATTTTGTTTGAGATAAAATGAACGTGTATGTCTAAGGAGAATAGTATAAGTGTGGGAAATATGGGAGACATTTACCCTAATGCCCTTATGTTCAATTACATAACCATTTATAAGTTCATTTGTTTAACTAAGCACGACCACTTAATTTATTAAACAACCTCAATCTCCTTATTTACATTATTCTTTTTAATTTATCTGATTAAATCTCTTGAATAATGTTACTAAAATCAGAGGTGTTATATTCACCAAAGCTTGAAACACGTCTTTACAATCTTGCGTCCATTTGAATTTTATTTTCCCTTTCCTAATCAAATCAAAGAAAGGAATGCATTTATCGGTAGCTCTAGAGATAAATCGGCTTAAGATAGCAACTTTTCCATTCAGGCTCTACACTTTTTTTTATAGTCCTTGGCGCTTGGATATTGCGAATAGCCTAAATCTTCTCAGGATTAGCTTCTATTCCAAGGGAATTAACAATAAAGCCTAAAAATTTCCCTGATGCCACACCAAAAGAACATTTCAAAGGATTAATTTTCATTTTGTAATGTCGGAGGATGTCTAACATTTCTGTCAAATCTCTAATGTAGTCGCTTGATCGTCGTGACTTCACGAGCATATCATCCACATACACTTCCATTATTTTTCTGATCTGATCTACTCTTTAAACATCCAATTGACCAAGCGCTGATAAGTAGCTCATGCATTCTTTGATCCAACCTACATTACTACATAGCAGTGCAATCCAACATCAATAATGAAACAGGTGTGCTAATGATGATTAGGGTTCATCCCCCAGTAGGAACTTATTCACCAAGGAGATATCATGATAGGAATAGCCCAGAAGGTTCACTATGCCTATAATGTTGTCCTATAACAGACTGACGAACCTGAGATAGCATTTCTTAAAGTATAAATGGAAAAACATAGCAAGCGCAATAGATGCTACAAAATGTTAATATTTCCCAATAATATTAGAGGGTGTTGCTATAACATGGTTCACTCTGCTTCCGCCAAGGTCCATATCCCCGTTTGACCAACTGGCCAGGAGATTTATAGAGCTGTTCTGAGTACCTGCAACCCGTCTAAAAGATGTGATGCCATTGTCGAACCTTTTCCAGAATTTCATAGAATCTTTGAAAGAATCTTTGAATAGATTTAACAGGGCAATGACTGGGGTAAGCAATTCTAAGGAGGACATTAGTCTGATGGCCTTAATAAGAGGAATACATCTAGATACTGATCTTGGTAATTAGTTGAAAATGGAAATCCCTATTGAACATTGAGGATTTCTATAGAAAATCAATTGAGGTGGTACCAAATAACGTGGCTATGAAACAAACGGACAAGATTTCCAGGAATGTTATTTTAAACATGGAAAATAAAAGCAATAACTAGAAAGGAAATAACCAGGGTAATGAAGGTAGAAAGCCGAACTTCAAGAAATGTCTAAGATTTTTAAAATACGAGGATAATATGTCGATGTATGATATGGCTAAAAAATCTACCTTGTGATGCAAGGTACTGAACGTTATAAGAAACCAGCTCCAAAGGAGTCAACATTAGGAGAGAAAAGGTCTAGGAAGTACTGCCGTTTCAACGAGATGCATGGCCATAATATGATTGAGTGTAGACATTTCTGAGACGTGATTGGAGAATAAATAAAAAAAATTCCAAAAGGATGTGAAATCCCACAGAAAAATGGACAAGGAAACGCTTAACACCAGAGGCAGTTGCTCCAATCGAGCCAGGCTGGTCCTAGTCAGGATGAACCTGGATAGCTTAGTAGAAGTCTTATTATTGAAATAATACCAACGGCCCGCATCCAGCTAAGAAGAGGTAGAATAAGTGTGAATTTTTAAGGAATGTTGTGCATAAAAGTTGCTTTGCCATCGAGAATGGAGCTCTGGAAAAGAAATTAAAGACTATGACAGATGCTATTGTGTTTAGAAACTGCACTGCTAATGGGGTCGAAGCACTAACACTTAACTCTTTGGTGATAGCAGCCATCATTGGTCCAACGACTATGAATAAGGTTATTATTAATTGTGGGAGTTCTAGAACATTCTATTCAAGAAAGAATATGATCCGATGATGACAGAAGGCTAGGATCTGAAGCCATGTCTTGAATTTAGATATTTACCAAAGAAGCTAAATTACCTATTAAATGTGTTGACTTATTGGTTGGTGTAGGTGAAGGTAACCCCAAAAGGGTGTGGGTTATGACTTTCATTATGTTGGATACGTTTTCTACATACGACTCCTTTTTGGGCCAATCACCACTCGCCAGCTTCCATATGGACCTAGCCCTATGGTATCTAATGATGAAATTCCTTATGAAGAATGAGGTAGGAGTCATCCAAGGTGACTAGAGTATAGGGCCCGAATGGTATGTTATGGAGCTAAAAGAAGCAAAACAATGAAAAAAAGGAAAGAATGTGGAGAAGACTCTCTACGTCTAGTCAATTGATGCATAGCACCTACGACCTGGCTCGGTTGACACAGCAAATTCCACAAAGCTATGGATTTGAGGAAAGAGCTAGAGGGTGCAAGGGTGGCCTTGATTGAATTAACAATCAACATCCCGATCGATTAAGATGATCTTACTATAGTCCTAAAGATCATATCTCACCTAAGTATGATGATAAAAAAGAAGTTGGTAGGGTTCCTTCGAGCATATGTGGATATGTTTGCCTGGATGCATTTCGATATATGTGAAGTATCATCAAAGATAGCATGCCATGCATTGAATTTGAACCCTAATGTCCTCCTATGAACCAGATACGGCACAACCTTGGTCTTGAATGATCCGCTATGCTAAAGGAAGAAGTGGATAAGCTAAAATCCAAAGGCTTTATTCGCGATTCTCTATACCTTGAATGGGTATCCAATCTAGTCCTGGTCAAGAAGCTTAATGGAAAATGGAGGACATAAATTGACCATACAAACATGAATAAGGCATGCCCAAAGAAAGCTTCCCACTGCCAAAGATCGACCAACTAGTGGACTCCACAGCCAGCCATGATCCGTTATCGTTCTTGGATGCTTATTTCGGCTATAACCAAATACCAATGCACATCCCAGATCAAAAAACCAACTTTATAACCGACCTTCGTTTGTATTGTTAACTTGATATACCGTTCGATCTAAAGAATGTGGAAGCACGCTAGCAGAGATTGGTAAATTCGATATTCTAGAATTTGATCGGGTGTACAACTGAGGTCTATGTGCACAATATGCTAGTAAAGTTACAGCGATTGGTGAACTACTTAGAAGACCTGTCAAAAATGTTTGGCATGCTCCAAAGATATACGATGAAACTCAATCTGCTGAAATACCAGCTAAGGGTCATGTTGAGAAAGTCCTTGGTTCTATAGTAAGATCAAGAGGTATATAGAGGCCAATCCAGAGCATACTAAGGCTCCAAGGAACTTCAAAGCCTCGAAGATAATAAAGAAAGTGTAGAGCTTGAATGGAAAAGTAGTCACATTGAGTCAATTTATTTCAAAGGCTACAGACAACTATATACTGTTCTTCAATGCCCTAAAATGGAGAAAAAGAAAATTTGCCTAGATGTAGGAGTGTAGGAACACTTTTAGGCCTTACTTGATCATCTAGAAAGACCACCTTTCTTATCAAAGCCTTTGGAAGGAGAGGACCTATTTGTTTATTTGGCAATATTTGTTGATGCTTTAAGTGCCACCCCAGAGATTGAAGAAGCTAGGATCTAAAAATTAATGTATTACATTAGCAAATAGTTAATAGAAGCAAAAAGGAATTATCTTTAAGTTGGAAAAACTAGTCTACTGCTTGTTAATTACAACAAGGAAACTCCGTCCCAACTTTCAAGTTCATCTAATCAAGGTGCCAATTAACCAACATCTAAGGTAGGTATTGCATCGACGCGATACTTTGGGATGGTTTTTAATGTGGAACATGGAATAAATTCAATACGATATATCATATTGTCCCATGAGAGTGATCGAAGGACAAGCATTGGCTGATTTCATTGTTGAATCTACCACCCCGAGAAGGAGAGAGAAGAAAGCATGGAAAGGATTGCTCAATGGAAGTTATACATGGATGGAGCACCCAATGGACGTTGCTTAGAGGGAGGAGTGCTTTTGGTAACCCTCAAACAACAGTCAATCTATTATGCCTTAAAATTTGAGTTCCTCGCAGCGAAGAATGAAGTGGAATATGAAGTTCTAATCGTGGGGCTTAAAATAGCTAAAGAGTTGATGGTCAAAACCTTGCATATACAGTGACTCTCAATTAGTGGCCTGCATAGTGAGAAAGAATTTCAGTCTAAGGGAGCGAGGCTGACCCTTATTTAATGAAGGTTCTAGAATTACTCAATGATATTGAATACTACACGATAACACATATTCCCAGGAATAAGAGCACAAGGGCTGATTTGCTAGCCAAGCTTGTTAGCTTCGAGGATGTACAACTCATGGATTCAGTGTAACAACCTCCATATAAGACTCAAAGAGGTATGCCGATGAAGACGCAGTTATCACCAGAATTATCTTCCAGCGACTAAAGTGGGTTCAGTTTATGACTAAAGTGGGTTCAGTTTATTCTTTAAACATAGATAAAGGAAACAGAGCAGCTAATTCTTACATTAAAAGTTTTCTCTAACATTCTTTTGCATATTAAACCCAATAATGTGCCCATACAGGAGTTAAATACAATAGAAAATAAACATTGTAAAGAGTCAAAACCATATATGATGAAGCGGCCTGGACTCCGTAGTGAAGTGAAAATGAAAATCTTTATTAACTACCAAGCCTCTTGCTCCGTCTTCGATCTTCGTACTGTGGCTCTTGCTTCCTATCTTTCATCCCACAAACTCAGCCTACTGAAATGAGTACTAGTGAGATTATAGGGAAAACAACAATAAAAACACGAGTTAGCCATGAAATTTGGTGTGAATAAAACCTATCCCAAAACAATCATATAATGAGACAAAACCATACTGCATAAGTTGGGTTTCCCCCTCACCATCCGAACATCAAGAATGGAACATTCAAAAGTACTAGTGCAATAGGATCATATCTACGTCTGCATCTTACGCTTCCCTAAGTGGTCCCCATTACTTCTACACATTAGGCATGGTCCCCATTTACTTCTCTAACTGGTTAATACCATGCCCCATGCATGTTTTACTTATCCTTTGACTATTTAATTCCATGCAACGCGCCTATCTTAAATTCCTAAATTCCTTCTTTTAAAGAGTTTAATATCGTGCCTCATGAATTTCTTACTTAATTTCATATAGTGATTTAATACTGCACCTTGCATAGTTCTCGTTCATTTCTCATTGTAATTTAATATTGTGCCCCATGCAATTGAGTGCCTCGCCTTCCACAGGTGTGCATTCATGAATGCCTCTCCTCACATTCCCAAGGTGTGCTTCCACTTTCAACATTTGTTTAACTTATGCAACTACCGTTGTAGTCCCTGAAAGTTGAATATCTATCCTTGCCTTCCCAAGGTGTACATTCAAGTGGGCGTTCCCACTGCGAATTCAGTAGCCATTTCAACCTTATTTCTAGCCCAGGATCCCTTCGCCATACCGACCTAGCCTTTCCTCGAGTTCAACCTACATATCTTTTACAAGGTTTTATTTACTACTCCATTGGCGTTGTACCACCATGCCCCAATGCTGAGTGCTTCCCACTTTTCTTATTAAGTGTATTCTTCCCAATTTTCTGCAATGTGGACCCTTCATATTACAAAAAATTCATATTTATAATGTAGGGTCGTCGCCGCAACGCCGTTATAGACAAACCCTGATATCTCTGACTATGTCTTTACATGTGTCCTTACCTTATTTATCCTTGTTTTACATTCCATTATTTTGTAGTGTCCTCTCTTTCTTTCTTTTAAGAAAAAAATTTGAATTTGATTTCCCTTTTCTCTAACACCCATTAATATATTTCGCATATAATTTGTTTCCATGCGCCCCCGTAGCTCCCCACATGCTCCAGCGTAGTTCTTAATCATTTTGGTTTATTATTCCTTGTAAAATTCTAATAAATTCCCATAAAATTTGTGAAAACTTACTCCATCACAATTAATCATTATTTGAACTTTTGAGGGTGTTTTCCTCATTTATTTTCTAGTTACGCACCCTTAATAAATCATATAAAATCATATAAGCTTAAGAAATTTCTCAAATTAAAAAATCATCTCTAAAATCATAATTAGAACATCAAATAAAACTTTCGTGGTATTTCAAAATTATTAAAGTAGGGTAATACATCTAAACATCCCATATTGACCTATTCCCAAAAGATTCATTAGATCTTTTTATATTTGTTAACAGAAATCAGTATGACCTCATCATACTTAAAACACATAAATCTAAACTGAGACCATATATTTAAGATGAGTATAGAAGAGTTAAGTATTACTTAATGAGATCTTCAAGATGTCCTGCTTTAGTGATCTTAATGCCCTTTAGCTTGTATCTTCCTTATCTTCTTTCTCCTTATTCTCCTTAGACCACCACCATTAATGTCTTTCTTTAGTTTTTATTTTATGTTAAGTAGGATGGATGAATGAATAGAAAAGAGTAATGTATATTGTCCTACAATACTTCAGGCTTGGACCATTGTACCCATTTTTCATTTATTTATTTCCCCTTACTTCTCTTGTTTGGGCTGCCTTGGCCTTTTAATTAATTGATTTGATTAATTTATATTTTAGGGTTGTTATAGTTTTCCGTCTTTAAAGGAATTTTTCCTTCGAAATTCGATTAAGGTTCAGTAGAGATCGGTCCTTTATTCCATGCTTACCCTAAGCATACCATTAAATTCCATTCCATGCATATAAAACGTACTAGTGCTATCTATTAATATGGTAAACATCCATAATATTCATACATACATACATGCATATATTTGGTCTACAATAGTATAACTCAATATATACTCATGCACTAATTTGAAGTGAACAACTCTAGATAGGTCTTCTTAACCTTATCCTCTGTATCCCATGTGTGCTCCTCCCGATCTGTGCTCCATTGGATACACACTAGCCTTGCCACCTTATTCGAAGTCGCTTCTCATCCTGATCCAATATCTGGTCGGTCTGCGCATATATATATATATATATATATATATATATATATATATATATATATCATATATTGCTTTATGACTAGGTCGTCTATTACGTTCTAACTAACTACTGTTTCTGGATCTCTAATGCATTTCCTCAAACATGAAACGTGAAACATATGAATATCTAAAAAACACTAGGCAGATCAACCTTATATGCCACCTTCCCAATCCACTTTATCATCGGAAAGGGTCCTACATACTTGCATGCTAACTTCCTAGCTTTACTGAGGCGCATTACACCCTTTATCGGGGAAACCTCACCGAACACTTGATCGCCTAATGAAAACTCTAGTTCCTTCCTTCTTATGTTGGCATAACTCTTTTGCCTAGACCATGTTGCACCCATTCATGGTCGAATCAGTTCCACCTTCTTAGAAGCACCCTTAACCACATCCGGTCCAAACACAATCCTATTCACTGCCTTTTACCAACATGTAGACGACTTACTTGGGCTTCCATGCCTCAAATGGAGTCATCCCAATTCTTCTTTGATAGCTGTTGTTGTATAAGAACTCTACCAGATATAAGTAATCCTCCCAAGGTCCACCAAATTCTAAAATGCATGCTCTTAGTAAGTGTTTCAGGACACTATTGATCCCCTCAGTCTGCTCATATATTTGTTGATGGTAGGCAGTATTCATGTGCAGTTCTATAACTAATACCTTTTGCAAACCTCACCAAAATTCGCTCGTGAACAGCAAACTTAGGTCACTAATAGTAGTGTTAGGCACTCCGTGCTTTCTTCTATTACCTTCACATATATTTCTGCTAACTTCGACGCGGTCCTCTTAGTCCTACTGGAATGAAATGGGCACACTTCGTTAGTTTATTAACTATAACACATATGCCTTCATTCTCTGCCCTTGTCCTCGGCAACCCATCTATGAAGTCCATGGATGTTGAATCCCATTTCCACAATCGAACTTCAGATGGTTGTAGGAGCCTACTTGGCTTTTGATGTTATGCCTTTACCTACTGGCATGTAAGACATCTTCTCATATATTCTCCCACATCTTTCTTCATCCCCTCCCAAAAGAAACTCCTCTTCATATCTCGGTACATTTCCATACCTCCATAATGTATGGTAAGCTGCCAATGATAGCATTCATCCAATACTTTCTTTCGTAGTTCATCTGTACTTAGAACATACAACCAACCGTTCTTCTGAAGTCTGCCTTCTTTATCAACACTAAATCCCTTTTTCTCCATTGCTCCGATTCTTGGGTCCAAATTCCTTACTATGTCTGTGCAGAACTCATCTCTCTTCTACAGTTTAATTATTCTTTCTACAAGTGCAGGCCTGGCTTCTAAACATTCTAGCATTCTGGATGCACTGCTCTAACCTACACTAGACCGAAACTGCACATTACACACATGTAGATAAGATTTCTAAAACGGTCCATCCCTCTATTATAGCAAACACACAACTTCGCTGTTTCCAGCTTAAGGTATCAACTAATTTGTTGTAATTTCCTAGGGTATACTCTATCCTAAAATCATATGATGCTAAAAAATCCAACCACCTCTTCTGCCTTATGTTCCACTCGTTATGAGAGAATATATATCCTAGAGACTTGCGGTCAGCATATAACTCAAATCTCTCTCCTAAGAAATAATGTCTCCAAATATTCAATGCGAAGACAACTACTGCCAACTGCACATCATGCATTGGATACTGGACCTCATGGGGTCGCAATTACTTAGATGCATAAGCAATTACCCCACCCTTCTACCTCAATACTGCGCCTAACGTAAATCATGACTCATTAGCGTGTACGATCATACCACTATTCCCTTCTTGTATTACCAACACAGGTGCATTTGTCGATCTATAATTCAATTCCTAGAATACCTTCCCACACTCATGCGCCAAACAAATCGCTCACCCTTCCTTATCTGCTTCATCATTGGGACAACCATATGGGAGAAGTCCTTAATGACTCTCTGGTAATAGCTAGCCAATCCTAAGAAAATTTGCACCTCTATCACAGTCTCAGGTTTCTTCCACCCATTTACTGTGTCAACCTTTGAAGGTTCTATAGACAACCTTTTCTCTGAAATCACATGGACTAAGAACTTCACTTCCTTCCTCCAAAAATTGCACTATGAAAATTTCTCCCGCAACTTATGTTGTATCAACGTCTCTAGCACAAGTCTTAGGTGAACTACGCGTTCCTGCACATCCCTAGAGCATACCAAGATGTCCTCCCTGAACACTAGTACATGTTTATCCAGCTTAACTCGGAAGATCCTGTTCATCAAGTCTAAAGAGAATACAGGCGCATTAGTCAGCTCAAATGGCAAAAACAACAACTCGTATGAACCGTACCTTGTTCTAAATGCAATCACAGAAACACATCTCTCCATAACTCTCAATTGATGGAACCCTGTAGCTAAGTCCAACTTTGTAAACACCTTAGCTCCACTTAGCTAATAAAAAAGATCTTCAATTTTTGACAAAGGATACCTATTCTTAACCGTCCTTTCATTCAGCTTTTGATAGTCTATACATAGTCTCAACGGCCCATCAAATTTCCTCGCAAACACTGCTAATGCTCCCTAAGGCGAGCTACTTGGCCTTATAAAGCTCGTTCCTTCTAACCCTACTCACTGCTTCTTCAACTCCTCCATCTCCTTTAGAGGCATTGTACTTGGGGCTCGACTAAATGGTTCAGTCCTTGGTAAAAAATCTATTCAAAACTCCACCGCTCTTGGGGGTGGCAACCCCAAAACCTTTTCATACGCATCTCGAAACTCCTTCACTACACATATTGCTCCAAGTTCTTCTTCTTCTTCTAAAGTCAAAGAAAATAAAATACTCCTATGTAGTTGTACACATTCTTCCAAGACCATATACACTCTATCTCTTTGTTCAGATGGCTCTGAGTAATGATCCTTTCGATGCAGTGCACTCTTGCACTATACTTTTCCAAGCAGACCATACCTAGAACAACTCCAAAGCCTATAAAGTCAAACATGTAAGGGCCACAGGAAATCTGATACCCACCTAACACAATATCTAGGCCAATGCATCTCAATTCGAGAGTGGCATACCCGTCTATCGAATTTGCTATACGTATGGAAGTGACTAAATAAGTAGCCCTTAACCCAAGACCATCACAGAATTCTTTAATTATAAATGAATATATAACTCCATTATCAAACAGTACTTTGATAGAAATACAAGAGATCAAAGCCATACCTTCCAAGACTTTTCCTTTACCTCCTTCCTTAGACGATGGTCCTTCCTATAGTCCCTCTAAAGCATAAACCTATGCTATAAGCTCTGGGCGGTCCCTTTTCTAATTTTATGATTTTTCATACTTGAAGCACTTCATCTTCCCAAATTCCTTAGGCATACGGCACCTTGAAGCATAATGCCCCTTCTATCTGTAGTTAAAGCATACTACCTCTTTGTTAGCAACTCCACCCTTCTAATTCTGTGCTCCTTTCTTTCCTTTTGGATATAGCGTAAACTTCTTCTTATGCTCTGCCTTGGGTCTCGCCTATACCCTTCATTGCTCTTGGTACATCCCATCATACCTTCTAGCTATGTCAACTACAAACTCAAAAAGAGATGCTAGATTAGCCATCACCTAATGATCAAGACCTCGGTTTAGGCCCTTGATAAACTTCTCATTCTTCTTCATCGGAACATTGATGATCTCCCATCCATATATAGCCAATGAGTTGAATTTCTGGATATACCCCTCCCCTGTAAGGTAACCCTGCTAAAGACCAATAAACTCTCTCATCACCACAGTTTGTTAGGATTCTAATATAAATTACGCCTCAACCTCTCTTCAAACCGCTCCCAAGTAATCTCCTCCTCTAGTGTCTCAGCAGCTAATGTCTCTTGCCGGTCCAATGCATCTTCCTACAACTGTCTTGATCTCAACCTTCACTTTTCTGCATCATTCAATCCTAAGCCTCCAAATATGCGCTCACAACTTTGTAGCCAATTCAACACTTCTACTGTAGGCTCCTTAACTGTAAATTTCTTACCACCTAGATTTCCATAATCTTTATTCATCTTTGGTAAATCCCCTCTCACCATCGTATGTTTTGGCAGAACTACCTTCGATGCAGCCATTATCATTTGAGCCACGAACTATCTAAATGAGACATTTACATCCATGCCTGCCTCTTTTGCTGACGGGCTGTGCAGCTTCCTCTCCAACTGCCCTTGGAATTATCTCTTCATTCCCTCTATTAATCTGAATACTTTTAGCTCATTTTCTTACAACTGCTCCTTCTATTACAATTTTCCCACTCTTTAGATCCATCGTACTTCTTTTGTTAAGCAAGTCTTCATTAGAAATGAAGAGGTAGAATGTGGAATAACAATATAAGGATAGACATATCTTTCTATATATCAATATAGAAACATATAGTATGCTATATTTATTAGCACATCCCCTCCCTAGTGTGTTCATTTTACCCTAAGTACCCATGTCATCTTTTTTAGCTCTATTTTACCTATGTGTCCCTAACCTATGCTTTAATACCAAACTATAACATACCCACTTGAGACTCAAAAATAAACGCTGATGATGTTGCAGTCATCACCAAAATTATCTTCCATGGATGAAAGCGAGTTCAGTTCATTCTTTGAACATGGATAAAGTAAACATAACAGCTATATATTCTTCTTTACATTAAAAATTTTCTTTAACATTCTTTACATATTAAACCCAATAACATGCCCACGGAAGGGTCAAATATAATAGAAAATAAATATAGTATATAGTCAGGCCCACATATGATGATGCAGCCTGAACTCCTTAGTACCAAGGAAAAAAATCTTTAGTAGCTACCAAGCCTCCTACTCCATCTTCGATCTTCATACTATGGCCCTTATTTTTTACCTATCTATTCCCATAAACTCAGCCTACTTAAATAAGCACCCATGAATTTATGAGAAAATAATAACAAAAAAACGGATTAGACATAAAGTCTGGTTTGTATTTACTTACCCTAACGCAATCATAAATTGAAACCAAAGCGTACTGAATAGGTTGGGTTTACCCCTCGCAATTTGAATGTCAAGAATGGAACAATCAAAGTACTGATGCAGTTAATTCTTATCTATGTTTTCATCTTACGGTACCTAGTGCAGTCCCCATTAAATACCCAATTTAGTTCATTCTTTTATTTCATTAAAATTCTTTACTACTGCACATCCTGCACAGTCCCTATATGGACCCCATTTTATATTATTCTTTAATCTACCGAATGACTTTCTTATGCTCGCTACCTCACACTATGTGTCATTGTGTTCATAAATTAATTGTTAAATACTTTGCCCCACACATCTTTTTACTTCTTTTTTAAATATTTAATACTATGCCATGCACGAGTCTTATTATCCTTTGACTATTTAATTCGGTGCCCCCACACCTATCTTAATTGTCCTTCTTTTAAAGCATTTAATACTGCGCCCTGGATAGTATTTACTTAATTTCTTTTAACGATATAATACTGCACCAAGTATAGTTCTTATTCATTTCTCTTTATCAACTATAACACATATGCCTTCATTCTCCACCCTTGTCCTCAGCAACCCATCTATGAAGTCCATAGATACCGAATCCCATTTCCATAGTGGAACTTCTGAAGGCTGTCGGAGCCTAGTTGGCTTTTGATGTTATGCCTTTACCTGCTGGCATGTAAGACATCTTCTCATATACTCTCCCACATCATTCTTCATCCCCTCCCAAAAGAAACTCCTCTTCATGTCTTGCTACATTTATGTACTTCCAGGGTGTATGGTGAGCTTTCAATGATAGCAATCGTTCAATACTTTCTTTCGCAGCTCATCTATACTTGAACATACAACCTAACATTCTTCCAAAGTCTGCCTTCTTTATAAATAATGAATCTCTTTTGCTCCATTGTTCCGATTCATGAGTCCAAATTCCTTACTATGTATGTGCAGAACTCATCTCTCTTCTTGAGTTTAGCTATTCTTTCCACAAGTGCATGCCTGGCTTCTAAACATTCTAGCATTCTGGATGCACTGGTCGAACCTGTACTAGACCAAAACTACACATTACATGCATGCATATAAGATCTCTAAAACGATTCGTTCCTTTATTATAGAAAACACACAATTTTGCTGTTTCCGGCTTAAGGTATCAGCTAATTTATGGTAATTTCCTAGGGTATACTCTATCCCAAAATCATATGATGCTAAAAACTCCAATAACCTCTATTGCCTCATGTTTAACTCCTTTTGCGAGAACAGATATCCTAGAGACTTGTGGTCAGCATATAACTCAAATCTCTCCCCTAAGAAATAATTACTCCAAATCTTCAATGCAAAAACAACTACTGCCAACTCCACATCATGCATTGGATACAGAACTTCATGGGGTCGCAATTGCCTAGATGTATAAACAATTACCTGCCTTTCTACACCAATACTGCGGCTAAACTAAAACCTAACTCATTAGTGTATAAGATCATACCACCATTCCCTTCATGTATTACCAACATAGGAGCATTTTTCAATCTATAATTCAATTCTTAGAATGCCTTCTTACACTCCTGCGCTAAACAAACCACTCACCCTTCCTTATCAGCTTCGTCATCGGCATAACTATACGGGAGAAGTCCATAATGAATCTCTGATAATAGCCAACCAATCCTAAGAAACTTTGCACGACTATCACAGTCTTAGGTTTCTTCCACCCATTTACTGCATCAACCTTCAAGGGTTCTATAGACAACCCTTTTTTTGAAATGACATGGCCTAGAAACTTCACTTCCTTTAAAAATGACACTTTGAAAACTTCGCCTGCAACTTATGCTATATCAACGTCTCCAGCACAAGTCTTAGGTGAACTGCACATTCCTTCTCATCCTTAGAGTATAACAACATGTCCTCCATGAACACTAATACATATTTATCCCACTTAACTCGGAAGATCCTGTCCATCAAGTCTATAAAGAATACAGGTGCATTAGTCAGCTGAAATGGCTAAAACAACAACTCATATGAACCGTACCTTTTTCTAATGGCAGTCAAAGAAACACTTTGCTCCATAATTCTCAATTGATGGAACCCTGTAGCTAAGTCCAACTATGTAAACACCTTAGCTCCACTTAGCTAATCAAACAGATCATCAATTTTCGACAATGGATACTTATTCTTAACTGTCCTTTCATTCATCTTTTGATAGTCTATATATAGTCTCAACGACCCATCAAACTTCCTCACAAACACTATTGATGCTCCCTAAAGCGAGTTGCTTGGCCTTACAAAGCTCATTCCTTCTAACTCTACTCATTGCTTCTTTAACTCCTCCATCTCCTTTAAAAGCATTGTACTTGGAGGTCGACCAAATGCTTCAGTCCTTGGTAACAAATCTATTCAAAACTCCACCGCTCTCGGGGGTGGCAACACCGAAACCTATTCAAACACATCTCAGAACTCCTTCACTACACATACTGCTCCAAATTCTTCCTCTTACAAAGTCAAAGAAAATAGAATATTCCTATGCAATTCTTCACATTCTTCCAAGACCATATACAGTCTATCTCTGTGGTTCAGATGGCTCAGAGTAATGATCCTTTCGGTGTAGTGCACTCTTGCGCTATACTTCTCCAAGAAGTCCATCCCTAGAATAACTCCAAAGTCTATAAAGTCAAACACATAAGGGTCATAGGAAATCTGACACCCACCTACCATAATATCTAGGTCAGTGAATCTCAATCCGAGAGAGGCATAGCCTCCTATCAAATCTGCTATACGTATGGAAGTGACTAAATAGGTAGCCCATAACCTAAGTCCATCACACAATTCTTTAACTATAAATGAATATATAACTCCAATATCAAATAGTACTCTGATAGAAATACAAGAGATCAAAGACAGACCTTCCAAGACTTTTCCTTACCTCATTCCTTAGTAGATGGTCTTTCCTTTAGTCCCTCCAAAGCATAAACCTACGGTATAAGCTCTGGGCGGTCCATTTTCAAAATTTTATGATTTATCACACTTGAAGCACTTCATCTTCACAGATTCCTTAATGGAAAAGAACCTTGAAGCATAATGCCCCTTCTATCCATAGTTAAAGCATACCACCTCTGTGTTAGCAACTCCACCCTTCTCTTTCTATGCTTTTCTTACCTTTTGGATATAGGGTAAACTTCTTCTCATGCTCTGCACTAGGTCTCGCCTATACCCTTCTTTGCTCTTGGTACATCACATCATACCTTCTAGCCATTTTAACTACAAACTCAAAAAGAGATGCTAGATTATTCATCGCCTAACGATCAAGACCTCGCTTCGGGCCCCTGATAAACTTCTCATTCTTCTTCATCGATAAACCCCTCCATTGTAAGGTCACCCTGCTGAAGATAAATAAACTCTCTCAGTAGCACACTTTGTTGAGATTCTAATATAAACTGCGCCTCAAACCTCTCTTCAAAATGCTATCAAGTAATCTCCTCCTCTGCTGTCGCAACGACTACTATCTCCTACCAGCCCAATGCACCTTCATGCAACTATCTTAATCCCAACCTTCTCTTTTCTACCTCATTCAATCCTAAGCCTCCAAATATGTGCCCACAACTTTGCGGCCAATTCAACTCTTCTACTACAGGCTCCTTCACCGTAAATGCCTTCCCATCTAGATTTCCATAATCTTTATACATCTTTGGGAAATCCTCTCTCACCGCTATAGGTCTTGGCTGAAATTAACTTCGATGCGGCTTCCCTTATCATTTGAGCCATAAACTATCCAAATAAGACATTTACATCCATGCCTGCCTCATTTTCTGGCTGGTTGTGTGGCTTCATCTCCAACTGCCTTTGGAATTATCTCTTCATTCCCTCTATTAATCTAAATACTTTCAGCCCCTTTTCTTACACCTGCTCCTTAAATCCATCGTACTTCTTTTGCTAAGCAAGTCTTTATTAGATATGAAGAGATAGAATGAGGAAGAACAATATATGGATAGATATACAAGATATATATGCTATATTTATTAGCACATCCCCTCCCCAGAGTGTTCGTTTTACCCTAAGTACTCCTGTCATCTTTTTTTAGCTCTATTTTACCTAAGTGTCCCTAACCTATCCTCTAATACCAAACTGTAATATACCCACATGAGACTGAAAAATGAATGCTAATGCTGCCGCAGTCATTACCAGAATTATCTTCCATGGACGAAAGTGAGTTCAGTTTATTCTTTCAATACAGATAAACTAAACACAACAGCTATTTATTCTTCTTTACATTGAAAGTTGTCTTTAACATTCTTTACATATTAAACCAATAACATGCCCATGGAAGGGTCAAATATAATAGAAAATAAACATAGTATATATTCAGGCCCACATACGATGATGCATCATGAATTCCTTAGTACCAAGGAAAAAAAATCTTTAGGAGCTACCACGCCTCCTACTCCATCTTCGATCTTCATACTATGAACCTTACTTTTTACTTATCTATTCCTATAAACTTAGCCTACTTAAATGAGCACACATGAATTTGGATGAAAAACAATACCAAAAATACGAGTTAGACATAAAAGTATGGTTTGTATATACTTACCCTAACGCAATCATAAATTGATACCAAACCATACTAGATTGGTTTGGTTTAACCCTCGCAATTCGAACGTCAAGAGTGGAACATTCAAAGTACCGATGCAATCGATTCTTATTTATGTTTACATCTTACGGTACCTTAACTGGTCCCCATTCACTCCTGCACCCTCGGTGTGGTCCTAACTAAATAACCAATTTAGTTCATTCTTTTATTTCATTAAAATGCTTTACTACTGCACAGTCCCTACTTGGATCCCATTTTATATTATTCTTTAATCTACTGAACGACTTTCTTATGCTCTCTACTACACACTACGCATCGTTGTGTTCATAAATTAATTTTTAAATATTGTGCCCCACGTATCTTTTTACTTCTCCTTTAACTGTTTAATATTGTGCCTTACATGGGTCTTATTATCCTTTGACTATTTAATTCGGTGCCCCACACCTATCTTAATTGTCCTTCTTTTAAAGTATTTAATACTGCACCCTGGATAGTATTTACATAATTTCTTTTAACAATTTAATACCGCACTAAGTGTAGTTCTTATTCATTTCTCTTTATAATCTAATATTGTACCCTGCACAGTTGAATGCCTCACCTTCCCTAGGTGTGCATTCATGAATGCCTCTTCTAACCTTCCCAAGGTATGCATCCATGTTAAACATTTGTTTAACTTATAATGGAACTTCCTACCGGTCACTAAAAGTTGAATCTCTTTCCTCACCTTCCCAAAGTGTGCATTCGAGTGAGCATCCTCACTTAGCATCAATAGTCCTTCTAACTTTATTTCTAGCGTAGATCCATTCTATATACTAACTTGGCCTCTCCCTAAGTGCCACCTATATATCTTTTACTAGTTTTCATTTACTACTTCCCTTAGTAAAATACCAACCTGCCTAATGCTGAGTGCTTCCTACTTTTCTTATTAAAAGCACTCTTTCCAATTTTGTGCGTGCGACCCCTTCATATTACATGAAGTTCATATTTATAATTTAGGGCTACCGCCCCAATGCCATTACAAACAAATCTGACATTTATGACTAATTCTTTACACATGTGTTATCTTATTTGTCCTTCTTTTACTTTCCGTTATTTACAATGTTCTTGTTGTCTTCCTTTTCAGTAAAAGATTTGGATCCAGAATCCTTCTTCCCCAACACCCATTAATATATTTCCCATATATTTTATTTTCATGCACCCCCGTAGTTCCCCACTTGCTCTAGTACAGTATTTAGCCATTTTGGTCTATATTTCCTTACAAAATTCTAGTAAATATCTAGAAAATTTATGAACACTTATTCTAACCCGCTTAATCATTATTTGGACTTCTAATGGTGTTGTTATCCAGGATTTTAACCCTATAGAATCCAAAGGAAACCGAGAAGCAAGCATTCGTCTGGTTCAACCAACAGTGTAATGCAGCCAGTGCATGGATCGACATCAAAATAAGGTGACATGTTACGAAATTACATGGGAAACATCAGCAAGAGATAATAGATGCGATACAAAAGGAAAGGCTTGTAAATCCACTAAGTACAGGGATCGTCAGCGATCCATGCACTATGGATGCCAATGATCCATGCACTATGGACGCTGGCGATCCATGCCCTTTCGCCTGATCGCCATAAACTCCAGAGGACTTGTCACAGCCCGAGACATCTGAAAATCGACATCAATACGTCCATTGTATCAAATGCCGAACAATCCAATGCCGGAAAACCAGACCGTAAGGGAAAGAAGAAGGAGGTAGAAGAAGAGAAAAACAAAACAATATCAGAATCTCACAATCGCAGCGGAATAATATATAATAAATAACAATAGATTTTTATACAAAAGAATCTATAACTAAATAACACATTACATCATCAGAGTATATAAAAACAATAGCCAAATACTGGATAGCTGTAATAACTTGTCCTCACCCAAAAACAGACTATACAGCTCATACTACACATTGGAATATATATCAAGTTCGTGTGATATGTCTCCCCATCCAGCTTGCCTCCTGAGCTCCACATCACCCCATCTTATATCCTATAATACTCGGTCTGACCCGAGCTTATAGTAAAATAACACCCGAGTCAGTCTAGAAAACCAGCGTTAGAAAACACATTCAATTGAATTATCAAAGTTTTCAAAATCCTTTAAAAAATCAAAGGTATCTCGTAAGACCACGCCACAAATAAATATGTCGGGTTTTTACCTTACGATAACCAAACATTTCTTATCAAATCCTCTGATATTATAGTAGTGTCTATATATAAATACTTATTCAAATAGCCTAAATTGTTACATTCATTAAATTCTAGCATAATAGGTATACAAATAAGTCCAAAGGCACTTATTGGAGATTTGGGTTCCCATCAATGGCAGGGCTACTAGGGTACCTCCCGTCACAGTACGTGGTCTAGATCAATGTACCGAGGATCCCCCCAGATCCCTTGCAACAGAAGACAGGAGCTACGCCTTACTGGATAGCCCACACAACAGAATAAAAAGGGACATCTAGATAGGGATGACCTTACCCTAACTGGTTTCTAACCACTTAGCCTTGCTGCATGTAACAACCCGGTAATTGCATCAATTCATAATCGACATTTAAACGATTAATACTGTTGCATATTGCTGATTGAGGTTTCTAAATTGAATTAAAATTCTTTTATAAAGTGTTAAAAATATTGATGAGCTTTGAAAAATTAAATAGTGATCCATTTTTTTATTTTGGGCCGTGAAAATTAACAAAAGCAATTCCTCCATCTTTATTACTTCGGCCCATCCCCTTTTATTTCATTTTTTATTTTCGTTTGTAACCCTACACAAAAAAAAACCCGTCCCCTTTATTATTTTCAAGCCCTAGGTTAAAAATCGAACGAAAGAAGATTAATGGCGGCCTTATCTCGCTGTTCGCTCGTCTTCCCTCGGTTGCTCTGGCGTCGCGCGTCTCTGTGATGCTTCATTCGTCGACAAGGTGAGTGATAATTCGCTCACATCTAATTCATCTCGTGTTCGAATGATTATTTTTTGTTTGAATGTCGAAATTGTTGTGATGATTCCAATTCACCCACGGCTTTAGTTTTTGTGACTTCAATCACTTGATTTTGGGCATTGACTTGTGTAAGGTCGGCCTTGGCATTTTTGTGACAGTTGATTATGATTTCGTCCTTGATTTTTTTTGAATTCTTTTGCATTTGATGATGTTTGATCTATTCGATCTTCATGGTCATTACAGTGTTGATTTTGGGTAGTTCGATTTTTACCACTTCTTTGGCATTGATCTGATTGACTTTGGCCACTTGAATTTGTTTAAACTTGTTCTCTGGTTATCTCATTTCTCTGATGCATTCATTGGTTGTTAAATACTTAAACAACTGCTATTATTACTATTGGCACTGCTAACATATTTACAGTGCATACATGTTTTATCTGTGTTCATATCACCCTGTTGGCTTGTGATTTCATCGCGGCCTTGCTGTTTGAGTACATGTTGGGTTTGATGCATTTGTACTCCTTCATGATATTTCCAGATGTATGTTGCAGTCTTTAATGCTTTTGAAAAGCATGTTTCCAGGCTGCTATGGGAATTATTTCTCATGTTGTCGGTACTTTGGTTTTGTCTCAATGATGCAAAATGTTGTTTCATTTATTGATGTTAGTGTTGCATTGCTTCACTGCTCGATCCTGTATCACTATATGGTTTGTTGTTACACATGTTTATATGGGTACTGCCCATGTATTTTTCACTGTGTTCACATACTTGTTTGTTCATATAGCTCATTTTGCATTCCTTGTGCTCAAGTCTGATATTTTTGGAGGTGGCTCTGTCCTCTTTCATGTTGCATATCCTCTATTGCCTTGAGTAGTTGTCTGCATCACCATATATATGTTTTTACTTTGTGCATGTTGGATTTTTGGCATTGGTCTGTGTACACTTTTGTTGCCACTGTGTACACTTCTGTTGCCACAGTGTTCATTTATGGTTATTCAAAACCATTTCATTATTGAGGCTGTTACACTTTTCATTTGTTCCCATTTGCATACACGTTTATGCACTTTCTTCCTGTAGCTTGTGTTAGCTACAGATTCGACTTTGCTCTGAACTGCAGTTGAATCGAGTCATTGACTTTATCCTTTTTGCATTTTTTTTATGGCTTGGTGACTTTTATTATGTTGTCACTGCCTTGTATATCTGTTGTTCGCTGGGCCTTGCTCTGTTTTACCCTTGCTGCACTGCCCAGTTTATGTTGTTGGCATTGATTTGTGGCAATTAATTCACTTGCAATTCTTGAGCTTGGTGTCATATTTCCACTGTCCATATCATATTGGACTGTGATGTATTGCATTGGGTTTTTGAGTTTGGGACAGTGTTGTTCACTGCTTTGGGTTACCTGAGCATTGTTTTGACTGTCTTCTTTGTTTTGTGCTGTTACACTGTCTCCGTTCAAAAGTATTGTTGCATGGAGCTCTGTTGAATATTTGATTATTTGACCTTGTACACATATGTTGCCCCGGTGTTGAACCATAATTTATTTGGGTTTGACCTTGTGCCGGTTGTGTACATCATCACTGTAGTGGCAAGGCAGTGCACGCAAGCGTGAACTGCAGCCACACGGTATTCCTTGGGTACATCGTCACTGTCATGGCAAGGCAGTGCACGCAAGCGTGAACTGCAGCCACACGGTATTGGTTTTGGTGTTATTTCTTTTGCTTTTGATTTATGGATCTATTTCGTATTCCATATGTTGTAGTGGCGAGGCAGTATACGCGTGCGTATACTGCAGCCCTACTCGTGTTGACCTTTTAATTGATGTTCCAATTGTTTTGAATTGGTTCCCGTTATATTTACCGTTATCCGATTTCTTATTTAAGAATCAGATAGGTAAATTTATTTCTGTGACTGTCATCTATTCATTATTTAATTATTATTGCTTCTGTGCATTAATAACTGAGTTTGAATTAGACTGACCCGAGTATTATTTTCTTTTGAAATTTAATACTCGGGTCAGACCGAGTATTTTCAGGTTGTTGATATTCTGCTTTGGGATGCTGCTTGAGCTATGAAGACTTTTCATATCTTTTGGAGTTGTCGTGTCATTGTATAGGTTGATATGTATTCATGTATGTTAGTCGTTAATGTACTTGTATATATAACTTCTTGAGTCGACTGTTGTAGTTGTATCACATGTACCGTGTAAATGTATTGTAACTGACATCAGTTATTATATATGTATATGAGATTTTCTGTTTCATTTGTGTTCCGCATTCATATTATCTGTGTTATTAGTTTATATTTTGTCCTAGACTATTATAACCACTGTGTAGTAGCTTTGAGTTTGCATCGGCATGTCGGATTTCCTCTTGAAATGAAATGCACGTCTTTACTATCTGGCATATCGGTGCTCGCACAAGGCAATTACACGGATGGTCGCTCCTCAACAGCCTTATTCTCCGTGCTAGTTGACAGCACTACACCGTAGTGTTCTTGGCTAGCGTGGGTATAGAGGTGGGGCGTCACACTGCACCTTCCCTGTTTTAGCCATTCCCGGTTGATGAGGCTCGAGGCTACGCATTACCTTTTTAGCACACATACACTTAGAATGCTCATCGTCCCCGTGACGATGTTCTGATAGCATTCATCCATACAAGTCCGTTTCCGATCCAAACGTAACCGAAGGCTCTACTCCTACTACATCTATTTTGGAATCACCCTCAGGATTAGTAGCGATTAGCCCTTGCTCTTCACTGCTCCATCTTCGAATCCAATATCTTGTCTTCGTCACGAAAACTTTTAAACCGGATCGAAGTGGTTTTTGGGAAATTAATCCCGATCACAGCCTCTTCGAAATGATCAGCGCATTGGCTAATATTGATAGTCGGCTATTTAATTATCATATAACATCCACAAACAACCATTAGGCCTTAATAATTTTCCCAAATTATTTATTTCAAAATATCTTCGCAAGATATTTTTCTACACTTCAACTTTTTGAAAATAGTTTTCAAATCACTTTTGCTCTCGCAGAATAAATTCCCACCCAATTATTTTATTTCCACTGAAAATCGCCAAGTCTTAATACTTTAGATTTATAAATAATTCAAATCACTTTATTCAAAAATATATGCTTTAAAACACTTAAAATAAAAACTACTTAAAACACATTGTTTAAAATACTAGTTATGAAATTTTTTAATAATTTCTTATGTAAAACTTAAGCCAAAACTAATTTCAAAATAAACTACTAGATAGAGTATAAATATTTAATAACCGTCTTTTAAATCAATTACTAGTTAAAACTTTATAATACTCTACTTACATAATTTACTTAATAAATATTTACTTTTAAAAAAATTTAAACCACTAAATAATAATTTCTTTCTAAAACATCCTTTTAAAACCACTTTAAAACCTCTAACTTATACTAGGAAGTCTTTCTTTGAAAATATACTTGGCTTTTCAAGGGAAATTCACTTTCCATTCCAAATAGTCCATTTAATCAGTTAATAAATCCTTCTCGATTTATCCCAATTTAATTTACATCTCAAACCCGTAAATTTCTTTCCTGCACCTTTAAAAATAAAACCACTTTTTATTTTTAAAACACATTTCCATCTCCTTATAATCACTTCAAAAATATATACTTAAATTATTTACATTAAGGCTACTAAAATTACTTAAATGAAAATAATACTAAAGAAATTTATAAGAGTTTCTGAGTAAAACTTTAACAAAATTTCCTTTTCTCATTTTCCTTTAAATCACAGTTTCCAAAACACTAAATCAATTTCAAACCGATTTCCTGGTTTAAAATTCCCTTTAAAATTTATTACTCGATTTATCCAATTCCCAATAATTATTTACTTAAGAATTTTCTTTTCATTTCCTTTAAAAATCCTAACTTTATATTTTTTTCCACTTCTCAATGTACCCATATATATTCAGCCAAGCATATCATTCAATAATTTCAATCCCTAATATAATCAATATAATCTATCACAGATCATCAAATGAATCACATCGCTAAATATAAAATAAATTCAACGTTTTGAGGAATCCAGTTGGATCCCTCCAACCTGTTTCCCTGCATCCACAGATGTTAGCACAATAAAAAATAACAATCCCACTTAGAGGGTGATATCGCGGTATAAAGGGTCATCCGCTATTTTACATGGCGCATTGGGTCTCATCCGCTATATAATGCGGGAATCAATCACTCCAATATATATATACACACACATATATACACACACACTATTATATATAATATCACATCTAGTCTATTCAATCATTCAACCAATAGTTTAAATTTAAATCATAATCCAAATGAGTGAGATTAACTCATCTTTGCCCTTTAATTTCAATCCGATCCACCGGCCTATTTTCTTCATTATTTCAGACCTTGTATAAACATTATATAGTTTATTAATATTTGAATTAATCGAACAATTAATTTCCATTTAGTAAATTTAATTAACCAACAATTAAATTATATTGATAATTTCCCTTGTAAAAAAATCTTTTAGTAACAAAATAAATTAAATAAGTTAATAAAACGAGTTAATCACCTTGATACATTATTCTAAAATAACTCAGTAAATTTATAATGTGTATATGCATATTTATTTTATTTTATTTTTGAAACTACAAGTATTAAAAATAACTTATATAGATTTAAAAATCCAATCTTTACATAAACTTCCAACATTTTGTATCTCCTATTTTTTTTCCCTAAAATCATATATACAGACATTAAATTCAAAAAAAAAAAAATTCCTTTTTAACTTATATATCAAATTAATTATAGAGGTGTTTTATATAGAGCTGCAAGATATTTAGTTATCAATACTATTTTTCTTTTTCCTAGAATTAACAAAAACAGTGGTCTGTTTTACTAGTAAAACAACTTCTTTCCTTAATATATATATTTGTAAAGATAAAAAAACCCTGATTTTAACATTCCTGTTTTCAAAATTCACATTTATAATTTGCTGGTTTCAGAAAAAATAACCAACATTTTATAATCTATGCTAATATACCTCTACTCTGGAGAAACTCGCCCCACCCTGACGTCGAACAGCACCATACACCTAGTCACACTCGAGCCCTACCATCATCCTCCGACTACAGCTTCTCAAAGGCGAGCCCAAACCCATCACCTCTGCATGAACCGATGTGGCGGCACCCTAGAATCGATCTCTAAATCTCGAACACTTACACGGGATCCCCGTATGCGTGCGAGAGCTCGTACTTACCCTCCAACCTCGGCTGCGCCGCCAATGCAACGCAAACTGCTATGCTCCTCCTCCTTGCCGCGTCGAAGTCGCCACCCTCCTCACATGCCTCGTGACCTGGCTTCACGACGAAGTCGCCTTCCTCCTTTGCTCGAAAATTCGAGAAAAGAGGAGAGGCACTTCGATTTTGATCTGTACATTTATTTTATCTTCCTTTGGTTTGAATTTGCGAATGAATTTGAGAGGAGGGTTTCATTCGGCCCTTTTTTTAAGGCATACGAATTTGATTTTGATTTGAAAATTTTGCTCTGCCATTTTCAATTTTGATTTCATTTTTTTCTCTAAAGAAAACGCGTGTTCAAACTATCTTGCGTGCTTGACAAATGAAGGAAATGCAGATTTTTGCGTGGACAGGTGTTGGAATGAGTATGATATAGTGATACAAAAAGCTGATGTGAATTTTTTTGACTAATCAACTTATTTAAATTTAAATTCGAATCGTCTCGAAATCACCACTCAAATTCTAAATTCCTATCGAGGAGTGCCGCTAGGCGTTTATAATGTTATACCCCTATTACGAATACGATGGAAAAGGCTTCGAGGCCTAACTCGATCGTATGGAGAAGATAGCATTTTGGACTCGGTTATTATATAAAATTTTCAATATAAATTTTAACGTGTTTATCTATCGTACAATCACACGACAACTCCAAACGCTATGAAAATTGATATTCGATAATAAAACAAGATTTTAAAACTTCTATTATTTTCAGTATTATTAACATAAATCTTATAAGCCTTTAAATTATTTATCACAAGCTTGAAACTCCAGATTTCATAGTTTACCCAATTTCCTATAATTAAATTCAACTTTTAAATTATCCAATAAATAGCGATATTTGAAATTCAAGTTAAAATTTAACTCTTAAATATTTAAAATCAATTAAATATTCTAATTTCAAATATTCAGAAATTCCGGGTCGTCACATTCCTCCCCCTTGAAAGAATTTCGTCCCCGAAATTACTAGTTAAGAGGAATGGTCCATAACCCGTTAACTATTTCCCAATCCAAATAGTTCAACAACTTACCAACCATCTTTTTATAAAAGGCCCATTATCATTCTTACTAATTTTTTAAACTCTTCCATAGTTTCCAAACAACATTACTTACTTAACCATTTCAAATTTTAGTTTAAAACCAAATTTTAAATTATCAAAATTTCTCAAAATTTTTCTAACTCCCTAAATTTTCGAATTTTTTTTACCAGCGTCTCCTTTGCGCGTCTAGATCGGTACAACTACAAAATGCCTCTACGGGCACCCAGATTTCAAAAGCAAACGAAAAGCCAAGTGGCTAGATCAGAAAATCAACAAATTTCGTATGCCAATTTAAATACATACCTTTTTGTCGGGAAATTCAAATTTATCTTCTGAAATCAAAAACACTAATTTATCCTTGGCTTTTAAATACCCGTATACTACTTAGCAATAATATCCAATCACAGCATTGAAAATCATTTTATACATTTTTTTACAAAATTTCCAATATCTATTCCATTCAAGTCTGTACGATGTGCATATACCATCCGTACGCAATATCAAATCCGATCGCTCCCTCGATCGCACAATTTCACTTCCGAACTAGTATCATCCACCCGACTTCCTAGTGCAAACTCAGATCTGGTTTCTTGATAAGAAACCGTCATTCTTCTTGCATAGCCATATACCATGAAAAAGAATTTCCAGAATCAATCAACAATCCATATCCAGGGTTCGCTGTTGAAAATCAAGTGAAAAATCCAACTCGAATCGATATAACTATCTCGAAATTCTGTGCTCGAATCTGGATCAAATCTCTATGCGAATAAAAGAATATACGTACACCCTACATATTTATCTCAATTAATTTAGCTATATCAATTCTATTTTTATTCACATTTATTTTGATTCCTATTCACTTATCCACAACTATCATTTCACATACCTTTATTAAATCTTCACTCAAATCCTTATTCAATATATTTTCCCGACACAAATTTTACTTTAGAGTTTCACCTAAATTTTCTTAAGTTTGTATAAATATTTTATATAACTTCTTATTTTGATTCCCCCTTTATCGCTTAAGCTTTATATCCATTTTTATTCAATTTACAATTCAATTCTATTTGAATTTAGTTTATCTTAAATTCTGAATACTAAATTTTTATCAACTATCTTTCATTCATATCTAATCCATATCATTATTTTAAACTAGTTTCATTTATTAATTTATTACAAGTTCCAATGAATTCTAATTCCTAGAACTTTTGTTCCTTTAGTCCCAACCCGTACTAATTCTTCTACTTCACCTTATTTAACACAATTCAAATCCAATTCCAATATTCAGCTTGAATTTAATTAACTCATTAATTGGTTTACTTACTACTTTACTTTATTGTCACACTTACTTTAACATAACTCCTTATTCAAGTTGAATTTTTTTCCAACAAGTTTCAAATTTTATAAGTTGCAAACTTATTTATACTTCATAAACATTTTAAGAAGATTCTAGAGTCATTCAAACAATTACTCAACATTTCAAAAATCATTTTGAAATCAATTATATACATAATTCATTTTCATATCAAATTATCCTTTGAATTTTAAAACCAAATCCGGTTTTGCTTACAATTCCCAATTCAAAACATTCAAGTAGCAATTCCTCCCTTGGAAACTCGAAAATGAACATCGATGATGCTACGGTCATCACCGAAGTTATTTTCCAGCGACCGAAAAGAGTTTAGTGCTTTTACCTTCTTTAAAAACATTTTCAAATATTTTTAATTCCAAATCCCACCAGATTTCATCTCCAATTCAAAAAGATTTCCGAAATAATATCACCATTATTTCTCCAAAACCTTTGAAAACCATTTTCAAATCCAAAGGAATTAAAATTTCCTAAATTTTCAAACTTCAAAACCTTCCAATCTTTATTCAAATATTTCTCTGGAATTTCATTCTGTTTCAATTGTAAATCATATTTATAATTCACATTTAAAAGTCTTATTCTGTTATATAAATTTATTTCCTTGCTTTTAGTTATGGTTTTTAATTTCTTATTCAATTTCCACACAACGATGTTAATAATTTAATATTATCATTTCCTAGCAACCAAGCAACCATATATAACTATAATAATTTACGGAAAACCATTTCTTTCATATATAAAAAGTAATTTGGGCAAAATTATTTCATTTACCCTGTTTAAACAATACTATGTCGAATTGTTCTATTTAGGTGTTTAGAGATCCCTATCAATAACGTTAATTACTCGTATTGACCAGAATCCATAAACTACCCAACAAACCAATAAACTTAATGTAAAACAATTGCTTTTATTCACTAACAAATACACATTCATATCTCTTAATACACCCCAACTCATTCTAGAGCACTACGGACTCTATTTCTAATGAGTAATCCCCACCAGAGCCGAGGTTCTCGCTTAACCTTCAGCTCTGATACCAACTGTCACAGCCCGATTTTTCGACGTTTGAAAATCGACATCAATACATCCACTATATCAAATGCCGAATAATCGAATGTCGAAAAACCAGATCGTAAAGGAAATAAGAAGGAGGTAGAAGAAGAGAAAACAAAACAATATCAGAATCACACAATCACAGCGGAATAATATATAATAGATAACAACATATTTTTATATGAAAGTATCTTTAACTGAATAATACATTACATCATCACAGTACAATAAAACAACAGCCAAATACTGGACAGTTGTAACAACTTGTCCTTACCCAAAAACAGACTACACAGCTTATGCTGCACATTGAAATATATATCAAGTACGTGCGATAAGTCTCGCCATCCAGCTCGTCTCCTGAGCTCTACACCATCCCATCCTGTATCCTATAATACTCGGTCTGACCCGAGCATTATAGTAAAATAACACCCGAGTTAGTCTCGAAAACAAGCATGAGAAAACAAACTAAATTGAATTATCAAAGTTTTCAAAATCCTTTAAAAATCAAAGGTATCTCTAAAGACCACGCGACAAATAAACATGTCAGGTTTTTAACTTACGATAAACAAACATTTCTTATCAAATCATCTGATATTATAGTAGCTTCTGTATACAAATACTTATTCAATTAGCCAAAATAGTTACATTAATTAAATTCTAGCATAATAGGTATATAAACAAGTCCGTAGGCACTTATTGGAGATTTGGGTTTCCATCAATGGTAGGGCTACTGGGGTACCACCCGTCATAGTACGTGGTCTAGATCAACGTACCGAGGATCCCTTCGATCCCCTGCAACAAAAGATGAGATCTTCCCCTTACTGGATAGTCCGAATAAGATCACCCCGCGGTTCGGATCAGCAACCGCCCACATAGCCGAATAAAAAGGGACATCTAGACAGGGATGACCTTACCCTAATTGGTTACTAACCACTTAGCCTTGCTGCACCTCCCCTGTTTTAGCCATTCCCGGTTGATGAGGCTCGAGGCTATGCGTTACCTATTTAGCACATATACACTTAGAATGCTCATCATTCCCATGACGATGTTCTGATAGCATTCGTCCATACAAGTCTGTTCCTGGTCCGAAACGGAACTGAAGGCACTACTCCTACTACATCCATTTTGGAATCACCCTCAAGATTAGTAGCGATTAGCCCTTGCACTTCTCTGCTCCATCTTCGATCCAAGCTCTTGTCTTCCTCATGACAACGTTCAAACCAGATCAAAGTGGTTTTCGAGAAATTAATCTCGATCCCGGTCTCTTCGAAACGATCAACGCATTGGCCAATATTGATAGTCGGTTATTTGACTATCATATAACATCCACAAACAACCATCAGGCCTTAATAATTTTCCCAAATTATTTATTTAAAAATTTGTTCGCAAGATATTTTTCTACCCTTCAACCTTATGAAAATAGTTTTCAAATCACTATTTCTCTTGTAGAATAAGTTCCCACCCAATTGTTTTGTTTCCACTGAAAATCACCAAGTCTTAATACTTTAGATTTTTAAATAATTTAAATCACTTTATTCAAAAATATATACTTTAAAACACTTAAAATAAAAACTAATTAAAACACCTTATTTAAAATACTAGTTATGAAATTTTATAATAATTTATCATGTAAAACTTAAGCCAAAACTAATTTTAAAATAAACTACTAGATAGAGTATAAATATTTAACAACCATCTTTTAAATCAATTACTAGTTAAACCTTTAGAATACTTTACTTATATAATTAACTTAATAAATATTTACTTTAAAAAAAATTTAAACCACTAAATAATAATTTCTTTCTAAACCTCCTTTTAAAACCACTTTAAAACCTCTAACTTGTACTTGGAAGTCTTTCTTTGAAAATATACTTGGCTTTTTAGGGAAATACACTTTCCATTCCACATAGTCCATTTAATCGGTTAATAAATCCTTCTCGATTTATCCCAATTTAATTTCGTCTCAAACCCGTAAATTTCTTTCCCACGCCTTTAAAAATAAAACCACTTTTTATTTTTAAAACACATTTCCATCTCCTTATAATCACTTCAAAAATATATACTTAAATTATTTACATTAAGGCTACTAAAATTACTTAAATGAAAATAATAATTAAGAAATTTATAAGAGTTTCTGAGTAAAACTTAAACAAAATTTCCTTTTCTCATTTTCCGTTAAATCACAGTTTCCAAAACACTAAATCGATTTCAAACCGATTTCCTGGTTTAAAATTCCCTTTAAAATTTATTACTCGATTTATCCAATTCCCAATAATTATTTACTTAAGAATTTTCTTTTCATTTCCTTTAACAATCCAAACTTTATATATATATATTTTTTCCATTTCCCAATATACCCATATATATTCAGCCAAGCATGGCATTCAATAATTTCTATCCCCAATATAATCAATATAATCTATCACAGATTATCAAATGAATCACGTCGCTGAATATAAAATAAATTCAACGTTTTGAGGAATACAGTTGGATCCCTCCAACCTGTTTCCCTGCATCCACAGATGTTAGCACAATTAAAAATACCAATCCCACTTCGAGGGTGATATCGTGGTATAAAGGGTCATCCGCTATTATACGGGGCGCATAGGGTCTCATCCGCTACATAATGCAGGAATTAATCACTCCAATATATATACTATTATATATAATATCACATCCAGTCAATTCAATCATTCAATCAATAATTTAAATTTAAATGGTAATCCAAATGAGTGAGATTAACTCACCTTTTCCCTTTAATTTGCAATCTGATCCACTGGCCTGTTTTCTTCATAATTTTAGACCTTGTATAAACATTATATGGTTTATTAATATTTGAATGAATCGAATAATTAATTTCCATTCAGTAAATTTAGTTAACCAACAATTTAATTTGGATTGATAATTTCCCTTTTAAAAAAATCATTTAGTAACTAAAATAAATTTAATAAGTTAATAAAACGAGTTAATCACCTTGATACATTATTCTAAAATAATTCAGTAAATTTAAAATGTGTGTATGCATATTTATTTTATTTTATTTTTGAAACTACAAGTATTAAAAATAACTTATATAGATTTAAAAATCCAATCTTTACATAAACTTCCAATATTTCGAATCTCCTATTTTTTCCCCAAAATCTTATATACGGACATTAAATTCTAATAAAATAAAATTCCTTTTTAACCTATATATCAAATTAATTATAGAGGTGTTTAATATACAGCTGCAAGATATTTAGTTAACAATAATATTTTTCTTTTTCCTGGAATTAAAAAAAACAGCGGTCTGTTTTACTAGTAAAACAACTTCCTTCCTTAATATATATATTTGTAAAGATTAAAAAAAACCCTGATTTTAACATTCCTGTTTTCAAAATTCACATTTATACTTTACTGGTTTCAGAAAAAAGAATCAACATTTTATAATCTATGCTAATATACCTCTACTCTGGAGAAACTCGCCCCACCCAGACGTCGAACAGCACCATACACCTAGTCGCACTCGAGCCCTACCATCATCCTACGACTACAGCTTCTCGAAGGCGAGCCCAAACCCATCACCTCTGCACGAACCAATGTGGCGACACCCTGGAATCAATCTCTAAATCTAGAACACTTACACGAGATCCTCGTATGCGTGCGAGAGCTCGCACTTACCCTCCAACCTCGGCCGCCCCGCTAATGCAACATAAACTGTTATGCTCCTCCTCCTTGCCGCGTCGAAGTCGCCACCCTCCTCACGTGCCTCATGACCTGGCTTCGCGACGAAGTCGCCTTCCTTCTTTGCTCGAAAATTTGAGAAAAGAGGAGCGGCACTTCGAGTTCGATATGCACATTTATTTTATCTTCCTCTGGTTTGAATTTGCGAATGAATTTGAGAGGAGGGTTTCATTCAGACCATTTTTTGAGGCATACGAATTTGATTTTGATTTGAAACTTTTGTTCCGCCATTTTCGATTTTGATTCCATTTTTCTCTAAAGAAGACACGTGTTCAAACTATCTTGCGTGCTTGACAAATGGAGGAAATGCATATTTTTGCATGGACAGGTGTTGGAATGAGTATGATATAGTGATACAAAAAGCTGATGTGAAGTTTTTTGACTAATCAACTTATTTAAATTTGAATATTCTCGAAATCACCACTCAAATTCTGAATTCCTGTCGAGGCGTGCCGCTAGGCGTTTATAATGTTATACCCCTATTACGAATATGATGGAAAAGGCTTCAAGGCCTAACTTGATCGTATGGAGAGGATAACATTTTGGACTCAGTTATTATATTAAATTTTCGATATAAATTTCAATGCGTTTATCTATCGTACAATCACACGACAACTCCAAACGCTACGAAAATTGAAATTCGATAATAAAACTCCATTACGGGTCTAATAGAACTGGTTTCATCAAATTCCAAGACTGTGCTTCGGAAGGCTATTTTAAAACGTCCATTAAAACTTTATATTTTTAAAACTGAACAAAACACTTTTAAACTCGATTTTAAAACTTCTATTATTTTCATTATTATTAACATAAATCTTATAAGCCTTTAAAATATTTATAATAAGCTTGAAACTCCAGATTTCATATTTTACCCAATTTCCTGTAATTAAATTCAATTTTTAAATTATCCAATAAATAGCGATACTTGAAATTCAAGTTACAAATTAACTCTTAAATATTTGAAATCAATTAAGTATTCCAATCTCAAATATCCAAAAATTCCGGGTCGCTACATTCCTCCCCCCTTAAAAGAATTTCTTTCCTAAAATTACTAGTTAAGAGGAATGGTCCATAACCCTTTAACTATTTCCCAATCCGAATAGTTCAACAACTTACCAACCATCTTTTGATAAAAGGCCCATTATCATTCTTACTAATTTCCAAACTCTTCCATAGTTTCCAAACAACATTACTTACTTAACCATTTCAAATTTTAATTTCAAACCAAATTTTAAATTATCAAAATTTCTCAAAATTTTTCTAACTCCCTAAATTTTTGAAAAAATTTCGCCAGTGTCTCCTTTGCGCGGAAAGATCGGTACAACTACAAAATGCCTCTACGGGCCACCAGATTTCAAAAGAAAACGAAAAGCCAAGTGGCTAGATTAAAAAATTAACAAATTTCATATGCCAATTTAAATACAAATCTTTTTGTCGGGCAATTCAAATTTATCTTCTGAAATCAAAAATATCAATTTATTCTTTGCTTTTAAATACCCATATACTACTTAGCAATAATATCCAATCACAGCATTCAAAATCATTTTATACATTTTTTTACAAAATTTCCAATATCTATTCCATTCAAGTCTGTACGATGTACAAATACCATCCGTACGCAATATCAAATCTGATCGCTCCCTCGATCACACAATTTCACTTCCGAACTAGTATCATCCACCCGACTTCCTAGTGCGGACTCGGATCTGGTTTCTTGATCAGAAACCATCATTCTTCTTGCATATCCATTACCATGATCAAGAATTTCCAGAATCAATCAACAATCCATATCTAGGGTTCGTGGTCGAAAATCAAGCGAAAACTCCAAACTCGGATCGATATAACTATCTCGAAATTCTATGTTCGAATCTGGATTAAATAGCCATGCGAATAAAAGAATATACGTACACCCTACTTATTTATCTCAATTAATTTAGCTATATCAACTCTATTTTTATTCACATTTATTTTGATTCCCATTCACTTATCCATAATTATCATTTCACATACCGTTATTAAATCTTCACACAAATCCTTATTCAAAATATTTTCCCGACTCAAATTTTACTTCAGAGTTTCACCCAAATTTTCTTAAGTTTATATAAATATTTTATATAACTTCTTATTTTGATTCCCCCTTTATCACTTAAGCTTTGTTTCAATTTTTATTCAATTTACAATTCAATTCTATTTGAATTCAATTATCTTTAAATTCTGAATACTGAATTTTTATCAACTATCTTTCATTCATATCTAATCCATATCATTATTTTAAACAAGTTTCATTTACTATTTTATTACAAATTCCAATGAATTCTAATTCCCAGAACTTTTGTTCCTTTAGTCATAACCCGAACTAATTCTTCTACTTCACCTTATTTAACACAATTCAAATTCAATTCCAATGTTCAGCTTGAATTCCATTTACTTACTCCTTTAAATTAACTTCATTAATTTGTTTACTTACTACTTTACTTTATTGTCACACTTACTTTAACATAATTCCTTATTCAAGTTGAATTTTTTTCCAACAAGTTCCAAATTTTATAAGTTCCAAACTTATTTATACTTCATAAACATTTTAATAAGATTCCAGAGTCGTTTAAACAATTACTCAACATTTCAAAAATCATTTTGAAATCAATTATATACATAATTCATTTGCGTATCAAATTATCATTTGTATTTTAAAACCAAACCCAGTTTTGCGAGCAATTCCCAATTCAAAACATTCAGGTAGCAATTCCTCCCTTGGAAACTCGAAAATGAACATCGATGATGCTACGGTCATCACCGAAGTTATTTTCCAGCGACCGAAAAGAGTTTAGTGCTTTTACCTTCTTTAAAAACATTTTCAAATATTTTTAATTCCAAATCCCACAAGATTTCATCTCCAATTCAAAAAAACTTCCGAAATAATATCACTATTATTTCTCCAAAACCTTTGAAAACATTTTCAAATCCAAAGGAATTTAAATTTCCCAAATTTTCAAACTTCAAAACCTTCCAATCTTTATTCAAATATTTCTCTGGAATTTCATTCTATTTCAATTATAAATCATATTTATAATTCACATTTAAAAGTCTCATTCTGTTATATAAATTTATTTCCTGTTATAATATATGTATATTATGAAGTGAATATGCTTGTATATTGTTTTGTTTAGTCCCACGTCGTGGGATATGTTCAACCCTTAGTTCTGAAGCCTTTATATAAAGTAGGCTATGTAATGTAAATAGACAACTATTCTCTGAATGAGTAAAATTGTTCTCTCTCTAATGGCTTCCACTTTCTTATTTTTATAACACGTTATCAGCACGATCTCTAAACAAAAGGAAAATTTCAGATCTGATTATAAATCTTCAAAGCGGTAAGCCATTTCTGATATGATTACTCAAATCTTTCTGATCTCGTTTTATTAATTTTATTTCTTTTATATCTCATCTTATTATTGATCTAATTATTCAGATCTGAATCTATTTGCATATTTTATTTTATTTTTGTCCATGTATTTTAGATCTCGTTTTGTTATAGATTTAATTTTTCAGATTTCATTATATAAATATAATCTCATTGATCTTTCTCTATTAATCTTATCATTTTAGATCTCATTCCATTATTTGGTAAAAAAAGGGTTTTCATTTTGAAATTTTTTTGTTTGGATTTTAATTTGAATGAGAACTATAGAAATGATTTTGGCACATGATTTATATTTTTAGAAGAAATATTTCATTGTTTCTTAGAGAAACAAATATAAGGATAATAAGTATCTAGAAGACCGTATTAAGTTTATAAAAAGAATAGAAACCTGAAGTTCATATGTGCGAAGGTGAAAGATTAAAATTTTCATATGCTGAAATAAAGCCTTGAAAAAAAAAATAAACGAGCAATTCCAGAAGAAGATATTAATACGTCCAGACGACATGACATAAAAACAATATGTTGGAATAACATTACAAATATAGTAAAAGCTATTTCCACGAAGAGAAATAGTATTATGACTCTCATGTTCGAATACAATTATGAATAGTCCTCTTGTTTCATTGTGTTTATTTAATATTGGAGACCTGAAGTTCTCAAATAAAAATTATACATATAAGTTTGCATTCCAACAAAAAGGATTATATATGTGACGATCCGGAATCGGCCTTCGAAAATCGGCACCGAATACGACACTCGTATTCAAATGCCGCAGATCCAAATGTCGAATCTGGTTCGCCGGAGCTTATAACACATTAAGTACAACACAGCGGAAGAAAAAGAATAACATATATCATATATACATCATTGATACAACAGACGATACAATAGATATCATTATACATCAGAGATATGATACAAGATAATAGTAGCGGAAAAGAAAAGATAACACAGCAGCGGAACAAAAATCTCTAATATGGTCTTCAAGAAAGAACTCCAACATCGGTAATCTCCATCTCCAAATCACCAATCCAGCGATAGTTCAACTCTCAATAACGATGCACAAAGCTAAGCAAGTGCAGTCCCGATCCAAAGACGGAACTAGCTCCAGATAATCTACTAAACCTGACTATCTGAAAAACCCAACTCTAGACTGCCTGTGTGGGAAAATAGTGGGCACCCAGAGTTTAGGAAAGGAACAATAAACTCCAGGTCAGTCATGAGACTGGTATGAGAAAACAAAAACATTTGGTCTTTTTAAAACAAACTACAGAATTTAAATTTGAAAATCCGCAATGCTTTTTAGAAAATGAAACTACCATAAGGCCTCCCGCCACACACACAATGCAAACGCAGACTTGGAGGAGATTTCTCCTTATGATAGTCAAATATGCTTAATACGAGAAAATTTCTTTAATATTATTACTAGTGCATAGTGAAAAAGAAAAAATCTTTCGAAAGTATAATATAAATCCTAGCCCGCATAGGTACCATGATGCTATGCCTACTATAGCTGCCATGTTAAATGGCAGGTTCTTCAACTAAAACCGTACAAGGCACGTATTGGATGAATGGATTTCCAACAAATGGTCAGGCTAAGGAACTTCCTACTGCGACCACGCACCTCTGCCCAAAGCTTCGCCGACCGATCCTCTATCCTTTCCCTCCAGTCTGGTGAACTCCGGTTCGCAAATGACCCCCAAATCGACTCGAGAACGACATTGATACAACGACGCTCTTAAACCCTATTTCATCAAACCCAAACTTATTCGATCATAAAAAAAATTTCGTATTATTTTTCTAACGATCTACTCCACTTCCTCCCTCTCTAACATCAAGCTCGAGACTCGATTGTCCTTTGAACACTGGAAATTGATGTTTCTTCCAATTTGGTTCAAATTCGATTTATTCACTTTCCAACAATCTAAAAAGTCTGATTTATCCTTTAAAAATCATGTTTCTTGACGTGGATTTAGATCACAGAAATGAATCAAAGAATTGTAAAAATCTAAATTTACATATTCTTGAGTTTTACTGCTAATTCCTTCTTCCCAGGTCAAATGATTTTCAAATTTAACAAAAAAAATATTTTCAAATTTTGGTTTAAACTTAACAAACATATGTTGTTAAAGAATTATAGTCTAACAAAGATCAAACCAGAAGAAAATGAATTTTCTTTATACTCTGCACATTTTCAAAACAGAGATAGACTTTGATATTTCATTCACAAGCAAGCAGATTTTTAAACAAATAAACTTAGTTCAACAACATGCAAACATATTTATCATCAAGCTTCTAGTCATGCAATCAGGTTTTAGTTAAAACAAGTTAGAGTTTACTCACATGTCATATGCACAGAACAGAGAATAGGCCTGGGAAATTTCTGTTTTGAAAACTGGGAATTGATTTGGATCCTTTTTGATATCTTGCTTGTTTTTAATTTTGCTTTGCTCTGGTCACTGCATTGCCTTAAATTTCCTGAAGCTATTGCTTGTTCCAGAAAGTTGTTTTGAATTGCTCTTGAATTGTTTTGCTTTAAATCTTTGAGCTGCTATCTTTGTCTTTATTTATTTACAGAGGACACTGCACTTGACAAAATGAAGCCTATCCCAGGTAAAAGCTTTTGCATTCTATCTGAATTTGCTTTGAACTTGCATGCTTCAGATTTTAGAACTGGAAGAGGATGTTGCTTTTAACTTATGAATTGATATTTGCTTCAGTTTGAATAAAAAAAAATTTCTTCTGGTTTTAAAAACTGAGTTGTTTCTTGGTTTTGGTTTTGAACAGCTTTGATATTGAGAATTGTGGAGGCAAATCTTATTCTCAGATTTGCTAAGATAGCCATGATTACACATGGGAAAATGAAAAGCTTCTTAAAATTCCAAATTTGACTAATTTTAAAAAAAAATGATGATGCCATTTGTTCATATATATGTATGTAGATATGTATGATGTTGATGGATGTTTACATTTATTTGCATATACACATATACAATATTCTTATGTTTTTAAAAGAATTGTTCTCCCTTTTTTTTTGTAACATAAGACAAATTTGCACTATGTGTATCTCATATCTCTAATACTTGTAAATGTTTTTACATTTTAAATTATATTGTTTTTCAAAAGAAGATGTATTTTTAAATCTTTTTATCAAAACGAATAAATAAGTATGTAATTGAATTAAATCCTTTAAATAGCTTTTTGTAGAATTTATTTATATCAATCTTTATAAATTTTTTTAAGCAAATATTAAAAACTAATATATCTTTAAAAAAAAAATCAAATTTCTATTTAAAATCTAAAATTCTTTAAGTTTATTCTAAAAACCTCTAATTAATTCACAAATAATCCCACAATTAAATTTAAAAATTAAATTAATTATTGAATTATTTCGGCTAATATTCTAGGAATGTTACAATATATCAAAACTCAAATATATAAATTTGAGATGTAAAACTTTGAATTATTAGAAAAGCTAATTCAGATTATGGTAAATTCCAATTGCAATCAAACCTGAAGTTTGATAATGAAAATAAAGTGGCACTATTTAGGATCTAAAGTACTAAACAAAGACTTTATTTAAAGTAAAATTGGAACCTGAAGTTCTAAAAATATTTGCCAATGGTATTAACTACTAAACCAAATAAATGTATAGAAACTTGTTCACTACAGAAGTAGTGATAATAATATACTTAAAAAAAAGGTCTCCAAAAGAGATTTGTTGATATATTTGGTGCTTTTACTAAACCAAATAAATACGTATAAACATATCTACTCTCCTACTCTCTTTCTTTTTAATTAAAAATAAGGTATTCTAATAGAAAGTTTATTTCTTAATTTTTTTTACTTCTTCCATGCATCCAATCGCCTTTCACAAGGTAAAATATAATAGATCAAATATAATAGATCTGAAATAATCTTAAATCCCTAAATTTCTGAAATAACTTGTGTTGATTTGAAGATTTACATGTTTGTTTTGATATATTTGGTAAAGAATTATGAAGTTAGTTTTCTTATAAAAATACTAATAATTTGGATCTGAGATGTATAGTTATTTATGACTATGAATGATATGGATAGATTTGAGATGATAATTCTGTTTATTTAGAAATTCAGATTATTGGGAAATAAAATTTCACTTTAAGATATTTTAATTTTATTATTGAGTAATATTAAACCTAGATTTGAGATGAAATTGTGTTACTTTAAGTACTGTTTGTTCAATTGGTTCATATATATTTATAATGAAATTATTTTGCTGTGACAGTAGTTATATCCTAGACCGCGTAAAGGTTAATTGTAGTTATTTTTGTCATAAATGAATTAATTGCAAGTGTTATGGTAATAAATTAAATTATTTATTATCATAAATGCATTAAATGTGTTGATTATTGTAAATTAAATGACGTTGTATGTTTGTGTTTGGAATAAGAATAGACGCGTGATTTACTATTTGATGTATTTATTTTGACAAGTAATATTTTTTGTAATGGAAGAAATAGGTTTAACAACAACTTGAAGTTGTGCAAAGAAATTATTTTAATAGAAGTTGTATACCTCAAAGTCCAAGACCTGAAGTCTTGAATTATGAAAAGATTTCCAGATAAACTTTATAAGCTCGAATTCTTGTCATTATTTTTTTAATTTGTCAAAATGTACAAGTCTTGAATTAAGAATAGACTTTTATTCTGTAACAATGTGCTATAAAAAAAAGAAGTTTACACAGAATTTGAGAACCTGAAGTTCATAACAAATTAATGAACTTGAAGTTCATGAATTAGGAGCCCGAAGCTCTATTGAAATTATGTAAAATGATAAGGTTGTACTTCCTGAAGAAGTTAAAGAAAATTAATAAATAATCATATGAGAAAATGATGCTACATTCAAGAGATTACAAAAATCTCCAAATGAGTTATACCTTACCTTATATCTTTACATTTACATTATATTAACTAAATATCCTGAAGATATTATGTTATATGATATTTCAAACATTATTGGGTGTGTGCGTCTGTATTAATCTGTTGAAAAGATGTTTTAGATATTTATTTATATTTATATTGCAAAATCTAACATCCTAGAAGAGAAGTTATAAGAATTTTATTTTTGTTACATTACAATTCCTTAAAAGGAAACACTATATTCCCTGAAGGAATAACATATAATTTTATTTTGAAGCAATAACAATAATTTTTCAAAGAAAAAAGGATATTGTATGCCAATATTACACTCCAGAAGTAGTGGTTTTATCTCTTACATCTTACTTTCATTTGGTGAATCTAATTTTGTTACTGTATTTAAAGATTGATATGCCATTTCAAAGATAGTTACAACAAAAATCTCCAGTAGAGATATTTTATGCCACTGTAAAAGTAGTAATTATGTAATTTATATAAAATAAATATTGCATATTGATATGGAATTCCAATAATGCATATATATAGAAGAGATAAGTTCACTCCAGAAGTGATGATACTAAAATATCTCTAGAAGAGATTTATAAGTTTGAAAATGATAACATATCTCTAGAAAAGATTTGTTTATATATTTGGTAATTTTATTAAACCAAATAAATGCATCGAAATTTGATATTTGGGATATAATTAAGAAATAAGACTTAACAACTTTAAGTTGTGTGTATATTTTGCTCGAACCAGAAGTTCGATATGGTTCCAACCATTTGTTTTGAACATTATCATGCGGTTTTGACGGATTCACATTGACATTAATCTATAAATAGAAATCAATAGTTTGAATCCTTGCAATATTTTGTTTTAAAAATCACTAATTCAAAAGAGAAAGAATATGCAAAATTATAATATATATATATATGCAATACGTGGATGCACGTATATATCCATATATGTAAATATTTAGCTAACAACCTGAAGTTTGTTATGAGCTCATCATATAGATTATGTATGGATATTATTTAGTGATTTAAAATTCAGTCAACAGAAATGTTGAATGACCTGAAGTCGTGTATGTATTCAAATGATCTATATAATAAGTAAATTCGTCCAGTTCTCTATATCAATGAATGAGAACAAACTCTAATAAGCAATACCAATTGAGTGCATCTTATTAGCTAAAAAAAGAATTATCCTCCTATTATTAATATGTATGGTGTATTTGCTAATAGCAATATGATAATGGATCAAAATGAGAATCCAAAGATGATTATTATTTAATGTGACAATGTTTCTCAACATTGAGGGGGAGGATAAAGGGATACAAGTTCATTTTGATCATCAGTGTCAAATATTTTTTAACATGTATAATGATGCAAAATATTAGTTAACTTGAATAAATTATTAATAATATCCCTTGTAGACTTTCCTCAATATAGATTTGAATCCCCGAAGGATAAAAATGTGTAAACCACATCTGAAATATGGTACAAAAATCAGTTTGAAATACTTTTGGAGTTAGTAATAAAGATGCCAAATAAAAGAGGTGAGTGTTCTTGAAGAAACACTTAAGGGTCTTTTGAAGAGACTAATGACATGATTGTCAAATAACCCTAGAAAGTGGTTTAGGTACCTAAAACATGATAATTAAAGAGATCGCAATAAATCATGTATAGAACTGACAATAAATAATCATCGATGATAAATTTGTAAATAATAAAGCGCTTATGTTTATAAATAGATTAAAAATCTTGAATTAAGGGAAAACATGACTGGCCATCATGAATCCTTTACTAATAGAAAAATATGGACATGCAGTCTGCAAAGTAGCAAAAGTGCTTGAAACAATTAATATACCCCGAAGGTATAAATATGGTAAAAATCATATTAATGATTAAGTATACAAATTCCTAAAGAATATAAACAACTTTTATGGTTATAAAGAATGAAAAAACAAGGAGCGTAGGTTACAACTTCTTCTAAGTATTGTTGTAATGAAAATCTTGATATACTTCAAGATGAGTAGATTACTTCCTGCTTTCTAGTAACGTTGTAATGAAATTTTTAATATTCATCAAAGATGTATAGTTGCTATACGCAAAACTAATTTGAAGCGCAAAAATGAAAGCTCATGAAGTGTTTTACACAAAAGTAGCATACAAAGTGCATAAAATGCAAACCATATTTGGAAGAAACAATCTTGGAAAATTTGATTGTATCAAAAGAAACTATTAATAAATTGTATTATTAATGAGATTCATATTTATAGATCCAGAAGTATCTATAACCAATTTGAGTTATCGAAAGACAAATATGAATTCAGAGGAAAATTTTAAATCAGGGGGAGCATCCACAAGTATTTTATAATGCACTCTTTTTCCTTAACTAAAATTTTTCCCACTGGGTTTTTATTAGTAAGGTTTTAATGAGGCATTATCTGGATCCAGAAGTATCAACTCCCCAGTAACATTTGAAAATATGTTACAATGTACTCTTTTTCCTTATTTAAGATTTTTCCCACTAGGTTTTTCTTACTAAGGTTTTAATGAGGCATTATCTTGATCTAAAAGAATAAAACGTCTTTTCAAGAAATATCATCTTAAATATGTTATTTAAGTTACATTATATTTTTATCCTTGACTAAGCTTTTTTCCCATTGGGTTTTCCTTTGTAAGGTTTTTAATGAAGTATTAAATTGATCCAGAAGTATCAAACTCTATTTGATGCAGTACATTATTGAAATATGACATACTATATTGTACTCTTTTTCCTTCACTAAGATTTTTCCCATAGGGTTTTACTTAGTGAGGTTTTAATGAGGCATTAGTTTGATCCGAAAGTATCAAGCTACATTTAAAGAAACAAGAAATTAAAATATGTCATTGTACTCTTTTTCCTTCACTAAGATTTTTTCCATTGGGTTTTTCTTGGTAAGGTTTTAATGAGGCATTATTTTGATTCCGAAGTATCAAACTCTTTAAAAGGAATATCATTGTATGATATCTATCATTTCAAGTTGCACTCTTTTCCTTGTTCATGGTTTTTCCATTAGGTTTTTCAAACAGAGGTTTTTAATGAGGCAACAGAAAATATCTATATCGACTGAATCGATAAATGCAAGCAAGATAATAATGAGGGTGAGCGATCGTCGTACACGTTTCGTAATGGAAAATTTCAAATTATTTGAGCATTCAAGATTTTAAAGACGCTTATTCAAGGGGGAGTTTTATAATATATGTATATTATGAAGTGAATATGCATGTATATTATTTTGTTTAGTCCCACATTGTGGGATAAGTTCAACCATTAGTTCTGAAGCCTTTATATAAAGTAGGCTATGTAATGTAAATAGACAACTAAACTCTGAATGAATAAAATTATTCTCTCTCTAATGGCTTCCACTTTCTTAATACACTCAAACTCATTCTAGAGTACTACGGACTCTATTTCTAATGAGTAATCCCCACCAGAGTCAAGGTTCTCGCTTAACCTTAAGCTCTGATACAAACTGTCACAGCATGATTTTTCAAAGTTCGAAAATCGACATCAATACATTCACTATATCAAATGCCGAATAATCGACTGCCGAAAAACCAGACCGTAAGGGAAAGAAGAAGGAGGTAGAAGAAGAGAAAAACAAAACAATATCAGAATCTCATAATCGCAGCGGAATAATATATAATAGATAACAACATATTTTTATACAAAAGTATCTGTAACTGAACAATACATTACATCATCAGAGTACATACAAACAACAGCCAAATACTGGACAGTTGTAACAACTTTTCCTCACCCAAAAACAGACTATACAGCTTATGCTGCACATCGAAATATATATCAAGTACGTGCGATAAGTCTCGCCATCCAACTCATCTCCTGAGCTCCACAGCATCCCATCCTGTATCCTATAATACTCGGTCTGACCCGAGCATTATAGTAAAATAACACCCGAGTCAGTCTGGAAAACCAGCATGAAAAAACACACTCAGTTGAATTATCAAAGTTTTCAAAATCCTTTAAAAAATCAAAGGCATCTCATAAGACCATGCCACAAATAAACATGTCGGGTTTTTACCTTACGATAACCAAACATTTCTTATCAAATTCTCTGATATTATAGTAGTTTCTATATACAAATACTTATTCAAATAGCGAAAATTGTTATATTCGTTAAATTCCAGCATAATAGGTATATAAACATGTCCGTAGGCACTTATTAGAGATTTGGGTTTCCATCAATGGTAGGGCTACTGGGGTACCGCCCGTCATAGTACGTGGTCTAGATCAACGTACCGAGGATCCCTTCGATCCCCTGCAACAAAAGACCGGATCTTCCCCTTACTGGATAGTCCGAATAAGATCACCCTGCGGTTGGGATCAGTAACCGCCCACACAACCGAATAAAAAGGGACATCTAGACAGGGATGACCTTACCCTAATTGGTTACTAACCACTTAGCCTTGCTGCACCTCCCCTGTTTTAGCCATTCCCGGTTGATGAGGCTCAAGGCTATGCGTTACCTTTTTAGCACACATACACTTAGAATGCTCATCGTCACCCTAACGATGTTCTGATAGCATTCGTCCATACAAGTCTATTTTCGGTCCGAACGGAACCGAAGACACTACTCCTACTACATCCATTTTGTAATCACCCTCAGGATTAGTAGCGATTAGCCCTTGGACTTCTCTGCTCCATCTTTGACTCCAAGCTCTTGTCTTCCTCATGAAAACATTCAAACCGGATGGAAGTGGTTTTCGGGAAATTAATCTCGATCCCGGCCTCTTCGAAATGATCAGCGCATTAGTTAATATTGATAGTCGGTTATTTAACTATCATATAACATCCACAAACAACCATCAGGCCTTAATAATTTTCCCAAATTATTTATTTCAAAATTTCTTCGCAAGTTATTTTTCTACCCTTAAGCCTTCTAAAAATAGTTTTCAAATCATTTTTTCTCTCGCAGAATAAATTCCCACCCAATTGTTTTATTTCCACTGAAAATCACCAAGTCTTAATACTTTAGATTTTTAAATAATTTAAATCACTTTATTCAAAAATATATACTTTAAAACACTTAAAATAAAAACTAATTAAAACACTTTATTTAAAATACTAGTTATGAAATTTTATAATAATTTCTCATGTAAAACTTAAGCCAAAACTAATTTTAAAATAAACTACTAGATAGAGTATAAATATTTAATAACCATCTTTTAAATTAATTACTAGTTAAACCTTTAGAATACTTTACTTATATAATTAGCTTAATAAATATTTACTTTTAAAAAATTTTAAACCACTAAATAATGATTTCTTTCTAAAACATCCTTTTAAAACCACTTTAAAACCTCTAACTTATATTTGGAAGTCTTTCTTTGAAAATATACTTGGCTTTTCAGGGAAATACACTTTCCATTCCAAATAGTCCATTTAATCGTTTAATAAATCCTTCTCGATTTATCCCAATTTAATTTACGTCTCAAACCCGTAAATTTCTTTCCCACACCTTTAAAAATAAAACCACTTTTTATTTTTAAAACACATTTCCATCTCCTTATAATCACTTCAAAAATGTATACTTAAATTATTTACATTATGGCTACTAAAATTACATAAATAAAAATAATACTTAAGAAATTCATAAGAGTTTCTGAGTAAAACTTAAACAAAATTTCCTTTTCTCATTTTCCTTTAAATCACAGTTTCCAAAACACTAAATCGATTTCAAACCGATCTCCTGGTTTTAAATTTCCTTTAAAATTTATAACTTGATTTATCCAATTCCCAATAATTATTTACTTAAGAATTTTCTTTTAATTTCCTTTAAAAAGCCAAACTATTTATATATATTTTTTCCATTTCTAAATATACCCATATATATTCAGCCAAGCATAGCATTCAATAATTTCAATCCCCAATATAATCAATATAATCTATCATGGATCATCAAATGAATCACATCGCTGAATATGAAATAAATTCAACATTTTGAGGAATTCAGTTGGATCCCTCCAACCTGTGTCCCTGCATCCACAGATGTTTGCACAATAAAAAATACCAATCCCACTTCGAGGAGGATATCGCGGTATATAGGGTCATCCGCTATTATGCGAGGCGCATAGGGTCTCATCCGCTATATAACGTGGGAATCAATCACTCCAATATATATACACACTATTATATATAATATCACATCCAGTCAATTCAATCATTCAACAAATAATTTAAATTTAACTATTTAAATTTAAATGGTAATCCAAATGAGTGAGATTAACTCACATTTGCCCTTTAATTTGAAATCTGATCCACCGGTGTAACGTCCCGCCTTTTTTTGTACGCTTTTAATCGACGATAAACCACACACGTTACACTTAAACCATACAGAAGTGCAGATTGTTATGGGGTAAACAAGAAAAAGCAGAGAAAGATAAAAAAATAAAATAGAATCTTGCAGCGAAACGATAAAATATAATAATCAAATAAACAGTTCATGAAGCTGTTTCACAAAATATTCGATTATACTTATCAATACATATCGGAGTTACACATAACAATAAATAACAATGCAGCAGAAATAAATGGTGTAGTGGAAATACTATAATAAATAGTAATAAATCTTCGTCTTCGTCCTCCAGAATACGGTCTTCCAAATCCTGAAATGCTCAGGCTAATCCGAGCGAATTGAAAAGAAAAAACACTCGAGTCAGAACTAAAAGATCTTATGTAAGTTAAATCAACAAGAATAAATATGAGTGCAATAACTTAAGAGATGCTCGCGATTTATATCTTCTAAGGATCCGTTAAACTATTTACTATGTAGTAATATTTCGCTATTATAATAGTGTCTAATTGTAAAATAAACCTACTTTTAAATAGCGTTAAGGAGTGACTCAATATTCCCCTTAACACGTAATAGTGCCAATAGTCTATACAGTACCGTAATACCTCCTGATCGGGTGGCTACCAGAGGATACTCCATAGGTACGACACAAATCAAACTCGTACAGGGCACGCGATGGTAGATGACACGGCACAACTAGGCAATGCAAGGGTAGTATACCAATTATGCATCCGGACCGGTGGTAGCGCGTAGCAGCTACAACCGCCCACCTCGAACAACACCCTAAAATCAAATAGTAAAGGTGGCCACCGAATAAATCCAAAGTCAGAGTATAGTATCGAAGGGATGTGTCCGATAAAAGGTGCTACCTTCTTAGCCCGTTAATCGCTCCTGTTTTAGCCACCTTATGCCAACTCATGGGAGTCGGGTTCACGTATTTACCTTAAAGGAAACGCCGCCACCACCTACTTCATTCTGGAATCTCCACCGCGTACACGGTTGTTAAAGTGGTTTTCGAAGTTGGCAGAGAGTATGAAAACTTCCGATCCCGGTCTCTTCTACAACCAAACATTATTATAACACCGCGGTCATTTGAAAATAGTTTATACTTTAAAACCAGAATATAATATCCATTTCAAAACCATATAAATACGATATCATTTTCGTTTTAAAAACCCAAATCATTTTGATATCATTTTCATTTCAAAATATATCCTTTTCCAATATCATAGCACTTCCCAAATCTATATACCTTGAAACCAAAAATTTGAATTTATAACACTTTTAAAACATAATACTTTGAAATTCATAACTTTGAAACATTTCAATTTCGATAAAACATCTCAATTTCGATATTTTTCAAGGCTTTAATATTTCAAAATTCCAAAACTAAATTTGATAATTTGGATTCAAAAATCAAATCTTCTATTATTTAGTTTTAAATATTTTACGTAATAAATCCATTTTCATTTAAACAAAACTCAAATTTCGAATAACTAAATATTTTCTTCAATTCATTTATACTTGAAATAATCAGTTAATTCATCTAGACCCAAAAATCAAGTTATAATAATTATACCTTTTGGCATTTCCAATTTAATAAATTTGACATCAACCTTTTGGAGTTTAATTCTTAAATAAATTCAATTTCAAATAAATCTCCCATTTATCTCCCAACCTTAATTTATTTAAATCATTATACACTCTATATTAAAATAAAATTTAAACACTTGCTCACATTTATTTTAATAAAAATCAAACTCTATTATTAAACTTAATTTTTATTTAACAAACTTATTCATAGCTTAAATTCAAGCATTTTACTATATATAAAAATAATATTTACATAATATCAAAAATCAATATTCATTAAACCATATTTTATAAATTAATCAAACTTATTATTGCGCTTATTTTATATTGCAAAGCATATTTATATATAGCTAAAATCAATAATAAATTTGACGTTTATATAACATCTAAAAATCAATATTTATATAACCTATATATTTCTCTACATAACCATAGAAAATCATTTCAAAATAATTTTATATATATAGACCGCGCTGTCTGTAACGACCCAAAATTTTATTTAATTAAAATTTGGATATTTAATTAATTTTAAATCTTAAAAAGTGAATTTATAAGTCGAATAAATTTTATTTCGAATATTGGATTTAATTGATTAAATCAATAATTTAATATGTTAAATTACGGAAATAATTGAAAATTGAGTTAAATATGATTGAAAATGATTTGTAATATTTTATTTTTATCATATTGAAGTTAGAATGATATTTTAGAACTTTTAAAATCGAATTAAAAGTTTATTTGTGAAAATTGAATATTTTAATATTTAATCGACTAGTGAAAATAGCCAATTTTCGAACAGTTTCAGAATTGGACGAAACTAGTTCTATTGGATCCGTAATAGTTAGTTATTACCGGATTTCAATTTTCGTGTCAATCGGAGTTATCGTTTGATCGTGGCAGCTCGAAACGCATCGAAATATTTTTAATTTTAATTTGGCGAGTTAAAATAGCCATTTTTCAAAAAGTCTCGGATTTCGACGAAACCTGTTTCATCGGATCCGTAATGTGATATTATTGTAAGGTTTCAAATTTCGTGTCAATTGGATTTACCGTTTGTCCGGTACAAATTAAAACGCCTAGAAAATCGTTTAAATCGGTTTAATTTAAATCGAACGTTTATAGCCATAACTCGCACAGATGTCCGAATTAGCTTTCGAAACCTGTTCCATTGTGTCCGGAACGCGGGATAAACCCTAGAAACGTCAGTTTCGGCGCGTAAATCGGAGTTCGGAATTCCCGGATGAATAGTGATTGAAAAATTCTCTATAAATAGCCCCTCACTCAAAAAAAAAAGTATAAACCCTAGCCGCCAGTCAGCTATTCAATGGCCGAAATTGTCTCCCTTTCTCCTCTTAATCTCTCTCGATCCAAACACTTTTAGCCTTCGATTCCTAAATGAAACTTGTAGAGCTTCGCAAGATCTTTGCATCCATACGGTTATGATCTAGAATCACGTGATGATGGGGGTGATTTTGGGCAGCGTTTGCCTCGACTTCGCGCGCGTGTTTTGAAGAGATGGGGGGGCCGAGCTCTGAGCTATTCACGGCGAGTGTGGAGGTGGCCAGGGGCTTTCGAATGGAAGTTGCTGATCATGCTAGATATCGACGTGGTGGTTGCAATATGAAACCCTAATTTGATGGAGTGGGTTGCGTGCGTCGTGTTTACCTGTAGATGGAGAACGAGAGGGAGAAGGGGGGGGGGTGCGCACGGTCCAGATGGCGGGGGATTTGAAATCAACGGCCACGATCTTGAGTTAGGTTATAAAAGAAAATAAATTGTTGTAATTTAGTTATAAAAATTCGTATAATCTTTAAAAAATCATATCTTTTTCATACGAGGTCGAAAACGCGCGAAACCAGTTGCGTTGGAATCGTATGGACGAGCACTACGTGATGAAATTGGATTGGAGTCGTTTGGAGATAGTGAAAATTTCGGGTAAAATTAAACGTCCGTTTAATTTTATTCGAAATAAATCGCTAAAACGAAATTGAAATCAAGGTGAGAACTTCTCACTCAATCGAATCAGTTTCGATTTTTGTTTTAAATAGTTAGATTTAAAATATTTGAATGCATGTTTGAATGATTATTGTTATCTATTGATTGTTAAAATAGACATTATGCGCCGTTAGTAAGCGGATGTTATTTATTAAAAACATATACCGCGAATATTTCATAAACAGTGAAATTGGTATTATATATAATAGCAATATATATATATATATATATATATATATTAGCATATGTATATATTGGAGTTATTGATTTCCCGCATTTGTTTAGCGGATGAGACCCTATTGCGCCGTCTATTAAGCGGATAATATTTTAAAATCCCATATACCGCGATAATTCCGTACTGGAGCGGAATTGGTATTGTGCTAATGTTTGTGGATGCAGGAAAACAGGTTGGAGGGATCCAACTGGATTCCTCAACAGTATTTATTTGATTTCAGATATTTTGATATTTGATGGATTATCATATCGATATATGATATTGTTGTTGTCGTGATTGGCTATTTGGTATGTAGCATCATTGGACCAAATTTTGGAATTTTAAAAGGATTTCAAAGTGATTTTTGAAAGTGTACGTTTATAAAATATTTTTCGGAATTTATCCATTTTAAATAAATAAACGTATAATTTTTAATGTTATAAAAATTATGATTTTTGAGAAATATAGTTAAAGGTTGATTTTTGAAAATATGAGGTTAATGATTTTATAAAATAGTTTAATCGGGATTTTTGAATTTATTATGAAAAGTTGAAAATATAGGATTTATAAAATTTAATTATTTTATGAATCAAAATGGTGAAATTATAAAGGAGATTAAAGATGTTTTAAAATAATAGTATAAATTGATTTTATAAAGGATTTATAAATTGATATTTATAAATTAAAACGTTTGAATTATAAACGAGTTTTATAAGTGTTTGAATGAAGTGAAAATAGATTGCATAAGTGAATGGAATTTATAAAATTATAAATGGTGAAGTTATAAGTGAAATTTATAAATAATAAGATTTATAAATTTCGTGAAGTTATTGAAAGAATGGTTTTGGATAAATAATTGAATCTTATAAGTTATACGATTTATAATTTAGAAAGTCTTAAAAAGAACGATTTTGTAAAATAATCGTTTTATAAGCATTTAACTTATAATGTGAACTTTTGGTTTATAATTGAGTTATAAATCGAATAGGTTAATAAAGGAATTTATCAACGTTGTTTTATAAATTCGCAAATGACTTATTTTGATAAGAAAATTGTTGAAACCTATTAATGGAGTTATATTCACATTTTTGACTGTGAATAATCCTTTAAAATGAAATGTATAAAAGGATGAAATGTGTTAACGTAGTATATTCACGTTTTTGAATAGTGAATAATATGTTAAAGAAAATGTTTAGATTTGATGTTTTAAATAGAAATTAAAACGATCTAACGATGTTTTAAATGTGTTGAGATTCGAAACCATAGATTTCAACATCTATTGTTGAAATAGACGTTTTCGAGAAATAGAAGGAAATAGTGGATTATAACACTGTTGTTATAGTAAATGATTTCCGAAAGGAAATGTTTTGTATAGTATTGGGATTTATATATCTATTTTAATTTCGAATCCCTATACTAGTGATTTTGGGACGTCGTAACGATGTTTTACGTAACATTCGTTTTGGCCCAAATAAATATGTTAAGAGAATGATTTCCTTAAAGAATGAAATATATACTTAATCTCGATTTAAGTATATTGAATATTTTCTAAGTATTGAAAATAAATAAAATTTGTGAATTACTTATGAATAAATAAGTATGGAAATGTTTTCTAATATTTCATTGAATATTATGAGAATTTATCTTTTTGAAGATAAATTGAAATGGATAATTGAAATCGTATATGCATGGATATTTTGGAATGAAAATTCACTATGGAATTTATGAATAAAAAGGGGAACTTGTTTAAAAATAAATATTAATTTATTTTTGAAGTATTGAAAATAATATATCTTGTAAGGATATTTTGGAAAATAAATAATTTGCAAAATTATTTGGAAACTGGTGATGTTGTGCATATCCATTGATAGTTCAATAACCAACTATCAATATTTCCCTTTGAATGGGTAATTGATGTGATTTGTTTGAATTTGAATGCCACACTTATTTTTGAATAAGCGCTCACTATTCGGGTTAACCGGGAAAGGACCATGGGGTCGTATAACCCATTTCGAATATGTGATACGTCGTTATGAATTGCATTTGATGACCGGTGTTGAAGACCGGGTATTTGCGAAAGCGATAGGATGACCTATCGATTGTCTCTGCACTGGGTAGTTCCTGGTATAGAGATTCCTAAGTGATGGGAAATTCGATCGGGATTGTGATTACCCGGATTGCAAGGGCTTCGTAAGAAGTGCCTTCGGTTCTGTTCGAGCCCGGAACAGACTTGCATGGATAGTATGTCTGACATTACAAATTGAGATATAAAGCCGATTTCTTTCAAATATATTTCTGTTGGTGGCGGAGAATTTATTCTCTTAGCTTAACACCATTCTCTGAGACGTACGAGCTCAGAGGTTATGTAGTTGAAGGTTATCAGCGATATATTCCCAATTTGGTAATGTGACATGCTGAGTGTTGCTGTAAATGATCATTGTGTTGATTATTTGTGATAGGATCATTTATTTGATCGTCTATCTTGGTGATCATTTCTATGATCATTTGTTGACCCAAAGCATGGCTTTTGTATAAAGTATGTTTTTGTGGACGTGACTTCGTCGATCCTCGCACCCCGTGAATGGTCAAAACAGGAAAGATGCAGCAAGGTTATGAGGGGTAGCGCCCTTTAGGATATGTGCATTTCCTTATGGAAAAGGGTGGTATCTTGGTATGGAGCCCAGATACTTACTCATGTTGAAAACACTTTATGATTGTGTGAATTGATTACGAGCGCTCGGTGAAAGGTCTCAAAGGACCGGGGGATGGCATATTCGGTCAGTTGTTACTCAGTTAGGGGTAACCCGGCCTTGTGTTGGTAGAGATCCGGTTTGGTTCTCGGGGATGTCCATCCAGAGGCATTCTCATGTGGCAATGGGAAGTTCCTTGGCCTGATCATTCGTTGGAAATCCAATTCCCAATACGAAACTTTGTACGATATTAGTTGTAGAACCTGCCATTTACTTATGGTGGTCACCACTGTTTAGATGGTAGCTATAGTAGGCATACGATAATGGTCGTATGTTGGCTAAGATTTATATTCTACTTTCGAAATGAATTTTTCCTACACTGTGCACTAATAATAATATCTAATGTTCTTTTTAATGCGTATCAAGCATCTTTGACTATCATAAGGAGAAATCTCCTCCGATTCTGCGTTTGCATTGTGTGTGTGTGCGGGAGGCCTTATGGTAGTCTCATTTTTAAAAAGCATTGCGAATTGACTTTAAAAATATTCATCTATTTTGTTTTCAAAGATAAATAAACTGTTTTGAGTTCTCACACCAGTCACATGACTGACTCGGAGTTTATTGTTTTCCTTCCTAAACTCTGGGTGCCCACCAATTTCCACACGGGCAGTCAAGAGTTAAGGTTTATCAGGATATTCTGGATATTCTGGAGTTGCTGGAGGCAAGATGGATGGCATGGCGTATTATTAGTATATAGTATTTCTTTTCTGCTGTTTGATGTTGTTTGTTGTTGTTGTACACTCTGATAATATGATGTAATGTAATGAAATGTATAAAATGTAATAACTGATATAGTTCTTTGTTTAAAGATTATTCATTTATCTATTATATGTTGTTCCGCTGCGAATTGTGAGATTCTGATATTGTTGTGTTGTGTTGTGTTCTGTTCCGTGCTATTTTATATTCTCTTTTCTCTCTATTTTCTATTTTCTATCTTTTCTTATTTCTTCTACCTCTTTGTTCTTCTTAAAACCCTAAGTGTTCGGTTTTTCCGTCGTTCGATTGCTCGACAGTCGATAAAGTGAGTATCGATGTTGAATTTTCGAAAGACGAAGAATCGGGTTCTTACATCTGGTATCAGAGCATATGGTTTAGCGACAACCATGGTTCTGTTGGGTATTACTCATTAGAGATAGAGTCAGTAGTACTCTAGAATGAGTTTGAGTGTAATAATAGCTATGAGAGCGTATTTGTTAGTGTATATAAAAAAATTTTATATTGTGATGATTGGTTTGTTGAGTGGCATATGAACCTTCGTCAGCGTGGTCTCGACAACTATGCCGAAGGGGTTTCTAAACACTTGAATAGAACAATTCGACACGATATTGTTTTAAAAATGGGTAAACGAAATAATTTTACCTTGATTATATTTATATATAAAGAAATAATTTTTCAGAATTATTAAAGTGTATATAAGTCGATTGCTTAGTTGTTTGAAAAAAATTCAAATAAAAGAATAATTGTATAAGTAAAATGAATTATAAGAATTGAATTATAATTAAAGTGAATTACAATTGTGAAATAAACTTATATATATGAGAAGTGAAACTATATGAATATTTTTATAAATATGAGTTGATATAAAAATGAATTTACAGTTAAATGGAAATTTACTTTAGAATTTAGAAGCTGAATTGATTTATAAATTGGAATTTAAGTTAAGTAAATGAAGTATAACTTAAGAGATGTTGAATGAAGTTGAATAATTGAATGTTAATCAAATTAATTAAACCAATTGATAAGCAAAGGAATTTGGTTGCAATTAATATACATTGGTTGATATATGATTGTTAGTTGATTGTATATAATTCATTAAGTGTTAATGAAATTGAAAGCTAAAGTAATTGAAATTCAATTGGAAGTTAAATGAATCTTAAATGGAATTGAATTTGATTTGGAAGTGAACCAACTTGAATATGAATTAGTGAATATAAACTAATTGAAAATGAATGTTAGTAAGAACATCCACTGTTAATGAATCAAATGTGATTAAATTGAAAACCTATTTCATTAAATATTAATGAGAATATGAATGAATATTTATTGGTTATGAATGCTAGTTGGTTGATGGTTGAATATATTGCTTTTATTGCAATTACTATGTTGACATATATAGTTATTGTGTTGCTATATGTTGTATATTGATACTATTGTCTATATACATGATTCTCATGTTGTTTGTTGAGTGTTTAGTAGGTGCGGATCGCGTTTGCTTCGCATTTGGAGCTCGCTTTCGCGCTATATTAGCCGTATATGCTCGCTAATAAAATAATAAGGTACATATCTCGGATTACATACCGTACTTTTATACTTTTTTCCCTGCGGGATGCCTCATTACTTGATGAGATGTATATTTGTGATATATATACTGTCATTTTTTTTCAGATCGAGCCGCGCAAAGGAGACTATGGCGATTTTTTTCGAAAATTTAAGGCGTTAGAAAAAATTTGAGAAAATTGGAAAATTTTGAAAACTATAACTTTGATTTAGAATTGAAAGTTAAACAATAGTAATTGTTTTTGAAAAGATAACTAAGTATGATTTGAAAACATAGTAAGTTATTGTAAGAAGTTTGATTATGAATTTTGGAAAGTTAATAGATTCTGTAACTTTTCTTACTTAATAATTTCGAGGACGAAATTCTTTTAAGGGAGGAAGATTGTAACGATCCAGAATTTTATTTAATTAAAATTTGGATATTTAATTAATTTTAAATATTAAAAAGTGAATTTATAAGTCAAATAAATTTTATTTCGAATATTGGATTTAATTGGATAATTAAATCAATAATTTAATATGTTAAATTACGGAAATAATTGAAAATTGAGTTAAATATGATTGAAAATGATTTGTAAAATTTTATTTTTATCATATTGAAGTTAGAATGATATTTTAGAACTTTTAAAATCGAATTAAAAGTTTATTTGTGAAAATTGAATATTTTAATATTTAATCGACTAGTGAAAATAGCCAATTTTCGAACAGTCTCAGAATTGGACGAAACTAGTTCCATTGGATCCGTAATAGTTAGTTATTACCGGATTTCAATTTTCGTGTCAATCGGAGTTATCGTTTGATCGTGGCAGCTCGAAACGCATCGAATTATTTTTAATTTTAATTTGGCGAGTTAAAATAGCCATTTTTCAAAAAGTCTCAGATTTTGACGAAACCAGTTTCATCGGATCCGTAATGTGATATTATTGTAAGGTTTCAAATTTCGTGTCAATTGGATTTACCGTTTGTCCGGTACAAATTAAAACGCCTAGAAAATCGTTTAAATCGGTTTAATTTAAATCAAACGTTTATAGCCATAACTCGCACAGATGTCCGAATTAGCATTCGAAACCTGTTCCATTGTGTCCGAAACGCGGGATAAACCCTAGAAACGTCAGTTTCGGCGCGTAAATCGGAGTTCGGAATTCCCGGATGAATAGTGATTGAAAAATTCTCTATAAATAGCCCCTCACTCAAAAAAAAAAGTATAAACCCTAGCCGCCAGTCAGCTATTCAATGGCCGAAATTGTCTCCCTTTCTCCTCTTAATCTCTCTCGATCCAAACACTTTTAGCCTTCGATTACTAAATGAAACTTGTAGAGCTTCGCAAGATCTTTGCATCCATACGGTTATGATCTAGAATCACGTGATGATGGGGTGATTTTGGGCAGCGTTTGCCTCGACTTCGTGCGCGTGTTTTGATGAGATGGGGGGCCGAGCTCTGAGCTATTCACGGCGAGTGTGGAGGTGGCCAGGGGCTTTCGAATGGAAGTTGCTGATCATGCTAGATATCGACGTGGTGGTTGCAATATGAAACCCTAATTTGATGGAGTGGGTTGCGTGCGTCGTGTTTACCTGTAGATGGAGAACGAGAGGGAGAAGGGGGGGGGGTGCGCACGGTCCAGATGGCGGGGGATTTGAAATCAACGGCCACGATCTTGAGTTAGGTTATAAAAGAAAATAAATTGTTGTAATTTAGTTATAAAAATTCGTATAATCTTTAAAAAATCATATCTTTTTCATACGAGGTCGAAAACGCGCGAAACCAGTTGCGTTGGAATCGTATGGACGAGCACTACGAGATGAAATTGGATTGGAGTCGTTTGGAGTTAGTGAAAATTTCGGGTAAAATTAAACGTCCGTTTAATTTTATTCGAAATAAATCGCTAAAACGAAATTGAAATCAAGGTGAGAACTTCTCACTCAATCGAATCAGTTTCAATTTTTATTTTAAATAGTTAGATTTAAAATATTTGAATGCATGTTTGAATGATGATTGTTATCTATTGATGGTTAAAATAGACATTATGCGCCGTTAGTAAGCGGATGTTATTTATTAAAAACATATACCGCGAATATTTCATAAACAGTGAAATTGGTATTATATATAATAGCAATATATATATATTGGCATATGTATATATTGGAGTTATTGATTTTCCGCATTTGTTTAGCGGATGAGACCCTATTGCGCCGTCTATTAAGCGGATAATATTTTAAAATCCCATATACCGCGATAATTCCGTACTGGAGCGGAATTGGTATTGTGCTAATGTTTGTGGATGCAGGAAAACAGGTTGGAGGGATCCAACTAGATTCCTCAACAGTATTTATTTGATTTCAGATATTTTGATATTTGATGGATTATCATATCGATATATGATATTGTTGTTGTCGTGATTGGCTATTTGGTATGTAGCATCATTGGACCAAATTTTGGAATTTTAAAAGGATTTCAAAGTGATTTTTGAAAGTGTACATTTATAAAATATTTTTCGAAATTTATCCATTTTAAATAAATAAACGTATAATTTTTAATGTTATAAAAATTATGATTTTTGAGAAATATAGTTAAAGGTTGATTTTTGAAAATATGAGGTTAATGATTTTATAAAATAGTTTAATCGGGATTTTTGAATTTATTATGAAAAGTTGAAAATATAGGATTTATAAAATTTAATTATTTTATGAATCAAAATGGTGAAATTATAAAGGAGATTAAAGATGTTTTAAAATAATAGTATAAATTGATTTTATAAAGGATTTATAAATTGATATTTATAAATTAAAACATTTGAATTATAAACGAGTTTTATAAGTGTTTGAATGAAGTGAAAATAGATTGCATAAGTGAATGGAATTTATAAAATTATAAATGGTGAAGTTATAAGTGAAATTTATAAATAATAAGATTTATAAATTTCGTGAAGTTATTGAAAGAATGGTTTTGGATAAATAATTGAATCTTATAAGTTATAAGTTTTATAATTTAGAAAGTCTTAAAAAGAACGATTTTGTAAAATAATCGTTTTATAAGCATTTAACTTATAATGTGAACTTTTGGTTTATAATTGAGTTATAAATCGAATAGGTTAATAAAGGAATTTATCAACGTTGTTTTATAAATTCGCAAATGACTTATTTTGATAAGAAAATTGTTGAAACCTATTAATGGAGTTATATTCACATTTTTGACCGTGAATAATCCTTTAAAATGAAATGTATAAAAGGATGAAATGTGTTAACGTAGTATATTCACGTTTTTGAATAGTGAATAATATGTTAAAGAAAATGTTTAGATTTGATGTTTTAAATAGAAATTAAAACGATCTAATGATGTTTTAAATGTGTTGAGATTCGAAACCATAGATTTCAACATCTATTGTTGAAATAGACGTTTTCGAGAAATAGAAGGAAATAGTGGACTATAACACTGTTGTTATAGTAAATGATTTCCGAGAGGAAATGTTTTGTAAAGTATTGGGATTTATATATCTATTTTAATTTCGAATCCCTATACTAGTGATTTTGGCACGTCGTAACGATGTTTTACGTAACATTCGTTTTGGCCCAAATAAATATATTAAGAGAATGATTTCCTTAAAGAATGAAATATATACTTAATCTCGATTTAAGTATATTGAATATTTTCTAAGTATTGAAAATAAATAAAATTTGTGAATTACTTATGAATAAATAAGTATGGAAATGTTTTCTAATATTTCATTGAATATTATGAGAATTTATCTTTTTGAAGATAAATTGAAATGGATAATTGAAATCGTATATGCATGGATATTTTGGAATGAAAATTCACTATGGAATTTATGAATAAAAAGGGGAACTTGTTTAAAAATAAATATTGATTTATTTTTGAAGTATTGAAAATAATATATCTTGTAAGGATATTTTGGAAAATAAATAATTTGGAAAATTATTTGGAAACTGGTGATGTTGTGCATATCCATTGATAGTTCAATAACCGACTATCAATATTTCCCTTTGAATGGGTAATTGATGTGATTTGTTTGAATTTGAATGCCACACTTATTTTTGAATAAGCGCTCACTATTCGGGTTAACCTGGAAAGGACCATGGGGTCGTATAACCCATTCCGAATACGTGATACGTCGTTATGAATTGCATTTGATGACCGGTGTTGAAGACTGGGTATTTGCGCAAGCGATAGGATGACCTATCGATTGTCTCTGCACTGGGTAGCTCCTGGTATAGAGATTCCCTAAGTGATGGGAAATTCGATCGGGATTGTGAATACCCGGATTGCAAGGGCTTCGTAAGAAGTGCCTTCGGTTCTGTTCGAGCCCGGAACAGACTTGTATGGATAGTATGTCTGACATTACAAATTGAGATATAAAGCCGATTTCTTTCAAATATATTTTTGTTGGCGGCAAAGAATTTATTCTCTTAGCTTAACACCCTTCTCTGAGACGTACGAGCTCAGAGGTTATGTAGTTGAAGGTTATCAGCGATATATTCCCAATTTGGTAGTGTGACATGCTGAGTGTTGCTGTAAATGATCATTGTGTTGATTATTTGTGATAGGATCATTTATTTGATCGTCTATCTTGGTGATCATTTCTATGATCATTTGTTGACCCAAAGCATGGCTTTTGTATAAAGTATGTTTTTGTGGACGTGACTTCGTCAAGCCTCACACCCGTGAATGGTCAAAACAGGAAAGATGCAGCAAGGTTATGAGGGGTAGCGCCCTTTAGGATATGTGCATTTCCTTCTGGAAAAGGGTGGTATCATGATATGGAGCCCAGATACTTACTCATGTTGAAAACACTTTATGATTGTGTGAATTGATTACGAGCGCTCGGTGAAAGGTCCCAAAGGACCGGGGGATGGCATATTCGGTCAGTTGTTACTCAGTTAGGGGTAACCCGGCCTTGTGTTGGTAGAGATCCGGTTTGGTTCTCGGGGATGTCCATCCAGAGGCATTCTCATGTGGCAATGGGAAGTTCCTTGGCCTGATCATTCGTTGGAAATCCAATTCCCAATACGAAACTTTGTACGGTATTAGTTGTAGAACCTGCCATTTACTTATGGTGGTCACCACTGTTTAGATTGTAGCTATAGTAGGCATACGATAATGGTCGTATGTTGGCTAAGATTTATATTCTACTTTCGAAATAGATTTTTCCTACACTATGCACTAATAATAATATCAAATGTTCTTTTTAATGCGTATCAAGCATCTTTGACTATCATAAGGAGAAATCTCCTCCGATTCTGCGTTTGCATTGTGTGTGTGTGCGGGAGGCCTTATGGTAGTCTCATTTTTAAAAAGCATTGCGAATTGAATTTAAAAATATTCATCTATTTTGTTTTCAAAGATAAATAAACTGTTTTGAGTTCTCACACCAGTCACATGACTGACTCGGAGTTTATTGTTTTCCTTCCTAAACTCTGGGTGCCCACCAATTTCCACACGGGCAGTCAAGAGTTAAGGTTTATCAGGATATTCTGGATATTCTGGAGTTGCTGGAGGCAAGATGGATGGCATGGCGTATTATTAGTATATAGTATTTCTTTGCCGCTGTTTGATGTTGTTTGTTGTTGTTGTACACTCTGATGATATGATGTAATGTAATGAAATGTATAAAATGTAATAACTGATATAGTTCTTTGTTTAAAGATTATTCATTTATCTATTATATGTTGTTCCACAGCGAATTGTGAGATTCTGATATTGTTGTGTTGTGTTCTGTTCCGTTCTATTTTATATTCTCTTTTCTCTCTATTTTCTATTTTCTATCTTTTCTTATTTCTTCTACCTCTTTGTTCTTCTTAAAACCCTAAGTGTTCGGTTTTTCCGTTGTTCGATTGCTCGACAGTCGATAAAGTGAGTATCGATGTTGAATTTTCGAAAGACGAAGAATCGGGTTCTTATACTGTCTGTATATAATTTTTCTACCCTATGGTCACGTGATACAGATATTTATCATTTCAATCTGTAATTTAAAATAAAAAATTACGGTTATATATCATTTCAAACCGCAATCCCGAATGAAATAAAATGCATAATAACTTGCAGCATATAACAATATAAAATACAACATCCATTCACCCAAAATCAATCATCAACCATTTATTACAATTATCATCCAATTTAAACAATAACATCAATATAGAGCATATAATAAACAATAGGTAATTACTGACAGTTTATTTCAATAATAAATTAAACAATCTATCTAGCTGAAAGTTTATATGCAATAGTAAATTAAATAGCAATTTAATTTAAGTAAGTGCAATTTATCTGAGAGCATGATTAAAAATATGCCAATCAGTCATAAATAAATTTCTAATCATTAACATAAATCAATTTAACAAACATAGGAAATTTTAGAAGTTGTGAGTGGGTTAAAACACTCACCTTTTGAATTTAAATTGAATCTAAATCCAATTTAAACCCAAAATTTCCACAGCCTCAGAATCTGCCCAAACCAGGGCCAAAATGTCCTAATGTCCAATACGAAACTAGCGGAGAAAACCGCGCGTGAATCGGACCTCGTATGGAAAATTTATGCATATTAGAAGATATAAATTTCAAATTAATAAAATAAAAAGAAAAGGAGAAAAGCTTTGCCACTTCATCTTCGTTCCTCTCCAGTCAAACCCTAATTACGCGATATCGAACATCGCGTTCGAACTAGAAACAACACCGCCGCCCTTCTTGTGAATTGTCGCAACGCCACGGCCACCACCAACCCGATCCATCACTTCCACTCGATTGCCCCGGCTGAGCCGAGCCTAGCCCAGGTGGCGCGATCGCCTAGAACATCGGAAACGGTGCCGTGCCGCCGAGATTTGCATCGCCATTCAAGGGGTCTCCGAGCAACTACGACCCAAAAAAAACCAGTAGATCAACTTGGCTCGACCTCCTCTACAACCCCTAGTCGCCTGATCGAACCCAGGACGAAGATCCATCATCAAATCCAACACCAACATACGACGGTCGAAACAAAAAGCCCAATTTCTGGTCAAACCACAAACCAAATTGAAAAGAAAATTGTAAATTTAGGTTGTGCTCATCGACAGCTTCGATGTATAATTTTACTGAATTTTTTTTGAGGAATTTGAAATTTCAATTTTATTTTTGAATTGCAATCGGATTTGGAATTGTCTACCATTGAAATGAGGATGTGAAGAGGAGTTGTATGCACAGACAAATGAGAAATAGAAGTAGGCTAGGGTTTATAACAAGGTATTTATAGACAAGGCTGAAATAAAATAGACCGGATCAATTGGATATACGCGTTAAACGATAAATGGCCCGAAAAGCCCTTTCTGACTCTGGAACGAAATTGGGTCAAAACGTATATCAAAATAGATGGTTTAAAATATTTTAAACGCAATGGAAAAGGTTTCAAGTCCAAATTCCATCATACGAAGAAGTTACGCTAAAAACAATATTTTCCAAATTGATTTCAATTGATTTCAATTTGATTGATTCCAAGGCGTTTCGAGTCCGTACAATCAAACGACAAGTCCGATCGTTACGAAACTTGAAATCCTACAATAATTCACCGTTACGGATCATATGAAACTGGTTTCATTGAAATCCGAGTTAGTGGCCAAAATGGTTATTTTCCAGTTAATTAAATAAATTAAAAATTAATTAGTTAAATCCAACTTTTCAAATTTCAATTCTTAAATTGACAAATTTCATCATTTTTAATTTCGCAATCATTCATATTGATTTAAACAAATTTAAATGTTAATTTTGAGTTGACTAATTTAACAATTTCAGTGTTTACCTCAATTTCATTGAATTAAGAAATTGTAAATGAAATTTTCAAAAATTTCATTTAATTACTTTTCATTCTATTGTTCAGTCTATTATTATCAAAAGGATGCAATTTACATTGGTTTGTAGTTATTGCATTAATATTCTCAAATTTCCTCTTAATTCCCATTAACGTAGTTTTTAATTATGTTTTATTTCAATGGATTTAAATCTAATTCAGTAGATGAAATAAATGGGTAAACCATTAGTGATTATTACCAAAGTTTATTTAACACATTAAATAAATAAATAACCTACATTAATTGTCACCTATTTGCTTTCCATTGCCCTTATAAGTTTGTTACTTATCAACCCAGATTATTATTCCATATATACACTAATTTATTCCATTCTATTTTCATCTTTTTTTTCAATTGCATAACAATTAATTCCAATTGCTGCAATAATTACACTTATTATACATTAGATTTCAATGGAATGATTTGTTTGTCTTTCATTACACTACTATATCCAAATATCCATCTTTCCTTTGTATTAACTCCTATTTCCATTGTATTATATTTTTCAACTGTGTACATTAATTACTATTTATATTCTCAATTAATTTATTTACTTGGTTTCATACTTTTTATTACACCAATTACTACCTTATAAGTAAATGTACGTTACTATTTTAATTTACATTCACTCTTTCCGTTATTATATTAATTATCATTAAAGTACATTTAATTATCTTGTATACACTTTCTTCCCAACTAATTACCACCTATTATATTATTCCTTTACAAGTTTAACAAATTCATTAATTATCATTTCATTCAACCCATTAATTATTAACCTAAATTAGCACTCTTACGTTTTAATTTACTTATTAGCTTGCAGCAAGTGCTACCATTAGTTCATACATTATTTTATTAGTAAGTCAACATTTTAAATTATTAATTTACCTTTTATATCACATTATAAATTAATGCACACATTAATTAATATTTTAAATCAAATTGATCATTTCATCTTGGTAACCTTCTTTTACTACAATAAGAATATAATTAACATTTACATTGTTTCACTTATTTAAATTACATCCAAGTTATTTTTCCATTAATAATTCACTCAATTTTTATTTCCTTCAATATTAAGTTACCAAAATCTTATTAAATTAAGAAATTCAATTACCAAAATTTTCAGGTCGTTACACTCTTCCCCACTCAAACTTTTCGTCCCCGAAAAGGGAAAAAAGAGGGAAAGAAAGAATTAAGAAATCAATATATCTTACTTAAAATATTAAATTTATAACCAAATAAATTTACCAAATTAATCAATTTAGATAAAATATACCAATTTATAAACATTAATAAAGTTTGGAAAATATTTTTCAAAATATTTCTAAGTCCAAAATTTACGGATAATTTTGGCAGAGTCTCCTTTGTACGGAGAGGCTCGGGAGAAAGTATAATATCAAATATAACAATATATACATATATTCTCCAAAATAATATATATCCCAACACGGGAAAATAATATAATAGCTCTATAAACCGTAATCCGAAACGTACCTATTTGTCGGGCAAACGCGCTTAATTATGAAACCAAAAGCAGTAGCAATTGCTTCCATAACCTGTATTTCACTTATATAATCCAAAAAGGTTAACAATTTTATAAAATGAAATATTAAAGTTGTTTCAACCACAAGCAAACAATCAATACAACAACAGTCAATTGCAACAAACTTCATACACATCAAACCCAAATCAACCATCCAAGCAAGACAAACAATTGGTTTGTTCGGGTTAAGACACTTTATATCACATAAAATGACGAATAAATATGAAGTATTCCACTTACTCAACAGTCTTAGATAACTAGATAGATTATTCATACCTCTATGCAAATTTAAAGTATCCTTACCCCCAAACAACCATAAACCAAAACAAACAACAAATCCAAACAATAAATTAAGTTCATCCTTATTAATTTCATTTCATAACCTTTGTTGTTTGATTTCCTTTTTATCCATTTAATGATTTCTTTTAATTCACATTTATTTCTTGCAAATTTTCATTTTCATTTATTTATTTGCATTACATTCATTCATTTCTCAATTTCATTTACTTAGCATCTCAACGCATTAACTTTAGTCTACAATCATATATTTAATGCATTCATCTTTTCTACTTATTTTACTTATAATAGCTTCAACCGTTTACTTAAGTTTATTATATTTATTTATAATACTTACATTTCTACTAAACTAGTAGCATTTCAATTATACTTAAGTTTATAACACTAAAACATCAAATTCTTATTTATTAAGGTGATTCATTGAACCTTTTCATTATATAAATTTTTCTTGCACAATTTTCCATTACATTTTCTTATTAAACATTCCAACTTTTAATATTTGGTAAGTTATATATATGCTTTTTAAGAATGTAATTGAAAGTTATACAAGTCTCACTTCTTTCCTTTAATTAATTTTACGTTCAATAATCATATCTTAGGTTATATATTTTAGCTTTCTTTTAATTTTATTTGTAACCTAGCATTAAATCCTTTATTTCCTTTAGAGGTTCCAATTATTAATTACTTACAACCCATTTTACTACAATAATTAAAACTATTAATTAAAGGAACTTAAGAATTAAATACCGGGTTAAATTTCAAATCATTTTAAAATAACAGATAAATGTATATACTTACAGTTTATATATCCAATTATATTTAAAACAATTTAAAATTTATATTTGTTTATCAAAATAAATCTGTAGTAAAACTACTATATTGGCTTTCCCACTTCGAAACTCGAAAATGAATGTCGATGTTGCGGCCGCCATCACCGAAATTATTTTCCAGCGACAGAGAGGGAAGTACAGAACTTAAATTTTCCAAAATCTTCTTTAAAACAATTCTTCCAAATTATATTGAAAATACTTATAAACAATATTATTATATTCCAAAAGTATTCGAAAGAAATTTTCAAAAGCCCGGAACTTAAGTTCTAAATTTCCGATTTTCATTTATTTTATTTTCAATCTTATTTCAACTATTATTTATAAATTTCATTACCTAACAACCCATATATTGCAACCAAAAATACATATCATTTATAAAATTTCATTTTATATATATAGAAAATATAATAGGCAAAATTATTTCATTCACCTATATTCAAAACCAAATATTATGTCGGACTGTCCTATTAAGTGTTTAGAAATCCCTATTGATGTCATAGCGTCCCATGCACCAACCAGAATTTATAAATACAAAACGGAACAAATTAACACAATATCAAAACCTTTTTATAACACTAACAAATATGCTCTCTCAAAATATATACACTCAGTGACTCATCATAGGGTATTACTACCCTATTAATAAAGAGTCCGACCCCACAAAGCTAAGGTTTATCGCTAAACCAAAGCTTTGATACCAGATGTAACGTCCCGCCTTTTTTGTACGCTTTAAATCGATGATAAACCACACACATCAGACTTAAACAACACAGAAGGGCGGATTTTTATGGGATAAATAAGAAAAAGCAAAGAAAGAAAAAACAAAATAGAATCTTGCAGCGGAAAGATAAAATATAATAATCAAATAAACAGTTCATGAAGCTGTTTTACAAAATATTCGATTATACTTATCAATACATATCAGAGTTACACATACTAATAAATAACAATGCAGCGGAAATAAATGGTGTAGCGAAAATACTATAATAAATAGTAATAAATCTTCATCTTCGTCCTCCAGAATACGGCCTTCCAAATCCTGAAATGCTCAGGCTGACCCGAGCGAATTGAAAAGACAAAACACTCGAGTCAGAACTTAAGGATCTTACGTAAGTTAAATCAACAGGAATAAATATGAGTGCAATAACTTAAGAGATGCTCGGGATTTACATCTCCTAAGGATCCGTTAAACTATTTACTATGTAGTAATATTTCGCTATTATAATAGTGTCTAATTATAAAATAAACTTACTTTTAAATAGCGTTAAGGAGTGACCCAATATTCCCCTTAACACGTAATAGTGCCAATAGTCTATACAGTACCGCAATACCTCCTGTTCGGGAGGCTACCAGAGGATACTCCATAGGTACGACACAAATCAAACTCATACAAGGCGCACTATGGTAGGTGATACGGCACAACTATGCAATGCCAGGGTAGATATACCAATTACGCATCTGGACCAGTGGTAGCGCCTAGCAGCTACTACCGCCCACCTCGAACAACACCCCCAAAATAAAAAAGTAAAGGTGGCCACCGAATAAATCCAAAGTCAGAGTATAATATCGAAGGGATGTGTTCGATAAAAGGTGCTACCTTCTTAGCCCCTCAATCACTCCTGTTTTAGCCATCTTATGCCAACTCACGGGAGTTGGGTCCATGTATTTACCTCAAGGGAAACACCGCCACCATCCTACTTCATTCTGGAATCTCCACCACGTACACGGTTGTTAAAGTGGTTTTCGGAGTTGGCAGAGAGTATGACAACTTCCGATCCCGGTCTCTTCAACAACTAAACATTATTATAACACCGCGGTCATTTCAAAATAATTTATACTTTAAAACTAGAATATAATATCCATATCAAAACCATATAAACACGATATCATTTTCATTTTAAAAACCTAAATCATTTTGATATCATTATTATTTCAAAATATATCCTTTTACAAAATCATAGCACATCCAAAATCTATATACCTTGGAACCAAACATTTGAATTTATAACACCTTTAAAACATATTACTTTGAAATTCATAACTTTGAAACATTTCATTTTCGATAAAACATCTCAATTTTGATATATTTCAAAGCTTTAATATTCCAAAATTCCAAAACTAAATTTGATAATTTAGATTCAAAAATCAAATATTCTATTATTTAGTTTTAAATATTTTACATAATAAATCCATTTTCATTTAAATAAAACTCAAATTTCAAGTAACTAAATATTTTCTTCAATTTATTTATACTTGAAATAATCAGTTAATTCACCTAGACCCAAAAATCAAGTTATAATAATTATACCTTTTGAAATTTCCAATTTAATAAATTTCACATCAACCTTTTAGAGTTTATTCTTAAATAAATTCAATTTCAAATAAATCTCCAATTTATCTCCCAACCTTAATTTATTTAAATCATTATACACTCCATATTAAAATAAAATTTAAACATTTACTCACATTTATTTTAATAAAAATCAAACTCTATTTTTAAACTTAATTTTATTTAACAAACTTATACATAGCTTAAATTCAAGCATTTTACTATATATAAAAATAATATTTATATAATATCAAAAATCAATATTCATTAAACCATAATTTATAAATTAATCAAACTTATTATTGGGCTTATTTTATATTGCAAAGCATATTTATATATAGCTAAAATCAATAATAAATTTGACGTTTACATAACATCTAAAAATCAATATTTATATAACCCGTATATTTCTTTACAAAACTATAGAAATCATTTCAAAATATTTTTATATATATAGACCGCGGTGTCTGTATATAATTTTCTACCCTATGGTCAAGTGATACGGATATTTATCATTTCAATCCGTAATTTAAAATAAAAATTACGGTCATATATCATTTCAAACCGCAATCCCCAATGAAATAAAAATGCATAATAACTTGCATTTTATAACAATATAAAATACAGCATCCATTCACCCAAAATCAATCATCAACCATTTATTACAATCATCATCCAATTTAAACAATAACATCAATATAGAGCATATAATAAATAACAGGTAATTACTGACAGTTTATTTCCATAATAAATTAAATAATCTATCTAACTGGCAGTTTATATGCAATAGTAAATTAAATAACAATTTAATTTAAATAAATGCAATTTATCTAAGAGGATGATTAAAAATATGCTAATCAGTCATAAATAAATTTCTAATCATAACATAAATCAATTTAACAAATATAAGAAATTTTAGAAGTTGTGAGTGGGTTAAAACACTCACCTTTTGAATTTAAATTGAATCTAAATCCAATTTAAACCCAAAATTTCCACAGTCTTAAAATCTGCCCAAACTAGGGCCAAAATATCTGGAAGTCCAATACGAACCTAGCGGAGAAAACCGCACGTGAATCGGACCTCGTATGCAAAATTTATGCATATTAGAAGATATAAATTTCAAATTAATAAAATAAAAAGAAAAGGAGAAAAGCTTTGCCACGTCACCTTCGTTCCTCTCCAGTCAAACCCTAATTACGCGATATAGAACATCGTGTTCGAACTAGAAACAACGCCGCCTCCCGTATCGTGAATTGTCGCGACGCCACGGCCACCACCAACCCGATCCATCAATTCCACTCGATTGCCCCGGTTGAGCCGAGCCTAGCCCAGGTGGCGCGATCGCCTAGAACACCGGAAATGGTGCCGCGCCGTCGCGATTTGCATCACCATGTCAGGCATCTTCGAGAAACTACGACCCAAAACAAACAGGTAGATCAACTTGCCTCGACCTCCTCTACAACCCCTAGTCGCTTGATCGAACCCAGGACGAAGATCCATCGTCAAATCCAACACCAACATACGAATGGCCAAAAAAAAGCCCAATTTCTGGTCAAACCACAAACCAAATCGAAAAATGAATTGTAGATTTAGGTTGCGCTCATCGAGAGCTTCGATATATAATTTTTCTTAATTTTTTTTTGAGGAGTTTGAAATTTCAATTTGATTTTTGAATTGCAATTGGATTTGGAATTGTCTGCCATTGAAATGAGGAGGTGAAGAGGAACTGTACGCGCAGACAAATGAGAAATAGAGGTAGGCTAGGGTTTATAATAAGGAATTTATAGACAAAGCTGAAATAAAATAGACCTGATCGATTGGATATATGCGTTGAACGATAAATGGCCCGAAAAGCCCGTTCTGACTCCGAAACGAAATTGGGTCAAACCATATATCAAAATAGATGGTCTAAAATATTTTAAACGCAATGGAAAAGATTTAAAGTCCAAATTCCATTGTACGAAGAAGTTACGCTAAAAACAATATTTTCCAAATTGATTTCAATTGACTCCAAAGCGTTTCGAGTCCATACGATCAAACGACAAGTCCGATTGTTACGAAACTTGAAATCCTACAATAATTCACCGTTACGGATCCGATGAAACTGGTTTCGTCGAAATCCGAGTCAGTGGCCAAAATGCCTATTTTCCAGTTAATTAAATAAATTAATAATTAATTAGCTAAATCCAACTTTTCAAATTTCAATTCTTAAATTGACAAATTGCATCATTTTTAATTTCTCAATCATTCACAATGATTTAAACAAATTTAAATGTCAATTTTGAGTTGACTAATTTAACAATTTCAGTGTTTACCTCAATTCATTGAATTCAGAAATTGTAAATTAAATTTTCAAACATTTCATTTAATTACTTTTCATTATATTGTTCAGTCTATTATTATCAAAAGGATGTAATTTACATTAGTTTGTAGTTACTGCATTAATATTCTCAAATTTCCTCTTAATTCCCATTAACATAGTTTTTAATTACGTTTTATTTCAATGGATTTAAATCTAATTCAGTAGATGAAATAAATAGGTAAACCATTTGTGATTATTACCAAATTTTATTTAACACATTAAATAAATAAACAACCTACATTAATTATCACCTATTTGCTTTCCATTACCCTTATATGTTTGTTACTTATCAACCCAGATTATTATTCCATATATACACTAATTTTTCCATTCTATTTTCGTCTTTTTTTTTTCAATTGCATAACATTTAATTCCTATTGCTGCAATAATTACACTTATTATACATTAGATTTCAATGGATTGATTTGTTTGTCTTTCATTACACTACTATATCCAAATATCCATCTTTTCTTTGTATTAACTCCTATTTCCATTTTATTATATTTGTCAAATGTGTACATTAATTACTATTTATATTCTCAATTAATTTATTTATTTGGTTTCATACTTTTTATTACACCAATTACTACATTATAAGTAAATGTATGTTACTATTTTAATTTACATTCACTCTTTCCGTTATTATATTAGTTATCATTAAAGTATATTTAATTATCTTGTATGCTCTTTCTTCCCAACTAATTACCACCTATTATATTATTCCTTTACAAATTTAATAAATTCATTAATTATCTTTTCATTCAACCCATTAATTATTAACCTGAATTAGCACTGTTATGTTTTAATTTACTTATTAGCTTACAACAAGTGCAACCATTAGTTCATACATTATTTTATTAGTAAGTCAACATTTTAAATTATTAATTTACCTTTTATATCCCATTATAAATTAATGCACACATTAATTAAGATTTTAAATCAAATTAATCGTTTCATCTTGGTAACATTCTTTTATTACAATAAGAATATAATTAACATTTACATTGTTTCACCTATTGGAATTACATCCAAGTGATTTTTCCATTAATAATTCACTCAAATTTTATTTCCTTCAATATTAAGTTACCAAAATCTTATTAAATTAAGAAATTAAATTATCGAATTTTTCGGGTCGTTACTACCGGCATTTTTTGTTCATGATTTCAGACCTTGTACAAACATTATATAGTTTATTAATATTTGAATTAACCGAACAATTAATTTCCATTTAGTAAATTTAATTAACAAAAAATTTAATTTAGACTGATAATTTCCCTTCTAAAAAAATTCTTTTAGTAACTAAAATAAATTAAATAAGTTAATAAAACAAGCTAATTACCTTGATACATTATTCTAAAATAACTTAGTAAATTTAAAATGTGTATATGTATATTTTTATTTTTTATTTTTGAAACTACATGTACTAAAAATAACCTGTATAGATTTAAAAATCCAATCTTTACATAACCTCCAACATTTTGAATCTCCTATTTTTTCCCAAAATCTTATATACGAACATTAAATTCTAATAAAATAAAATTCCTTTTTAACCTATATATCAAATTAATTATAGAGGTGTTTTATATACAGCTGCAAGATATTTAGTTATCATTATTATTTTTCTTTTTCCTGGAATTAACAAAATAATTCTCTGTTTGACTAGTAAACACCTTCCGTCCTTAATATATATATATATATATATATATATATATATATATTTGTAAAGAAAAAAGAACCCTGATTTTAACATTCCTGTTTTCAAATTCACATTTATAATTTACTGGTTTCAAAAAAAAGAATCAACATTTTATAATCTATGTTAATATACCTCTACTCTGGAGAAACTCGCCCCACCCTGACATAGAACAGCACCATACACCTAGTCGCACTCGAGCCCTACCATCATCCTCCGACTACAGCTTCTCGAAGGCGAGCCCAAACACATCACCTCTGCACGAACCGATGTGGCGGCACCCCGGAATCGATCTCTAAATCTCGAGCACTTATACGAGATCCTCGTATGCGTGCGAGAGCTCACACTTACCCTCCAACCTCAGCCGCGCCTCCAACGCAAAGCAAACTACTATGCTCCTCCTCCTTGCCACGTCGAAGTCGCCACTCTCCTCACGTGCCTCGTGACATGGCTTAGCGATGAAGTCACCTTCCTCCTTTGTTGGAAAATTTGAGAAAAGAAGAACGACACTTCAAGTTCGATCTGTACGTTTATTTTATCTTCCTCTGGCTTTGATTTTGCAAATGAATTTGAGAGGAGGGTTTCATTCGACCCCCCCCCCCCCTCATTTTTTAAAGGTATACGAATTTGATTTTGATTTGAAATTTTCGTTCCGCCATTTTCGATTTTGATTTCAATTTTTTTCTCTAAAGAAGACGCGTGTTCAAACTATCTTGCATACTTGACAAATGGAGGAAATGCAAATTTTTACATGGACTGGTGTTGGAATGAGTATGATATAGATATACAAAAAGCTGATGTGAAAATTTTTGACTGGTCAACTTATTTAAATTTCAATTTCAATTGTCTCGAAATCACCACTCAAATTCTGACTTCCTATCGAGGCGTACTGCTAGGCGTTTATAATGTTATACCCCTATTACGAATACGATGGAAAATGTTTCGAGGCGTAACTTGATCGTATGGAGAAGATAGCTTTTTGGACTCAGTTATTATATTAAATTTTCGATATAAATTTCAGAGCATTTATCTATCGTACGATCACATGACAACTTCAAATGCTACGAAAATTGAAACCCGTTAATAAAACACTATTACAAGTCCAATGGAACTAGTTTCGTCGAATTCTGAGACTGTTCCTTGGAAGGCTATTTTAAAACGTCCATTTAAACTATATATCTTTAAAACTGAACAAAACACTTTTAAACTCGATTTTAAAACTTCTATTATATTCAGTATTATTAACATAAATCTTATAAGCCTTTAAATTATTTATAACAAGCTTTAAACTCTAGATTTCATATTTTATCCAATTTCCAGTAATTAAATTCAATTTTTAAATTATCCAATAAATAGCGATATTTGAAATTCAAGTTAAAAATTAACTCTTAAATATTTAAAATCAATTAAATATTCTCATTTCAAATATCCAAAAATTCCGGGTCGTCACAAGACTAGGTCCTGAAATTCACCATGTGCATGGGTCACTAGCGATCCATGCACTATAGATCGATAGTGGTTCATACCTTATTACCTGGTTGCCATAATCTTCAAGGGAAAAGGATGATGAGGAGCATCTCAAGCAAAAGAATCACTAGCGATCCAAAGCTATGGATCGCTAGTGACCCATCATGTAACGATTGCGGATTTTCGTTGCCGAAAAACCGAAAAGTTAGGGTTTTAAAAAGAATTTAAGAAAAGAAAAAGGCAGAAGAAGAGAGAAGAAGATAGAAAATAGAGAAAGAAAATAGAGAAAAAAAAATAGAAAAAAATAGAATGGAAAGAAAACAACAGAACAACATCAGAATCTCACAATTCGCAGCGGAACAACATATAATAATAAATGAATAATCTTTAAACAAAGAACTATATCAGTTATTACATTACATTTCATTACATCATATCATCAGAGTGTACAACAACAACATCAAACAATGCAGCAGAAAAAGAAATACTATATACTAGTAATACGCCATGCCATCCAGCTTGCCTCCAGCAACTCCTGAATATCCAGAATATCCTGATAAACCTTAACTCTTGACTGCCCGTGTGGAAATTGGTGGGCACCCAGAGTTTAGGAAGGAAAACAATAAACTCCAAGTCAGTCATGTGACTGGTGTGAGAACTCAAAACAGTTTATTTATCTTTAAAATCAAATAGAGAGATATTTTTAAATTCAATTCGCAATGCTTTTAAAAATGAGACTACCATAAGGCCTCCCGCACACACACACATGCAAACGCAGAATCGGAGGAGATTTCTCCTTATGATAGCCAAAGATGCTTGATACGCATTTAAAATAACATTTGATATTATTATTAGTGCATAGTGTAGAGGAAATATTTCGAAAGTAGAATATAAATCTTAGCCAACATACGACCATTATCGTATGCCTACTATAGCTACTATCCAAACAGTGATGACCACCATAAGTGAATAGCAGGTCCTACAACTAATACCGTACAAGTTTCGTATTGGGAATTGGATTTCCAACAAATGGTCAGGCCAAGGAACTTCCCATTGCCACATGAGAATGCCTCTGGATGGACATCCCCGAGAACTAAACCGGATCTCTACCAACACAAGGCCGGGTTACCCCTAACTGAGTAACAACTGACCGAATATGCCATCCCCCGGTCCTTTGGGACCTTTATCCGAGAGCTCTCTAATCAATTCACACAATCATAATAATAAAGTGTTTCAACATGAGTAAGTATCTGGGCTCCATACCATGATACCACCCATTTCCAGAAGGAAATGCACATATCCTAAAGGGCGCTACCCCTCATAACCTTGCTGCATCTTTCCTGTTTTGACCATTTCCGGGATGTGAGGCTCGACGAATTCACGTCCACAAAAACATACTTTATACAAAAGCCATGCTTTGGGTCAACAAATGATCAACACAATGATCACAAGGATAGACGATCAAATAAATGATCCTATCACAAATAATCAACACAATGATCATTTCAGCATCACTCAGCATGTCACATTACCAAATTGGGAATATATCGCTGATAACATTCAACTACATAACCTCTGAGCTCGTACGTCTCAAAGAAGGGTGTTAAGCTAAAAGAATAAATTCTCCGCCACCAACAGAAATATATTTGAAAGAAATCGGCTTCACATCTCAATTTGTAATGTCAGACATACAATCCATACAAGTCTGTTCCGGGCTCGAACAAAACCGAAGGCACTTCTTACGAAGCCCTTGCAATCCGGATATTCACAATCCTGATCGGATTCACCATCACATATGGAGAACTCAATACCGTAGCTACTCGGTGCAGAGTCAATCGATAGGTCATCCTATCGCTCTCGCAAATATCCGATCTTCAACACCGATCTTCAAATGCAATTCACAACGACGTATCACATATTCGGAATGGGTTATACGACCCCATGGTCCTTTCCCGGTTAACCCGAATAGTGAGCGCTTATTCAAAAATAAGTGTGACATTCTAATTCAATCAAATCACATCAAATACCCATTCAAAGGGAAATATTGATAGTCGACTATTGAACTATCAATGGATATGCACAACATCACCAGATTCCAAATAATTTTCCAAATTATTTATTTTCCAAAATATCTTTACAAGATATATAATTTCAACACTTCAAAAATAAATCAATATTTATTTTCATACAAATTCCACTTTCTATTTATAAATTCCATAATGAATTTATATTTCAAAATATCCATGCATATTATTTCAATTATCCATTTCAATTTATCTTCAAAAAGATAAATTTTAATTATTCACTTCATATTGGAAAACATTTCCATACTTATTAAATAAGTAATTCACAAATCTTTTTATTTTCTACACTTGGAAAATATTCAATATACTTAAATCGAATTAAGTATATATTTCATTCTATTAAGGAAATCATTCACTTAAACATATTTATTTGGGTCAAAACGAATGTTGCGTAAAACATCGTTACGACAACCCAAAATCACTAGTATAAGGATTCGAAATTAAATAGATATATAAATCCCAATACTATTCAAAACATTTCCTTTCGGAAATCATTTACTATAACAACAGTGTTATAGTCCACTATTTCCTTTTATTTCTCGAAAACGTCTATTTCAACAATGAATGTTGAAATCTATGGTTTCGAATCTCTACATGTTTTAAAACATCGTTAGATCGTTTTAATTCAATTTAAAACATCAAATTCAAAACATTTTCTTTAACATGTTATTCACTATTCAAAAACATGAATATACTACGTTAACAAATTCATCCTTTATTTCATTTTATTTCAAAGGACTATTCACAGTCAAAAACGTGAATATAACCCCATTAATAGGTTTCAACAATTTTCTTATCAAAATAAGTTGTTTGCGAATTTATAAAACAACGTTTATAAATTCCATTTCTATTTATTTTATAACAACTTCCTTTTACAAATTTCCGTCATTAACCTATTCCAGTTTATAACTCAATTATAAACTAAAAGTTCATATTATAAGTTAAATACTTATAAAACGATTATTTTACAAAAATCGTTCTTTTAAACTTAATAATTTTAAATCTTATAACTTATAAGATTCAATGATTTATTCAAAACTATTCTTTTAATAACTTCACAAATTTATAAATCATACTATTTATAAATCTCATTTATAACTTCACCATTTATAATTCTATAAATTTCATTTATTTATGAAATTCATTTTCACTTCATTCAAACACTTATAAAAACTCGTTTTATAATGTAAATATTTCAATTTATAAATATCCATTTATAAATCTCTTAATATAAATTAATTTATATTATTCTTTAAAACGTCTTTAATCTCCTTTATTATTTCACCATTTTGATTCATAAAATAATTAAATTTTATAAATCCTATATTTAACTTTTCATAATAAATTCAAAAATCCCGATTAACTATTTTATAAAATCTTTAGCATCATATTCTCAAAAATCAGTTTTTTTCCTATATTTCCCAAAATCATGATTTTTATAACTTTAAAAATTATAACGTTTATTTATTTAAAATAAATCAATTTCCAAACATACAGTATATTTTAAAAAATCACCTTAAAAATCATTTTAAAATTCCAAATTTGGTCTAGTGATGCTACACACCAAATAGTCAATCACGACTACAACGATATCATATATCGATATGATAATCCATCAAATATCAAAATATCTGAAATCAAATAAAAACTGTTGAGGAATCCAGTTGGATCCCTCCAACCTGTTTTCCTGCATCCAAAAACATTAGCACAATACCAATTTCGCTCCAGTACGAAATTATCGCGGTATATGTTTTTATTAAAAATTATCCGCTTAATAACGGCGCAATAGGGTCTCATCCGCTAAAAAATACGGGGAATCAATCAACTGCAATATATACATATGCCAATATATATATATTGATATTATATATAATACCAATTTCACTATTTATGAAATATTCGCGGTATATGTTTTTAATAAATAACATCCGCTTACTAACGGCGCATAATGTCTATTTTAACAGTCAATAGATATTAATCATCATTCAAACATGCATTCAAATATTTTAAATCTAACTATTTAAAATAAAATCGAAACTGATTCGATTGAGTGAGAAGTTCTCACCTTGATTTATTTTCGTTTTAGCGATTTATTTCGAATAAAATTAAATGTGCGTTTAATTTTACCCGAAATTCTCACTAACTCCAAACGACTCCAATCCAACTCCATCGCGTAGTGCTCGTCCATACGATTCCAACGCAACTGAGTTTGCATTTTTTCGACCTCGTATGAAAAAGTTATGATTTTTATAAGATTACACGATTTTAATTAACTAAATTACAACATAACTTATAACTTTTCAACCTTCTCCAAATCACAGCCACAAGATCTATCTCCATTGCATCTCCACCGTCCCTTACTATCATCTTCTCCTACGTTTCCATCTCCAGGCAACTCATCATAGAACCGAACCCAACAATGAAAACTAGGGTTAAATAGTTCTCCACCAATACTCGACTATACTCGATCAAACTACAGCCATCGCGAAGCACTCGACCACCACAACACTCGCCCCCAACCACCTGAAGTTCGGCCCCCCCATTCTCATCGAATTTCGTGCGCAAGTCGTGACCAACGGCCTCATTTATCTCCCCCTCCGATGCTCCAAACTCCATCATCACCGTATAGATCGAAAGCTCTCGCCTTGCTCTTCATCTTTGTAGTTGATCACCTCGCTTGATTGTGAATGGATTTGGAGAGATTAAGGAATGAATTTTGACAATTTCTGGCCCTTCATTGTGTTAGTGGCGGATGTTGTATAGATTAGGGTTTTAAATTTTTTATTTATTTATTTTTGAGATAGTGGGCTATTTATAGGAAAATCAAGCGTAAACACTATTCATTTCGGAAATTTCGAACTCCGATTTAGGCGCCGTAACCAGCGTTTCTAAGGTTTACCCCACGTTTCGGACACAATGGAACAGGTTTCGGAAGCTAATTCGGATATCTGTGCGAGTTATGACTATAAACGTTCAATTTAAATTAAACCGATTTAAATCGATTTCTAGGCGTTTTAATTTGTATCGGACAAACGGTAAATCCGATTGACTTGAAATTTGAAACCTTACAATAATATCACATTACAGATCCGATGAAACTGGTTTCGTCGAAATCCGAGATAGTTTGAAAAATGGCTATTTTGACTCGCCAAATTTAAATTAAAAATAATTCGATGCGTTTCGAGCTGCCACGCTCAAACGATAACTCCGATTGACACGAAAATTGAAATATGGTAATAACTAACTATTACGGATCCAATGGAACTGGTTTCGTTCAATTCTGAGACTGTTCAAAAATTGACTATTTTACAGTCGATTATTAAATATTAAAATATTCAATTTTCACAAATTAACTTTTAATTCGATTTTAAAAGTTCTAAAATATCATTCTAACTTCAATATGATAAAATAAAATTTTACAAATCATTTTCAATCATATTTAACTCAATTTTCAATTATTTCCATAATTTAACATATTAAATTATCGATTTAATTATCCAATTAAATCCAATAATTCAAATTAAAATTTATTCGACTTATAAATTCACTTATAAATATTTAAAATTAATTAAATATTCAAATTTTAATTAATAAAAATTCTGGGTCGTTACAATCTTTCCCCCTTAAAAGAATTTCGTCCTCGAAATTACAAGTAAGAAAAGTTACAGAATTTATTAACTTTCCCAAAATTCATGGTTAAACTTCTTACAAATCTTTACTAAGTTTTCAAATCATACTTAGTTATATTTTCAAAAAACAACTATATCATTTAACTTTCAATTCCAAAACAAAGTTTAAAGTTTTCACAATTTTCCAATTTTTCTCAAAATTTTTCTAACGCCTTAAATTTTCGGAAAAATTCGCCATAGTCTCCTTTGCGCGGCTCGATCTGGAAAAAAAAAATGATAGTATATATATCACAAATATACATCTCATCAAGTAATGAGGCATCCCGAAGTGAAAAAAAGTGTAAAAGTACGATATTTAATCCGAGATATGTACCTTATATTTTATTAGCAAGCAAATACGGCTAATATAGCGCGAAAGCGAGCTCCAAATGCGAAGCAAACGCGATCCGCACCTACTAAACACTCAACAAACAACATGAGAATCGTGCATATATGGAAATAGTATCAATATACAACATATAGAAACATAATAACTATATATGTCACATAGCAAATGCAACTAAACAACAAATGCAATATATATTCAACCATCAACCAACTAACATCCATAACCAATAAATATTCATTCATATTCTCATTAATATCCAATGAAATGGTTTTCAATTTAAATCATATTTGATTCATTAACCGTGGATGTTTTTACTAACATTCATTTTCAATTCAATTAGTTTATATTCACTAATTAAATCCTATTCACATTCAATTCTATTCAAATTTATTTACCTTTAATTTGAATTCAATTACATAGCTTTCAATTTCATTAACACTTAATGAATTTTATACAACCAATCAACAATCAACTAACGATCATATAACAACCAATGTATATTTATTACAACCAAATTCCTTTACTTTGCTTATATTCATACATTCATTATTCCATATCAATTATTCACATTCAATTGATTTACATTCAATCCATTCATTCAATTCAATTCAATTTCTAAAGTTGAATTTCATTTACATAACTTAAGTTCATATTCATTTAATCCATTTACTTCGATACCAAAATCAATTCCATTCAACAACACTTAAGTTATATTTCATTTAAACATCACTTAGTTTCACATAACTTAAATTCCCACTTGTAAATAAATCCAGATTCCAATTCTAAAGTAAATTTTCATTTAACTTTTAGTTCATTTTTATTTACAACTCATATTCATAAATATATCCGTATAGTTAAACTTCTTATATATATATAAGTTTATTTCACAATTGTAAATCACTTTAATTATAATTCAATTCTTATAATTCATTTGCTTATACAATTATTCTTTTATTTAGATTATTCAAACAACCTAACAATCAACTTACATACACTTTAATAATTCTGAAAAATTATTCTTTATATATAAAATATAATCAAGGTAAAATTATTTCATTTACCCAATTTAAAACAATATTATGTCGAATTGTTCTATTCAAGTGTTTATAAACCCCTTCGGCATAGTTGTCCAGACCGTGCTGACGAAGGTTCATATGCCACTCAATAAACCAATCATCACAATATAAAACAATTTTATATTCACTAACAAATACGCACTCGTAGCTATTATTACACTCAAACTCATTCTAGAGTATTGCTGACTCTATCTCTAATGAGTAATACCCAACAGAACCATGGTTGTCGCTTAACCATATGCTCTGATACCAAATGTAACGATTGCGGATTTTCGTTGCCGAAAAACCGAAAAGTTAGGGTTTTAAAAAGAATTTAAGAAAAGAAAAAGGCAGAAGAAGAGAGAAGAAGATAGAAAATAGAGAAAGAAAATAGAGAAACAAAAAAAAAATAGAAAAAAATAGAATGGAAAGAAAACAACAGAACAACATCAGAATCTCACAATTCGCAGCGGAACAACATATAATAATAAATGAATAATCTTTAAACAAAGAACTATATCAGTTATTACATTACATTTCATTACATCATATCATCAGAGTGTACAACAACAACATCAAACAATGCAGCGGAAAAAGAAATACTATATACTAGTAATACGCCATGCCATCCAGCTTGCCTCCAGCAACTCCTGAATATCCAGAATATCCTGATAAACCTTAACTCTTGACTGCCCGTGTGGAAATTGGTGGGCACCCAGAGTTTAGGAAGGAAAACAATAAACTCCGAGTCAGTCATGTGACTGGTGTGAGAATTCAAAACAGTTTATTTATCTTTAAAATCAAATAGAGAGATATTTTTAAATTCAATTCGCAATGCTTTTAAAAATGAGACTACCATAAGGCCTCCCGCACACACACACATGCAAACGCAGAATCGGAGGAGATTTCTCCTTATGATAGCCAAAGATGCTTGATACGCATTTAAAATAACATTTGATATTATTATTAGTGCATAGTGTAGAGGAAATATTTCGAAAGTAGAATATAAATCTTAGCCAACATACGACCATTATCGTATGCCTACTATAGCTACTATCCAAACAGTGATGACCACCATAAGTGAATAGCAGGTCCTACAACTAATACCGTACAAGTTTCGTATTGGGAATTGGATTTCCAACAAATGGTCAGGCCAAGGAACTTCCCATTGCCACATGAGAATGCCTCTGGATGGACATCCCCGAGAACCAAACCGGATCTCTACCAACACAAGGCCGGGTTACCCCTAACTGAGTAACAACTGACCGAATATGCCATCCCCCGGTCCTTTGGGACCTTTATCCGAGAGCTCTCTAATCAATTCACACAATCATAATAATAAAGTGTTTCAACATGAGTAAGTATCTGGGCTCCATACCATGATACCACCTTTTTCCAGAAGGAAATGCACATATCCTAAAGGGCGCTACCCCTCATAACCTTGCTGCATCTTTCCTGTTTTGACCATTTCCGGGATGTGAGGCTCGACGAATTCACATCCACAAAAACATACTTTATACAAAAGCCATGCTTTGGGTCAACAAATGATCAACACAATGATCACAAGGATAGACGATCAAATAAATGATCCTATCACAAATAATCAACACAATGATCATTTCAGCATCACTCAGCATGTCACATTACCAAATTGGGAATATATCGCCGATAACATTCAACTACATAACCTCTGAGCTCGTACGTCTCAAAGAAGGGTGTTAAGCTAAAAGAATAAATTCTCCGCCACCAACAGAAATATATTTGAAAGAAATCGGCTTCACATCTCAATTTGTAATGTCAGACATACAATCCATACAAGTCTGTTCCGGGCTCGAACAAAACCGAAGGCACTTCTTACGAAGCCCTTGCAATCCGCATATTCACAATCCTGATCGGATTCACCATCACATATGGAGAACTCAATACCGTAGCTACTCGGTGCAGAGTCAATCGATAGGTCATCCTATCGCTCTCGCAAATATCCGGTCTTCAACACCGATCTTCAAATGCAATTCACAACGACATATCACATATTCGGAATGGGTTATACGACCCCATGGTCCTTTCCCGGTTAACCCGAATAGTGAGCGCTTATTCAAAAATAAGTGTGACATTCTAATTCAATCAAATCACATCAAATACCCATTCAAAGGGAAATATTGATAGTCGACTATTGAACTATCAATGGATATGCACAACATCACCAGATTCCAAATAATTTTCCAAATTATTTATTTTCCAAAATATCTTTACAAGATATATAATTTCAACACTTCAAAAATAAATCAATATTTATTTTCATACAAATTCCACTTTCTATTTATAAATTCCATAATGAATTTATATTTCAAAATATCCATGCATATCATTTCAATTATCCATTTCAATTTATCTTCAAAAAGATAAATTTTAATTATTCACTTCATATTGGAAAACATTTCCATACTTATTAAATAAGTAATTCACAAATCTTTTTATTTTCTACACTTGGAAAATATTCAATATACTTAAATCGAATTAAGTATATATTTCATTCTATTAAGGAAATCATTCACTTAAACATATTTATGTGGGTCAAAACGAATGTTGCGTAAAACATCGTTACGACAACCCAAAATCACTAGTATAAGGATTCGAAATTAAATAGATATATAAATCCCAATACTATTCAAAACATTTCCTTTCGGAAATCATTTACTATAACAACAGTGTTATAGTCCACTATTTCCTTTTATTTCTCGAAAACGTCTATTTCAACAATGAATGTTGAAATCTATGGTTTCGAATCTCAACATGTTTTAAAACATCGTTAGATCGTTTTAATTCAATTTAAAACATCAAATTCAAAACATTTTCTTTAACATATTATTCACTATTCAAAAACGTGAATATACTACGTTAACAAATTTCATCCTTTATTTCATTTTATTTCAAAGGACTATTCACAGTCAAAAATGTGAATTTAACCCCATTAATAGGTTTCAACAATTTTCTTATCAAAATAAGTAGTTTGCGAATTTATAAAACAACGTTTATAAATTCCATTTCTATTTATTTTATAACAACTTCCTTTTACAAATTTCCGTCATTAACCTATTCCAGTTTATAACTCAATTATAAACTAAAAGTTCATATTATAAGTTAAATACTTATAAAACGATTATTTTACAAAAATCGTTCTTTTAAACTTAATAATTTTAAATCTTATAACTTATAAGATTCAATGATTTATTCAAAACTATTCTTTTAATAACTTCACAAATTTATAAATCTTACTATTTATAAATCTCATTTATAACTTCACCATTTATAATTCTATAAATTTCATTTATTTATGAAATTCATTTTCACTTCATTCAAACACTTATAAAAACTCGTTTTGTAATGTAAATATTTCAATTTATAAATATCCATTTATAAATTTCTTAATATAAATTAATTTATATTATTCTTTAAAACGTCTTTAATCTCCTTTATTATTTCACCATTTTGATTCATAAAATAATTAAATTTTATAAATCCTATATTTAACTTTTCATAATAAATTCAAAAATCCCGATTAACTATTTTATAAAATCTTTAGCATCATATTCTCAAAAATCGGTTTTTTTCCTATATTTCTCAAAATCATGATTTTTATAACTTTAAAAATTATAACGTTTATTTATTTAAAATAAATCAATTTCCAAACATACAGTATATTTTAAAAAATCACCTTAAAAATCATTTTAAAATTCCAAATTTGGTCTAGTGATGCTACACACCAAATAGTCAATCACGACTACAACGATATCATATATCGATATGATAATCCATCAAATATCAAAATATCTGAAATCAAATAAAAACTGTTGAGGAATCCAGTTGGATCCCTCCAACCTGTTTTCCTGCATCCAAAAACATTAGCACAATACCAATTTCGCTCCAGTACGAAATTATCGCGGTATATGTTTTTATTAAATATTATCCGCTTAATAACGGCGCAATAGGGTGTCATCCGCTAAAAAATACGGGGAATCAATCAACTGCAATATATACATATGCCAATATATATATATATATATATTGATATTATATATAATACCAATTTCACTGTTTATGAAATATTCGCGGTATATGTTTTTAATAAATAACATCCGCTTACTAACGGCGCATAATGTCTATTTTAACAATCAATAGATATTAATCATCATTCAAACATGCATTCAAATATTTTAAATCTAACTATTTAAAATAAAATCGAAACTGATTCGATTGAGTGAGAAGTTCTCACCTTGATTTATTTTCGTTTTAGCGATTTATTTCGAATAAAATTAAACGTGCGTTTAATTTTACCCGAAATTATCACTAACTCCAAACGACTCCAATCCAACTCCATCACGTAGTGCTCGTCCATACGATTCCAACGCAACTGAGTTTGCATTTTTTCGACCTCGTATGAAAAAGTTATGATTTTTATATGATTACACGATTTTAATTAAAATTACAACATAACTTATAACTTTTCAACCTTCTCCAAATCACAGCCACAAGATCTATCTCCATTGCATCTCCACCGTCCCTTACTATCATCTTCTCCTACGTTTCCATCTCCAGGCAACTCATCATAGAACCGAACCCAACAATGAAAACTAGGGTTAAATAGTTCTCCACCAATACTCGACTATACTCGATCAAACTACAGCCATCGCGAAGCACTCGACCACCACAACACTCGCCCCCAACCACCTGAAGTTCGGCCCCCCCATTCTCATCGAATTTCGTGCGCAAGTCGTGACCAACGGCCTCATTTATCTCCCCCTCCGATGCTCCAAACTCCATCATCACCGTATAGATCGAAAGCTCTCGCCTTGCTCTTCATCTTTGTAGTTGATCACCTCGCTTGATTGTGAATGGATTTGGAGAGATTAAGGAATGAATTTTGACAATTTCTGGCCCTTCATTTTGTTAGTGGCGGATGTTGTATAGATTAGGGTTTTAATTTTTTTTTTTATTTATTTTTGAGATAGTGGGCTATTTATAGGAAAATCAAGCGTAAACACTATTCATTTCGGAAATTTCGAACTCCGATTTAGGCGCCGTAACCAGCGTTTCTAAGGTTTAACCCGCGTTCCGGACACAATGGAACAGGTTTCGGAAGCTAATTCGGACATCTGTGCGAGTTATGACTATAAACGTTCAATTTAAATTAAACCGATTTAAATCGATTTCTAGGCGTTTTAATTTGTATCGGACAAACGGTAAATCCGATTGACTTGAAATTTGAAACCTTACAATAATATCACATTACGGATCCGATGAAACTGGTTTCGTCGAAATCCGAGATAGTTTGAAAAATGGCTATTTTGACTCGCCAAATTTAAATTAAAAATAATTCGATGCGTTTCGAGCTGCCACGCTCAAACGATAACTCCGATTGACACGAAAATTGAAATCCGGTAATAACTAACTATTGCGGATCCAATGGAACTGGTTTCGTTCAATTCTGAGACTGTTCAAAAATTGACTATTTTACAGTCGATTATTAAATATTAAAATATTCAATTTTCACAAATTAACTTTTAATTCGATTTTAAAAGTTCTAAAATATCATTCTAACTTCAATATGATAAAATAAAATTTTAAAAATCATTTTCAATCATATTTAACTCAATTTTCAATTATTTCCATAATTTAACATATTAAATTATCGATTTAATTATCCAATTAAATCCAATAATTCAAATTAAAATTTATTCGACTTATAAATTCACTTATAAATATTTAAAATTAATTAAATATTCAAATTTTAATTAATAAAAATTCTGGGTCGTTACAATCTTTCCCCCTTAAAAGAATTTCGTCCTCGAAATTACAAGTAAGAAAAGTTACAGAATTTATTAACTTTCCCAAAATTCATAGTTAAACTTCTTACAAATCTTTACTAAGTTTTCAAATCATACTTAGTTATCTTTTCAAAAAACAACTATATCATTTAACTTTCAATTCCAAAACAAAGTTTAAAGTTTTCACAATTTTCCAATTTTTCTCAAAATTTTTCTAACGCCTTAAATTTTCGAAAAAATTCGCCATAGTCTCCTTTGCGCGGCTCGATCCGAAAAAAAAAATGATAGTATATATATCACAAATATACATCTCATCAAGTAATGAGGCATCCCGAAGTGAAAAAAAGTGTAAAAGTACGATATTTAATCCGAGATATGTACCTTATATTTTATTAGCAAGCAAATACGGCTAATATAGCGCGAAAGCGAGCTCCAAATGCGAAGCAAACGCGATCCGCACCTACTAAACACTCAACAAACAACATGAGAATCGTGCATATATGGAAATAGTATCAATATACAACATATAGAAACATAATAACTATATATGTCACATAGCAAATGCAACTAAACAACAAATGCAATATATATTCAACCATCAACCAACTAACATCCATAACCAATAAATATTCATTCATATTCTCATTAATATCCAATGAAATGGTTTTCAATTTAAATCATATTTGATTCATTAACTGTGGATGTTTTTACTAACATTCATTTTCAATTCAATTAGTTTATATTCACTAATTAAATCCTATTCACATTCAATTCTATTCAAATTTATTTACCTTTAATTTGAATTCAATTACATAGCTTTCAATTTCATTAACACTTAATGAATTTTATACAACCAATCAACAATCAACTAACAATCATATAACAACCAATGTATATTTATTACAACCAAATTCCTTTACTTTGCTTATATTCATACATTCATTATTCCATATCAATTATTCACATTCAATTGATTTACATTCAATCCATTCATTCAATTCAATTCAATTTCTAAAGTTGAATTTCATTTACATAACTTAAGTTCATATTCATTTAATCCATTTACTTCGATACCAAAATCAATTCCATTCAACAACACTTAAGTTATATTTCATTTAAACATCACTTAGTTTCACATAACTTAAATTCCCACTTGTAAATAAATCCAGATTCCAATTCTAAAGTAAATTTTCATTTAACTTTTAGTTCATTTTTATTTACAACTCATATTCATAAATATATCCATATAGTTAAACTTCTTATATATATATAAGTTTATTTCACAATTGTAAATCACTTTAATTATAATTCAATTCTTATAATTCATTTGCTTATACAATTATTCTTTTATTTAGATTATTCAAACAACCTAACAATCAACTTACATACACTTTAATAATTCTGAAAAATTATTCTTTATATATAAAATATAATCAAGGTAAAATTATTTCATTTACCCAATTTAAAACAATATTATGTCGAATTGTTCTATTCAAGTGTTTATAAACCCCTTCGGCATAGTTGTCCAGACCGTGCTGACGAAGGTTCATATGCCACTCAATAAACCAATCATCACAATATAAAACAATTTTATATTCACTAACAAATACGCACTCGTAGCTATTATTACACTCAAACTCATTCTAGAGTACTGCTGACTCTATCTCTAATGAGTAATACCCAACAGAACCATGGTTGTCGCTTAACCATATGCTCTGATACCAAATGTAACGATTGCGGATTTTCGTTGCCGAAAAACCGAAAAGTTAGGGTTTTAAAAAGAATTTAAGAAAAGAAAAAGGCAGAAGAAGAGAGAAGAAGATAGAAAATAGAGAAAGAAAATAGAGAAACAAAAAAAAATAGAAAAAAATAGAATGGAAAGAAAACAACAGAACAACATCTGAATCTCACAATTCGCAGCGGAACAACATATAATAATAAATGAATAATCTTTAAACAAAGAACTATATCCGTTATTACATTACATTTCATTACATCATATCATCAGAGTGTACAACAACAACATCAAACAATGCAGCGGAAAAAGAAATACTATATACTAGTAATACGCCATGCCATCCAGCTTGCCTCCAGCAACTCCTGAATATCCAGAATATCCTGATAAACCTTAACTCTTGACTGCCCGTGTGGAAATTGGTGGGCACCCAGAGTTTAGGAAGGAAAACAATAAACTCCGAGTCAGTCATGTGACTGGTGTGAGAACTCAAAACAGTTTATTTATCTTTAAAATCAAATAGAGAGATATTTTTAAATTCAATTCGCAATGCTTTTAAAAATGAGACTACCATAAGGCCTCCCGCACACACACACATGCAAACGTAGAATCGGAGGAGATTTCTCCTTATGATAGCCAAAGATGCTTGATACGCATTTAAAATAACATTTGATATTATTATTAGTGCATAGTGTAGAGGAAATATTTCGAAAGTAGAATATAAATCTTAGCCAACATACGACCATTATCGTATGCCTACTATAGCTACTATCCAAACAGTGATGACCACCATAAGTGAATAGCAGGTCCTACAACTAATACCGTACAAGTTTCGTATTGGGAATTGGATTTCCAACAAATGGTCAGGCCAAGGAACTTCCCATTGCCACATGAGAACGCCTCTGGATGGACATCCCCGAGAACCAAACCGGATCTCTACCAACACAAGGCCGGGTTACCCCTAACTGAGTAACAACTGACCGAATATGCCATCCCCCGGTCCTTTGGGACCTTTATCCGAGAGCTCTCTAATCAATTCACACAATCATAATAATAAAGTGTTTCAACATGAGTAAGTATCTGGGCTCCATACCATGATACCACCCTTTTCCAGAAGGAAATGCACATATCCTAAAGGGCGCTACCCCTCATAACCTTGCTGCATCTTTCCTGTTTTGACCATTTCCGGGATGTGAGGCTCGACGAATTCACGTCCACAAAAACATACTTTATACAAAAGCCATGCTTTGGGTCAACAAATGATCAACACAATGATCACAAGGATAGACGATCAAATAAATGATCCTATCACAAATAATCAACACAATGATCATTTCAGCATCACTCAGCATGTCACATTACCAAATTGGGAATATATCGCTGATAACATTCAACTACATAACCTCTGAGCTCGTACGTCTCAAAGAAGGGTGTTAAGCTAAAAGAATAAATTCTCCGCCACCAACAGAAATATATTTGAAAGAAATCGGCTTCACATCTCAATTTGTAATGTCAGACATACAATCCATACAAGTCTGTTCCGGGCTCGAACAAAACCGAAGGCACTTCTTACGAAGCCCTTGCAATCCGGATATTCACAATCCTGATCGGATTCACCATCACATATGGAGAACTCAATACCGTAGCTATTCGGTGCAGAGTCAATCGATAGGTCATCCTATCGCTCTCGCAAATATCCGGTCTTCAACACCGATCTTCAAATGCAATTCACAACGACGTATCACATATTTGGAATGGGTTATACGACCCCATGGTCCTTTCCCGGTTAACCCGAATAGTGAGCGCTTATTCAAAAATAAGTGTGACATTCTAATTCAACCAAATCACATCAAATACCCATTCAAAGGGAAATATTGATAGTCGACTATTGAACTATCAATGGATATGCACAACATCACCAGATTCCAAATAATTTTCCAAATTATTTATTTTCCAAAATATCTTTACAAGATATATAATTTCAACACTTCAAAAATAAATCAATATTTATTTTCATACAAATTCCACTTTCTATTTATAAATTCCATAATGAATTTATATTTCAAAATATCCATGCATATCATTTCAATTATCCATTTCAATTTATCTTCAAAAAGATAAATTTTAATTATTCACTTCATATTGGAAAACATTTCCATACTTATTAAATAAGTAATTCACAAATCTTTTTATTTTCTACACTTGGAAAATATTCAATATACTTAAATCGAATTAAGTATATATTTCATTCTATTAAGGAAATCATTCACTTAAACATATTTATTTGGGTCAAAACGAATGTTGCGTAAAACATCGTTACGACAACCCAAAATCACTAGTATAAGGATTCGAAATTAAATAGATATATAAATCCCAATACTATTCAAAACATTTCCTTTCGGAAATCATTTACTATAACAACAGTGTTATAGTCCACTATTTCCTTTTATTTCTCGAAAACGTCTATTTCAACAATGAATGTTAAAATCTATGGTTTCGAATCTCAACATGTTTTAAAACATCGTTAGATCGTTTTAATTCAATTTAAAACATCAAATTCAAAACATTTTCTTTAACATATTATTCACTATTCAAAAACGTGAATATACTACGTTAACAAATTTCATCCTTTATTTCATTTTATTTCAAAGGATTATTCACAGTCAAAAACGTGAATATAACCCCATTAATAGGTTTCAACAATTTTCTTATCAAAATAAGTAGTTTGCGAATTTATAAAACAACGTTTATAAATTCCATTTCTATTTATTTTATAACAACTTCATTTTACAAATTTCCGTCATTAACCTATTTGTAACGACCCTGATTTCCGACCCGATTAAATTGTAAATTTCATCGTTTTAATGTAAAATTTTAAAATTTTATAAACGATTTCAAATTGCGTCCAAACTTTATTTATGACATACGTCTAGTTAGATATGAGTGTGGAAAAAGTTTCGTCGCAAAATATTACAGTAAACTTCGTTCACGTTTTACTGTATATCAGTCCATATAAAGCTGCGAAAAATTTATCTTCCAAATCCAAATATTTTTACACAGTTATGTTGTAAAAATTATTCTGATCATGATTATGAAATTCGTTTCGTCAAAAACTGTCATCGCCTGCTCCGTTTAAATTTTTTTATAAAACGCGCAATTTTAGCGGCGTAAATGCGAATTTTATAAAACCATCGTATCGCAATAATCTGTATACCGTTGGAATCGCCTCGTCGCACTGATCATAACGGTATATTTATTTGCGCGAATCGGAGTCCGGCATAATCCGTCGTGTTGGTTTAACGGTTCCGTACGGACCGTTTAAATAAATTGTCAGCCCAAAATTCTCTAACCCGTTTACAAAGAGGTTTGAAATTGTAGTCAGCTGAATGGGTATGTGATTGGAAGGCGAAGTGTGAAGAGTCGTGAAAATAATTAAGCCTTGGGGACCCAAAAGTCAGTCACGTTACTAACCAAACGAACATAGTATTTATTTTACAAATTCCAATCTCTCTGTACAATTCAAGCATCAGGTAACTCCTCCATCTCCCTCATTTCTTTCCTCCTTCTCTGTGAAAAAAAAAACGTGTGAAAAAAAATAGGAAATCATGGCCGAAGAAAATTAAAACGTGCACCACCTCCACCTTAGATCTGCCTTCCAGCTTCCACGCCACCTTCCTCCCGCTCCAGTCCCACGCAACAGCCCTTCCACCTCCTCGCCACCACCTCTGACCGACCACTTCGCCTTCACCTCACTTCGCCACAGTTACACCATGCGCCACCTTCCGCCGACCCACCTGTGACACCATCCAGCCACCCACCAACACCCCTCTCTCCTCTTCTCCCTTCCCTTCCCTCTTATTTGTTGCCACCAACAACTCATTCCCACGCACTCACACCCACCGACCAGCACCCCATGCCTCCAGCGCGCCCAGCTCCTCTTGCCGTCGTCGTTCCTGCCTTCCCCTCTCGGCTTTGAACCCGTAGTCGAACCCCCTCTCTCTTATAAAAAAAAAAAAATGAGAAGTGTGGTGTTTGTATGTGTAGGCGTGAGTATATGTGCAGTAGCATTTTGCAGCAAAGTTTGGGTTATGTTGAGGTGGAGATTGAGATTGTAGCATGTTGTAAGTGAAGGGAAAATGTGAAGGATGGAGATGTGCACAGTTAGGTGCATGCATGCGAAAAGAAAAAAAGATGCATGCGTGAATAATATTTCATGGAAGGGTGGATGTAGTGCTTGCATGTTGGGATAGTAGCATAGGTTCATGCGTGAGTAAGGAATAGTGTACATGATACAATCATGTACATGCATTTTGGAGCCTCGACCATGCAAATAAAAAAAATAAAAAAAAAATAAAACTGAGATTAGCGTTGGATATTGCAGTAAAATATTTTCGTCAAGATCTATATTTTGGTTGCCGAATAGTAACCAACTTTTCTTTACGTTGTGTGCAGAAGCAACCGACTGATTTCTTGTTGCAGCAGCACCGATCTCTCAGCTTTTGTTCTTTTCTCCGTCGTCGCGTTTGTTGTTCGTGATATACCGATCCTATTCTTGCTTCATTCGTGCTTCTTTTGTTTCGCCGTCAACTTCTTATCCACGAAAGGTGAATTAATTTTCACGACATATATTCTTATGCAAGTTTGTTTGAATTGATTATTATGTTGAATGTTGATTGCTATTGTTAAGTGATAAATAGTTTGCAAGTGAAATTTGAATAGATAGCTAACAAATTTAAATCGGATTATATACGTCGAACTTTGATTTGTTAAACTTGACCCTTCATATGTTGAATAATGTTTAGTTAAACTTGACACTTTAAATTGTTAATTAAATTGACGTAGAAATTAGTTAATTTCACTTTGTACCATTTAACGTATATCGGATTTATTGTTTAGTGTAAATTTGAAATTGAATTGAACGACAAGTGAAAACCGTAATACGATAATCTTTAATCTACATGAAATGATAGTGTAGATTCTAGGAATAATTTGATTAATTTACATAAATAACAAATGTAAATTAATACAATTATTTCGGGATTATTTAAATAATTGTTGAATTGTTATGTATGGATGCTATTGCTTGTTTATTTTACTTTGACACCATCCCAGCTTTCACACTGCAAGTTCCCTTTGTATGCTTGATTTTTTGAATTGAAATGGAATCGGGTTGAAATGATAGATACCCAAATAAACTTGACTTAGGATAGAAAATTTAATTAAAACCGATCGGTCAATGTTTTGATTTAAATGTAATAAAATTTATTTGACCAATAACAAGGTTTTGAATAAAATTGGAATTTAATTCCGAATGAATGTAAATGTGAATATTGAATTTGAAACAAATATTAACGTCGTAATTGACAAAAGAATACTGTTTTAAAATTTAATTAATTAATGATTAAATGTATAATTATTTGATAATTGATTTTGAAATTATTAATAAATTAAGTTGAAACTGATAATAATCAATTTGGAACCATTAATAATCAAGTCTTGAAATTTATTAATAATGAAGTTTGAAGTTATTAATAACGAAGTTTCGAAATTGGATAATTAAGTTTGAAATTATAAATAAATTAAGTTTGAAATTATTAATAATTTGGTTTTAAAATTAATAATTAAGTTTGGAATTATTAATGAATAAGTTTGAAATGATAATAATTAAGATTTGAAATTATTTGATAATTGAATAAGATTGAATTGTTTAATGATTAAACTAAATTGAATAGAATGAATTATGTAATAATTAAATTGGATTGAATATTCTTTATTAAGAGAAATCGAATTTTTGAATAAGTGAAACTAAGTTCCTAATTGAGATTTGAAATCTGTAACGAAAGAAATAAATATATGAAATTGAATTTCTTTAATAAGAAATAGAACGCGCTTTATCGAAAACAAATGAAGTGCTTGTAATTTAGAGAATTGGATTCGATAAATTCAAATTGAATAAATATGAAGCTTTGATAATGAAACAAACTTAAGGAAGTAATGAATTGGAAATTTAATTGAAATTGTTTAATGATAAATAATGTAATGAATATCGGATGAAATCGATAATTGGATTTAAATCGATTTGGACGTTAATTGATTTTGGAATAAACTTATACATGGAATTAAATGAATATTTGAAATTGTTTTAAATTGAAACTTTGAAATTGAATTATAGAAAATATGGAAATGGAAATTGTAAAGTTATGAAACGTAAATTTTGGAAATTGATTTAGAAGACCAACGAAATGTTGATTTACGAATTATTTTCGAAATTGAAATTGAATTGGCTTTTTTTGAAATATATTAAACGACCAATCGGCAAATTAATTACAAAGGTTATTAAAGGAACCTGAATCGGTTAAGGACATACTCACTGTCTAAACCGAAAACCACTTTAATAACAATACGCGGAGTGTGATCCAGAATGAAGTGGTTGGATTGACGAACGCATTGATTGAAGAAAGAGAACGTTAATGGATAGCCTTGACACTTGTGTCAAATTGGAAATGACTAAAATCAGGAGCCGTGCCGGGCCAAATGGGGTTAGCTACCTCGAGCGAACACACTTCTTCGTAAACTACTCATTTACTTTTGTGATTGATTGGTGCGCACCCTTGAAATTTGGAGTGTTGTTTCGCGGTGTTGCGATCGTTGCGGCGATGCGTTCTCACCAGTCCGGATCAGGCGAACGGTAGTTTCACTACCTTGGGTATTGCCTCTTGTGCCTTGTCATACTTGTATCCCGTATACGCGACCACTACGAATTTGTTTTGTATTATACCTATGGAGTACTCCCTGATATCCCACTAGTTTACGGTGGAGTTTACAGTGCTGTATAGACTATGATATTACAAAAATGTGTTAAGGGGGATAATGGTAACGCCTTAACGCTATTTTGATACTTTACTTTACTGTTAGACATTATCTATGTATCGTACACTATTATGTATAAATAGTTTACCGGATCCTGAAAGATGTTTATTCCATGCATCTTTGAGTTATTGTTTATTTAAAAATTTGAACCATATTATCTGTATAAGAATATATGTCCTGATTCGAGTGTTTGTTTGTGCATATGCTCGGATCAGATTGAGGATTGCTGTTGCTGTTTCTGCTTGGAGCTAAGACCGAAGACTATCTTTATCTTATCTTATCAGTATTACTCTATCTATTTTGACTATTGGACATCTATGTTGTTCTATTTATTTTATCTGAGACATTGTTGTATTTCTGGGTAGCTTCATGAACTACTCTTATGACTATGTTGTATTTCCGCTGCACTATTCTGTGATGTTATATTTCTGTGATTCTGTGATGATTCTCATTTATATATATCTATACTCCATTAATGATTCGTGTTTTGTACTATTTAAGTTGACATGTGTGGATTATTGTCAATTTAAATGGTCCAAATATACGGGTTGCTACAGTATTCCAGTTTATAACTCAATTATAAACTAAAAGTTCATATTATAAGTTAAATACTTATAAAACGATTATTTTACAAAAATCGTTCTTTTAAACTTAATAATTTTAAATCTTATAACTTATAAGATTCAATGATTTATTCAAAAATATTCTTTTAATAACTTCACAAATTTATAAATCTCATTTATAACTTCACCATTTATAATTCTATAAATTTCATTTATTTATGAAATTCATTTTCACTTCATTCAAACACTTATAAAAACTCGTTTTGTAATGTAAATATTTCAATTTATAAATATCCATTTATAAATCTCTTAATATAAATTAATTTATATTATTCTTTAAAACGTCTTTAATCTCCTTTATTATTTCACCATTTTGATTCATAAAATAATTAAATTTTATAAATCCTATATTTAACTTTTCATAATAAATTCAAAAATCCCGATTAACTATTTTATAAAATCTTTAGCATCATATTCTCAAAAATCAGTTTTTTTCCTATATTTCTCAAAATCATGATTTTTATAACTTTAAAAATTATAACGTTTATTTATTTAAAATAAATCAATTTCCAAACATACAGTATATTTTAAAAAATCACCTTAAAAATCATTTTAAAATTCCAAATTTGGTCTAGTGATGCTACACACCAAATAGTCAATCACGACTACAACGATATCATATATCGATATGATAATCCATCAAATATCAAAATATCTGAAATCAAATAAAAACCGTTGAGGAATCCAGTTGGATCCCTCCAACCTGTTTTCCTGCATCCAAAAACATTAGCACAATACCAATTTCGCTCCAGTACGAAATTATCGCGGTATATGTTTTTATTAAATATTATCCGCTTAATAACGGCGCAATAGGGTCTCATCCGCTAAAAAATACGGGGAATCAATCAACTGCAATATATACATATGCCAATATATATATATTGATATTATATATAATACCAATTTCACTGTTTATGAAATATTCGCGGTATATGTTTTTAATAAATAACATCCGCTTACTAACGGCGCATAATGTCTATTTTAACAATCAATAGATATTAATCATCATTCAAACATGCATTCAAATATTTTAAATCTAACTATTTAAAATAAAATCGAAACTGATTCGATTGAGTGAAAAGTTCTCACCTTGATTTATTTTCGTTTTAGCGATTTATTTCGAATAAAATTAAACGTGCGTTTAATTTTACCCGAAATTCTCACTAACTCCAAACGACTCCAATCCAACTCCATCGCGTAGTGCTCGTCCATACGATTCCAACGCAACTGAGTTTGCATTTTTTCGACCTCGTATGAAAAAGTTATGATTTTTATAAGATTACACGATTTTAATTAACTAAATTACAACATAACTTATAACTTTTCAACCTTCTCCAAATCACAGCCACAAGATCTATCTCCATTGCATCTCCACCGTCCCTTACTATCATCTTCTCCTACGTTTCCATCTCCAGGCAACTCATCATAGAACCGAACCCAACAATGAAAACTAGGGTTAAATAGTTCTCCACCAATACTCGATTATACTCGATCAAACTACAGCCATCGCGAAGCACTCGACCACCACAACACTCGCCCCCAACCACCTGAAGTTCGGCCCCCCCATTCTCATCAAATTTCATGCGCAAGTCGTGACCAACGGCCTCATTTATCTCCCCCTCCGATGCTCCAAACTCCATCATCACCGTATAGATCGAAAGCTCTCGCCTTGCTCTTCATCTTTGTAGTTGATCACCTCGCTTGATTGTGAATGGATTTGGAGAGATTAAGGAATGAATTTTGACAATTTCTGGCCCTTCATTTTGTTAGTGGCGGCTGCTGTATAGATTAGGGTTTTAAATTTTTTTTTTATTTTTATTTTTGAGATAGTGGGCTATTTATAGGAAAATCAAGCGTAAACACTATTCATTTCGGAAATTTCGAACTCCGATTTAGGCGCCGTAACTAGCGTTTCTAAGGTTTACCCCGCGTTCCGGACACAATGGAACAGGTTTCGGAAGCTAATTTGGACATCTGTGCGAGTTATGGCTATAAACGTTCAATTTAAATTAAACCGATTTAAATCGATTTCTAGGCGTTTTAATTTGTATCGGACAAACGGTAAATCAGATTGACTTGAAATTTGAAACCTTACAATAATATCACATTACGGATCCGATGAAACTAGTTCCGTCGAAATCCGAGACAGTTTGAAAAATGGCTATTTTGACTCGCCAAATTTAAATTAAAAATAATTCGATGCGTTTCGAGCTGCCACGCTCAAACGATAACTCCGATTGACACGAAAATTGAAATCCGGTAATAACTAACTATTACGGATACAATGGAACTGGTTTCGTTCAATTCTGAGACTGTTCAAAAATTGACTATTTTACAGTCGATTATTAAATATTAAAATATTCAATTTTCACAAATTAACTTTTAATTCGATTTTAAAAGTTCTAAAATATCATTCTAACTTCAATATGATAAAATAAAATTTTACAAATCATTTTCAATCATATTTAACCCAATTTTCAATTATTTCCATAATTTAACATATTAAATTATCGATTTAATTATCCAATTAAATCCAATAATTCAAATTAAAATTTATTCGACTTATAAATTCACTTATAAATATTTAAAATTAATTAAATATTCAAATTTTAATTAATAAAAATTCTGGGTCGTTACAATCTTTCCCCCTTAAAAGAATTTCGTCCTCGAAATTACAAGTAAGAAAAGTTACAGAATTTATTAACTTTCCCAAAATTCATAGTTAAACTTCTTACAAATCTTTACTAAGTTTTCAAATCATACTTAGTTATCTTTTCAAAAAACAACTATATCATTTAACTTTCAATTCCAAAACAAAGTTTAAAGTTTTCACAATTTTCCAATTTTTCTCAAAATTTTTCTAACGCCTTAAATTTTCGGAAAAATTCGCCATAGTCTCCTTTGCGCGGCTCGATCCGAAAAAAAAAATGATAGTATATATATCACAAATATACATCTCATCAAGTAATGAGGCATTCCGAAGTGAAAAAAAGTGTAAAAGTACGATATTTAATCCGAGATATGTACCTTATATTTTATTAGCAAGCAAATACGGCTAATATAGCGCGAAAGCGAGCTCCAAATGCGAAGCAAACGCGATCCGCACCTACTAAACACTCAACAAACAACATGAGAATCGTGCATATATGGAAATAGTATCAATATACAACATATAGAAACATAATAACTATATATGTCACATAGCAAATGCAACTAAACAACAAATGCAATATATATTCAACCATCAACCAACTAACATCCATAACCAATAAATATTCATTCATATTCTCATTAATATCCAATGAAATGGTTTTCAATTTAAATCATATTTGATTCATTAACTGTGGATGTTTTTACTAACATTCATTTTCAATTCAATTAGTTTATATTCACTAATTAAATCCTATTCACATTCAATTCTATTCAAATTTATTTACCTTTAATTTGAATTCAATTACATAGCTTTCAATTTCATTAACACTTAATGAATTTTATACAACCAATCAACAATCAACTAACAATCATATAACAACCAATGTATATTTATTACAACCAAATTCCTTTACTTTGCTTATATTCATACATTCATTATTCCATATCAATTATTCACATTCAATTGATTTACATTCAATCCATTCATTCAATTCAATTCAATTTCTAAAGTTGAATTTCATTTACATAACTTAAGTTCATATTCATTTAATCCATTTACTTCGATACCAAAATCAATTCCATTCAACAACACTTAAGTTATATTTCATTTAAACATCACTTAGTTTCACATAACTTAAATTCCCACTTGTAAATAAATCCAGATTCCAATTCTAAAGTAAATTTTCATTTAACTTTTAGTTCATTTTTATTTACAACTCATATTCATAAATATATCCATATAGTTAAACTTCTTATATATATAAGTTTATTTCACAATTGTAAATCACTTTAATTATAATTCAATTCTTATAATTCATTTGCTTATACAATTATTCTTTTATTTAGATTATTCAAACAACCTAACAATCAACTTACATACACTTTAATAATTCTGAAAAATTATTCTTTATATATAAAATATAATCAAGGTAAAATTATTTCATTTACCCAATTTAAAACAATATTATGTCGAATTGTTCTATTCAAGTGTTTATAAACCCCTTCGGCATAGTTGTCCAGACCGTGCTGACGAAGGTTCATATGCCACTCAATAAACCAATCATCACAATATAAAACAATTTTATATTCACTAACAAATACGCACTCGTAGCTATTATTACACTCAAACTCATTCTAGAGTACTGCTGACTCTATCTCTAATGAGTAATACCCAACAGAACCATGGTTGTCGCTTAACCATATGCTCTGATACCAAATGTAACGATTGCGGATTTTCGTTGCCGAAAAACCGAAAAGTTAGGGTTTTAAAAAGAATTTAAGAAAAGAAAAAGGCAGAAGAAGACGCCAATAGCACCCTTCTTTCCCAATAGCACCCTTCATTGCCTAGGAAACATGACTTCCAGGCCGAGAAAAGACGCCAACAAGGGAAAGAACGTTGCAACCAGCAGCGCTCCAGATCCAGTGGATCCAGATCAAGAGAACCATCCCACTACGACAGCAGATCAGGCAAATCCGACAGCCCCTGCCGCGGAACAACCGGCAGCAATCACTAGGGCAGATCTAGACAGAGTTGTGACTGAAGTAACTAACCGCTTCGCATCCCAACAAGAAGCTTTGGTGAACCAACTCATGTCACGCCTGAGGGATGCCGAAGAATCCAACCGCAACACTGAATCATGGGGTGAGTCTCAATCTGGAGGATCTCAGAGACAGCAAAGGTCTTCCCTCTTCGAAGAAGCTATCGACAGGAACAACAATGATAGGAGCCGCGCCTGGACTCAGCCCGAACTCTGACTCGAGGAAGCGCTTGGAACCGAACCCAATGGGGGAGGCACCAGGCGAGGGTCGGATGTAGTTGAGCCAGTCATGCCGCCTAATCATAGAAACCCTGCTGAACGGAGCCGAGCTAGAACCCAGCCCGAAGTTGACCCCATGGAAATGCTCAAAACAGAACCCCACAGGGGAAGATCAAGGCAGGGGTCAACTGTAGCTGGTCTTAGCATGCATCCGAGCAGCCAAAGACAGCCACTGGATAACGTCAGAAGTGATAGACTATACCATCCCTACAGGTCATCTGGACGAGATCGATCCCGCAGGGAAGAACCAAGCTCATTTTTGTCCGCTCCAAATTCTGATGAAAGAATGACACGATTATTTAGGGAATGCGTCCGACGGGAGCAAAGGGATCGAGGGATAGGCGCTAGGGTAACCAGCCCTTTCACCCGCGACATCGAAACCGCCATCACCCCTCGAGAATGGAAAATGCCGACAATGGAACCTTACAAGGGAACCTCTGACCCCATCGTACACTTACACAGATACACCCAGCATATGCTCATGAGCGGAGCAACGGAGGGAGTGTTATGTAAATGCTTCCCACTTTTCTTGGCAGATCTAGCTACCTCCTGGTTCTGCCACCTACCTCAAGGGTCCATCAGCTCATGGGAGATGTTGAAAGAAAAGTTCATTAGCTAGTTCCGCATTCATGTGGAACAACCCAAGGATGCTTATTCTCTATCTACTATCAAACAAAAATCCGGAGAGACACTGCAGCAATACCTAACCCGGTTCAATGCCGCAGCGGCAGCAGTTCAAGATGCCGATGAGAAACTCACCCTAATGGCCCTCTGTAGTGGTGTGCGCCCAGATACCAAGTTTGCTAGAAGACTAACTAAAGAAAAACCAGCTACCTTGCCCGATTTCTTCCATGAAGCTGGGAAGTACATGAGACTCGAAGAGGCTGCCGCTGAAAGGCAGACAGGACCACAGACTAAGACGCTTCATGGAAACGCCCCCGCCGTAGCGAAGGACATCCGGAGAAACGACTCCAGAGACAATGCAGGGGGCAAGAAGGGAGAAAAGCGCTTGTACCGACCAGGACCGAGATTTGACGCTTACACTCCCTTGAATGAAATAGTCGAGAACATCTTCCTAGCCACCCAGGACGAGCTTACATACAAACGCCCTCCACACAAGAAGGAATCAGATAACGCATTGAAGTCTGGAAAGTTATGCCGCTTCCATGAATCACATGGGCATGACACAAATGAATGCCACCACCTCCGAGACCTAATTGAAGAACACATTAGGAGAAAGAGATTAGAACGCTATGTGAAGGGACAGGACAGGGCCCCAGCTCCTGCCAAGGAAAACCCAGGGCAGCTCCACCCAGAGACAGGCGGAGGAAATCGCAACACCAGCGGCTCCAGCCAAGAGAAGATAGTGGTCCATACAATATCAGGAGGGCCACACATCGCCGACAAGAGCTGGGAAGAAATGGAAAGATATGGAAACTCACTCAGAAGCGAGGAAGACTGCGTCAATTCTGTTATGGAAGAACGCCACCCCAAGAGGAAGGAAAATAATGACATCACATTCAGTGGGCGCGACCTAGAAGGAGGGCAGTACCCACACATGGACCCTATGGTCATCTCTGCCTGGTTCGGTCCAGCCAAAGTTTTCCGAATTTTAATAGACACTGGAAGTTCAGTAAATATCCTATTCAAGCATGCTTTCGACAAAATGAAGCTGTCAATGAACGATGTGTCTCCCTGCAACAAACCGCTACACGGTTTCACTGGAGAAGCAAAGATGCCCCTCGGACAATTGGATCTCTTTGTTAAATTGGGAAGTCATCCCCGCTCCGCCGTTTGGAAACAAACATTCATGCTAATAGACAACCACTCGGCCTACAATGCCTTTTTAGGAAGACCAGCCTTGTCCGACTTCCAAATTGTCCTAGCCCCATGGTGCCTGAAGATGAAATTTCCAACAGATAACGGAATAGGAGAAGTGGAGGGAGATCAAGACGCCGCTCGGGACTGCTATGTAACCGAACTTCGCAATAATCGCAGGAGAGATAAAGGGAAAAATGCAGAGACTATTCTCTGCATGAAAAGCTTGGAAGCATAGCAACTAAAGAAAGCCACTCCTTTTCGGTATACCAGTGATCCTTTCAACGACATAGACCCCAGGGACAAAGAGGAGGAGGCCACCGCCGAGCCTGCAGAGGCTATGGAATTCGTATCTGTAGACAAACTCGACCCAAGTAAACTGCTGAGAGTCGGATCTCAGTTAAAAAGAGAACTAAAGAATCAACTCATTGATTTTCTTCGCCACAACATGGATGTATTTGCATGGACGCACGCTGATATGACTGGAATCTCCCCGGACATAGCATGCCACGCGCTGAACATTGATCCTACCAAGGTGCCGGTAAAGCAGAAGAAGAGAAGTATGGGAGCGGAACGATCAGCAGCCCTCGAGGAAGAAGTAAAGAACTTGCTTGCCAATGACTTCATACGTGAAGCCATCTACCCGGAATGGATCGCCAACCCGGTACTGGTAAAGAAAGCTAACGGGAAGTGGCGAACATGCATCGATTTCTCCAACTTAAATCACGCTTGCCCGAAAGACTGCTTCCCATTCCCCCGAATCGACCAACTCGTGGATAGCACTGCCGGACACGAACCCTTATCCTTTATGGATGCATACTCAGGATATAACCAGATCCCTATGCACGCCCCCGATCAAGACCACACTAGCTTCATCACCGACCGAGGATTGTACTGCTACAAGGTAATGCCATTTGGACTTAAAAACGCCGGAGCTACTTATCAGCGCCTCGTCAACAAGATGTTTGCAGAACTGATAGGACGAACTATGGAGGTCTATGTGGATGACATGCTGGTTAAATCAAGAAAAGCCAGCGATCATGTAAGCCACCTGGACGAGATGTTCCAAGTACTCCGCCAATATGGAATGAAGCTGAATCCTCTAAAGTGCTCCTTCGGAGTGTCATCAGGAAAGTTTTTGGGATTCATCGTCCATGCCAGGGGGATTGAAGCAAACCCCGAACAAGTCCGGGCCTTGCAAGATATCAAGATACCATCCACTCGAAAAGAGATGCAAAGCCTAAATGGAAAAGTGGCCGCCCTAAGCCGGTTCATCTCTAAAGCAACTGACAAATGCATTCCTTTCTTCGAAGCCCTGAAGAAAGACAAAGGAAAGTTTGAATGGACCAATGAGTGTTCAACAACCTTCCTTAACCTAATCGAACACCTCCAGCGGCCACCAGTACTCTCAACTCCTAATGAAGGCGAAGAACTATACCTATACCTTGCTGTGTCACCACATGCCCTAAGCGCCGCTTTGGTAAGAGAAGAAAACTGCACACAACGGCCAGTGTACTTCATAAGCAAGAGGTTAACGGGGGCAGAAGCCAGATATCCTAAACTTGAGAAGCTAGCGTACTGCTTACTAATCACATCAAGGAAGCTACGACACTATTTCCAATCTCATCCCATCCGAGTTCTAACGGATCAATCACTAAGGCAAGTACTTCATCGTCCCGATACTTCTGGGCGGTTACTTAAATGGTGCATTGAATTGAGTCAGTATGATATCACCTACCATCCTCGCACCGCCATCAAGGGACAAGCCATAGCCGATTTATCGCCGAATTCACTATCAACGAAGGCAGGGAGCAGCCTGAAATAACAAAGGACATCAAGTGGAGTCTCTTTGTGGATGGAGCATCGAACGAACAAGGCTCGGGGGCAGGCGTTGTGATCATCACTCCCAGGGGAAGAAAGCTGCGTTATGCACTAAGGCTGGAATTCGCTTCCACCAACAATGATGCCGAATATGAAGCAGTAATAGCCGGATTAGAGCTCGCCCTGGAGATCGGAGTCAGTTCCTTATGTCTTCATAGTGATTCACAACTCATCGTAAATCAAATACTAGGGGAGTTCCAGGCTCGAGGAGAGCGGCTCATGGCATATCTGAAAAAGGCCAAGCGGGTGCTCAATCAATTGGATCACTACTCGATCAAACACATTCCTCAAGAAGAAAATCAAGAGGCCGACGAGCTGGCAAAGCAAGCTAGCATGGAAGATGGTACCACTTCTGGAACGATAACTGTCTCAAGGCTACTAACCCCGAGTTTCGAACAAGTAAATCTGATAGCTGCAACCGAAGAAGAAACATGGATGACCCCTATCCGAGGATACTTACAAAACGGCACCCTACCCGACGGGCGAAGTGAAATTAAGAAAATTCTAAGGAAAGCCTCCCGCTACACAATGCAAGAAGGCATCCTCTATTGGCGCGGCTTCTCTAACCCCTTATTGAGGTGCATTGCTGGAAGAGAAGCCAGGGAAATTCTATCCAATATCCATCAGGGAAGTTGTGGAGACCACACCGGAGGGCAGACCCTAGCAAAAAAGATACTCCGATATGGGTATTTCTGGCCCACTTTAAACAAAGATGCCTTGGACTTTGTCAAGAGATGCGACAGATGTCAGAAATTTGCCAAGATTCCTCGACTACCCACAAATGAGATTACTCAAATGACCAGCCCTTGGCCCTTTGCAGTATGGGGAATTGACTTGATTGGCGAACTGCCAACGGGCCGAGGCGGAGCCAAATATGCTATAGTGGCAGTTGACTATTTCACCAAATGGGTGGAGGCGGAACCTCTAAATAAAATATCTTCGGCAAAAGTTATCAACTTCTTGATCAAAAATATTCTGTGCAGGTACGGAGTCCCACTCAAGATCATATTAGACAACGGACTTCAATTTGACAGCGAAGAATTCGTCGATTGGTGCCAAGAGCACGGGATTCACAAAAGCTTCTCATCTGTAGCTTATCCTCAAGCAAACGGCCAAGTCGAAGCTTTCAACAAAATCCTCAAGACTCTAATCAAGAAGAAGCTTGAAAAGTCAAAAAGTGCTTGGGTGGACGAACTTCCTACAGCACTTTGGGCCTACCGCACATCCTTCAGAACATCAACAGGGCATACCCCTTTCTCTTTGGCATACGGATCAGAGGCAATGATCACAGTTGAGACTAATATGCCTTCCCACCGTAGGATCCACTACAACCCAGAAGAAAATGAAGAACTCCTCCACATGTCTTTGGATCTAATTGAGGAGAGAAGAAATGATGCAGCACTCAAAGCAGCAGCTCACAGATAAAAAGTGGCAGCACTATACAACTCCAAAGTCAAACATCGCAGCTTACAAGAAGGAGATCTTGTCCTCAAGCGAATCTTTCCGCGCCCCGGGGCACTGGACCCCATCTGGGACGGACCATATGTAATTCATAATGATCTCCACAACGGAGCTTATATTTTGTCAACAGTGGACGGAGAGGTGTTCCAGAGGGCATGGAACATCCGACACCTCCGTCTATACTTTTCTTAACTTGTACTGCCCATATGAAGTGAATTAACAAAGATAATCAGTGGACGTAGGCATTTTCGTGCCGAACCACTTTAAAAAACTTGGCTCTTGTTAACTTGTTCCTTTATATCTTGGCTACTTGTTAAGCTTTATCCTTTGCTGTTGAACAAAATCCTTTGCAGATGACATTTCAATCCAGAGCTTCACAACACAACTCCACCTGGACAAAATTTAACTGGTACGCTACGCTCCTATGCCCTCGCCAATGAGACACTTTGCTCCGGTATCCCTCTACCGCGAGTTAACTCATTGTTTGCCTCGGCCCTTAAAGCCGACTGTAATAAGCCGAGTATAAGTCATCAAAAAAAGGCCGACTATAGCTGATGACAGCTCATTACAGCGATTCGGCTCGCCGGCAACTGTGAACCGATCATAAGCCCCAACATAAGGTGTGGCCAGCCAGGGGCAGTTCACAGTTGACGATCGGCCCCCACGCTAGCCGGCCACAGTAAATCGAATAATACCCACGATTACGGGCCATAATGGCTCGGGTAGTTACTGTGCGCGATCGGCTCCGATGTGTCTTAAGTGCGGCTGTGGTAAAAAAGAAAACTCCCCGCAGAGGCGTAAGATGGGTGAAAATTCTCCAAGACCCACAGCTAGGGAAAGTGACTACAAAACCCGTTTGCCACGAACTTAAGCACATCGACGGCCTTCCGTGACTGGAAGTTTTACTTTTCCTATATTTCAATTTCATTTAAAACTTTTCTCCTATTCTCCGTAACGGTGCTTGAAAGTACAGGACATGAAATAGGAAACGCTCGCTAATGGGAACAGAAACTTACAATCGGATGATGAGGCACTCAACAGCATTCCGTGCTTAGTCTTGCAGGACGCACGAAGTTGCCGTCCACAGCCGAAACATGAAGGGCGGTACCTTCTACTTTTATACATTAATGCATAGCTGCAGTTCATATTCACGCATCACATTTACGTTGCAAAATGAGAAAATTATACTTTAAGAAAAAAATTTGGCATCAGGCACAGTCAAGTCACTAGTAACATGCATAGTTACATCACTTACACAGCACAACAAAATAGCGATAACATTCCAACATAAAAGAATCAGCTTATGTTATGAAATTACATAAAGTCATTCATCATAAACAATATTATTACAGTCACATCAATGTTTTGGACTAACATAAACAGCGATAAAAGGAAATCAAGAGGTGACCGAATCCGAACAAGGAACCAATTGCATCAGTGCTCCTCCCTCATCCTACCAGCTCTCCGAATCTACTTGACAGCAGGATCGGAGCTCCCAGCATGTTGACCAGAAGTCCCACCTGTCCAATCCAGGAAAAGAATCCATCAGATAAACAATGAACGATCGAGCCATAAAAAGCTAAAAAGAGAAGGCTTACCGGCGCCCGCTTCTTGATCATCATCGTCCAGCTGCACGCCAACCTCTTCAGCAGCAAGCAGCCGCATGCCCTCCTTCGCCGCCACTTTCTCCTTCTTGGTGAATTGGGCCGTGACCACATCCATTCTGAAGGCCACGCCACCCTCCTTGTCCGCATCAGCCTTGGCCTCCTCCAGAGCCCTAAGATATGTCATAGCCATGAACCGGGGATAATCATCCATCCGGGATTAGTTGCCCTGCCTCCAAGTCTGGAAATACATATCCTACAGCACCATGAGCACTCTATCAATCCCAAAAGAACGAGATATAACATCAAGCTGCTCCTCTTTGAGGAAGCTAGGGAAGCGGTCAGGAGGAGAGTTCAAGAGCCCCTGAGGACCATATCCATCCACTAATAATCTCGGGATGGGTCCTGGTCGTCCCGGTCCTGGATGGGCTGGGGGCACAACAGGGGACTCTCTTCTGTCCTTAAATTTCCCCTTATCTGATCGAGTTTCCACTTTATGGGACATTTATCTACAACTCAAGGAAGTACATCATTGAAACGGAAGGTATAAACATGCAAGTATCATAGTCTGAAATTCCGCCCGAACTCCTGGTGTCATTTGGTAAAGCAAATATAAAAGTCCATCCGGTAAGGAGTTCATTCAACACTCGGAATCCCCGAGTTCATTCAGCAAGGCCCAACCTAGAGACTTATGCCCATTCGGCAATTGTCCATTCGGCATCACGTGGATAATTTTCACTCGGTAGTAAAATTTTCAAGCCCATTCGGCGAAAAGAGAAACATACCCTTTCGGCACGAGTTTGATTCGGCACGAACCCCATGGTTCGGCACTCAAAACCCAATGTAGCTACACCAACTGGAAGAAAAACAAAGCGCAACACCTGCAAGCACGTGCCCCACTTTGGGGGGAAAATGTTGGGCGAATTCTCACCCATGGAATCACGAGACCAAGAGGCATCAGCTTCGCCATTTCCATCCGGTATCCGTGCCCATTCGGTACCCATACCTCTGCCGAACCAAAAGGGAGGAAGGCACAACCGGACCACTCCCCAGCCGAGCCTACTCCCTTCCAAGCACTGCCGAACCGTACTCATCTCCACACCACTACCGGTCCGGCTCCATACCAATACCGGTCCAACACCACCGGACCAGAGTGACCACCGGACCAACCCTCTCCTCCACAACCGAACCAATAACTACCGGTCCAAAAAAAATACTTCCTCCCACCGAACCAGCCCATATCGAACCAAGTTCTCATCCCCTACCATCTACCACCGAACCAGAGCTCCACCGGACCACATCCCTACCGAGCCCAAACATCTCTTCCCTACCGGACCAAACCCCAACCTTCTCCAAGCATGGCCGAACCAAAGCTTCGCCGAACCAGAACGCTGCCAGGCCAGCTTGCTTCAGCCCGGGCCCACCAGCAGCTATATACATCCAAGACCCCTACCCCCAGCCTCACTCTATAAATAGAGGGACAGGGGTACAACAACGTAGACAAGTTTGAGAGCTCAAGCAAGGAAGGAACTTTCAAACAACTTTCTTATACTTGTACTTAAAGCTTTGTACTTGTAATCTGAAAGAAAAAGAATAATAACATATAAAGTGGACGTAGGCACATTCTGGCCGAACCACTATAAATCTGTGTGTCTTTTACAGTTCAGTCCCTACTTTTTACATATTTGCATAAGTCACCCAAATCATTAAAAACCACATAAAATCAACTAAATTATACGGATTGGAGGTGTTTGCCCATTTTTTGCGCAAATAAGCACTTTTTCGCAGCACTTTTGAATAACTTTTGAAATATAGTTTTAGCACAACTGTCCTTTTCCAAATCTTTTGCAAAGATTCTTAAATGATTAATAGAGTATTCTAAGGGTGATCTGAAGGATTTATGGAATGGTTAAATAAATGAATAAGTGTTTTAAATAATGATTTGGAAGATTTATAAATCATTTCTAAAAATGAAAGAAGTATGCGGAAATGACTAGTACATTTGTCCCGCTAGTGAGATCTAAATGGTAAAATAAGGTGTGTAATTAAGGTTAGGAATGGAGCAACCAGTGCCCTAAACTTACCTGGTCTTCATTTTATCTTTTGGACGAGGGGTGGAACATATCGAAAAGAAAGCCTGGATGCTCTAAAGATCATAATTAAGGTTTTTCCAAGGTAAAAGAAAAGAAACAAATTCTTTGAATTTATTATAAATTGTTTATATATAAGATTTATAATATCGATATTTTATAAATAAAAGTAATGAAATTATAAACGAGTTTTATAAGTGTTAAAATGAAGTTATAAATGAAAGATTATAAGTAAATAAAATTTAATGAACTGGAATTTTATAAACGTTATTTTATAAATATTAGAATTGGTTTTATAATCATATTTTTTAATGGATTTCTAATTATAATTTAGAAAGAATTTATAATGGACTTTATAAGTAATGTGATTAAAAAAGAATAAATTGGTAAATAAAGCAATTTATAAGTAAATAAACTTATAATGGGATTATGACATATAAATGAGATAAATGGGAAATTTGTTAATAACGGGATTTTAAAAATGGAAGTTTTTATAAAATAGAAATCTGAATTACAAATATTGTTTTATAAATATGAAATCAATTTAATTTGATAAGCTAAATATGGATTTTTATAAAAGGAATTATATTCACGATTTTGGACAGTGAATAATCCTTTAAATTAAATTTGTAGAAGTAATGTATTTGGTATGGGAATTATATGTACGATTTTGGACGGTGAATAATCCTTTAAATAAAATGAATGTTGTGGAAGGTGATATTATAAAATGGAGATTAAATATCTATACAGGACCTAAAATCCATGGCCATAAGCATACACAAAATCAGTGCACCATCTTGCAAATCCGAATATTCACTAATCACGTATGGACTCCCCATCACAAAGGGTGATAAAATATCTATACCGGAGCAACTCAGTGCAGAGACATTCGACAGGTAATCCTTCTGCTTTAGAAAATACCCAATCTTCAACATCATCTTGAAATGCAATCCCATTTCGTCGTATCATTATTCAAAATGGGTTTTATGACACAAAGTCCTCTCTCGGCTAATCCGAATAATGAGCGCTTATTTTCAAAGTAACTGGTACATTCAGATTTCAAGTAAATCACAACAAATTTCCACTTTGATATTTTAAAAAAAGATCCATCACAAAGATTCGATGTGGTTTTCGAATATCCATTTGGAATCCGACCTCCGGTCGCATCGAAATTCAAATGCCCTAGGACAATATTAATAGTCAGTTATTTAACTATCAAACAATATTCACAATAATCAGGAGATTTTAAATAATTTTCCCCCAATTATTTATTTTCAAAACATCTTCGCAAGACATATTTTTAACACTTCAACACTTTGAAAACAAATTTCATATCACTTTCCTCACGTGGAATAAATTTCCAAATATTTATTTATTTCCACTGAAAATTTGCCGAGTTCGAATACTTCAAAATAATTTAAATCACTTATCCAAATATATATATATATATATATAAACACACACACTTGGAAACATTTACAATAAAACTATTTCTAAACACTTATTTAAATGTTAGTTATGAAAATATTATACCAATATCTCATATAAAACTTCAAGTTCAACTGATTTTAAAAATAAATTTTTTAGATAGGGTATAACTATTTAAATAACCATTTTCTAAAACAAAGATCAATTAAATTTTTAAAATAATTACATCTATAATTGACGAATAAAACTTTACTTTAAGGATTTAAAAACAATTTAAGAAAATAATATCTCTAAAGTATCCTTTTTAAAACCATCCTTAAAACTTTCAATTTATATTTATAAGCTACTTTCAAACAATATTCACAATAATCACGAGATTTTAAATAATTTTCCCCCAATTATTTATTTTCAAAATATCTTCGCAAGATATATTTTTAACACTTCAACACTTTGAAAACAAATTTCATATCACTTTCCTTACGTGGAATAAATTTCCAAATATTTATTTATTTCCACTGAAAATTTGCCGAGTTCGAATACTTTAAAATAATTTAAATCACTTATCCAAATATATATATACACACACAATTGGAAACATTTAGAATAAAACTATTTCTAAACACTTATTTAAATATTAGTTATGAAAATATTATACCAATATCTCATATAAAACTTCAAGTTCAACTGATTTTAAAAATAAATTTTTTAGATAGGGTATAACTATTTAAATAACCATTTTATAAAACAAAGATCAATTAAAATTTTAAAATAATTACATCTATAATTAACTAATAAAACTTTACTTTAAAGATTTAAAAAAAATTAAGAAAATAATTTCTCTAAATTATCCTTTTTCAAACCATCCTTAAAACTTTCAATTTATATTTATAAGCTACTTTCAAAACATATTCGGCTTTCCATGGAAAATACACCTTCCATTTCAAAATTGTCATTTTAAATCAATTAATAAATCCTTTTCGATTTATTTTAAATTTACATTCCAAATCCGTAAATATCTTTCCAGACTTAAAAATAAAACAGTATTTATTTTTAAAACAAATTTCCCTTTCCTTTATAAATTCCCTGTATGAATTTAAATTTTCAGATATCCATTGATATACAATTTTCAAATCGATTCCCAAATATTCACTTTCCAACACCAAATCAAATTCCAAATTGATTTCCAAATTTGTTTCAAACACAAAATCAAATTCCAAATTGATTTCCAAATTTATTTTCAAACACCGAATCAATTTTCATATCGATTTCCAAAGATTTATTTTCAAATACCAAATAAATTTTCAAATTGATTCCCAAATTTACTATGTTTTAAAACAAATTCCATTATTTCTTCCAAACTATTTAAAATCCGAATTTTAAATAAATTCTTCAACTTTTAAGTAATATTACTCAAATCCATTTATTAAAATCCTTCCCCGTATTTCGAAATTAATTCGATAATATTTTAAAAATTAACTTTTATATTTTTAAATTTCTTCTTTTAAATTCATCCAATTCTCTAAAACAGATTTACTTAAAAATTTCTACTTTAATTTTAAAAAATCCAATTCTTAATTTTTGGCATCCTACGATACCAAAAATATATTCGGCTAAACTATAGCCTTCAATGATATCAATCAAAAATATAATCATTCACAGATTATTAATAAATCAACACACAACATATGAAAGAAATTCAAATATTTGAGGAATCCAGTTGGATCCCTCCAACCTATTTCCCTGCATCCACAGATGTTAGCACATCAATTAAATACCAATTCCACTTCGAGGAGGAATATCGCGGTATATGGGATTATATAATGTAATCCGCTACTATGCGGCGCATGGGGTCTCATTCCCTATATAATGTGGGAAATCAATCACTCCAATACATATATACACACTACTATATATACTATCACAATCAGAGAATCAATCAATAACTGAAATTTTAATTTTTCAATTGAGTGAGAAGAACTCACCTTCGCCCTTTTATTTTGCAATCCACTCCAATCCCAACTTGTTTTCTTCACTGTATTAAACCTTGTATAAACATTTATACAATTAATTAATATTCGAAATAATCGATCAATTTTCGTTTGATAAATTTAATTATCCAATGATTTTATTTTAAACCAATTTTCCAATAATTATACTTGTATTCTATTTTTTTTCTTAGCTGTATATATATTTATATAGAAACAAATTATCCTATAAAACTTACTGTACAATATTTATTTTGTTTCCTTCTATGTTTTAGTAACATATTCCTATATACGTTTATATATATATTCATAAAATTAAAATTAAAAATAGGTTTATATCTTACTGTCATCATCAACGAATGCCGACCCAAAATCACACACGTCTCGCACCACGCTGTCGAATGCGCGTTGATCTTCTTCCTTTGTTGCACTCTAGCGATGAATCGATCTTCTTCCTTTGTTGCACTGTAGCGATGAATCGCCACAGCTCCACCTTGCGGCCTCGAGCGCACACCTGGTTCCAGCCATCGCGACCCAAATCGCTCCTGAAAATCGGCATTGTCGATCATCAAATCACTCTACGCGACCTTCCACCGTGCTCGCATGTCAAAACTTACGAGCGAGAATGCCACCACTTGAATCCCATCGCGTCTCCCCCACTCGACCTTGCCGCCGTCGATTTTCGACTCGCAATTTTTGTTTGGAACGAAAATTGATTTCGATTTTTTGATTAGCTAAGCTATTTAATTGGCTTCTTGAAATTGATGTGACGAACGAGGCTCTGCCCTCTTTATTTTTATCAAGTGGACTTGATTTACGAAGAAGAAGGATGAAGAGAACATGCAGGCGGCCATTTATTATTATTTTTTTTCTTCTGAATTTTTTTTCAATATAGAAAGAGGGAAGAAACGATTTTATTCCTTTTATATTATAAAAGCAACGCGTGTCAAAAATAATCGCCAAGTGTTGAAGAAAGAAGAAACGTGTTCGTTGCAACAGTAATGGGATTATATTAATTTTATTTTAAATTCAAATTCAAATTTTAAATCGTATCAATTTTGCAACTCACAATCTCGATCTCCTATCGAGACATGCTGCCAGGCGTTTATAATGTTATACGCCTATTCCAAATGCAATGGAAAAGGTTCCGAGTCCAAATTCGATCGTATGGAGAAGATAGTGTTCTAGACCCAGCTATTTAATTAATTTCGATAAAATTTTCAGCGCGTTTGCTTATCATACGGCCAAACGATCACTCCAAACACTATGAAAATTGAAATCTGATAATAATATAATATTATGGATCCAATGGAACTAGTTTCGTCGAATTCCAAGACGTGCCTCGGAAGGTAATTTTTAAATATCGATATAAACGATAAATTTTCAAAACTGAACAAAACATTTCCAAATTCAATTCTGAAGCTTCCTTTATCTTCACTATTATCAATATAGATTTTTCAAGCCTTAAAATTATTTTTAACGAGTTTAAAATTGCAGATTCAACAATCTACCCAATTTCCAATATTTAAAATCAATTAAATATTTGCCAAACAAACAGAGATATATGAAATTCAAGTTAAACTAACATTCAAATATTTCAAATTCAACCAAATATTCTAATTTCAAATTTCAAAAATTCTGGGTCATCACATTCTTCCCCCTTAAAAGAATTTCGTCCTAAAATTACTAGTTAAGAAGAATGATCCTTAACCCGTTTACTAATTTCCCAAAACCCAACAGTTTAATTAACTTGCCAAAACAATCTTTTTATTAAAGACCCAATATCACTTCAAATAACTTTCCAAAATCTTCCATAGTTTCCAAACAACTTTATTTTCTCAACAATTCAAATTTGAATTTAAATTTTCAAAATTTTCTAACTCACTAAATATTTAAAAAATTTCACCAGCGTCTCTTTGCGCGGCTAGCTCGGTACGACTACAAAATGCCACCATGGGCCCCCAGATTTCAAAAGAAAACAAAAGGCCAAGTGGCTAGATAAGAAAATCATCAAATATCATACTGAAATTTAAATACATACCTTTCTGTCGAACAATTTTAAATTTATCTTCTGAAATCAAAAATCCCTTTTCCTTTTCCTTTATAACACCTGTATACCCTACTTATCAATATCATTTTATACATTTCTTTACATAGTTTCAATATTCATTTCACTCAAGCCCGTACAATATACGTACGTCATTCTTACGCAATACCAAATCCGATCGCTCACTCGATCACACAATTTCTCTTCCGAACTAGTATCGTCCACCCGACTTCCTAGTGCGGACTCAGATCTGGTTTTTTGATCAGAAATCGTCATTCACCTTGCATAGCCGTAAACAACGATAGAGAATTTCCAAAATTAACCAAAAATCCAAATAAAGGGTTTTCCGTCGAAAATCGAGCGAAAAATTCCAACTCGAATCGATATAATTATCTCGAAATTCTATTCTCGAATTCTGGATCAAATTGCTATGCGAATAAAGTAATATACGTAGATCCTACGTATTTGTCAATTGATTATTAGCTTTATCACTTTTCTTTCCCTTTATTCACATTGATTTTCATTCACTTATTCACAATTACCATTTCACAATTTTCAATTTAACCTTCACTTAATTATTAATTTGGTATATTTCCAATACCAAATTTACTTAGTAATTTCACACTTCATTTCTTATGTTCAATGCAAATACTCTATATACTTCTTATATTTATTTTCAATTCATCACTTTGGTTCATATCTACTTATACTTAAACTGGATTTCCAATTCTATATGAATTCAATTTACCTTTCATTTATAATATCGAATTCAATTCATTTCAAACCTTATTTATTTGGTCATTCCTTCAATTAGTTTCATTTACTAATATTATTTTAATACTTCACTTCATTTGGTCCAACTTAACAAATTTTCCATTTCATTTAATTTAACTTAATCCAAATTCAATTTCATTTACTTGTGATTGTAAATTTTGTTATTCGTTTAAAAAATTTATTTTCCACCCTAAATTTTATTCTAATCTATTTAGTCTACTAGACTTACTTCTCAGATTTACTTTTATTCAAATTAGTCAAAGTTAAATTCAGTTTCAATTCGGAATTTTCTAAGTTTTCAAACTTATTAATATTTCACACTTATTTTTATTTTAACTTTTCTTCAAGTTAGATTTTATTCTAATAATTTCAAATTTTAAAAGTTTCCAAACTCAATTATATTGCACAAATATTTTAAATTGGATCTAGAGTCTTTACAACATTCAAAAATCATTTTTGAAATCAATTTAAATTATCTTTTGAATTTCCAAAACAAACCCAGTTTTGCAAACAACTTCCATTTAAAAAAATTTGGCAGCAATTCCCCTCGTGAAACTCGAAAATAAACACCGATGATGTCGCGATCATCATCGGAATTATTTTCCAGCGGCCGAATAGAGTTTACTCCTTTTATCCCTCTAAAACATTTTTCCAAAACCTTTGAAAACCATTTCCAAACTCCAAGGGAATTTAATCTTTTCCAAATTTCAAAATTTTCGAATCCTTTCAAATTCTTTCAAATATTTCTCTGGAATTCTATTTCAAATCATAAATTACACTTACAATTTACATTTACAAATCCCATTTATATATGAATATTTTCTTAGCTTTTAGTTATAATTTCGATTTCTTATTCAATAATCAATGATAATAATGTAATATTATCACCTCCTAACAATCAAGCAACCATATACTATAATAATTTATGAAAAATTATTTCCTTTTACATACGAAAATAGTTTTGGGTAAGATTATTTCATTTACCCTATTTTAAAACAACACTATGTCGGTTTATCTTGTTTAAGAGTTTAGAAACCCCTATCGATACAGTTGGCCAAAATGCACCGACCAGAATCTATAAAAAGTCAATCGATAAGTCAACACAATACAAAACAATTTTTATATTCACTAACAAATACGCGCTCATATCTATTAATACACTCAAACTCATTCTAGAGTAGTACAGACTCTATCTCTAATGAGTAATTTCCCCCAGAGCCAAGGTTATCGCTAAACCAATTTCTCTGATATCACTTTGTAACGACTCAATTTTTTGACTTTTGATCGACATCAATACGTCCACTGTATCAAATGCCGAAAATTCAAATGCCGAAAAACCGAACCGTTAGGGTTAAAGAAGAAAAAGATAGAAGAAGAAATAGAAACAATAACAGAATCTCACATTCTGCAGCGGAAAAATATATAATAGATAAATGAATAATTTTTAAAACAAAGAACTATATCAGTTTATACATACATCATCAGAGTTTACAACAACACAATACAACACTGGCATTGCAACGACCCGTAAATTATGGTAAATAAAATTGGGTAAATTAACGAAATTTTGTAATTAAATTAGGAAGAAATAAAAAATTTACAACCTATATTGAAGTAAATGTTAAGAATGTAATTTAGCAATGGTTATAAAATTTTAATTTTAACAATTGAAGGGAAATCCCATTATGGATAGTGTAAGTTGTTACATTTGGTTATAAAATATAAAATGAGAAATTAAAAGTAACTGTTGGATTAACCAATGCAATAATTTATTTATCAAAAGTAACTGCATGTAATTAGGCAATAAGTTAGTCAAAGTTGAATTTGTATAAATTGCAATGACAATAAATTAAAGTTTATGTTAGTGTTAATTAAGGGATATTTGGAAATAATGTTAACGGTATTCATAATAGAACAAGTTGTTGAATTAAAGAAATGGAAGAAAAGGATTTATTAATCTAAACTTAATAAAAGAATAAATGGAAAGGGTAGGTCTGGGGAATTATTGAAATTTGTTAATGGAAAAATAATAATATACTTAATGGTAATTAGATGAAAGCAGAAGTATTTAAGAATTGTAACATATGTTTGATAATAGGGAATTCATAGGTGTAATTAAAGTCATGTTAACACACGTTATAAGTTACCCGTTTATTGGTTTAATAATTAAAATGTAAATCAATTGGAATTAATTGAGCCTTAATGTTATATTAATAAGAATTAACGCATTAACTAAATTAGTGCACATCCAATTAATTAAAACAGAAGGTAAAGTTAGGATTGATTGAAATTAGTAAATTGGGAAAGGAATTCAAAATTTTGTTAACTGATGAAGAATACGTAATCAAGTGTAAATTTATAAAATCAATGTCCCCTAAGCCATAATAATATTTATAGTTGATAATAAATGTTATTTAGTGACTACTAATATAGTAACGGAAGGGGAAGGTAAATTTAATGAAACGTAAATTTATATTTTATGTCATAATTGGTGAATTGAGAAATAAGTTCAAACGATGTATTTGATGGAATTCTTTAATAAATAAGAATTTGTTGTTCTTGTATTATAAATTAAGGGGTAATTGAAATTGCTTCTAATAGAATATATAGGAAGGGAAGTATTATAAATAAATGGTTAGAAACTTAAGTAAACAATTGGGAGGCTAAGAAATTTGATTAAGCATGATTACTATAAATAAATGAATGATAATAAATGAGGTCATGTAATAATGAAGAGATGAATAAATATACAATGCAATAAAAGAAGAAACTGACATGACAATTATAAATGAAAACGAATATTTGGGAGTAATAAATGAAAAATTTGAAATAAACATTGAACCCATAAATAAAAGTAAAAGTTGTAAAATAAGCAAATGTAAATTTTATGGATGAATCTTTATATGAATAGAAAGGAGAATGAAGCAATAAATGTTATCAGATGAAATTTATAAGAATGAGACTGAATTAGGCAAATTGGTAATTATCATTAATTGTTTACCCATTTGTTCCATCTATTGAATTAGTTTTAAATCCATTGGAATAAAACGTAATTAAAAACTACGTTAATGAAAACTTAGAGGAAATTTGAGAATATTAATGCAATAACTACAAACCAATGTAAATTGCATCCTTTTGATAATAATAGACTGAGCAATATGACTATTGGTTGATTTAAAGTATAGAAAGCAAGATTTATTAATTTAATTTAAGTATAAAATTTGATAATTTAATTTATTGCAAAATAAATGGAAAGAAAAATATATAACACTACAGTTGATAAATTTATCAACTTTTAATTTACATCTAGACTTGTTTAAATATTTGAAAATGATTATCAAAGTTAAATTTGATGAAATTTGTTAATTATAGAGTTGAAGTTTAAAAAGTAATTTAATTTATTTATTTTTAATTTATTTAATTAATATAAAAATAGCCATTTTGGCCACTGACTCGGATTTCGACGAAACTAGTTTCATCGGATCCGTAACGGTGAATTATTATAGGATTTCAAGTTTCGTATCGATTGGACTTGTCGTTCGATCGTATGGGATTGAAACGCCTTGAAAATCAATTCAATTGAAATCAAATTGAAAATATTGATTTTAGCATAACTTCTTTATACGATGGAATTTGGACGTGAAACTTTTTCCATCGCATTCAGAATATTTTAGAACATCTATTTTGATATATGGATTGATCCAATTTCATTCTGGAGTCGAAACGGGCTTTTTGGGCCATATATCATTTAGCGCGTATATCTAATAGATCCGATCCATTCTTTTTTCAACTTTCTCTATAAATATCTTGATATAAACCTAGCCTACATCTATTCTCAATTGTCTGCGCGTAAAATTCCATCAGCTCCTTCTCTTCCAATGGATGAAAACCTTATATCCAATTTCGAATTCAAAAATCAAATCCAAAGCCTAAAATTCAAATTCCTTAGAAAAATTTGAAAAAAATATATGTTGAAGTTCTCAACTAGCGTAATTCACTGGTGGTGTTTGTTTTTCGTTTTGGTTCATCATCTGATCAGTATAAATCGAGGAAGTTTCGGCCATTCATAGCTCGACGATGAACTTCGTCGGATCGGAAATTCCCTTCTGCGTTTTGTAGAGATTCTTGAGCAGAGCTCATCCATGCAAGTTAATTTGAGATTCGACGATTGGATTATGAACGAAATTCGATTAGGGTTTATAATATATGGCGGCGGCGACGTACTTGGGGGATCACGACGTGGGTGGTGGAGCGGCCGGTCCTGGCGAGTTTAGGGGAGAAGTCGGTGGCCTCCTGGTGGCCACTGGCGGCGTTGGTCGATCGGTCAAAGGTGGTTGACCTACGGTAGTCGTGCGTGTTTTTTTTGTCCCTGAGCAAACTCACGAGAAGGAAGGCGTGCATCACGTGCTGACATGGCAACATGGGGGTGGGTTTATTTTGTTTTCTATTTTAATTTTTTTTTTTGATTTCAATCGCTCTGAATCGTATATTTTCACAAACGAGCTCCGCTTCACGTGCAATTTTTTTGTTAGGATCGTAATAAAATTCCGGACATTTTTGCGCTGGCTTAGACGGATTTGGAGACTATCAAATTTTTGGGTTTAAATTGGATTTGAATCCAATTTAAATTCAAAAGGTGAGTGTTTTAACCAACTTACAACTTCTAAGATTTCTTATGTTTGTTAAATTTATTTATGATGTGATTTGAAATTTTTTTTATAGTTGTTTGGCATATATTTCATCATTATCTCAGTTAATCTGCATTTACTGAATTAACTTGTTATTTAATCCATTATTGCATATAAACTGCCAGTTAAATTTATTTTTGCATATAAACTGATAGTTAAATTATGAATTAATTTATTTTACAAAATAAACTGCCAGTAAATGCCTGTTATTTATTACCTGTATATATTTTGATGTATTGTTTGAATTGGATGATGATTGTGATAAATGGATGCATGATTTTATGATGGATGAATGGATGTTTATTTATATCATCATAAATTGCAAGTGTTATGCATTCTTTTGCATTCGGGATTGCGGTTTGAAATGATATAAAACCATAAATTTTATTTTAAATTATGGATTGAAATGATAAATATCTGTATCACTTAACCATAGTATAGAAAATTTTATACAGACAACGTGGTATATATATAAAATATTTTGAAATGATTTTTCTATGGTTTTGTAATGAAATATATGGTTTTATGAGATATTGATTTGGATATTTATAAATATCATCTATATATAATTTATTTCTTGGGTTAAGCTATGTATAAAAATTGGGTTAAACTATAAAGAAGTTAAATAATAAATGTTGATTTATTTGAGGGATAATACGGTTAAGTATTTATTTAAATTTTATTTATAGAGTTTATAATGTCTTAAATTAAATTAATGTTGGAAGATAATTATGCATGTGATTTGAATTTAAGTATTTAAGAATTATCCTTGAATAAAAATTATTTGAAATTTACGAAAAATTGAGTTTTAAAAGGTATGATTTTTATAACTTGATTTTGGTTTAGAGGACTTAATTGAGTATTAAGTCAATTTGCATGAATATTATCAAGTTAATTAAATTGGAAGAATATACTGTTATTTGAAGTTGAAAGGTTTTACTAAAATGATATTTGATTTATTTAGTAAACATTTCAAATCTAAATAATAGTAGTTGAAATTGATATATATGAAATTATCAAAGATTTAGTTTTGAAATGGTGGAGTATTTAAGCTTTGAAATTTATGGAAAATTTATTTGTTTATTTGAGAATTTAAGCCTATATTTGGAATTTATTTGGGAAATTTAAAAAGCTATCTTGTTATGTAAAGTGGTTTAATAATTGACCCATTTAAGTATTAGAAATTTTGTGTCAAAACTATGGGGTTTAAGATATATATATATTGGAAAATATTATGATTTTGGGAAAAAGGATATTTATAAAATAAAAATGATATCATATTGATTTGGGGTTTTAAAAATATAAATGATATTGTATTTGTATGGTTTTGAAATGGATATTATATTCTAGTTTTAAAGTATAATTATTTTAAAATGACTGCGGTGTTATAATAACGATTGGTTGTTGAAGAGACCGGGATCAGAAGTTGTCATACTCTCTGCCAACTCCGAAAACCACTTTAACAACCGTGTACGCGGTGGAGATTCCAGAATGAAGTAGGATGGTGGCGGCGTTTCCTTTGAGGTAAGTACGTGGACCCAACTCCCGTAAGTTGGCATAAGGTGGCTAAAACAGGAGCGATCGACGGTTTAATGAGGTAGAACCTTTGATCAGACACATACCTTCGATATTCTACTCTGACTTTGGTTTTATTCGGTGGCCACTTTTGATTTCTTTGATTTGGAGGTGTGGCTCAAGGTGGGCGGTAGCTGCGGCTACGCGTTACCACCGACTCGGAAGCGTAATTGGTATATCTACCCTAGCATTGCCTAGTTGTGCCGTGTCACCTACCCTATCGTGCCTTGTACAAGTTTGGTTTTCTCCGTTGCCCATGGAGTATTTAGGGTAGTTTCCCGATCTGGAGATGCACTGATACTGGATGAACTACTGGGACTATTACGTGTTAAGGGCTATATGGGCAACCCCTTAATGCTATGAAAAAGTAAATTTATTTTACTATTTAGACACTATTATAATAGCGAAATATTACTACATAGTAAATAGATTAACGGATCCTTAGGAGATGTGAATCCCGAGCATCTCTTAAGTTACTGCACTCACGTTAGACACTGGATATGAGATGTCAAACCCCGTAAACATCTCAAACGCCGTTACACTCATATTTATTTCAGTTAATTTAACTTACATAAGATCTTTTAGTTCTGACTCGAGTGTTTTGTCTTTTCAATTCGCTCGGGTCAGCCTGAGCATTTTAGGATTTGAAGACCTTACTTCTGGAGGACGAAGGCGAAGATTTTATTACAATTATATATTATATATTAGTCGACTTCACACTGTATTCCGCTGCATCGATTTTGATTCGTTGGTATGTGTACTCTGATATGTATTGTATAAATATAATCGAATGTTTTGTAAAACAGCTTCATGAACTGTTATTTGATTATTATATTTTATCGTTCCGCTGCAAGATTCTATTTTGTTTTATTTCTTCCTTCTTTTTCTTATTTATCCCATAACAATTTGCACTTCTGTATGTTTTAAATCTGACTTGTGTGGTTTATCGTCGATTTAAAGCATGCAAAAAGGCGGGATGTTACATCAGGTATCAGAGCTTTGGTTTAGCGATAAACCTTAGCTTTGTGGGGTTTGACTATTTACTAATAGGGTAGTAATACCCTATAGGAGTCACTGAGTGTACATATATGAGAGAGCGTATCTGTTAGTGTTATAAAAAGATTTAAAATATTGTGTTAATTTGTTTTTTTTGTATTTATAAATTCTGGTTGGTGCATGGGACGCTGTGACATCAATAGGGGTTTCTAAACACTTAATAGGACAGACCGACATAATATTTGTTTTTAATATAGGCGAACGAATTTTTTTTGCCTATTATATTTTCTATATGTATAAGAAATAAACTTTTTATAAAGGATATATATATATATATATTTGGTTGCAATATATTCGTTGTTAGGCAATGAAATTTTTAAATAACAGGGAAATAAGATTGAAAATAAAATAAATCAAATTGCAAATTTTAGAACTTAAGTTTCGGGGTTTTGAAATTTCTTTTGAATGATTTTGAAATATAATAATAATATTATTAAAAGAAGTATTTTCTGATATTAGTATTTCAATAACTTTAAAGAAATGTTTTTAAAAGAAATTTTGGAAAGATAAAGTTGTACTCCCTTCTCTGTTGCTGGAAAATAATTTTGGTGATGAGTGCACGCATCATCGACATTCATTTTGAGTTTCGATGTGGGAAGGCCATTGTAGTAGTTTTACTGCAGAGTTATTGTGATAAACAAATATAAATTTTAAGTTGTTTTAAATATAAATTGGATATATAAACTGTAAGTATATATATTTATCTATTATTTTAAAATGATTTGAAATTAAACTCGGTAATTAATTCTTAAGTTACCGCTAGTTAATAGTTCTAATTAGGGTAGTGAAATGGAAGTTAACTAATAATTGGAACCTTTAAATAAATTAAGAGATTAAATGCCTGGTTATAAATGAAATTAGAGGAAGTTTGAAATTGTAATATATAAAACAAAAGATTAAATTATTGAACATTTAATTAATTAAAAGAAATAAGAGAAACTTGTATGTTTTTAATTACATTCCTAAAAAGCATATATATAACTTACCAAATTTTAAAAGTTGAAATGTTTAATAAGAAAATGCAATGGAAATTGTACAAGTAAAAGTATGTAATGAAGTGTTCAATAAATTTCTCTTATTTATAAGAATGGATGTTATAAAGTTATAAACGTAAGTAAACAGTTGACGCTATTATAAATAAAATAAGTAGAAAAGATGAATCCATTAAATATAGGATTGTAGACTTAAGTAATGCATTGAGATGCTTAATAAACGAAATTGAGAAATGAATGCATGAAATGCAAATAAATAAATAAATAAATGAAACTGTAAGAAATGAATGAAAATAAAAAGGATAAACCATTATATAAATGAACAGGAATCAAACAACAAATATTATGTAATGAAATTGATTAAAATTAACTGGATCTATTGGAATTGTTGTTTGTTTGGTTTATGGTTGTTTGGGCAAGGATACTTTAAGATTGTTGGATGTATGAATAATCTATTTCATTTCATCTAAGACTGCTGAGTAAAAGATGCACTTAATAGTTTATTCTTCATTATGTACAATTGAAAGTTTGAACCCGAACAATTATTTGATTTGTTTGATATAAATGAATGATTGATTTGTATTGATTCTATGTGATGGTTGCAAATGATTGTTGGTTGTATTGATTTGTTGTTTAAGGAAAACAACCTTAATATTTCATTTTATATAATTATTAACACTTTTGGATTATATAAATGAAATACAGGTTATGGAAGCAATTGCTACTGTTTTTGGTTTCATAATTAACCGTCAATTACCCGACAAATAGGTACGTTCTTGGATTACGGTTTTATAGCGCTATTTTATATATTTTCCCATGCTGGGATACAATATTTTGGATATTATATGTGATATTTTGTTACATTTGATATTATATTTTCTCCCGAGCCTCTCCGTACAAAGGAGACTCTGCCAAAATTTTCCGTAAAATTTTGGACTTAGAAATTTTTTGAAAATGTTTTCCAAACTTTATTTATTTAAGTATAAAAAGATTTAATGGTTATAAAATGTGTATATTTTATTTAAAGTAATAAATTTTGTAAATTATTTGTTTATAAAGTAATATTTTGAATAAGACGTATTGTTTATTTAATTCTTCTTTTCCCTTCTTTTCCTTTTTGGGGACGAAAAGTTTTGAGTGGGGGAGAGTGTAACGACCCGTAAATTCTGTAAATAAAATTGGGTAAATTAATGAGATTTTGTAATTAAATTAGGAAGAAATAAAAAATTTATAACCTATATTGAAGTAAATGTTAAGAATGTAATTTAACAGTGGTTATAAAATTTTAATTTTGACAATTGAACGGAAATCCCATTATGGATAGTGTAAATTGTTACATTTGGTTATAAAATATAAAATGAGAAAATAAAAGTAACTGTTGGATTAACCAATGCAATAATTTATTTATTAAAAGTAACTGCATGTAAATTTAGGCAATAAGTTAGTCAAAGCTGAATTTGTATAAATTGAATTTTGTATAAATTGCAATAGAAATAAATAAAAGTTTACATTAATGTTAAATAAGGGATATTTGGAAATAATGTTAACGGTATTCATAATAGAACAAGTTGTTGAATTAAAGAAATGGAAGAAAAGGATTTATTAATCTAAACTTAATAAAAGAATAAATGGAAAGGGAAGGTCTGGGGAATCATTGAAATTTGTTAATGGAAAAATAATAATATACTTAATGGTAATTAGATGAAAGCGGAAGTATTTAAGAATTGTAACATATGTTTGATAATAGGGAATTCATAGGCGTAATTAAAGTCATGGTAACACACGTTATAAGTTACCCGTTTATTGGTTTAATAATTAAAATGTAAATCAATTGGAATTAAATGAGTCTTAATGTTATATTAATAAGAATTAACACATTAACTAAATTTGTGCACATCCTATTAATTGAAACAGAAGGTAAAGTTAGGATTGATTGAAATTAGTAAATTAGGAAAGGAATTCAAAATTATGTTAACTGATGAAGAATACGTAATCAAGTATAAATTTATAAAATCAATGTCCGCTAAGCAGTTATAATATTTATAGTTGATAATAAACGCTATTTAGTGATTATTAATATTGTAACGGAAGGGAGAAGGTAAATTTAATAGAAATGTAAATTTATATTTTAGGTCAGGATTGGTGAATTGAGAAATAAGTTCAAACGATGTATTTGATGGAATTCTTTAATAAATAAGTATTTGTTGTTCTTGTATTATAAACTTAGGGATAATTGAAATTGCTTCTAATAGAATATATAGGAAGGGAAGTATTATAAATAAATGTTTAGAAAATTGAATAAACAACTGGGAGGCTAAGAAATTTGATTAAGCATAATTACTATAAATAAATGAATGATAATAAATAAGGTCATGTAATAATGAAGGGATGAATAAATATATAATGCAATAAAAGAAGAAACTGACATGACAATTATAAATGAAAATGAATATTTGCGAGTAATAAATGAAAATTTTGAAATAAACATTGAACCCATAAATAAAAGTGAAAGTTGTAAAATAAGTAAATGTAAATTTTATGGATGAATCCTTATATGAATAGAAAGGGGAATGAAGCAATAAATGTTATGAGATGAAATTTATAAGAATGTGACTGAATTAGGCAAATTGGTAATTATCATTAATTGTTTACCCGTTTGTTTCATCTATTGAATTAGTTTTAAATCCATTGGAATAAAACATAATTAAAAACCACGTTAATGAAAATTTAGAGGAAATTTGAGAGTACTAATGCAATAACTACAAACCAATGTAAATTGCATCCTTTTGATAATAATAGACTAAGCAATATGACTATTGGTTGATTTAAAGTATAGAAAGCAAGATTTATTAATTTAATTTAAGTCTAAAATTCAAAAATTGAATTTATTGCAAAATAAATGGAAAGAAATATATATAACACTTCAATTGATAAATTTATCAACTTTTAATTTACATCTAGACTTGTTTAAATTTTTGAAAATGATTAAGAAAGTTAAATTGATGAAATTTGTTAATTATAAAGTTGAAGTTTAAAAAGTAATTTAATTAATTTATTTTTAATTTATTTAATTAATATAAAAATTGTAACGACCCTGGATTTCTGACCCAGTTTAAATTTTAAATTCGTCGTTTCAATATAAAAAAAATTAAATTTATAAGCGATCTCAATTAACAGCCAGACTTTGTTTAGAAGATGCATCCAGTTAGTTATGAATATAGAAAAAGCTTCGTCGCAAAATATTACAGTAAATTTCATTCTCGTTTTACTATATATCAGTTCATATAAAGTTGCGTAAAATTTATCTTTTAAATCCAAATAATTTTACACAATTTTGTTGTAAAAATTATCCTGATCAAGATGATGTAATTCGTTTCGTCAAAAATTGTCATCGCATGTTCCATTTAAATTGTTTTGCAAATCGAACAATTTAAGCGGCGTAAATTCGAGATTTTATAAAATCATCGTATCGCAATAATTTGTGTACCGTTGGAAGCGCATCGTCGCACTGATCCAAACTGTACATTTATTCGTGCAAATCGAAGTTCGACGGAACTCGTCGCGCTAATTTAAACGTTCCGGACGGACCGGTCAAATAATATTCAGCTCAAAATTTGTAGCCTGTATACTCTCAAAAATTTGGAAAAATAAAAAAATTAAGCTAATATATTTATGGTGGTAGTTGGGAGCTAGTGGTTGCTTGGGATTGAGTGTGACTTTTGGGAACCCAAAAAAATTTATTTACGGTACTAAGTTTGAAGTAAATAAGACTTCCATTTCCATCTCATCTATTCACGCAAATTGCAACTTTCTGGTAATCCTTTTTCCTCCTTCCTTCTCCTCATTCTTCTTTTGACAAGACATACAAATATAAAAAAAAAGATAAAAAAATACAAACGAAAGTTGTATGGCCGAAACACAGAAGAGCACGCACTCCACCCACTTCGCTCAGCAACTCTACACTTTTCTTCACCGACCCACTCCATCACGCGCCGGCCTACCCACCTCCACGCACACATAACCGAGCTGCGCACTGCCACCCTCCACTAAAGCGCGAACCGCCTTCCAATCACCCGAGCCACCACTTCACCTATGAACCGCACCGCCTTCTCCACCTCACATCACTTCCTTCTACCGAAACTACACCTGAACCGCAACTCACCAGACCCGCCTCAATCTCATCTTCACGTGCCTTCTCCACCTTAGCCATAGCATGTCGACCACAGCCTGAACCACCATATGCTTTTTCCCTTTCCTTTGTTCGCCACCTCACCCGAACCGTTGCGCCGCCCCAGATCTATGCTTATACATGCTGCATGTACACGAGTGTATTCATGTGATTTATTTGTAGAAAATGACAGTCTTGTATTCATGCGGTTCTTGTTTTTCATGCGAGTGCACACAAGTTACGTGCGTACATATGTCCGGTGTGTGTGTGTGAGCACGTTATGCAACATGCAGAAAGGAGAGGGGGATGAAACAGTGTTGAAGGGACGAGCCATTTTAAAGTAAAGTGCAGGCTTCATTAAATTAAAAAGAATGAAAAAAAAAGGGAGATTGCGTGCGTATGTGGGAAACATATATGCGTCGATGATGTACATGCATAGGGATATAGTGTGCTTGTGTTAAAATTTTTAAGGTGAAGTTTTGCATTCAAGTATAAATAAAAAAAGAATGGAGAAAGGTGCGTGTGGTATAAAGTGCTGAAGGGAGGTGGGAAATTGATGAAGCGTACAGTGGGGTTGGAAAAGAAATATTATTTGGTCTCTGAGTAGTCATGGCCTATAAAAAAATGAAACTGAGATTTCCAAATAGTTTTTTTAGATATTGCAGAACTGTATTTACGCGAATATTTATTTTGGTTGCTAAAAATAGTAACCAACTTTTCTTTGCTTGTTGTGTGCAGAAGCAACCGTTTGAGCTTCTTTTTGTTGCAACATCGATCTCTTAGCTTTCTCTTTTCTTTGTTACCGGTAAGCGCATCTATAATTTGTAAAGTATAAATGAATGTTCATTGAATTAATATCGTCTCATTTGTGGATATTTGCAGTGTTCGTTGTTCGTGTTGTACCGACTTTTTTCGTGATTCTTCTTGCTTTGGGTCAATTTCTTTATCCACGGAAAGTGAAATAAATTTTCACGACTTATATTCTTATACAAGTTTGAATGGTTGCTATGCGATGTTGATTTGGATGCTATTTTTTATTGTTAATTTAAATTGAATTGACATAGGATAGTTAACTGATTTATGTGTTAAATTGAATTAGTTAAATATTATCTCTTTAACCGTTTAATTAATAGACACGTAGAATTTGATAAATTACACTTTGAACCTTTGAACGTATATCGGGGTTAATTGTTGTAGTATTAAAATTTAAATTGAAATTGAACGACAAGTGAAAACCGTAATGTAATAATCTTTAATCTACATCAAATGATAGTGTAGATTCTAGGAATAATTATATTAATTTTCATAAATAACAAATATAAATTAATACGATTATTTCGGGATTATTTAAATAATTGTTGAATGTTTATGTATGGATGCTATTGCTTGTTTATTTACTTTGACACCATCCCAGTTATCACACTGCAAGTTCCCTTTGTATGCTTTGATTTTTGAATTGAAATGGAATCGGGTTGAAATGATAAATACCCAAATAACTTTGACTCTGGATAGAAAATTAAATTAAACCCGATTGGTCAATGTTTTGATTTAAAATAAAATAAAATTTTATTTGACTAATAACAAGGTTTTGAATACAATTGGAATTTAAATTCGAATGAATGTAAATGTGAATATTTGAATTTGAAACAAATAATAACGTCGTAATTGACAAAAGAACATGGTTTAAAATTTAATTATTTAATAGTTAAATTTAGAATTATTTGATGATTAATTTTGGAGTTATTAATAATTAAGTTTGAAATTAGTAATAATTAATTTGGAACTATTAATAATCAAGTCTTGAAATTTATTAATAATTAAGTTTGGAATTATTAATAATGAAGTTTGAAATTATTAATAATTAAGTTTTGAAATTATTAATAACTAGGTTTTAAAATTTATTAATAATTAAGTTTGGAATTATTAATGAATGAGTTTGAAATGATTAATAATTAAGATTTAGAATTATTGATAATTTGATGAGATTTAATTATTTAATAATTAAATTGAATTGTATTTTTCTTATTTAGAGAATCGAATTTTTGAAAAAGTGAAACTAAGTTTCTTTAATTTAGTTTTGAAATTTGTAACTAAGGAAATAAATAAATGGAACTGAATTCCTTTAAGAAGAAATAAAAATGAGTTTTATCGAAACAAATGAAAGACTTGTAATTTAAAGAATTGGATTTGACAAATTTAATTTAAATTAAATTTGTAAGCTTGATAATAAGTTGAGCTTAAGAAAGTAATTTAATGAATTGGAAATTAAATTGAAATTGTTTTAATGATAAATTAATTTAATGAATATCGAATGAAATAGATAAATGAGTTTAAATCGATTTGAACGTTAAATTAAGTTAACTAATTATGGAATGAAATTATATACGAAATTAAATGAATATTTGAATTATTTAAATTGAAACTTTGAAATTGAATTATAGAAATTTTGAAATGGAAATTTGGAAGTTTTGAAACGTAAAATTTTGGAAATTGTTTCAGAAAGATAAACAAAATATTAATTTACGAATTTAAATTTAAATTGAATTTGATTTGGTGTTGAAATATTAAACGACCAAGCGGTGTTAAAATTACGAAAGTCATTAAAGGGACCGAATCGGTTAGGGACATACTCACTGTCTAAACCGAAAACCACTTTAATAACTATACGCGGAGTGTGATCTAGAATAAAGTGGTTGGATTGACGAACGTTGATGATTGAAGAAAGTGAACGATAATGGATGGCCTTGACACTTGTGTCAGAATGGAAATGACTAAAACAGGAGCCGGGCCGGACCAAATGGGGTTAGCTACCTTAAGCGAACACACTTCTTCGTAAACTACTCATTTACTTTGTGATTGATTGGTGCGCACACTTGAATTTGGAGTGTTGTTTCGCGGTGTTGCGATCGTTGCAGTGATGCATTCTCACCAGTCCGGATCAGGCGAATGGTAGTTTCACTACCTTGGGTATTGCCTCATGTGCCTTGTCATACTTGTATTCCCATATACGCGACCACTACGAATTTGTTTTGTATTATACTTATGGAGTACTCCGTGATATCCCACTAGTTTACGGTGGAGTTTCAGTGCTGTATAGTCTATAATGCTATATGAAATGTGTTAAGGGGGACAATGGTAACGCCTTAACACTATTTTGATATTTTACTTTACTGTTAGACATTATCTATCTATCTATCTATCGTACATTACTATGTATAAAAATTTTATCGGATCCTGAAAGATTTTATTCCATTCATCTTTGAGTTATTGTTATTTCAAATATTGAACCATAGTATCTGTATAAGAATATATGTCCTGATTCGAGTGTTGTTTTGTGCATATGCTCGGATCAGACTGAGGATTGTTGTTGCTGTTCTATTTGGAGCTGAAGACCGAAGACTATCATTATCTTATCTTATCAGTATTACTCTTTCTATTTGGACTATTTTACATCTATGTTGTTCTATTTCTTTTATTTGAGACATTGTTGTATTTATGGGTAGATTCATGAACTACTCTTATGACTATGTTGTATTTCCGCTGCACTATTCTGTGCTATTATATTTCTGTGATTCTGTGATGATTCTCATTTATATATATATATATATATATATATATATATATAGACACACACACACTCCATTAATGATTCGTGTTTTGTATTATTTAAGTTGACATGTGTGGAATATCGTCAATTTAAATGGTACAAATATACGGGTTGTTACAGTTGGTATCAGAGCTTTGGTTCCCGATAACCTTAGCCTGTGGAGTTTTAAAGCTCATTAGAGATAGGGGAAATATACCCTAGAATGAGGAGAATCATTTTAGAATCCACATCCTTTGATTCATCCTTCTTATTGAATTCGTTTGAATAGAATTTCCTTAAGTTCATCGGTTCCCTCCACGATGGTTTCAGCTTGGATTTGAAATTTTAATGGTGTCCTCATCGTCTTCTTTTTCTTCATCTTCTTTCTCCCTTGAATCTGCCTCTTTTCCTCCTCTTTCTTCCTTCTCTTCTTCTTCTTCAGCCTCTGTTCTTTCTTCATCTACCCATCCTAATTCTGCTGCCATTCAATCTGATACTTTGGTATCTTCCAATTACAGTGATACTCATTCTTTGAATTCAAACTGGTCCCCCTTTTCAAATCTTTACCTCGTAATGCAGGATCGTATAAACCTATTCATTTTGATATTTCGCGGGACAAACCTTCTATTGATTTACCAGATCTTGTAAGAGAGGAAGGATTAAAATACTGGAATAATCATTTAGTTGGGTTCTTTCTGGATGGTACGCTTTCTTTCTTGACTGTTGTTAATTTCTTGAAAAGATTTTGGAAACTTAAAGGTGAAGTTGAGTTTAAATCGGATCGGTATAATTTCTACTTCAATTTTTCTAATCAAGAAGATAAGGACCATGTTCTTAACTCGGATCCTATCTTTATTAGGGGTAGAATGTTCATAATCACAAAATGGGATCCATCTATTGGTATATCTCAAGCTCAGGTTAAAAAAGTGCCGGTGTGGATTCATTTTCATAGGATTCCAATTATACTGTGGACGTTAGTTGGTATAAACTGGTTGGCTTGTCATGTTGGTAGATTAATCTGTTTTGATAGTAGCACTGAAAAGTTGCAAAGATTTAAGTATGCAAAAGCTTGGGTGGAGATTTCGCCTGATTTTGTGTTACCTGATTCTATTCATATTCCACAGTTGGGTAAAAATTGTCCTGATGTTCAACTATCTTATGATTGGAGGCCTAAAATTTGCACACACTGTAAAATCTTTGGTCATGACACTGTCTCTTGTGAATTTGTTAATAAGGCCATAGATACTGATGTTAGTAAAATGCATGTTTTGGGGGAGAATGTTAATAACATTCAAGGTGATCATGATGCTAATACTATTGATCGTAGCTGGAGAATTGTTAATAAAAAGAAATAAAGGGGTATGGATGAGGAAAGATTCAGTGGTTAAAGAAAATATTCAATCTAAAGTTGATTCTATCAGTAGTATGGAAGATGGCAAGGTAATAGTGACTGAAGTACATATTGTTAATAGTTTCTGTCCTACAGTTACTTCTAACTCATTTTCAGCTTTATCAAACTCTTCTCTTGTTACAACTAGGGATAGTATACTTAGTGATGCTATTCCTTCTGTTACATCTTTATCAGTTGGAAATCTTTCCAATCCTTTATCTAATTCTATTGCTAAAGTTGTCTCATCTGTTTTCTCTAATGCTTCTACCTCTGTTTCAACTTCATGTAGTTCTCAATTCAGTTCTAAATCTCCATCCACGATTGTTCCTAATCCTTCCTCACCTTATCTGCATTTATCACCTCCTAATCATATTTTACTTCCACCTCCTTCTGAACCAAGTGAGTGTTCAGTTGTCATGACTAATTCTGGTACTACTAGTAATGTGAACACTGTTGATCTCAATAAAGGAAAGGAATATAAGTCTTATGAGGTCCTACCTTTATCCTCATCAAAATATAATTCTCATCCAAGATATACTAGGAAGAATCCTTCACCTTTGCTTCCTCCACTTCCTATTAAATGAATAACATTGCTTTTTGGAATATTAGGGGGGCTAACTTACCCTCTAAACAGTTTGAGATTAAGAATCTTATAGAGGACAAAAATATTCATTTGATGTGTGTTTCAGAAACTAAGCTTGACATTCACTCTACCATTAAGGCTATTCGTTTGATTGCTCCATCTTGGCTACATGATAATAACTTTGTTGAATCTAATTATGGCAGACTGCTCACTTTATGGAATCCTCATATTTTCAAACTTTCCAGAATTAGTGCCTCTGATAAATATATTCATTACAATTGTATTCATTTGCCTTCCAATATAAATTTCCATCTAACTACTGTTTATGCTCAAAATTCATTATCTTTGAGACAGGTTTTTTTGGACTATCTTCCATCTTTAAACTCATCTTCTATTCCTTGGCTAATTGGTGGTGATTTTAATTGTATGTTTGCAAGTAATCAAAAATTTGGTGGCTGTCCTTTATCTCTTAAGGATATTTCTCCTTTAAACAGTGCTATAATTCAATCAAATCTTATCTCTGTTAAATATCTTGGTTCTGATTTTACTTGGTCAAATAGTAATAGGAGTGGAAATCCAACTTTTTGTAAGCTTGATCATATTTTCATAAATCTTCCTTTTCTTCATCTTTGGCCAAAATCATTTTATCACATCTTACAACCTTCTTTATCTAATCATTGTCCATTAATTTTTCATTGGGGAGTTGATGACCTTTGTGGAGGGAAACACTCTTTTTAATTTTTTAATTTTTGGACTAAGCAGGTGGACTATCATATTTTAAAACAGGTTTGGAATATGCAATATGGCAAGGATCCGCTTACAAATATTATTCTCAAGATGAAAGCTCTTAAATTTCAAATAAGGAATTGGTCTGCAGCTAATTTTGGTAAGGATGCTAAACTTTCTACTCAGATTAGGAATGAGCTTATTAGGATACAAGAAGACCTGAGTGCTAGACCAGTTGATACTATTTTATTTCATATTGAATTGCAATTAAAGAATGCTCTAGAACAAGTTATTCAAAAGGAAGTGTCATCACTCAAGCAGAAAATTCATTTGAGAATGGAAAGAGAGGCAGATAGGAATACTAAGTACTTCCATAACTTCCTAAAAGTAAAAAGGAACCGTGAATGTATTTTTCAGATAAAGGATATGTTTGGAAACATGGTGAATACTTTTGATGGAATTAATGAAGCTTTTGTTCAATATTTTACATCTATCTTAGCACCAACCAATTTATTCATTCCTGATATTAAGCCACTTTATGACATTACTCTTCCAACCTTAACTACCTCTTAGTACATTTCTCTGATTAGTGCAATTTCAAACAATGAAATTGAAACTGCAGTCTTTAGTTTGGATAGTGATAGTTCTGGAGGTCCAGATGGTTATAATGCACATTTTATTCAACAGAGTTGGAAAATAATTGGGTCAGATATTGTTAAGGCTATTCAATATTTTTTTCTTTATAATAAGCTTCCTGTTGGACTTGCTGCCACTGCTATTGCTTTAATTCCTAAGACTGTAAATCCATCTTCAGTTGCTGATTTTAGGCCAATATCGTGTTGTAATATCATTTATAAAATCATCTCAAAGGTTTTAGCTAATAGATTACAATTAGTCTTGCCATCAATTATCTCCAACAATCAAGCTGCATGTATTAGTGGTAGATCAATTAGTGATAATATTCTCTTGACCCAAGAATTATTGTATGGTTATGAGAGGAAAAATATTTCACCAAGGTGTATGTTAAAGCTAGACATCAAGAAGGCTTTTGACTCTATTGCTTGGAGCTCTATTTTAGCTATTATGTCTAGGATGAATTTCCCAAAACCTTTTCTAGCTTTAATTTACACATGTATATCATCACCTATGTACTCTATTTCAAGAGAGGGTGGGCTGTATGGTTATTTTAAAGGTGTACAAGGTGTTAGGCAAGGTGACCCAATTTCTACATACTTGTTCATAATAGTTACGGAGCTTCTTAATCCTATTTTGATGGATCTAGTTGTTAAAAAAGACTTTCAGCTTCATCCCAAATGTAAAAAACCAATCATTACTCACCTTCTCTTTGCTGATGATCTTATCATTTTTACGAAGCCTACTTATCATAATATTCAGTGTATTATTTCCTCTCTAAAACTTTTCTATTCTATCACTGGCCTACAAATTAATCTTCATAAATCAAATATCTTTTTTTTTTTTTTTTTTTTTTTTTTTTTTTTTTTTTGCAAAGCAAGCCGGTTTTATAGTGGACCGTCCACTATTTATTACGTAAGTAATAAAGTTGAAGTACAGGAGTAAGGTAAAGCACCTTAACTACTAAGAGATAATACAGAAAATACAGCACAGGTACGAGACAAATATGTCACCGTAACTAAAACTAGGAAGAAGAAAAAAAACTAGCACTCCTCCGAAGAGGAAGATATCACATCAGATCCATCCACCAGAGAAGCGACTAGAGGAATGGATCCACAAAAACCAGCAAAAGGTCGGAAAAGAAGAGCAAGACGCGGATCATAACCCATAGCATCAGAGGAGTAGATAAAAGAACGATCCCAGGTAATATCAGCTAGCATCGCAGAATTCGAACTTGCATATAACCCATCCAAATCAAGAACTAAGGAATCACCTGAAGGTTTGTAGCGAAGGCAACGAAGGTCCTGCTGATCATCAGAAACAAACCGGAAGAAAGATCCATTGACCGGGTTAAATCTCATATCAGAGATGGGATCAATCCAACACCCCTCGGGCTCATCCCAAGCGACAGGCAACGGCGACGAACCAGGATCAGGAACAACAACCACAGAATCAGGCCTAACCATCGGCGACGGAGGCAAGTCAGCAGATGGAACAGCCGATGAAGGGGAAATCAGAGAACCAGGGGATGTAGCCTTGGGGACCCAAATCCTACGAGGGGGGCGAGGCAAAGGGATCTTCGGAGCATCCGCGACGGCTTCCGAATGCAAGCAGGCAGTAGCCAGGTGGCCAAAGGAGTGACATGATGAACAGATTTCCGGAACCCAACCGTAGCGAACACGAACTACCTCAACATGACCAACAGCTAGTTGGACAGAAATAGAGGATGGGAGAGGCTTGAAAGGGGATATTTCAATAAGAGCCTTAGCATACATCAACTTATCACGAGCCACTGTGTTTGAGTCAAAACATTTTAATTTTCCAACGTTACAGGCTAGCCAATTCAGACCAATAAGCGGTTGAAGAGCAGAGGGAATCTGAGAGAAAAATACCCACACGGGGATAGAAAGAACTTGTTCACGTGCACTTGCCACAGTTGGGGTCCAAGGAGTAACAATGAAAGGCCTACCATCAAAGAATGAGGGCTCAGCGTCAAGAGCAATCCGACGATCCTCAAGAGAGGAAAACTTAAGATAGTACATGGAGTCAATCAGCTTCACATCCAAATTACCACGAAGCTTCCATGCCCTCCGAAGAGCTAAAGTCACATTTTTTATTCGGTAAGTAGATTCAAGAAAGAAACCTACTAAATGATCAGCCCAAAAATCCACACCGGCTTGCAAAACAGAAGGGGGAGGGATCATTACTCCATTTACTTCGACCATTTCAAAATCAATCGGAATGTAGTTACCCGCATTCCGAGGCAAGGACGAGAATAGGGAAGACCAAGTTTTGGAGTTCGGCATCGAAGGCGGAGTTGGACCAGGGCGCTCCAGAACGGGACGGGAGCCAATAGAGGCAGCTGGAAAAGAAACATCAGTGCTAGCCAAACTGGGAATTGGTACAGATTTCGTTGGGGCATTATCACAAGCACCAAGTGTGCACTGACCAGAACATTGATTGCCAGCCGATTCTCTCCCCAGAAAACACTCAGGCAAACTAACATTACCCCCATCATCATTCACAACATTCACTATCAGCTTCTCCACATCACAAATTGGGCCGTGGTTACTTACATTGTCACCGTTATTAGGACGAGGCTCACGAACTGTAAAATCACAGTCGACAGGGGTAACACAACCATTAGTACCTGAACCAACGAAACCTGCCTGACTATTCACATTCACATCAGACCCAGATCTTCCACCGCAAGCAAGGGGAGGTAACGACAGCAAAGTGGACGCAGCCTTATTCACAACACCTAGAACCGATGGACTGACTGGCGAAGAATTCGCAACTAAAGCCGGACCAGATGAAGGGAGAGGAGGGAAATCAGCAATGGACAGGTTTGGAGGCATGAGGCTATCGGTGAGGGACGACTGGACTTTGAACACGCGGCCAGATCTGGTAGAAGAGGGGGAAGCGCGTAGCGATAAAGAGGGGGGAAGCGAAGTAGAGTCAGGCATGGAGTGAGGAGAGAGGCGAAACGGAAGGGAGAAGAAAAGGTCAACGGGATGGAACGCAAATTGCGCAGGAGCAGGAAGACATTAAAAATCCTGATAATAAATCAAATATCTTGGTTGGTGGTTTAAATACTATTCAGAGGAATGATATTATTAATTACTCGGGTCTTCAAGAATTATCCAAAAATACTTTCTATTTGGGCTTGCCTATCTTTAGCTCTAGAATTACTAAACAAAATTGCTTGCCACTCTTTGAGAAGATTATTGAAAGGCTTCAGTTATGGCCAATTGATAAACTGTCACAAGCTGGTAGGCTTACAATCATCCAATCAATTGCTGTGGCTATGACAACTTATTGGACTAGACATTATATACTCCCTGTTAAGCTAATTAAAATGATTTCTAGTGCCCTTAATAAATTCCTTTGGCATGGTGATCCTTTCTCTAGAAAGCTCATTCCTATTTCTTTTTATAAGCTGTTTGAATCCAAAAAGAATGGTGGACTTGGTATTACTAATATTTTTCTATGGAATAAAGCTGCTTTGTCAGTGTATTTCAATAAGATCTTTGAAACTGATAGGAACTTATGGTCTCAATGGGTCAATCACAATCTTATTGGTAAGAGGAATTTTTGGACTACGCCCATTCCATAAAACTGCAGTTGGAGTTGGAGATGTATTCTGAAGCTTAGGGAGACTTTTATTCCTTTCTTACAATGTAATTATGTTTTGATAAAAGGTTTATCCTTCTGGCATTCTCCATCGGCTAAACAAGGATTGATCTTAAGTTCTGTAGTTGATTATAACCTGAGAAGAAATTCTGGTATTTCTGAACTGGCAACAGTTGATGAGTTTTTATAGGATGATTGTGTAGTTTTACCTTATTCCAGTTCCTTTCAACTAAGGAATTTATGGAATGTCATCACTAGTAATCCCATTAAGAATAATGACAATGTTTTAATTTGGTCAGACAAGGGTAAGCTTCATTTTATTAGGCTTGTTTATAATTTTCTCTGTCAAAATGGTTCTCAATTTCCCTGGCATTCAAGAATTTGGAATATTGGTGGAAGTGCTAAAGAAAACTTATTGTTGTGGAAAGTGATGGCAAATGCCTTAAATACCAAGGATAACCTCTGTAAAATGGGTATTATTTCAGAGGACTTATGTGTTCTCTGCAAATCAGAAACTAAAAGCAATACTCACTTGGTTTTTGAGTGCACTTTTGTATATCAAACATGGTATAGACTTCTATCTAATGGTGGATTTTATAAACCATCACCAGTTAGTTCAATTGAATGGTTTAATGTGTTTAAAGCAACAAGATGGAATACTCGTTTGACCAGGTTGCTGCTAAAACTTCTTAAGAGACTGATATATGCAGTGTGGTCTGAAAGGAATAACAGAGTTTTTGGTATTGGTAGTAAAAATTCATCTCAGCTCTATAATATGGTTCATGGCAGTATTCTCAGGGACATAAAAACAGATTATATTTGAAGTTTTGCATGGATTTTATAATCTCTTGCAGATGGCCCTTTTCTGGAATGTTAAATATAATTTTACTGGATTCGTAGGATTGTATGCAGTGTATTATATTGTTTGGTCTTTTTGTGATTGCTGATTGTAAGTTTGAATTTGGTTGTTTTATTATCATTGTAGCTGTCAAGATGGTTGTAATAGGGTGTAATTTTGTGGCACTGTAACTGTTTGTAATATTACTTAAGTTAATAAAATGAGTTCATGCTCTTGCCTTTCAAAAAAAGAATTTCCTTAAGTTCTATAAATTCCTATCTTTATTCTAAGTCACTTTTGGTATTCCAGGATGTCTACCAGAAGAAATATTAGAGGTGGTGGTAGAGGAAACGCTCCCGGACCACATGCCCTGGCTCCCGCAGTCAGATTCTCCACTCTTAGCAAAGAGTACACTCAGCTTGGCAGAGTCAAATTTACTAGCTCCGAAAGTATCATCGAAGCATATCAATGGCTAAAGAGTTTGGAGACGATCTTTACTGGCTTGGAGATCACAGACGCTCAGAAGCGTAAGTTGGCCGCTTGGCAGCTTCAGGATGTTGCACAGGATTGGTGGGAGTCAGTCACTTCTCGTACTGATGGGGAAACCATCACTTGGGCCCAGTTTAGGTAGTAATCTATCTAAAAAATTTATCTAAATAAAATTCCTTTTATCTCGTCAAACTTTGACTCGTTTTCATATCACTTGTAAATAGGGATTCCTTTACGGCTCAGTGGATGCCAGCTGCTGGGAAGGCCTAACTCTATCGGTCTTTTATGGATCTCAAGCAAGGCAACATGACCTTCACTGAGTATGAAAGGAAATTCAATGAAATATCTAAGTTTGGACCCGGTTTGATCGACACACCTCTTCTTAAGAATGAGAAGTTTATACATGGCGCACGCGCTGAGTATTACGAGCTCCTCACTGCTCATGTCCATGGAACTGTCACTGAGTTGATGGATTTTGCTCTTTAATATGAGGGAAGGCCAAAGGGAACATCAGTCACTAAGGCTCCAGCGACTCAGCCACCCTCTAGTCAGACTGTGAAGAGGAAGCCAAATTTTGATCAACAGAAGAAGAACTGGCAGAAGAAATCCGGGCTTGGCTATTCTCAGAAGAAGCCCATAGACATCTCCTCTATCACTTGCTTTAACTACAACCAGAAAGGTCACTATGCCAGTAGTTTCCCATCCCCAAAAGGTGCAGCTGTTCCGCCACCGGCTCAGGTGGCCAAGAGAGATGTTTGTCACATTTTCTTACAACCAGTACACTTTAAGAAAGACTGCCCAACACAGAAGAGAGTTACCCCATCTAGAGTTTTTGCTATTTCCACACCTACCCCAGAAGTTCCAGATAATCAAGGTACTTTACAGAGTACTTTTATGTTGCACTCTTCACCTGTTAGAGTTCTATTTGACACCGGAGCAACACATAGTTTCATATCTATTGATTTATGTAACAAACTTGGATTGGAACCTATTCTTGCATCTACCTTCTTATGTGTATCTAACCCTATTGGAGGGCCCGCTAACCTCAAAAGGGTTTGCAAATATTTCACACTTCTGTATGGCATGTATCGTTTTACTTGGGATTTCTTTGTACTTGGATTCGTGGCATTCGACATCCTATTAGGTATTGATTGGCTGCGAAAGTTCGAAGCCGTTATCTCATGCAAAGCTCAAACCGTCTCTCTTATTGACGACAAGAGCTTACCTTTAGTTATTAAAGGCAAATCGCCTCAAGAATGCGCTGGGAGTTTTATATTCTCTCTGACTCTCATCCAAGTGAACTTAGCTCCACTCCAGTTGTTCAATTCTTTTCTGATGTGTTTGGAGAAGTCAATTCTCTACCACTGCCGCGAGAAATCGAATTCCGCATTGACCTTATTCCTGGTGCACGACCAGTAGTTCTCCCTCCCAGGAGAATGGCTCATAAAGAAAAGGCAGAGTTGAATGTTCAAATTGAAGATTTATTTTCTACAGGCTTGATTCGGCGTAGTCATTCAGAATGGGGTGCTGCAGTTGTATTTGTCACCAAATTTGATGGCTCACTTAGAATGTGTGTGGACTATAGGGAGCTAAACAAGCTCACACATAAGAACAGGTACCCGATGCCCCGCATCAACGATCTATTCGATCAGCTTCATGGAGCTAAAGTCTTTTCTCAACTTGATTTGGCTACTGGCTTTCATCAACTCAGAATCGCTGAGGATAGCATTCCTAAACCAGCATTCTGCACTGAAAATGGATTCTATGAATGGCTAGTTATGCCGTTCGGCCTCACTAATGCTCCAGCTTATTTCGTCGACTTGATGAATAGAGTTTTCCGGGATGTTCTTAACAAGTTCGTGCTTGTTTTCATCGATGATATTCTCGTCTTCTCCAAAGATGAGAAAGAGTATATGTCACATTTGGCTTTTTTTCTTGAAACTCTTTGCAAACATCAGCTTAAAGCCAAGTTTTCGAAATGCCACTTTTGGAGAGATGAAGTTTGTTTTCTTGGCCATATTATTTCAGAGAATGGGATTTCGTTCGATCCAGCTAAGATCGCCGTAATAAATGTAAGTTCTATCCTTTCTTATCAATTCTATATAAACAACCTATCAATTTCTAAATTCGAATCCTTGAAATTTGCAGGATTGGGAGACTTCCAAAACTCCTACAGATATCCGCAGATTCTTGGGATTAGCTGGCCATTATCACAGATTTATAGAAAACTTTGCTCCTATTTCCACACCACTCACCACACTGACCAGAAAGAATGTGAAATAATTATTTGGAACGAGAAGTGCGCAACGACTTTCAATGAGATGAAGCGAAGATTGATATCTGCCCTAGTTCTTACAGTTATTGACGGTAACGAAGGATTGACCGTCTATAATGATGCCTATTGTGATGGACTTGGAGCAGTCTTAATGCAGAAAGGGAAGGTTATTGCCTATGCGGGTCGTCAGTTAAAGACCCATGAAGAAAATTACGCAACACACGATTTAGAGCTTCTTGCGGTTGTATTTTCTCTTAAGCTATGGAGGCACTATCTATTGGGAACCAAATTCGAGTTATTCGTTGACCACAAGTCATTGAGATATATTTTCTCACAAAAGGATTTGAATCAAAGACAAGTCCGATGGCTCGAATTTCTAGCTGCATATGATTTTGATGTTAACTACACTCCGGGGAAAGCAAACGCCGTAGCAGATGCTTTGAGCAGAAACCAAGCTATAGTATGTTGTAATCTTGTTGAAGGAATATTATTCCAACTTTCCGTCTCCCCGGCTCTTATGGATCGCATTATAGCCAAGCAATACGAGGACACTTTGCTTTTCGCATCAAAGAAATAGTTCTCGGCAGAGTTGGAAATGCTGATAATAAATTGGGTGCACATGTTGATAGTAATGGAGTCTTGAGAATTGATAATCGAATTTGTGTTCCTAATGTTGATGGTCTGAGGCAGGAAGTGCTGAGAGAAAACCATCAATATTCGCTTTCATTTCATCCCAGTGTCACTAAAATGTAATAGAATATGAAGAAGTCATATTGATGGAGTGGGATGAAGCGCGATATTTCTACCTATGTTAGCAGATGCACAACTTGCTAACAAGTTAAAGCTGACCACAGAAAGACAGCAGGCTTACTTCAAACACTAGAGATTCCGGGTGTGACGCCCCACCTCTATACCCACGCTAGCCAACAACATTACGGTGAATGCTGTCAACTAGCACGGAGAATAAGGCTGTTGAGGAGCGACCATCCGTGTAATTGCTTTGCACGAGCATCGATATGTCAGAAAGTATAACATGCATTTCTTTATCAAGAGGAAATCCGACATACCGACATAAACTCAAAGCTACTACACAATGGCTATAATATCTTCAGAAACAAATATAGAAATAAACATAACATAAATCAGTCACAGACAATTCATATCACGAAGGCGGAAATAGATATGAATATTACACTTAGAAGTGTATATCAGAGTAGCGGTCTAAAAAGATCCACAATATCACAAAAGAATAGTTACAAGAACTACACAATAGAATAAGTATACATCATGGAGTCTATATCTCAAATGTATACAACCAAAAACTACTAATCTAAGTAGTTAACCAAAAGTCAAGAAGGTAATCCCGGATGTAAAGTCAAGCAGAAGCACTTGTAACATCTCGGTCTGACCTGAGTATTATTTAATAAGAAAATAATAAACGGATCAGTCTAGCTATAAATATCAGATGACATGATAAAGAATAAAAGATATGACATGCACATACATTAACCACAATTACATACCATAACAAGCATATAAATGATAATCAATAAGAGATTAATCAATATCACAAGAATCGTCTCAAAGATAAAAAGGGATGTCATACTCTATATTTCCTTCACAAAAACCACAAATATTGATAATTATATCAATGCCAATCATGAAAGTCAACGACACACAAATTCACCAATGCACAAATATTGATAGAACTTATCAATGAAAATCACGAAAATTGGTGAAGCACAAATTCAAGAAATCATCAATAGAAATCCAGAAATCACAAAAAGGGGGGAAGGCCTATCACAAACGGGAGCATAAATCTCACCAACACGTGTATCACAAACGGAACGCTAATTCCATGGTTGGTAACCATCACAAATTGAGCCGAAGCTCCACAAACGGCCCGAAGACCATGGGTTGCTACCCCACCAAATTTGAGTCGAAACTCCACAAAATGGGGTTTAGTCTCCCTCGAAGACAAAGAGACATCGCACATTGCTAGTCTAAATCACAAAAATGATCATCATTGATCATCAAGAAGTGTCAATTACACTAAGTTAGTAAATATAAAAGTTTAGCTTCATGTCCCATAACCACTTGCTTAACTCAAATATTTACGAACAAACTGTAGATCTCCACTAGAAAATTGTCACAAGAGGTTCAATCGAACAAGTCCAAGAATTAGCCAACGAAGTAAACGCAAGCATTTCATACCACTTGTTTTACTAAGTCGTTTAATTAGATTTCTCATACGAGTGAGGTAAAGGTTTGTATATACTAATAGATTGGAAATCGGTTTAAGAAACGAGCTTTGTAATACAATAGTGTTGAAATCATTTGAAGAAAGAGTTTTGATATTTACTATTAGTATAGAAACCTTTATATTTTTAAAGTGACAAATCACAAACATGATTGTAGAAACAATCAATCACAAAAATTCACATACGAAGACGTGAATAAAATCCAAAGAAATCGATAAAGGATCCATCGAAATGGATATTCAAAAATCCCTAAAAAGGAGTCATCAAAATCATAATAAATGATAACAACAAATAGGATCATCACGAATCGATTTAAATTGAAAATTCAATCCAAAAAGGCAAATTGGACTAAAACAGCAGGTTCAGTCGACTGAACAGAGTTTTCAGTCGACTGACCCTGTACCTGGGAATTTTCTAGGTTCAGGAAACTTTCTGTTTCCAGGTTCAGTCGACTGAACAGAGGATTCAGTCGACTAAATCATGCCTGGAAACATTCGGGTTCCAGGTTCAGTCGACTTAACAGAGTTTTCAGTCGACTGAATCTTGCCTGGGCTGTTTTTCAGCCTATCCAAATGAAGAGCAAACTCTTCCAAAATGCAATCGGATGAATATTGGCTCTAAGGGTTTATGCCAATCGGCAACCCGGCCGTATATGCTCCTCGATGCATCATCAAAAGCATGATCAAACATCCATAAAAGGATTTTCACACAAATTTGACATAAAAACCCAAAAATTGGAATATTCACAAAACCAATCCAAATCAAGAGCAAATGCACATGAAGAAGTGTTAGGAATTCATACCCAACAACCAAAGATGATTATAGTCATAGATGTGAGATAAAAATCTCACCTTTGAACCCAAACAAATGAAGAAGAAGCTTTTGAAACAAGCTAAGATCAATTCCTCTTCAATAATAACTCAAGAAGCTTCAATCTAAGCTTAGAAGAGAAACATTTCCTAAATTAGGTTTAGGAAATTTCTAAAATCAAAGAGAGAATGAGTTGGAGAAGATGAAGAGAAAGCTTACCAATGGGTTCTCTTGAGTTTGGAGCTAGAAGATGGATTTGCTAATGAAGACTAGGGCTTGGAGTTTTAATTTCCTCTTCCACTCCTCCATTATTATAAAAGCTTGAGTATTAGGAAATGAGGAATGAAGTAATGAAGAGGAGAGGGGGTTGGGACTGAGTTAGTAAGTGGCTAATGGGTTCAGCCCAAAACAAAGCCCTAAGTGAAAAAGGTCAAAATTCGACTTACTCCAAACATATCGAAGCATATACTCAAAAAGGTTGCAAACGACATTTTGAACTCAATGGAAGGGGTCTCGAGTCCCAATTCGACTGTTTGCAAAAAGTAGCTTTTCGGACCAAAATCCGACGAACGATGAAATATTTAGATAAAATATTTAATTATAAAATCGATAAATATGCGGGTTGTTACAGACTCCCCTCCTTAAAAAAATTGCATCCTCGCAATACTTAAGAAGAAAATAAAGAGTAACAACCATAAAAGCATATCAACACAAAAGAAAATTGAAATAAGAAGTTCACCATAAAGGGCACGAAAGAGTTAGCAAGAACGGGATCGCTCGATGAATTCTCTAGATTCCCAAGAGTAATCCCTAGGATTTGTGAACCATTGAACTCTCACAAGAAGAACTTCTTTAATCCGAAGGCGCTCAACCTCCGAAGCAATGATGCGAATGGAATGTTGCTCATAAATCAAATATGGTGAAACGTCAATTTCCACAATATCACTGGGCTCAAGAATAAAAACCGGAATCCCTAAGGCATTTCCGTAGATAAAAGACGTGGAGAACGTCAAGAATAGCAGAAAATTGAGCTGGTGCAACGACGTAGTAAAATAATAGTATGCCCGAGAAACTAGAAACTCAAATAATTTGGAACATCAGCGTAGTACAAAAACGGTACGCCCAATGAACCAAAGCCCGAATAATTTCGGAACACCGACGTAGTACAAAAACGGTACGTCCAATGAACCGATAAACCGGAACAACGATGTAGTATAATAATGGTACATCCATTGATCCAGATAACACGGAACATCGATGTAGTATAATAACAGTACATCCGAGGAACCGAACACCATAAAAGAACATCAGACGCAAGTCCATAAAAGAAATGAGATGAAACTCAATGAAACGAAGTACATCAAAACGCCCGATGAACTTGATAAAAAAGATAATTCCATTCCGACATCATCAAAGAATTGACACCTTGTTTCCTACGACAAAACGTATTGGCAACACGATTTCCCCTTTGGGAATAAAAAGAATATCAAGATCATAAGATACTAGGAACTCGAGTCAACATGAAGTTCCTTATGAGAAAATAAATATTCCAAAGATTTATGATCGAGGTGGAGAACAAATTTCTCATCCAAAAATGGTGATGCCAAATTCCAAAAGTGAATCAATAGCCGCGAGCACTAGATCATGAGTGGCATATCTAGTCTCGATAAGCTATAATGATTTAGAAGCACAAGTGATAGCACGTTCTCTTTTGCACGAGAACGGCATCCAAACCAATACGACTAGTATCGGTACAAAAAGCAAAGTCTTGGTTCCCTTTGGGAATCACAAGAATAAGAGTATCGGAAAAGAATTCTTTCAAATAATCTTCTTTCCCAAAAAAACTAAAACTTCCAAAATTACAATTATCTTTATGTAAAAATCTTTCTAGAAAAATTTACATTTTACAAGTCAATATATCGTGTCTGATTGTCTCATCAAGCATTTAGGAAATTCCTATCGATAACGTTGATCAAGCGCATCGACCAAAATTCTTAAAGCACTCAACGGGCAATACAATCACAAAATCATCTTTTATAGGATAAATAAGCCTCTTAAAAAGTTTTACAAATATTCTTTGCTTGTTTTAAGAACAAAATCCAATTTTACTTATAAATAAATCTTATGAAAAGATTTGCAAAATTTTTAAATTACTATTTTCATCCAAAATCAATATATACAAAAATGATCTCATCGAAATATTCATAGAATACTCGATTTATAAAATGGATGAAATAAGCTGGATAAACCGAATGATATAATAAGTCATTCATGAGAACCATAACGAGTGCGGAATGCGGTAAGTGGAATGCTAACTTCAGGAACCCGTAGCCAATGAAAAACCGGTGGCAAGGTCGAGCTAGAAAGACCTTAACACCACACAAAAGATTTCTTAAGTGATAATCCTAAGACAAAACTCAGAAATATCAGAAAATTCTCAAACCACATGAATGAGAAAATAACACTTTACTCAACATGTGAGCTTAAAGAATAAAATGATGCCATCAAATTGGAATCGAAATCACAAAAGAAAAATAGAAATCTGCTTCACAGATTGGAAATGTCGAAGATGAATAGTCCACACGGGACAAAGGATATGGCCTCATAATAATTAAGCCAATCCTTACAAAAGTCAATTCCGAAGCTTAAGTAAAAATTGGCTCGAACAGAAAAAATCACATAAAATAATTTCGACATCAACAAAGACAAATTGAGTGTTGCGGATCTACCATCCAGATTCGCAATCCTCAAAGAAGTTATCAAGCCCAAAATATTTTTAAAGAAAAAGAATCAACAAGTTCTTTTGATATAAAATAGTGAGATGGAACCCATATCAAAAAGAACTCAAATAAGAAGATCACGAAATAAAACAATGCCATCAAGGATTGAGTGAAAAATACCTTAACCGAGAGAAGAGTTGTTAGGGGCTTGCAGCTTTTCCTCTCTCTTGCTTGGAAGCCTAGGACACGAAGATAAAAGATGACCCGAACCTTTGCAATAACGACAAAAGAGGGGTTTCGGACACTCCCTTGCATAATGGTCCGTGGAACCACAATTGTAGCATTGATCACGACTAGAGGTAGGACTCTTTGCTACCGGAATTTGTTGCTTCCCTTTCTTATTAGAATTGGGGCCTTTGAATTTGATAGGCCTCTTCAAGTTATTGTCGAAGTTCTGTTGGGCACGAACAACTTCAGCATCACCTTCATTATCGGCCTCTTCAAGGCGAAGAGCGATATCAATAAGCTGATCAAATGAAACCTCAAGTTTCAGAAGTAATGGCTTCTCAAGATTCTTATTCAAGCCATAGACAAATCTCTGATTTTTCTTCATTGGGTTATTAATGTACTCAACCCCGTTTTTGGACAGAGATTCGAAAGATGCGACATAGTCTGTTACAGAAGATTCACCTTGAACAAGGTCAATAAAACGCCGGGCCAAAGTTACTTTTTCGGCCTCCGGCACAAATTTCAATTCGAATCTTCCCCAGAATTGCTCCCAAGTGAGATCCGCCTCAACGATTTCAGAAATTAAAAGCTCATACCAATCTAATGCTCTTTCTTGGAGCATGCTAGAAGCCACCTGGACACGATGTAGGTCAATAAGGTTCATGCGAGAAAAGATGCGATCGCATGATTTGAGCCAAGCTTGAATTTCTATAACACTCTCGGATCCCCTGAATGGCCTTCCACCCAAATCGGTATAATCTCTGCACAAGCGTGCAAAACCAGATCTAGGATGAGTAGGCTCTTGATTGGGACCGGCTGCTTGAGCGTTCTTTACAAGATCAAGAAGCTGCTGGGCAGACATAAAAACTCCATCTTGGGGAGTAGCACTAGATTGACCGGTGCTGGGACGGCTAGGTCTAACCATTTCTCTTCTTTAAGAAAGAAAGAAAGAAGAGGAAAAAGTTATTCTCAAAATAAATTTCAATCAAACTTGATTGATAAAACAAGGAATCATAAATAAAATAGGATGAATCGGTTTGAAGACTCGAACTAAATCCTAAAGCACGACTCCTAAGATGGACTTAGGACGATGATCCTTGTTAAATTATTCTACATTGTTCCAAACCTGGCTCTAATACCAAGCTGTGACGCCCCACCTCTATACCCACGCTAGCCAAGAACATTACGGTGAATGCTGTCAACTAGCACGGAGAATAAGGCTGTTGAGGAGCGACCATCCGTGTAATTGCTTTGCGCGAGCATCGATATGTCAGAAAGTATAACATGCATTTCTTTATCAAGAGGAAATCCGACATACCGACACAAACTCAAAGCTACTACACAGTGGCTATAATATCTTCAGAAACAAATATAGAAATAAACATAACATAAATCAGTCACAGACAATTCATATCACGAAGGCGGAAATAGATATGAATATTACACTTAGAAGTGTATATCAGAGTAGCGGTCTAAAAAGATCCACAATATCACAAAAGAATAGTTACAAGAACTACACAAAAGAATAAGTATACATCATGGAGTCTATATCTCAAATGTATACAACCAAAAACTACTAATCTAAGTAGTTAACTGTAACGATCCCGAATTTTAATTTAGTTTAAATTGATAATTAAATTAATTTTTGAACAAATTTTTTGAAATTAATTGTGAAATTAATTCGAGTTTCTCCAAATTCAAAGAAAATATGTGTTTACTTATTTAAAGTACAAGCAAGTTTAAAAAAAACAATTTCTTTAGAAGTTAAATAGTAATATATATATATATATATATATAAATATATGTGTATAGAGGAATAGGACAATAAGAATTTAAGTTAAACACGATAAATATTTAAATTAGAAGTAGATTATATACAAGATTAATCGACAATATAAAGTGATTACACTTGAATAATTTTAACAACATATTAACTATAGAAATTTATTTATATTATAGAGCCATAATGCAAAGCAAGATAATAAAAGACTTCAGCTTGCAAAGGAAGTCAATGTTTTATATAAAATAACATACAATATCATTTCAGCCTAAACAAAAAGATACAAAATTAAGTACAAACAAATAAAACAAAGGCATCAAATATCTTTGTACAAATAAAGTATAAGCCTGAGGACATACAAGACATCAACTTTATATGTTCATATACAAGCAGAACATTAGTATGAAAATGAAAATAAAAATAAAATATGTACATAAAGTGAAAGTAGACTGCCTATATTTTACAAATAGAACATGATGTAACTAAGCAAGGGGGAACATGCCTTTATTTCTAACATCTCAGCATAGCTAAAGCAAGTAAAGTATTAGTCAACAAAACAAAAAGAAGAAACAATATAAAATCTAGGTACAAAACAAAGAAAAAAAATCTTTGGTCACAACTTCATATCAGCCGAATCAAGAAGTAGAAATTAGGCAAGAACAAAACAAAGTAGATTTGTACAATGGTAATTAATGCAATATCATCCCAGCCCACAAAAGAAAGATTTGCAGTCAAAATTAAAAGAGGAAAAAATACATACATATGAATGGCTTGCAAAAGAAGGAACAATATAAATATCTATACACAGTAAACATTTTTATAAGTATGCAAACCAATTAAGAAGCAAGGCATTAAATGCAAATCTCTCAGCCAACATTTTGTCTAGTCAAAATGTTTAGCAAATCCTTTCATTTGCAGTAAATAAAGATCTGATTAACAAAACATAATAATTATCAACCTGCACACTATCTTTTATATACATCAACCCTCCTTTCAGTTCATTATCACGATTGAGTAAAAATGGGAGCAAGCATCATAGTGAAAACTCAAACAAAAATTCAATTTAAACAACACTTCAACTAAAAAAAAATCAGAGATCAAAAGGAAGGATTATGCAAGTAGTTTCAAAGCCTAGTTCAACAGGAGAAGCTCTGTTTTCTCTCAACACTGTGAGTAACTTCACTTTGAAATGAATTTTAAAAGAAGTTTAAATCTTGGTTTCATCTTGTTCTTGTGAATGCATACCTTGATGTTATCTGAACACTTGAACTAAATTTAGATGCATGTTTGAATTAAGTATATTTAAATGCCTGAGTAGTTTAAACATAAACTCTGTGTGTTTATTACAGGTTGTATATATGTTCAAAATCTCATATGATCCTCATTTAATCATTGCTAAGTTTAAGCTTCAACCAAACCAAAATATTTACGCTTATATCCAGATTTAAAAGTCGATTTAAACCCTGATGTGTAAAATATACACTGAGACTTTGTTCTACAGGTAAGTAGGTAGAAATGTGATAAAAATAGATTGTTGTAAAATATAAATTCAAGACTATATATTGAATTCATACTACAAGTCATGATTTTTAAAACTAAAATTATAATTTTCAGTTCAGAAATGAGCGTGCCGTTTTGGGTTGAACAAAAATGGGAAATTGGGTAATCTCTGATGATCTTCATAACTGGAGAGGCCGAGTTTCTTCGTGGTGATGGTGGAGTAGTCAGTGACTACAGGAAAAATGGTAGAGGTGGTGGAAGATCGCTGTGGTGAGGGTGGTTGTTCGATTTGTTCTGTAAACCTAGTTTTAACATAGGTTCGAGTTTTGATCGTCTCGTTCTCCTCGGTGCATCGAGATGCATGAACTATTGGGAGGTGATAGTGGGGTGTGTGTTGAAGTCGTGGTCGAAGTCGCGTGACTTCAGGTGGCCGGAGCGGCGGGGTGGAGTTGTTGCCAGGTTTTGAGATGGTATTGATTTCGAGTTCCAGGTTTCAACTTTTACTTGAATTCGAGCTCGAGTCGAACTGGAAAGGATTAGATGGTCGTGGACTGATCTGAGGGTGACCGTCGACCTGTTCGTGGATGAGGCGCCGTCAAGTGATACACGGCTGCGCCGTGCACATGCACGGTGCACTTTTCTTGCCTGGTGAATTTCTGAAAATAAACAGAGGGTAAGTACAAGTAGTTCGAGTATTTACTCGAAGTAGAAGGAGATTTGACTCGGGGAAACTTCATGTCGAACTCGAAGTAAATAGGGTAGTGGCTCGGTAGAATGGGTTACAGGGTTTTGAAAGGAAACCTGTACTATTCTATTTTTAAACTGAAGCTTAAAATTTTAAAGCAAAGTTTTAGACAAGTTATAAATCAAAGTTTGAATCCAGATTCAAATGTGGATTCAAATTCACTTCTGAATTCTAAAATGAAATAAAATAAAGTTTTAAATAATTTTAATGTTTGGTTTTTAGGTTTATGAAAAACCTGACAGTTTTCTGGAAAAAAAATTTATTAAATTTAAAATTGTAACATCCCGCCTTTTCGCACACTTTAAACCGACACACATGACGATTCAAACCATATGGAAGGGCGGATTGTTATGGGGTAAATAAGAAAAACAGAGAAGAAATAAAACAAAACAGAATTTCACAGCGGAAGGATAAAATATAATAATCAAATATTCAGTTCATGAAACTGTTTTACAAAATATTTTATTTTACTTGTACAATGAATATCAGAGTTACCCATATCAATACTATCAATGCAGCGGAATTAAATGGTGTAGGGAAATAATATAGTAGATACCAATAATACAAATCTTTGTCTTCGTCCTCCAGAGCTAAATCCTCAAATCCTGAAACGCTCGGACTGACCCGAGCGAATTTGAAAAGACAAAAACACTCGAGTCAGAACTAAAAGATCTTATGTGAGTAAAATTAACAGAAATAAATATGAGTACAGTAACTCAAGAGATGCTCGGGATTTACATCTCCTAAGGGTCCGTTAAACTATTTACTATGTAGTATATTGCGCTATTATAATAATGTCTATTTATAAAATAAACTTACTTTTTAACAGCGTTAAGGGGTTACCCATATAGCCCTTAACACGGAATATATTCCCATAGTCTATACAGTACCGTAATCTCCCCCGTAATGGGCGTCGTCAGAGGGCACTCCATAGGTACGGTACAAAACAAAACTCGTAGTAAAGGCTCGGTATGGTAGGTGACACGGCACAACTAGGCAATGCCAGGGTAGATATACCAATTGCTATCCGGGCTGGAGGAAACGCGCAGTGCGCAGCTACCGCCCACCTCGAACAAACTCCCCCAAAATCAAAAATAAAAGTGGCCACTGAATCAATCCAAAGTCAAAGTATAATATCGAAGAGGAGTGTCCGATCAGAGGAATGACCACATTGGCCCGAGAATCGCTCCTGTTTTAGCCACCTTATGCCAACTCACGGGAGTCGGGTCCACGTATTTACCTTACAGGAAACGCCGCCACCAACCTACTTCATTCTAGAATCTCCACCGCGTACACGGTTAGTCAAAGTGGTTTTCGGTATCGAAAGAGAGTATGTCCATATCCGATCCCGGTCTCTTTGCCAACCAATCATTATTATAACACCGCGGTCATTTAAAATAGTTTATACTTTAAAACCAGAATAAAAATTCCATTTCAAAACTATGAATACGATATCATCTTAAAACCCAAAACAATATGATATCATTTTATCCAAATATATTTCTTTTCCAAAATCATACTGCTTTAAAATTTAAAATATCTGGAAACCAAATATTTGACATATTTGACTTATACTTTCAAAGCATAATATTTCAAAATTCATATATTTTAAAACCATAACTTCTAAAACTTGAATGGTTTGGATATTCAACGGTATACGAAATAAATGGTTTAACTTTAAGGTTACTTTGTAAAGAAAATAATTTCCATGGCTTTACAAATATATTTCTTTATTTAAAGTCTAAACCAAAATTTAAATACTACTTTTAAGTTCCAAAACCACTTCAATTTCTATATATATATATATATATCCATTTGGAGTATTAATATTTCAAAACTAAAGTTGGAATTTATTCCTTCAACCAAATTAAATGTTCTATTATTTAGTCTTGAATATTTACATAAAAATCCATAAATAAAACTCCAATTTCTAGCAATTAAATATTTTCTTCAATTAAATTATACTAGAATATTCATTTTAAATTTATCTTGGAAAAATCCAGTTATAAATATCATACCTTCCAAACTTAAACATATAATATGAATTATCAATTCCATTTCTAAATTTTCCCATTTTTATTTAATAGATTTATACACAGCTTAAATTCAAAATTTTTAACTTCATATGTATATATATAGAAGAATAACATTTATAAAATATCAAAATTAAAATTTTTTATAAACCTTATCCCATCCAAACCATAGAAATCACTTTAAAATAATTTATACATAGACCACGGTTCCTGTATAAAATTTTCTATCCTATGGTCAAGTGATACAGATATTTATCATTTCAATCCGCAGTTTAAAAATAAAATTTTGCGGTTGTATATCATTTCAAACCACAATCCCGAATGGAACGCAAAATGCATGATAACTTCTAGTTTAATGATATAAAATAAACATCCATTCATCCATCATCATCCATCATCCAAATCACAATCATTATCCAATAACAAAACAATATCAATATATATCCGGTAATATATAACAGGTAATAATTGGCAGTTATATTCAAAAATAAATTTAACAACTATTAACTAACAGTTTATCTGCAAATAAATAACTATAACTGTCAATCTATATGTAGTAATAAAATTTAATGAATAGTTATATTAAATAAATGCGATTTAACAGATATGATGAATAAAACATGCCAAACAGTCATAAATAAATCTCTACTCATATCTAAAATAAATTTAACAAACATAAAAACTTTTAGAAGTTGTGAGTGGGTTAAAACACTCACCTTTTGAATTTAAATCGAATTTAAATCCGATTTAAACCCAAGATTCGACTGTCTCCAAATCAGTCCAAACCGGCGTCAACAGATCTGAAATTTAATTACGATCCTAACAAAAGAAATTTCGCGTGAATCGGAGATCGTATGAAAAAGATATTCAATATAAACGATTTGAAAACAAAATAAAATAAAAAAATAAAACAAACCAAACATCAAAGCCACGTCAACCGAGACGTTACTCTCCCCCAAAATCACGCGCCTGTAACTCACGTTCGAACCCAAATTCACGCGCCCAAACCCAAACTTTGACCGTGCCTTTCGGCCGCCACAGGCCACCAGAGAGTGACGCGCCTCCACCACTACGACCGCCTACCCCTGCCGCATCTCCACCTTGAAGGCCTTCGAGCTCGGCCTCTCCTATTACCTCATCCGCCGCCTTCAAAAGCTAGGGTTTCGAACCCTATTTTGCCAATTCCGGTTGCCACAGTAGAAAACAAGTGATGCCACCACCATAGTTGAACTCCCCACGACGATCTCCACCAAACCCATATTTTGATTTCCTTGATTGCTTCACGAATCGAAAACGCCCAAATCACATATAGGGTTTCGAATTTCCAATGTTTGACCTCGATTTCTAGTAAAATCGTTCACTGTCTTGAGAAACGAACAGCAGACGTAGATTCGTATTGACGAAAATTACGACATATATTTTTTTAGAATTTTTCTGAGATGTTTGAATTTTCATTTGAAATTTGAATAGAAATAGATCTAGGTTTGCATCCATTTGAGGAGGAGAAGGAGTTGAAGAAAAGAACGTATAGACAAATGTTAGAAGATGGAGGCTAGGGTTTTTGATCGTCTATTTATAGATAGATCGCAAAAGAATAGGTGTGCACGAATTTTAACGTGCAAACGGAAGTGGTCCCAAAAGATAAATAATATTAATTACACACGTTACGGATTTAGAAAATAAATAAATTCCTTATCATTTACATTTTATTTTAACGTATTTACAAATGTAAATCTAGACGTTTCGTTTACGTTTCAAAATATATCCACAATTTTATTAATTTCTCCACTTCCTTATATTTAGAAATTATAAATTAAGTTTTCAAAAACCTATTTTTGATTTTCAAACTTTTATATATTCATCTTTTACCAGAAATAAGGATGCACTAACATTTGTTCATGGTTTCACCTTATTATCCTCAAATTCCATTTTAATTTTCAATAATTACAATTGTTGAATGTTGATACTTTAATTAAATTTATACATCTTGCTTTCTATAATCTATATCAACAAATGGTCCAATTATAAATAGAATTAGCATTAACTTCATCTTATAGAATTAACTACTCCAATTACAAAACAAATCTACGCTAACTGCACGATTTAAGTCAATTAATTATAATTGAGTCTACATTAAATGTTATAAATTATAAATTGGAACCTCAATAAATTCGCTTATTGATTTAAAATCTTTCTATTCAGTAAATAGACACTTTTATGGGTATAAATAACATTTGAATTATAATACATGTCATTAGTGCATGCTTCATTTCTTATAAACTCCCCTTTATTAACTAGAACACATTAACCAAAACAAAATAATTAATTTGGATTTATTTCAATCGATTGCCATTCTTAACTTAACATACTCAAAATGGTTAACCTAAATAATTGTTACCCTTTTACATTCAAATTCACTTACAACCATCATTACAAAAATGTTGCCATAATTTAGATTTAATTAAATAAATTAGATAAATGGGTAAAGTTTTGTAATTATCACTAATGCCAAATATATATGCATTAATTACTACTTATTATTATGAATTCATTTATTAATTTACTAGTTGCCTTTGTCTTCTTATATCCTATTTACTACCAAACTTCTATTTAGTTATAGTTTATCAATATATATATACCTAGACAAATCAAGTTCTTGTCTTTTCTATTATTTCAATTAAATCGGGTATGCACAAATAAATTGTTTATTAACTTATTCTTACAAAATTATTTACATGCATTCAGTTACACCTAATTTAATGCATTGATTTTCATTTATAAATTAAAGGTTTTTTTTCCTTAAAAGCTTTTATTACTAACCATACTCCAACCTCTACAGGACATTGATTTATTAAATTTGCATTATTATGCATACTTTTAGCAACTCATACATACTTTACGTCTATTCCCCAAATTTCACATTCTATTGTTACATAAATTTGCATTGTTTACTATTTATTATTATTGCTTTACTGATAAATTAGATATTTGCATTGGTTTTGCTTATGCTAAATTAATTTCCCATAATAAATAAGGTTTCAAAACAATCAATAACATTTCCTTAGCCCAAACCCCGTTTACCAATTATTTTCCTTTAATAATTCATGTTGCTATAAATACGTACATTTACACTTTATAGTTATTCTAATATACCTATTCCAACACTCTTGACCCTTATCTTTACTTTCACCCACTTGTAACATAAATTTTTATTTTCAAATTTATTCCCATTTACGGTTAATCAATGTTAATTTACATTAAACAATTTTAATATTCACCTTTAATTTCACATCTTCAAAGTATATCTAGGAAAAATCTTTCCACCACTTAATTTACTGCATCTTATGCAGTCTTACTATAAATAGGTTTTAAATTACCATTACTGTACATTCAATTACTATCCAAAGTATTTATTCATAAATCAATTCGATATATACGTTTGTTTCCTTCTATTTGATTTATACCTAGTATACATTTTCCTAAATCCTGTTTCATTACCTTCATTAAATGGTTATCGCATTGAGATCAAATTTATTAGCTTATATCGCATTATTACCATTAATTAAAATTGGCTTACAAATTTTTTTTTATTCAATACTCTAAATAAATAACATATTATTCCATAATTACTCTTGTTTTCTCATATTCCATTAAAAATCAAATCACAACTTTTTACATTATTTTATTGAATTGGAATTTCATTTTTATATTGTTAACCTTTAATTACAACTTATTTATTTAACCAAATTAAATATACAAAATTTACGGGTCGTTACACTCTCCCCCACTCAAAACTTTTCGTCCCCGAAAAGGAAAAAGAAAGGAGAAGAAAGAGTTAAGTAACAATACATCTTATTCAAAATATTTAACTTATAAATAATAATTTACTAAATTTATTAAAGTTTGGAAAACATTTCAAAATGTTCTAAGTCCAAAATTTACGGAAAATTTTGTCAGAGTCTCCTTTGTACGGAGAGGCTCGGGAGAAAATATAATATCAAAATATAACAATTATATTACATATATTGTCCAAAATATTATATCTCATCATGGGAAAAATATACAAAATAGCGCTATAAACTGTAATCCGAAGCGTACCTATTCGTTGAACAATTTACGCTTATTATTATGGAACCAAAAGCAGTAGCAGTTGCTTCCATAACCTGCATTTCACTTATAAAAATCCAAAGGTTTAACAATTTATCACAAGTGAAATATTTAAGTGGTTACAATCATTAACAACAAAGAATACAACGACCATCAATTTCAACAAACCGCATACACAACAAAATAAACATTCATTCAATCAAACAAGCAAATAGTTGTTTGGGTTCAAAACTTGAAATGGTACGGAATGAAAAATAACTATCAAGCGCATCATTTACTCAACAGTTTTAGATGGGACAAAATAGATTATTTATTCATCCAACAACTTCAAATTTCCTTACCCAACCAACCCTAAATCAAACAATAACAATTCAAACCAACAAATCAAATTAACTCATTATAAATTTTTATTTCATACATTAGCTGTTTGATCTTTTCATTCATATAACAGTTTATCTTTTATTTTCATTTATTTTCATTCATATACCACATAAATTATCTTTTTATAATCTACATTTATTTCTAACAACTTTTAATTTTATTTACTCATCAGTGGTTGTTTCCTTTATTTTTACTTATTACTTACAGTCATTCATTTTTATTTATTCAGGTTATGTAAGTTTCTTTTATTTGTATTACATCTAATGCACTTCTCAATTTAAATCATTTATTAAATGCTTACATTCTATTATATTTAATTACAGTAACCCTTTTTAATTACACTTAAATTCTTAACCTTATAACCTCCATTCTTTTAAATAAAGGATTTTATTAATTTATTACTTAGGTTTTGCAGTCATTTATTTATATTACCTACTTTCTATCATACTTAAGTTAATAGCCTTACACATCAATCCTTATTTATTAAAGAATTTCGTTTTATTTACCTAAGTTTAAAATCACCTATTTATAATACTTACCTTTAATTATGGAAAAATTTCAAATTTATAACTTAAGTTTATAACATTAAATCCTCATTTATAACAGCAATTCATTGAATACTTCATTATTTCCAAAATTTCTACTTGTATAATATTCTATTCCGATCACTTATTTAACATTTCAACTTTTCATATTTTGTAAGTTATATATGTTAAAGAAAATGCGAAAGAACTTATACAAGTTTTATCTCTTCTTTTAATTAAATTTAATGTTCAACAATATTACTTTTTGTCTCATATGTTAAAAATTTCAAATTTCCCTTTATAACTTTGCATAAATTTTCTTACCTAAATTAGAGGTTTAAATTCATTAATTACTTACCTTTTATTTCGTTAAAATAATTTAAACTATTAATTAATGGAAATTTAAGAATTAAATACCGGGTCAAATTTCAAATTATTTTAAAATAATAGATAAATAATTTCTTACAACTTTTATATCTCTAATTATATTTAAAACAATTAAAATTTTAAATAATTTCAAAATAAATGTGACGTCCCACCTCTATACCCACGCTAGCCAAGAACATTACTGTGAATGCTGTCAATTAGCACGGAGAATAAGGCTGTTGAGGAGCGACCATCTGTATAATTGCTTTGGGCGAGTACCGATATACCGGATAAAAATATAACTTTTCATCTCAAGAGGAAATCCGACATACCGATACAAACTCAAAGCTACTACACAGTGGCTATAATTTCTTCGGAAACAAATATAGAAATAAACATAACATAAATCAGTCACAGACAATTCATATCACAAAGGCGGAATAAGATATGAATATTACACTAGAAAGTGTACATTAGAGTAGTGGTCAAAAAAGATCCACAATATCACAAAAGAATAGTTACACGAACTACACAAAAGAATAAGTATACATTAAGGAGTCTATATCTCAAATGTATACAACAAAATAACTACTAATCTAAGTAGTTAACCCAAAAGTCAAGGAGTTAATCCCGGATGAGAAGTCAAGCAGAAGCACCTGTAACATCTCGGTCTGACCCGAGTATTATTTATAAGAAAATAATAAACGGATCAGTCTAACTATAAATATCAGATAACATGATATAGGATAGGAGATATGACTAAACACATAATAATCACAATGCCAAGCTGTGATATATATAAGTAATTGAAAATCAACAAGAGATTAATCAATATCACGATAATCTACTCAAGATAAAAAGGAATGTCATACTCCTAATTTCATTCAACAAGCCACAATAAATGACATATAAGATATGGCATAGGCGTATAATATCCATAATGGCATACTACTATAAGTATGTAAATGATAATCAACAAACGATTAATCAATATCAAAGAATCTTCTCAAAGATCCAAAAAAGGTATCATACCCAAAACTTGTATTCACAACAAGTTAATGACACACGAAATCACCTATGCACAAGAATTGATAAATCATATCAATAAAAATCACAAAAAAATAGGTGAAGAAGAAAATTCCAGAATTCGACACACGAAATCCAGAAATCACACAAAATAAAGGGGGGGAGGCCTATCACATGATCGGGAGCATGAAAACTCACCAACAGCTGTAACACATGAATGAGAAGCTATCTCATGGTAGCTAACCATTAATTTGACACACGAATGGTCCGAAGACCTGACACACGAATGGCCCGAAGACCGTGGGTTGCTACCCCACAAATTTGACACACGAACGGGGTTTAGTCTCCCACGCAGACCAAGAGACATCGCACATTGCTAGTCTAAATCACAAAAATGATCGTCATGATCATCGAGAAGTGTCAATTACACTAAGCTAGTAAATATATGAGTTTAGCTTCATGTCCCATAACCACTAGCTTAACTTAAATATTTACGAACAAACTGTAAATCTCCACTAGAAAATTGTCACAAGAGATTCAATCGAACAAGTCCAAGAATTAACCGACAAAGTGAATGCAAGCGTTTCATACCACTTGTTTTACTAAGTCGTTTAATTAGATTTCTCATACGAGTGAGGTAAAGGTTTATATATACTAATAGATTGGAAAACTGTTTTATAAACGAATTTGGTATTAAAATAGTATTGAAATCGTTTGAGGAAAGAGTTTTGGTATTTACTACTAGTATAGAAAACCTTTATATTTTTAAAGTGACAAATCACGAAGAAGATTGTAAGAATAATCAAATCACAAAAATTCACATACGAAGACGTGAATAAGATCCAACGAAATCGATAAAGGATCCATCGAAATGGATATTCAAAAATCCCTAAAAAGAGTCATCAAAGTCATAATAGATGATAACAACAAATAGGATTATCACGAATCGATTTAAATTGGAATTTCAATCCAAAAAGGCAAATTGGACTCAAACAGCAGGTTCAGTCGACTGAACAGAGTTTTTCAGTCGACTGACCCTGTACTTGGAAATTTTCCAGGTTCAGGAAACTTTCTGTTTCCAGTTTCAGTCGACTGTGTAGAGTTTTTCAGTCAACTGAATCATGCCTGGAAACTCTCGGGTTTCAGGTTCAGTCGACTGAACAGAGATTTTCAGTCGATTGAATCATGCCTGGGCTGTTTTTCAACCTTATTCAAATGAAGAGCAAACTCTTCCATAATGCAACCGGACGGACATTGGCTCTAAGGGTTTATGCCAATCGGCAACCCGGCCCTATATGCTCCTCGATGCATCACCAAAAGCATGATCAAACATCCATAAAAGGATTTTACACAAATTTGGTTTTAAAAACCCAAACATTGGAATATTCACAAAAACCAATCAAAATCAAGAGCAAATCCACATGAAGAAGTGTTAGGAATTCATACCTAACAAACAAAGATAATTATAGTCATAGATGTGAGATAAAAATCTCACCTTTACACACAATCGAACATGAAGAAGCTTGAAAGAAAATGGAGAATCAACCTCTCTTCAATCACAACCCAAATGAGCTTGAATCTAAGCTCAAAAACAAGAACATTCCCGAAATTAGGTTTAGGAATTTCTGAAATTGAGAAGAGAATAAGTTGGAGAAGAAGAAGAGAAGCTTACCAATGGGTTCTTCTTGAGTTTGGAGCAAGGAATTTGATTTGCAAGAGAAACTAGGGTTTTGGAATTTTAATTTCCAATCTCTCCCACCATTAACACTCTAAAAACTGAAATGAGAAGAGAATGAGGGTAAGTGGGGAAGAGTGGCTCAGATTTGAGCATAAGTTAACATAGGGTTGAGCCCAAAAACCAAACCCAAAGTAAAAAGTAGCAGAAATCAACTTTCTCCAAACATATCGAAGCTTATACTCAAAAAGGTCGCAAACGGCATTTTAAACTCAATGGGAGTGATCTCGAGCCCTAATTCGACCGTATGCAAAAAGTAGCTTTTCGGAATAAAATCCGACTAACGATAAAATATTTAAATATAAAATCGACAAATATGCGGGTTGTTACAGACTCCCCTCCTTAAAGAAATTGCATCCTCGCAATATTACAAGAAGAAGATATATAGTAACAACCATAAAAGCATATTCAACACAAAAGAAGTTTGAAATAAGAAGTTCACCTCAAAGGGCACGAGAAAGTAAGTCCGGATGTGTACGCTCGATGCACTCTCTAGATTCCCAAGAACAATCCTTAGGATTTGAAGACCATTGAACTTTAACAAGCGGAACATCTTTATTTCGAAGTCGTTTGACTTCCGAAGCAATGATACGAATAGGATGTTGCTCATAAGTTAAATTAGGCGAAACTTCAATCTCTTCCATAACACCGGGCTCAAGAATAGAATCGGAATTTCGAAGGCATTTCGGAAGCTGAGAAACGTGAAACACGTCATGCATAGCAGAAAATTGAGCCGGTAATAAAAGGCGATAAGCCATGGAACCAATACGTTCAGTGATGGGAAATGGCCCAATATATCGAGGCGCTAACTTTCCCGATCGACTGAAACGTACAACACCTTTCATAGGTGAAACACGAATAAACACAAGATCTCCCACAGAAAATTCTAACTTCCTTCTCCGGTTATCGGCATAGGATTTTTGTCTACTCTGGGCCTCTTTCATCCTATGACGAATAAGATCAATCTTTTCTGTGGAGTCACGAATAAGATCTGGACCAAAAACTAGCTTCTCACCGGCCTCAGGCCAATAAGAAGGAGATCGGCATGGCCTTCCGTAGAGTGCCTCAAAAGGTGCCATACCAATACTAGATTGGAAGCTATTATTATAGGAAAATTCAACAAGTGAAATATGATCTTCCCAACTTCCACCAAAATCAAGAACACAAGCACGAAGAAGATCTTCAAGAGTTTGATTCACACGCTCGGTTTGTCCATCGGACTGGGGATGATAAGCGGTGCTAAAATTAAGCTTCGTTCCCAAAGCTTTTTGAAGACTCTTCCAAAATCCACTAGTAAACAATGGATCACGATCACTAACAATTGAAGTAGGAACCCCATGCAATTTAACAATCTCTTTAATAAAGAGTTTGGCCAAAAGAGGAACGGTTCGGTTAGACCGAACAGGAATAAAATGGGCGGATTTAGTAAGTCTATCAACAATTACGCATAAGCTATCATAACCCGATCGAGAACGGGGAAGGCCATCTATAAAATCCATGGAAATTTGATCCCACTTCCAAACTGGAATTTCTAAAGGTTGCAATAACCCTCCGGGTCTTTGATGTTCGGCCTTAACGAGTTGGCAAGTCATGCAACATTTAACGAAGTTAGCGATGTCAAGTTTCATTCCCTCCCAATAATAAAGTCGCTTCATATCCGCGTACATTTTACTACTACCGGGATGAATGGTAAATTTAGAGTGATGAGAATCTTCTAAAATATCTTTACGAAGATCCCTAACATTTGGCACGATAAGCCTACCAAATTTCCGAATGCCGCCACGAGAATCGATATTAAAGTCTTTCAAACCTTCAATATCAATTTTATCCCTAATATTTTGGCCAAGAAGAACCAATTCAGTATCTAGCCTTTGAGCTTCAAGAATGCGGTCTAAAAGAGATGGATGAGCCTCAAGGCTACATAAAACAAATGATGAGCATAAATCGGAAACACGGTCTCGAATTTCGCAAGTGGATAAAATCTCGAGATCGTTCCATTCGGATATCATCATAGAAACAACAGCTTGTTGTTTTCGGCTAAGAGCATCGGCGACACGATTACCCTTACCGGGAGTATAAAGAATATCAAGATCATATGGTGCAAGAAATTCGAGCCAACGCTGTTGGTGCAAATTAAGTTCCTTTTGAGAGAATAAATATTTCAAAGACTTATGATCTGTGTAAAGAACAAATTTCTCTCCTAAGAGATAATGACGCCAAATCCGAAGAGCAAAAACAATAGCCGCGAGCTCTAAATCATGAGTGACATATCTAGTCTCAGCAGGCTTTAATTGCATAGAAGCATAAGCAATAACGCGTTCCTTTTGCATAAGAACGGCACCCAAACCAATGCGACTAGCATCGGTATAAACAACGAAATCTTGATTCCCATCGGGAATCACAAGAATAGGAACATCAGAAAGAAGTTCTTTTAATTTCTGAAAAGAAGCTTCACATTTGTCCGACCAAATGTATTTAACACCTTTCTTCGTCAAGCTAGTGAGAGGCACGGAAATCTTAGAAAAGTCTTTGATAAAACGACGGTAATAGCCCGCCAATCCGAGAAAACTACGAATCTCTGTCACACTCTCCGGTCTCTTCCAATCTTGAATCGCTTCAATCTTTGAAGGATCCACGGAAATTCCGGATTCAGAAATAATATGACCGAGAAACTTCACACGAGATTGCCAAAAGTGGCATTTAGAAAATTTTGCCTTTAATTGATTACTCCTAAGTGTTTCCAACACAATCCGGAGATGTTTTTCATGCTCCTCCTCGGTTTTAGAATACACAAGAATATCATCGATAAAGATGAGAACAAACCGGTCGAGAAAGTCTCTAAAAACTCGATTCATTAAGTCAACGAAATAAGCCGGGGCATTAGTTAACCCAAATGGCATAACAAGCCATTCATAAGATCCATACCGAGTGCGGAACGATGTCAAAGGAATGCTATCCTCTGTAATAAGAAGCTGATGAAAACCAGTAGCCAAGTCCAATTGTGAAAAGACTCTAGCACCACTAAGTTGATCGAATATATCATCAATCCGAGGTAAAGGATATTTATTTTTGACAGTAAGATCATTAAGCTTGCGGTAGTCAACGCAAAGCCTAAGTGTACCATCGGATTTCTTTACAAAAATAGCTGAAGCTCCCCAAGGCGAGGAACTAGAGCGAATAAATTGCTTCGTTTCCAATTCAGATAATTGTTTACGCATCTCCTCGTTTTCTTTACTGGACATACGATAAGGAGGACGAGTGATAGGTTGAGCTCCCGGAATAAGATTAATTCTGAACTCAATTGCTCGCTTAGGTGGTAATCCTAAAACGGGCTCGAATACGTTGGAAAATTCACAAACGACGTGAATAAGAGAAATAATATCACCCTCATCATGATCATCGTCATCACGAGGATTTAAAGAATATAAAGATGCAACCAAAGCAGAATCTGAATCTTTAAGAATAACAGAAACCTGATTAACAGATTGAGGATGTCGAAGATGAATAGTCCGCTCAGGACATAGGATATGAGCTTCATAATGGTTAAGCCAATCCATTCCCAAAATCATTCCAAAGCCTAAATAACGCATGACATGCAAATCGGCTCGGAAAGAAAAATCACACAAAACAATCTCGACATCCTTACACAATAAACTGATTGTTGCGGATCCACCAACCGGATTCGCAATTCTCAAAGAAGTCATTAAACACAAAACATCCAAAGAAAAGGTATCAACAAGTTCTTTTGATATAAAAGAATGGGACGCACCCGTATCAAAAAGAACTCGAATAGGATGATCACGAAACAAAATAATTCCATCTAGAATAGAATGAGAAATACCTTGGCCACGAGATGTGTTGCCAGGGGCTTGAGCAACATTTAACTTTCCCTCCCTCCTATTTTGAAGTTTGGGACACACATGCATAAAGTGGTCCGGGCTCTTGCAATAGCGACAAGTACGAGGCTTTGAACACTTGTTCGCAAAATGGTCTTTCGAACCACAATTATAGCATTTCCCTTGAGTAGAGGAAAAGGACTTTTCAGCAGGAGTTGCTTGCCTCCCTTTCTTATTGGGATAAGGGCCTTTAAATTTGTTTGAACTCTTCTTGTTGTTGAAGTTTGGTTTGGAACCCACCACTTCAACATCATTCTCCCTATCCGCCTCTTCAAGATGAAGAGCGATATCAACGAGTTGGTCGAAAGAAACTTCTAATTTTAGGAGTAATGGCTTCTTGAGACTTTTGTTTAAGCCATAAACAAATCTCTGATTCTTCTTCAGAGGGGTGTTGATGTATTCAACCCCATATTTGGAAAGCGACTCGAAGGAGGCGACATAATCAGTCACGGAGGACTCACCTTGAACAAGGTCTATAAACCGTCGAGCCAATGTCACTTTCTCTGCTTCCGGTACGAATTTCGACTCGAAGAGTTCTCGGAATCTCTCCCAAGTGAGATCCGCTTCATTAATCTCAGAAATAAGAAGCTTGTACCAATCCAATGCTCTTTCTCGGAGCATACTAGAGGCCACCTGAACTCGGTGAAGGTCAATAAGATTCATGCGCGAAAAGATGCGATCGCATGTTCTTAGCCAAGCCTGTACTTCAATAACAGTTTCGGAACCTTTGAATGACCCCCCACCCAAATTAGTGTAATCGCTACACAAGCGCGCAAATCCTGACTTTGGGTGAGTAGGTTCCGGGTTAGCTCCAGCTGCTTGAGCATTTGTTACCAAATCAAGAAGCTGTTGGGCAGTCAAAAAAACTCCATCCAGGGGCGGAGTGCTAGATGGTACGGCTCTGGGGCGGCCAAGTCTAGACATTTCTCTTCCTTAAGAAAGAAAGAAGAAGAAGAAAAGGTTATTCACCAAATTGAATATCAAGCAATCTTGATAGATAAACAAGGAATCATAAGGAAAATAGGATGGAACGGTACGAAGACCCGAAAAAAATCCTAAAGCACAACTCCTAAGATGGACTTAGGATGATGATCCTTGTTATAATATTCCATATTGTTCCGAAGTTTGGCTCTGATACCAAGCTGTGACGCCCCACCTCTATACCCACGCTAGCCAAGAACATTACTGTGAATGCTGTCAACTAGCACGGAGAATAAGGCTGTTGAGGAGCGACCATCTGTATAATTGCTTTGGGCGAGTACCGATATACCGGATAAAAATATAACTTTTCATCTCAAGAGGAAATCCGACATACCGATACAAACTCAAAGCTACTGCACAGTGGCTATAATTTCTTCGGAAACAAATAAAGAAATAAACATAACATAAATCAGTCACAGACAATTCATATCACAAAGGCGGAATAAGATATGAATATTACACTAGAAAGTGTACATCAGAGTAGTGGTCAAAAAAGATCCACAATATCACAAAAGAATAGTTACACGAACTACACAAAAGAATAAGTATACATTAAGGAGTCTATATCTCAAATGTATACAACAAAATAACTACTAATCTAAGTAGTTAACCCAAAAGTCAAGGAGTTAATCCCGGATGAGAAGTCAAGCAGAAGCACCTGTAACATCTCGGTCTGACCCGAGTATTATTTATAAGAAAATAATAAACGGATCAGTCTAACTATAAATATCAGATAACATGATATAGGATAGGAGATATGACTAAACACATAATAATCACAATGCCAAGTTGTGATATATATAAGTAATTGAAAATCAACAAGAGATTAATCAATATCAAAGAATCTTCTCAAAGATCCAAAAAGGGTATCATACCCAAAACTTGTATTTACAACAAGTTAATGACACACGAAATCACCTATGCACAAGAATTGATAAATCATATCAATAGAAATCACAAAAAAATAGGTGAAGAAGAAAATTCCAGAATTCAACATACGAAATCCAGAAATCACACAAAATAAAGGGGGGGAGGCCTATCACATGATCGGGAGCATGAAAACTCACCAACATCTGTAACACATGAACGAGAAGCTATCTCATAGTAGCTAACCATTAATTTGACACACGAATGGTCCGAAGACCTGACACACGAATGGCCCGAAGACCGTGGGTTGCTACCCCACAAATTTGACACACGAACGGGGTTTAGTCTCCCACGCAGACCAAGAGACATCGCACATTGCTAGTCTAAATCACAAAAATGATCGTCATGATCATCGAGAAGTGTCAATTACACTAAGCTAGTAAATATATGAATTTAGCTTCATGTCCCATAACCACTTGCTTAACTTAAATATTTACGAACAAACTGTAATTCTCCACTAGAAAATTGTCACAAGAGATTCAATCGAACAAGTCCAAGAATTAACCGACAAAGTGAACGCAAGCGTTTCATACCACTTGTTTTACTAAGTCGTTTAATTAGATTTCTCATACGAGTGAGGTAAAGGTTTATATATACTAATAGATTGGAAAACGGTTTTATAAACGAATTTGGTATTAAAATAGTATTGAAATCGTTTGAGGAAAGAGTTTTGATATTTACTACTAGTATATAAAACCTTTATATTTTTAAAGTGACAAATCACGAAGAAGATTGTAAGAACAATCAAATCACAAAAATTCACATACGAAGACGTGAATAAGATCCAACGAAATCGATAAAGGATCCATCGAAATGGATATTCAAAAATCCATAAAAAGAGTCATCAAAGTCATAATAGATGATAACAACAAATAGGATTATCACGAATCGATTTAAATTGGAATTTCAATCCAAAAAGGCAAATTGGTCTCAAACAGCAGGTTCAGTCGACTGAACAGAGTTTTTCAGTCGACTGACCCTGTACCTGGAAATTTTCCAGGTTCAGGAAACTTTCTGTTTCCAGTTTCAGTCGACTGTGCAGAGTTTTTCAGTCGACTGAATCATGCCTGGAAACTCTCGGGTTTGAGGTTCAGTCGACTGAACAGAGATTTTCAGTCGACTGAATCATGCCTGGGCTGTTTTTCAACCTTATTCAAATGAAGAGCAAACTCTTCCAAAATGCAACCGGACGGACATTGGCTCTATGGGTTTATGCCAATCGGCAACCCGGCCCTATATGCTCCTCGATGCATCACCAAAAGCATGATCAAACATCCATAAAAGGATTTTACACAAATTTGGTTTTAAAAACCCAAACATTGGAATATTCACAAAAACCAATCCAAATCAAGAGCAAATGCACATGAAGAAGTGTTAGAAATTCATACCTAACAAACAAAGATAATTATAGTCATAGATGTGAGATAAAAATCTCACCTTTTCACACAATCGAACAAGAAGAAGCTTGAAAGCAAATGGAGAATCAACCTCTCTTCAGTCACAACCCAAATGAGCTTGAATCTAAGCTCAAAAACAAGAACATTCCCGAAATTAGGTTTAGGAATTTCTGAAATTGGGAAGAGAATAAGTTGGAGAAGAAGAAGAGAAGCTTACCAATGGGTTCTTCTTGAGTTTGGAGCAAGGAATTTGATTTGCAAGAGAAACTAGGGTTTTGTAATTTTAATTTCCAATCTCTCCCACCATTAACACTCTAAAAAATGAAATGAGAAGAGAATGAGGGTGAGTGGGGAAGAGTGGCTCAGATTTGAGCATAAGTTAACATAGGGTTGAGCCCAAAAACCAAACCCAAAGTAAAAAGTAGCAGAAATCAACTTTCTCCAAACATATCGAAGCTTATACTCAAAAAGGTCGCAAACGGCATTTTAAACTCAATGGGAGTGGTCCCGAGCCCTAATTCGACCGTATGCAAAAAGTAGCTTTTCGGACTAAAATCCGACTAACGATAAAATATTTAAATAAAATATTTAAATATAAAATCGACAAATATGCGGGTTGTTACAATAAATCTGCATTAGAATTTACCACAGTGGCCTTTCCCCTTCGAAACTCGAAAATGAAAGTCGATGATGCGGCCGCCATCACCGAAATTATTTTCCAGCGACAGAGAGGAAAGTACAAAACTTATTTTCTCCAAAATCTTCTTTAAAACAATTCTTCCGGATTATACTGAAATATTTATATCGGAAAAATTTATAACAATATTATTATACTTCAAAATCCTTTGAAAGCAAATTTCAAAATCCCGGACTTAAATTCTAAAATTTCCAAATTTCATTGATTTTAAATTCAATCTTATTTACCTATTATATATAAATTTTATTCCTAACACCCAATCTATTGCAACAAAATATATATATATAATATCATTTAAAAAAATTTTATATATAGAAAATATAATAGGCAAAATTATTTCATTCACCTATATTAAAACAGATATTATGTCGGTCTGTCCTATTAAATATTTAGAAATCCCTATTGATGACACAGCGTCCCATGCATCAACCGGAATTTATAAATACAAAACGGAACAGATTAACACAATATTAAAATCTTTTTATAACACTAACAAATACGCTCTCTCATATATATACACTCAGCGACTCCCATAGGGTATTACTACCCTATTAACAAAGAGTCAAACCCCACAAAGCCAAGGTTTATCGCTAAACCAAAGCTCTGATACCAACTGTAACATCCCGCCTTTTCGCACACTTTAAACTGACACACATGACGATTCAAATCATACGGAAGGGCGGATTGTTATGGGGTAAATAAGAAAAACAGAGAAGAAATAAAACAAAACAGAATCTCACAGCGGAAGGATAAAATATAATAATCAAATATACAGTTCATGAAACTGTTTTACAAAATATTTTATTTTACTTGTACAATGAATATCAGAGTTACCCATACCAATTCTATCAATGCAGCGGAATTAAATGGTGTAGCGAAATAATATAGTAGTTACTAGTAATATAAATCTCTGTCTTCGTCCTCCAGAGCTAAATCCTCAAATCCTGAAACGCTCGGATGGACCCGAGCGAATTTGAAAAGACAAAAACACTCGAGTCAGAACTAAAAGATCTTATCTGAGTAAAATTAATAGAAATAAATATGGGTACAGTAACTCAAGAGATGCTCGGGATTTACAACTCCTAAGGGTCCGTTAAACTATTTACTATGTAGTATATTGCGCTATTAAAATAATGTCTATTTATAAAATAAACTTACTTTTTAATAGCGTTAAGGGGTTACCCATATAGCCCTTAACACGGAATATATTCCCATAGTCTATACAGTACCATAATCTCCCCTGTAATGGGCGTCGTCAGAGGGCACTCCATAGGTATGGTACAAAACAAAACTCATAGTAAAGGCTCGGTCTGGTAGGTGACACGGCACAACTAGGCAATGCCAAGCTAGATATACCAATTGCTATCCGGGCAGGTGGAAACGCGCAGCGCGCAACTGCCGCCCACCTCGAACAAACTCCCCCAAAATCAAAAATAAAAGTGGCCACTGAATCAATCCAAAGTCAAAGTATAATATAGAAGAGGAGTGTCCGATCAGAGGAATGACTTTATTGGCCCGAGAATCGCTCCTGTTTTAGCCACCATATGCCAACTCACGGGAGTCGGGTCTACGTATTTACCTTACAGGAAACGCCGCCACCAACCTACTTCATTCTGGAATCTCCACCGCGTACACGGTTAGTCAAAGTGGTTTTCGGTATCGACAGAGAGTATGTCCATATCCGATCCCGGTCTCTTTGCCAACCAATCGTTATTATTACACCGCGGTTATTTAAAATAGTTTATACTTTAAAACCAGAATAAAAATTCCATTTCAAAACTATGAATACGATATCATCTTAAAACCCAAAACAATATGATATCATTTTATCCAAATATATTTCTTTTCCAAAATCATACTGCTTTAAAATTTAAAATATCTAGAAACCAAATATTTGACATATTTGACTTATACTTTCAAAGCATAATATTTTGAAATTTATATATTTTAAAACCATAACTTCTAAAACTTGAATGGTTTGGATATTCAACGGTATACGAAATAAATGGTTTAACTTTAAGGTTACTTTGTAAAGAAAATAATTTCCATGGCTTTACAAATATATTTCTTTATTTAAAGTCTAAACCAAAATTTAAATGCCACTTTCAAGTTCCAAAACCACTTCAATTTCTATACATATACATATATCCATTTGGAGTATTAATATGTCAAAACTAATGTTGGAATTTATTCCTTCAACCAAATTAAATGTTCTATTATTTAGTCTTGAATATTTACATAAAAATCCATAAATAAATCTCCAATTTCTAGCAATTAAATATTTTCTTCAATTAAATTATACTAGAATATTCATTTTAAACTTATCCTGGAAAAATCCAGTTATAAATATCATACCTTAAAATTTTCCAAACTTAAACATATAATATGAATTATCAAATTCCATTTCTCAATTTTCCCATTTTTATTTAATAGATTTATACATAGCTTAAATTCAAAATTTTTAACTTCATATGTATATATATAGAAGAATAACATTTATAAATTATCAAAATTAAATTTTTTTATAAACCGTATCCCATCCAAACCATAGAAATCACTTTAAAATAATTTATATATAGACCACGGTGCCTGTATAAAATTTTCTATCCTATGGTCAAGTGATACGGATATTTATCATTTCAATCCGCAATTTAAAAATAAAATTTTGCGGTTGTATATCATTTCAAACCACAATACCGAATGGAACGAAAAATGCATGATAACTTGTAGTTTAATGATATAAAATAAACATCCATTCATCCATCATCATCCATCATCCAAATCACAATCATCATCCAATAACAAAACAATATCAATATATATCCGATAATATATAACAGGTAATAACTGGCAGTTATATTCAAAAATAAATTTAACAACTATTAACTAACAGTTTATCTGCAAATAAATAACTATAACTGTCAATCTATATGTAGTAATAAAATTTAATGAACAGTTATATTAAATAAATGCGATTTAACAAATATGATGAATAAAACATGCCAAACAGTCATAAATAAATCTCTACTCATATCTAAAATAAATTTAACAAACATAAAAACTTTTAGAAGTTGTGAGTGGGTTAAAACACTCACCTTTTGAATTTAAATCGAATTTAAATCCGATTTAAACCCAAGATTCGACGGTCTCCTAATCAGTCCAAACCAGCGTCAACAGATCTGAAATTTAATTACGATCCTAACAAAAGAAATTTCGCGTGAATCGGAGATCGTATGAAAAAGATATTCAATATAAACGATTTGAAAACAAAATAAAATAAAAAAAATAAAACAAACCAAACATCAAAGCCACGTCAGCCGAGACGTTACTCTCCCCCAAAATCACGCGCCTGTAACTCACGTTCGAACCCAAATTCATGCGCCCAAACCCAAACTTTGACCGTGCCTTTCGGCCGCCACAGGCCACCAGAGAGTTACGCGCCTCCACCACTACGACCGCCTACCCCTGCCGCATCTCCACCTTGAAGGCCTTCGAGCTCGGCCTCTCCTATTACCTCAGCCGCCGCCTTCAAAAGCTAGGGTTTCGAACCTTATTTTGCCAATTCCGGTTGCCATAGTAGAAAACAAGTGATGCCACCACCATAGTTGAACTCCCCACGACGATCTCCACCAAACCCATATTTTGATTTCCCTGATTGCTTCACGAATCGAAAACGCCCAAATCACATATAGGGTTTCGAATTTCCAACGTTTGACCTCGATTTCTAGTAAAATCGTTCACTGTCTTGAGAAACGAACAATAGACGTAGATTCGTATTGATGAAAATTACGACATATATTTTTTTGGAATTTTTCTGAGATGTTTGAATTTTCATTTGAAATTTGAATAGAAATAGATCTAGGTTTGCATCCATTTGAGGAGGAGAAGGAGTTGAAGAAAAGAACGTACAGACAAATGATAGAAGATGGAGGCTAGGGTTTTTGATCGTCTATTTATAGATAGATCGCAAAAGAATAGGTGTGCACGAATTTTAACATGCAAACGGAAGTGGTCCCAAAAGATAAATAATATTAATTACACACGTTACGGATTTAGGAAATAAATAAATTCCTTATCATTTACATTTTATTTTAACGTATTTACAAATGTAAATCTAGACGTTTCGTTTACGTTTCAAAATATATCCACAATTTTATTAATTTCTCCACTTCCTTATATTTAGAAATTATAAATTAAGTTTTCAAAAACCTATTTTTGATTTTCAAACTTTTATATACTCATCTTTTACCAGAAATAAGGATGCACTAACATTTGTTCGTGGTTTCACCTTATTATCCTCAAATTCCATTTTAATTTTCAATAATTACAATTGTTGAATGTTGATACTTTAATTAAATTTATACATCTTGCTTTCTATAATCTATATCAACAAATGGTCCAATTATAAATAGAATTAGCATTAACTTCATCTTATCGAATTAACTACTCTAATTACAAAACAAATCTACGCTAACTGCACGATTTAAGTCAATTAATTGTAATTGAGTCTACATTAAATGTTATAAATTATAAATTGGAACCTCAATAAATTCGCTTATTGATTTAAAATCTTTCTATTCAGTAAATAGACACTTTTATGGGTATAAATAACATTTGAATTATAATACATGTCATTAGTGCATGCTTCATTTCTTATAAACTCCCCTTTATTAACTAGAACACATTAACCAAAACAAAATAATTAATTTGGATTTATTTCAATCGATTGCCATTCTTAACTTAACATACTCAAAATGGTTAACCTAAATAATTGTTACCCTTTTACATTCAAATTCACTTACAACCATCATTACAAAAATGTTGCCATAGATTTAGATTTAATTAAATAAATTAGATAAATGGGTAAAGTTTTGTAATTATCACTAATGCCAAATATATATGCATTAATTACTACTTATTATTATGAATTCATTTATTAATTTACTAGTTGCCTTTGTCTTCTTATATCCTATTTACTACCAAACTTTCTATTTAGTTATAGTTTATCAATATATATATACCTAGGCAAATCAAGTTCTTGTCTTTTCTGTTATTTCAATTAAATCGGGTATGCACAAATAAATTGTTTATTAACTTATTCTTACAAAATTATTTACATGCATTCAGTTACACCTAATTTAATGCATTGATTTTCATTTATAAATTAAAAGTTTTTTTTTCTTTAAAAGCTTTTATTACTAACCATACTCCAACCTCTACAGGACATTGATTTATTAAATTTGCACTTATTATGCATACTTTTAGCAACTCATGTATACTTTGCGTCTATTCCCCAAATTTCACATTCTATTGTTACATAAATTTGCATTGATTACTATTTATTATTATTGCTTTACTGATAAATTAGATATTTGCATTGGTTTTGCTTATGCTAAATTAATTTCCCATAATAAATAAGGTTTCAAAACAATCAATAACATTTCCTTAGCCCAAACCCCGTTTACCAATTATTTTCCTTTAATAATTCATGTTGCTATAAATACGTACATTTACACTTTATAGTTATTCTAATATACCTATTCCAACACTCTTGACCCTTATCTTTACTTTCACCCACTTGTAACACAAATTTTTATTTTCAAATTTATTCCCATTTACGGTTAATCAATGTTAATTTACATTAACCAATTTTAATATTCACCTTTAATTTCACATCTTCAAAGTATATCTAGGAAAAATCTTTCCACCACTTAATTTACTGAATCTTATGCAGTCTTACTATAAATAGGTTTTAAATTACCATTATTGTACATTCAATTACTATCCAAAGTATTTATTCATAAATCAATTCGATATATACGTTTATTTCCTTCTATTTGATTTATACCTAGTATACATTTTCCTAAAACCTGTTTCATTACCTTCATTAAATGGTTATCGCATTGAGATCAAATTTATTATCTTATATCGCATTATTACCATCAATTAAATTGGCTTACAATTTTTTTTTATTCAATACTCTAAATAAATAACATATTATTCCATAATTACTCTTGTTTTCTCATATTCCATTAAAAATCAAATCACAACTTTTTACATTATTTAATTGAATTGGAATTTCATTTTTATATTGTTAACCTTTAATTACAACTTATTTATTTAACCAAATTAAATATACGAAATTTACGGGTCGTTACAAAAGTTGAAAACATCATTTGAACAACGGTTTAAAATTCAAAGTTAAGTTTAGTTTCCAAATAAACATTTGAATCTTAAGGCTTTAAAATGAAATTGGATTTTTAAATCAAGTTTTAAATTCAAGGTTTTAAAAGCAAATTGAATCAAAGTTGTGAATCAAAAGCTTTCTCTTATATAAGCAATAGATGTTATTTACATTTATTTTTAAAGATTATAAATTGAGTTTTAAAAGAATAATCATTTTGAAACTTAAAATTTGAAATGTAATTTTAATTTAAATTTAGAAGTGAATTGTTTTACACTTAAATATTAGTGAAGTCATTAACAAAGAAATGAATTGCCTTAGAAAAATTTAAGTTGATTAAGTGATTTAACTAATATGATAATTAAGGGATGATTTATTCAATTTACAAATTAATGATTTAGATTTATTTATAATTAGAGATTAATTAAAAGAAATTAAGAAATGTTATTAGATAATTAACTAAAGATTATTAAGTATTAATTAAGGCAATTAATTTTAAATAATTGATTAGATTAATTAGTTTAGATAATCAATTATAAATTGTTTAAATGAAATTACTTAATGAACGTAATTAAGGATTAATCACTTATTGTAATTGATTATGGATATTTTGATTAATTAAAGTTAATTAATTTAAGAAAATCATTAGATAAATTGGCAATTAATGATTCGTAATTAATAAATCAGAGATTTGATAATTAAGTCATAAGTAATTAAATTTAATTGGAAATAAATTGAATTAATTAGGATTTAATAATGAATTAATCCCGCTTATAAATGATTATTAAATGTTTGACCTTACTTATGGATGATCATATTATATGTGATGCCTTGAATTGATTGCCCTAACTGATCTGTGACATTTTGTTCTGTGGATTGAACTGAGTATTTTATTCATTTACTGATGATACATCTGCATATTATCTGTGAATTGTGAATGGATGGTAAGCGTTATAGTTTATATCACTTATCAACTATATTTCTATGTTTTGATCTATGATGCTTGAATGATGATGCACTATTGTGTTAAACCCTAGACCACACTTACACACACAAATATGGATTTCACAAGAAAATCGATTAGGCCACAGATTTTTTTGAATAGTTTTAAATTTGAATTTTTAAATTCAAATGTTTTGGAAATGGATTGGGTTTAAAAATGAAAAGCTTTTGAAATGAAATTTCAAAGATGAAATTTATTTTGAATAACTTGATTGAATTTTAAAATTTAAATATTTTGATTTAAATTTGAATTCAATATTCGGAATTGAATTCTATGATTTGGAAACTAGGGTTTAGAAAGGCTATTCAACTTATAAATGAGTTATATGGGTTAAACTATTTTAAATGTATTGATTTGGGAATAAGAATTTAAATAACTCGTGTAAATAAAATTGGATCTTTCTAAAATGAAACTATTTGTTTTAAAATAATAAAAGCTTTCATATAAGAAGTGAACTTCCAAACTGTGTTAAAAAGGGATTTCAAGTTAAAAATGAAAAATGATTTTTCAAGTTATGGAAACAGTTTGAAAGCTATAAGTTAAATCTTTAATTTAAAGATTTTAAACGAGTTAATCCAATTGAAATGGAAATTGATTTGAAATCCGTAAATGGATCTTTGTGAAAATGGGTGAACTTAGTAAAATAAATCTTTTGTTTAAAAGATTTGAAAATGGTAATTTGTTTAAACCATTTGAAGGAAAGTTTTGAATTATTAAGTTGTGACTTAGTTGAAATCCCATATCCATATGTTTTAAATGTTGCGCTCACTATTCAGTTTAGCCGGTGGAGGACCTTTGTGTCGTATAACCCATTCCGAATATGTGATTCGTCGTTATGGATAGCATTTGAAGACCGGTGGTGAAGACCGGGTATTTGCGAGAACGATAGGATGACCTGTCGATTTTCTCTGCATCATGGCTCAGGTATAGAGATTCCCTAAGTGATGGGAAGTTCGATCGGGATTGTGAATAACCGGATTGCAAGGGCTTCTTCGGAAGTGCCTTCGGTTCTGTTCAAACCCAGAACAGACTTGTATGGTTGTATGTCTGACACTACACTTTTAGATATAAAGCAGATTTCTTTCAAATACATATCTGTTGGTGGCGGAGATTTTATTCTCTTAGCAATAACACCCTTCTCTAAGACGTACGAGCTCAGAGGTTATGTAGTTGAAGGTTATCAGTGATATATTCCCAATTTGGTAGTGTGGCATGCTGAGTGCTGCTGTGTGTTAATGATCATTTGTTGTTCAATTGTGATCAGAGCATGGCTTTGTATAAAGCGTAGCTTTGTGGACGAGACTGCATCAGGACCTCACACCCCGGAAATGGTCGAAACAGGAAAGATGCGGCAAGGTTATGAGGGTCGCGCCCTTTAGGGTATGTCATTCCCTTCAGGTAAAGGGTGGTACTAGGTACAGAGCCCTGATATTTTACCTATGTGGTAGCTCCAATCTCATTTACTGTGTGGTTGTTGCTTAGAGGCGCCTCGGATAAAGGTCCCAAAGGACCGGGGAGTGGCATGCTCGAGTAGTAGTTACCTAGTTATAGAGGTAACCCGGCCTTGTGTTGGCAGAGATCCGGATAGGTTCTCGGGACGTCCCGCCAGAGGCGATCCCATATGGCAGTAGGAAGTTCCTTAGCCTGACCATTTGTTGGAAATCCAATCAAAACAATACGAGCCCTGTATGGTTTTAGTTGTATTACCTGCCATGGAATGTGGTGGTAACCTGCTATTGAACATGGTAGCTATAGTAGACATACGATAATGGTCGTATGTTGGCTAAGATTAATATTCTACTTTCGAAATGCTTTTCTGCATCGTGCACTTATAATAATAATATCAAAGAAATCTTCTACGTATTAAGCATGTTTGACTATCATAAGAAGAAATCTCCTCCAATTCTGCGTTTGCATTGTGTGTGTGGCGGGAGGTCTTATGGTAGTTTCATTTTCAAAAAGCATTGCGAATTGATTTTATAAATTCTTGTTGTTTATTTTAAAAGATAAACTATTTTTGTTACTCACACCAGTCCCATGACTGATCTGGAGTTTATTGTTCCTTTCCTAAACTCTGGGTGCTCTCTATTTTCCACACGAGCAGTCTAGAGTTGGGTTTTTTAGATAGTTAGGTTCAGTTGATCATCTGGAGCTAGTTTCAGTCTTTGGATGTACACCAGACTTGCTTGTCTTAGTGTATCGTGATATTGGTTCGAGCTGCTGCTGGAGTTCTTCCTTGAAGACAATCTCAGAGTTATTTGTTCTGCTGCTAGTGTTATCTATTTTCTTTCCGCTGCTATTTTATTGTATCATATCTTTGATGTATATCGATATCTATTGTATCATCTGTTGTATTAGGATGCTGTATCAAATGTTGTATATTGATATTCATTATTTCTTCCGCTGTGTTGTTTACTTAATGGTGTTATAAGCTCCGGCGCACCAGGTTCGACGTTTGGATCTACGACATTTGAATATAGGTGACATATTCCGTGCCGATTTTCGAAGGTCGAGTCAGGATCGCTACATGTGGTATCAGAGCTAAGGTTGAACTTTAGCTCAGGAGTATAACACGTTAAGTAGCTCATTAGAGATAGGGTGAAGTATACCCTAGAATGAGTAATCCCTAAGATATCCGTTTGAATGTCTCAATAAATTCTCTTACTATCTATCGATAGTGAGTATGAGTGCAAGAAGAGAACGAGATATGGGACGGGGGAGTGCCACTATAAATGGTCAATACCATGCAACAGTGTAAATAACTTTCTTTCTCAATTTTCTTTGATCCGTTTCCAAATTCTTTTGATTGCTTCGTACCGGCTATAAGAAGAAGTTTCTGTGCGATGATGCTCTACGAATCGTTGTAGGAAATTTTTTCTTCGTATCTTCATCGTTTCTTATTAGTTTTTGATTTAAATCTTAATGAATATGAATTGAAAATTTGAAACTGAAATTTAAATAAATTGGAAAGTTTAAATTGAGTTAAATTGATTAATATAATGTGAAGGATAATTTGAATTATATCGATAAAACGATTTCGTTTAAAACCAAATTTGAAATTCTATTATAATTTCTTGGGTTGATCGAAGTTCGAAGAGGGACAAATTGGTATATATTTTGAGATATTCCGACTTGAGTTTGAAATCCATATCTTGTGTTTGAAAAATTATAGAAGATTAAATCTATCTCTTTTGTTCAGCATCTCTTGTCAATTCTTCGATGGTTCCTAGTAAATACAGGAAGAAGATTTGATATATTTGTATGGGACATAAACTCCAAATAGGCCAAAATTGTTTGTTTGGATGTATTGGTTGCTTTGTGTGCTTTGGTTGCTATGGTTGATAGATATACTTTGGTTTCTAAACTAATTTTTTTGGAATTATACTCAAAAGTAGACAGATATGTGAATACAATTTGAGTCCGGATATATTCTACGAATGGTTAGTTATCCCTTCTAACTAATCGATGTCTCTCCACATTTCGTAGATCTGGATAACCCGAATATCTTATGAAGTGTTAAATAGATTCGTTCATGTATTTATTGTTGATATTCTATTTTGGTAAGCCAGATGCAGAATCTATATCTAGTTGATCTGGAAAGATATTTCTCTATCTTTCATCTATCTTTGTTATTTTCGTGCCTGCGAATTTCGAGGACGAAATTCCTTTTAAGGAGGGAAGTCTGTAACGATCCTAAATTTTAATTTAGTTTAAATTGATAATTTAATTGATTTTTGAATATATTTTTTGAAACTAATTGTGAAATTAATTCGAGTTTCTCCAAATTCAAAGAAAATATGTGTTTACTTATTTAAAGTACAAGCAAGTTTTAAAAAAAAAATTCATTAGAAGTTAAATAGTAAAATATATATATATGTGTGTGTGTGTGTGTGTGTGTATAAAGGAACAGGACAATAATAATTTAAGTTAAACACGATAAATATTTAAATTAGAAGTAGATTATATACAAGATTAATCAACAATATAAAGTGATTACACTAGAATAATTTTAACAACATATTAACTATAGAAATTTATTTATATTATAGAGCCATAATGCAAAGCAAGATAATAAAAGACTTCAGCTTGTAAAGGAAGTCAATGTTTTATATAAAATAACATACAATATCATTTCAGCCTAAACAAAAAGATACAAAATTAAGTACAAACAAATAAAACAAAGACATCAAATATCTTTGTACAAATAAAGTATAAGCCTGAGGACATACAAGACAACAACTTTATATGTTCATATACAAGCAGAACATTAGTATGAAAATGAAAATAAAAATAAAATATGTATATAAAGTGAAAGCAGACTGCCTATATTTTACAAATAGAACATGTTGTAACTAAGCAAGGCGGAACATGCCTTTATTTCCAACATCTCAGCATAGTTAAAGCAAGTAAAATATTAGTCAACAAAACAAAAAGAAGAAACAATATAAAATCTAGGTACAAAACAAAGAAAAAAATCTTTGGCCACAACTTCATATCAGCTGAATCAAGATGTAGAAATTAGGCAAGAACAAAACAAAGTAGATTTATACAATGGTAATTAATGCAATATCATCTCAGCCCACAAAATAAAGATTTGCAGCCAAAATGAAGAGAGGAAAAAATACATACATATGAATGGCTTGCAAAAGAAGGAACATTATAAATATCTATACACGGTAAACATTTTTATAAGTATGCAAACCAATTAAGAAGCAAGGCATTAAATGCAAATCTCTCAGCCAACATTTTGTCTAGTCAAAATATTTAGCAAATCCTTTCATTTGCAGTAAATAAAGATCTGATTAACAAAACATAATAATTATCAACCTGCACACTATCTTTTATATACATCAACCCTCCTTTCAGTTCATTATCACGATTGAGTAAAAAAGGGAGCAAGCATCATAGTGAAAACTCAAACAAAAATTCAATTTAAGCAACACTTCAACTAAAAAAAAAAATCAGAGATCAAAAGGAAGGATTCAGCAAGTAGTTTCAAAGCCTAGTTCAACAGGAGAAGCTCTGTTTTCTCTCAACACTGTGAGTAACTTCACTTTGAAATGAATTTTAAAAGCAGTTTAAATCTTGGTTTCATCTTGTTCTTGTGAATGCATGCCTTGATGTTATCTGAACACTTGAACTCAATTTAGATGCATGTTTGAATTAAGTATATTTAAATGCCTGAGTAGTTTAAACATAAACTCTGTGTGTTTATTACAGGTTGTATATATATTTAAAATCTCATATGATCCTCATTTAATCATTGCTAAGTTTAAGCTTCAACCAAACCAAAATATTTACGCTTATATCCAGATTTAAAAGTCGATTTAAACCCTGATGTGTAAAATATACACTGAGACTTTGTTCTACAGGTAAGTAGGTAGAAATGTGATAAAAATAGATTGTTGTAAAATATAAATTCAAGACTATATACTGAATTCATACTACAAGTCATGATTTTTAAAACTAAAATTATAATTTTTAGTTCAGAAATGAGCGTGCCATTTTGGGTTGAACAAAAATGGAAATTGGGTAATATCTTATCATCTTCGTAACTGGAGAGGCCGAGTTTCTTCGTGGTGATGGTGGAGTGGTCAGTGACTACAGGAAAAATGGTAGAGGTGGTGGAAGATCGCTGTGGTGAGGGTGGTTGTTCGATTTGTTCTGTAAACCTAGTTCTAACATAGGTTCAAGTTTTGATCGTCTCGTTCTCCCCAGTGCATCGAGCTGCACGAACTATTGGGAGGTGATAGTTGGGTGTGTGTTGAAGTCGTGGTCGAAGTTGCGTGACTTCAGGTGGTCGGAGAGGCGGGGTGGAGTTGTTGCCAGGTTTCAAGATGGTATTGATTTCGAGTTCCAAGTTTCAACTTTTACTAGAATTCGAGTTCGAGTCGAACTGGAAAGGATTAGATAGTCGTGGGCTGATCCGAGGGTGACCGTCGACCTATTCGTGGATGAGGCGGCGTCAAGTGACGTGTGACGGCGCCGTGCACATGCACGGTGCACTTTTCTTGCCTGGTGAATTTCTGAAAATAAACAGAGGGTAAGTTCAAGTAGTTCGAGTATTTACTCGAAGTAGAAGGAGATTTGACTCGGGGAAACTTCATGTCGAACTCGAAGTAAATAGGGTAGTGGCTTGGTAGAATGGGTTACAGGGTTTTGAAAGGAAACCTGTACTATTCTATTTTTAAACTGAAGCTTAAAATTTTAAAGCAAAGTTTTAGACAAGTTATAAATCAAAATTTAAATCCAGATTCAAATGTGGATTCAAATTCACTTCTGAATTCTAAAATGAAATAAAATAAAGTTTTAAATAATTTTAATGTTTGGTTTTTAGGTTTATGAAAAACCTGACAGTTTTTTGAAAATAAAAAAAAATAAAAATTTATTAAATTTAAAGTTGAAAACATCATTTGAACAATGGTTTAAAATTCAAAGTTAAGTTTAGTTTCCAAATAAACTTTTGAATCTTAAGGTTTTAAAATGAAATTGGATTTTTAAATCAAGTTTTAAATTCAAGGTTTTAAAAGCAAATTGAATCAAAGTTGTGAATCAAAAGCTTTCTCTTATATAAGCAATAGATGTTATTTACATTTATTTTTAAAGAATATAAATCGAGTTTTAAAAGAATAATCATTTTGAAACTTAAAATTTAAAATGTAATTTTAATTTAAATTTAAATGTGAAATGTTTTACACTTAAATATTAGTGAAGTCATTAACAAAGAAATGAATTGCCTTAGAAAAATTTAAGTTGATTAAGTGATTTAACTAATATGATAATTAAGGGATGATTTATTCAATTTACAAATTAATGATTTAGATTTATTTATAATTAAAGATTAATTAAAAGAAATTAAGAAATGTTATTAGATAATTAACTAAAGATTATTAAGTATTAATTAAGGCAATTAATTTTAAATAATTAATTAGATTAATTAGTTTAGATAATCAATTATAAATTGTTTAAATGAAATTACTTAATGAAAGTAATTAAGGATTAATCACTTATTGTAATTGATTATGGATATTTTGATTAATTAAAGTTAATTAATTTAAGAAAATCATTAGATAAATTGGCAATTAATGATTCGTAATTAATAAATCAGAGATTTGATAATTAAGTCATAAGTAATTAAATTTAATTGGAAATAAATTTAATTAATTAGGATTTAATAATGAATTAATCCCGCTTATAAATGATTATTAAATGTTTGACCTTACTTATGGATAATCATATTATATGTGATGCCTTGAATTGATTGCCCTAACTGATCTGTGACATTTTTTTCTGTGTATTGAACTGAGTATTTTATTCATTTACTGATGATACATCTGCATATTATCTGTGAATTGTGAATGGATGATAAGAGTTATAGTTTATATCACTTATCAACTATATTTCTATGTTTTGATCAGTGATGATTGAATGATGATGCACTATTGTGTTAAACCCTGGACCACACTTACACACACAAATATGGATTTCACAAGGAAATCGATTAAGTCACAGATTTTTTTGAATAGTTTTAAATTTGAATTTTTAAATTCAAATGTTTTGGAAATGGATTGGGTTTAAAAATGAAAAGCTTTTGAAATGAAATTTCAAAGATGAAATTTATATTGAATAACTTGATTGAATTTTAAAATTTAAATATTTTGATTTAAATTTGAATTCAATATTCGAAATTGAATTCTATGATTTGGAAACAAGGGTTTAGAAAGGCTATTCAACTTATAAATGAGTTATATGGGTTAAACTATTTTAAAGGTATTGATTTGGGAATTTGAATTTTAATAACTCGTGTAAATAAAATTGGATCTTTCTAAAATGAAGCTATTTGTTTTAAAATAATAAAAGCTTTCATATAAGAAGTGAACTTCCAAACTGTGTTAAAAAGGGATTTCAAGTTAAAAATGAAAAATGATTTTTCAAGTTAAGGAAACGGTTTGAAAGCTATAAGTTAAATCCTTAATTTATAGATTTTAAACGAGTTAATCCAATTGAAATGGAAATTGATTTGAAATCCCTAAATGGATCTTTGTGAAAATGGGTGAACTTAGTAAAATAAATCTTTGGTTTAAAGGATTTGAAAATGGTAATTTGTTTAAACCATTTGAAGGAAAGTTTTGAATTATTAAGTTGTGACTTAGTTGAAATCCCATATCCATATGTTTTAAATGTTGCGCTCGCTATTCGGTTTAGCCGGGGGAGGACCTTTGTGTCGTATAACCCATTCCGAATATGTGATTCGTCGTTGTGGATAGCATTTGAAGACCGGTGGTGAAGACCGGGTATTTACGAGAACGATAGGATGACCTGTCGATTTTCTCTGCATCATGGCTCAGGTATAGAGATTCCCTAAGTGATGGGAAGTTCGATCGGGATTGTGAATACCCGGATTGCAAGGGCTTCTTCGGAAGTGCCTTCGGTTCTGTTCAAACCCAGAACAGACTTGTATGGTTGTATGTCTGACACTACACTTTTATATATAAAGCAGATTTCTTTCAAATACATATCTGTTGGTGGCGGAGAATTTATTCTCTTAGCAATAACACCCTTCTCTGAGACGTACGAGCTCAGAGGTTATGTAGTTGAAGGTTATCAGTGATATATTCCCAATTTGGTAGTGTGGCATGCTGAATGCTGCTGTGTGTTGATGATCATTTGTTGATCAATTGTGATCAGAGCATGGCTTTGTATAAAGCGTAGCTTTGTGGACGAGACTGCATCAGGACGTCACAGCCCGGAAATGGTCGAAACAGGAAAGATGCGGCAAGGTTATGAGGGTCGCGTCCTTTAGGGTGTGTCATTCTCTTCTGGTAAAGGGTGGTATTAAGTACGGAGCCCTGATATTTTACCTATGTGGTAGCTCCAATCTCATTTACCGTGTGGTTGTTGCTTAGAGGCGCCTCGGATAAAGGTCCCAAAGGACCGGGGAGTGGCATGCTCGAGTAGTAGTTACCTAGTTACAGAGGTAACCCGGCCTTGTGTTGGCAGAGATCCGGATAGGTTCTCGGGACGTCCCGCCAGAGGCGATCCCATATGGCAGTAGGAAGTTCCTTAGCCTGACCATTTGTTGGAAATCCAATCAAAACAATACGAGCCCTGTACGGTTTTAGTTGTATTACCTGCCATGGAATGTGGTGGTAACCTGCTATTGAACATGGTAGCTATAGTAGACATACGATAATGGTCGTATGTTGGCTAAGATTAATATTCTACTTTCGAAATGCTTTTCTGCACCGTGCACTTATAATAATAATATCAAAGAAATCTTCTGCGTATTAAGCATGTTTGACTATCATAAGAAGAAATCACCTCCAATTCTGCGTTTGCATTGTGTGTGTGGCGGGAGGTCTTATGGTAATTTCATTTTTAAAAAGCATTGCGAATTGATTTTATAAATTCTCTTGTTGTTTATTTTAAAAGATAAACTGTTATTGTTACTCACACCAGTCCCATGACTGATCCGGAGTTTATTGTTCCTTTCCTAAACTCTAGGTGCTCATTATTTTCCACACGAGCAGTGTAGAGTTGGGTTTTTCAGATAGTTAGGTTCAGTTGATCATCTGGAGCTAGTTTCAGTCTTTGGATGTACACCAGACTTGCTTGTCTTAGTGTATCGTGATATTGGTTCAAGCTGCTGCTGGAGTTCTTTCTTGAAGACTATCTCAGAGTTATTTGTTCCGCTGCTAGTGTTATCTATTTTCTTTCCGCTGCTATTTTATTGTGTCATATCTTTGATGTATATCGATATCTATTGTATCATCTGTTGTATCAGGATGCTGTATCAGATGTTGTATATTGATATTCATTATTTCTTCCGCTGTGTTGTTTACTTAATGGTGTTATAAGCTCCGGCGCACCAGGTTCGACGTTTGGATCTGCTGCATTTGAATATAAGTGACATATTCGGTGCCGATTTTCGAAGGTCGAGTCAGGATCGCTATATTAACCAAAAGTCAAGAAGGTAATCACAGATGTAAAGTCAAGCAGAAGCACCTGTAACATCTCGATCTGACCCGAGTATTATTTAATAAGAAAATAATAAACGGATCAGTCTAGCTATAAATATCAGATGACATGATAAAGAATAAAAGATATGACACGCACATACATTAACCACAATTACATACCATAACAAGCATATAAATGATAATCAATAAGAGATTAATCAATATCACAAGAATCTTCTCAAAGATAAAAAGGGATGTCATACTCTATATTTCCTTCACAAAAATCACAAATATTGACAATTATATCAATGCCAATCACGAAAGTCAACGACACACAAATTCACCAATGCACAAATATTGATAGAACCTATCAATGAAAATCACGAAAATTGGTGAAGCACAAATTCTAGAAATCATCAATAGAAATCCATAAATCACAAAAAGGGGGGAAGGCCTATCACAAATGGGAGCATAAAGCTCACCAACACGTGTATCACAAACGGAACGCTAATTCCATGGTTGCTAACCATCACAAATTAAGCCGAAGCTCCACAAACGGCCCGAAGACCATGGGTTGCTACCCCACCAAATTTGAGTCAAAACTCCACAAAACGGGATTTAGTCTCCCTCGCAGACAAAGAGACATCGCACATTGCTAGTCTAAATCACAAAAATGATCATCATTGATCATCAAGAAGTGTCAATTACACTAAGTTAGTAAATATAAAAGTTTAGCTTCATGTCCCATAACCACTTGCTTAACTCAAATATTTACGAAAAAACTGTAGATCTCCACTAGAAAATTGTCACAAGAGGTTCAATCGAACATGTCCAAGAATTAACCAACGAAGTAAACGCAAGCGTTTCATACCACTTATTTTACTAAGTCGTTTAATTAGATTTCTCATACGAGTGAGGTAAAGGTTTGTATATACTAATAGATTGGAAATCGGTTTAAGAAACGAGCTTTGTAATACAGTAGTGTTGAAATCATTTGAAGAAAGAGTTTTGATATTTACTATTAGTATAGAAACCTTTATATTTTTAAAGTGACAAATCACAAACATGATTGTAGAAACAATCAATCACAAAAATTCACATACGAAGACGTGAATAAAATCCAAAGAAATCGATAAAGGATCCATCGAAATGGATATTCAAAAATCCCTAAAAAGGAGTCATCAAAGTCATAATAATTGATAACAACAAATAGGATCATCACGAATCGATTTAAATTGGAAATTCAATCCAAAAAGACAAATTGGACTAAAACAGCAGGTTCAGTCGACTGAACAGAGTTTTCAGTCGACTGACCCTGTACCTGGGAATTTTCCTGGTTCAGGAAACTTTCTATTTCCAGGTTCAGTCGACTGAACAGAGGATTCAGTCGACTGAATCATGCCTGGAAACATTCGGGTTCCAGGTTCAGTCGACTGAACAGAATTTTCAGTCGACTGAATCTTACCTGGGCTGTTTTTTAGCCTATCCAAATGAAGAGCAAACTCTTTCAAAATGCAACCGGACGAACATTGGTTCTAAGGGTTTATGCCAATCGGCAACCCGACCGTATATGCTCCTCGATGCATCATCAAAAGCATGATCAAACATCCATAAAAGGATTTTCACACAAATTTGACATAAAAACCCAAAAAATTTGAATATTCACAAAACCAATCCAAATCAAGAGCAATTGCACATGAAGAAGTGTTAGGAATTCATACCCAACAACCAAAGATGATTATAGTCATAGATGTGAGATAAAAATCTCACCTTTGAACCCAAACAAATGAAGAAGAAGCTTTTAAAACAAGCTAAGATCAATTCCTCTTCAATAACAACTCAAGAAGCTTCAATCTAAGCTTAGAAGAGAAACATTTCCTAAATTAGGTTTAGAAAATTTCTGAAATCAAAGAGAGAATGAGTTGGAGAAGATGAAGAGAAAGCTTACCAATGGGTTCTCTTGAGTTTGGAGCTAGAAGATGGATTTGCTAATGAAGACTAGGGCTTGGAGTTTTAATTTCCTCTTCCACTCCTCCATTATTATAAAAGCTTGAGTATTAGGAAATGAGGAATGAAGTAATGAAGAGGAGAGGGGGTTGGGACTGAGTTAGTAAGTGGCTAATGGGTTCAGCCCAAACCAAAGCCCTAAGTGAAAAAGGTCAAAATTCGACTTACTCCAAACATATCGAAGCTTATACTCAAAAAGGTTGCAAACGGCATTTTGAACTCAATGGAAGGGGTCTCGAGTCCCAATTCGACTATTTGCAAAAAGTAGCTTTTCGGACCAAAATCCGACAAACGATGAAATATTTAAATAAAATATTTAATTATAAAATCGATAAATATGCGGGTTTTTACACCGGGTTGGAAGTGGGAGCAGATTTATATGGACTTTATTGATGGGCTGCCAAGGACTAAAAAGGGTAATGAAAGCGTTTGGGTGATTGTCGATAGACTGACGAAATCCGCTCACTTTATTCCAGTCAAGTCCACTCGTACAGCTTCGAGTTTGGCCGAGATTTACATGAGAGAAGTTGTTATACTTCATGGTGTACCATCTAGTATCGTATGTGATCAAGATCCTATTTTCACCAGTAAATTCTGGAAAGCATTTTAGGATATTTTAGGCACCAAAATGAATCTGAGCACAGCATATCATCCCTAGACAGATGGCCAAACTGAGAGGGTGAATCAGATTTTGTAGGACCTTCTCTGGGCTTGTATTATTGACTTTGGTGGATCCTGGAAGATCATCTTCACTTAGTTGAATTCACTTATAATAATAGTTACCGGGTAAAGAAATTTAATTTCAAATTTGTATAAGTATATTTGAATTTGAATTAATTATCCTTTATAAATCAGGCAAGCATTGGTATGGCACCGTTCGAAGCCTTATATGGTCGACCGTGCGAATCGCCAGCTTATTGGATTGAGTCTGGAGACAGACTAGTGCTTGGCCCAGAAATAATTATGGAAGCTTCCGCAAAAGCCGAAGAAATCAGGAAGATGATAAAGACGGCACAGGATAGACAGAAGAGCTACGCTGACAGAAGGAGAAGAGATCTTGAATTCAATATAGGAGACAAAGTATTTCTGAAAGTGTCGCCTTTGAAGAATATTGTTTGATTTGGAAGGAACGGGAAGCTAGCTCCTAGTTTTTTTGGTCCGTTTGAGATTATGGAAAGAATTGGAACATTGGCCTATAGAGTTGCATTACCAGATAAGTTTGCCGGCGTGCACAACGTGTTCCACGTCTCACATCTCCGCAAAGTTGTACACGATCCATCTATGACCATTCCCACTGCTCAGTTAGAAGAGATAGTTATTTAGCCTGACTTGACCATTGAGCGAAAGCCACTTCGGATAGTTGATCGTGAGACAAAGCAACTTAGAGGGAAGTCGGTTAATCTCGCCAAAGTACAGTGGAGTGTCGATGAGCGAGATTGTACATGGGAGACTAAGGATAGTATTCGGGATTCAAAACCCGAATTACTAATTTTAGGTATAATTCAAATTTATTAAAATCTATCTTGACTTTTCTAATTACTTCATTCCTACTTCACTCGTCTCGTTCCTTTTCGAGGACGAAAAGTTTTGAGTGGGGGAGATTGTAACGACCCTGGATTTCCGACCCAGTTTAAATTTTAAATCCATCGTTTCAATATAAAAAAATTTAAATTTATAAACGATCTCAATTAACGGTCAAAATTTATTTATAAGATGCGTCAAGTTGGATATGAATATAGAAAAAGCTTCGTCGCAAAATATTACTGTGAATTTCATTCGCGTTTTACTGTATATCAGTTTATATAAAGCTGCGTAAAATTTATCTTTCAAATCCAAATATTTTTACACGGCTATGTTGTAAAAATTATTCTGATCAAGATGATGTAATTCGTTTCGTCAAAAATTGTCATTGCCTGTTCCATTTAAATTGTTTTGCAAATCGAACAATTTAAGCGGCGTAAATTCGAGATTTTATAAAATCATCGTATCGCAATAATCTATGTACCGTTGGAAGCGCATCATCACACTGATCAAAACAGTATATTTATTCGTGCAAATCGAAGTTCGACGGAACTCGTCGAGCTAATTTAACCGCTCCAGACGGACCGGTCAAATAATATTCAGCCCAAAATTTGTAGCCCGTATACTCTTAAAAATTTGGAAAAATAAAAAAATTAAGCCGATACATTTATGCTGGTAGTTGGGAGCTAGTGGTTGCTTGGGATTGAGTGTGACGTTTGGGAACCCAAAAAAATTTATTTACGGTACTAAGTTTGAAGTAAATAAGACTTCCATTTCCATCTCATCTATTCACGCAAATTGCAACTTTCAGGTAATCCTTTTTCCTCTTTCCTTCTTCTCATTCTTCTTTCGGCAAGACATACAAATACAAAAAAAAAGATAGAAAAATACAAATGAAAGATGTATGGCCGAAACACAGAAGAGCGCACACTCCACCCACTTCGCTCAGCACCTCTACACTTTTCTTCACCGATCCACTCCATCATGCGCGGCCTACCCACCTCCACGCACACATAACCGAGCTGCGCACTGCCACCCTCCACCAAAACATGAACAACCTCCCAATCACCCAAGCCACCACTTCACCTCTGAACCGCGCCGCCTTCGCCACCTCACATCATTTCCTTCTACCGAAACTCCACCTGAACCGCAACTCACCAGACCCGCCTCAATCTCATCTTCAGGTCGCCTTTTCCACCTTAGCCATAGCATGTCGGCCACAGCCTGAACCGCCATATTCTTTTTCCCTTTCCTTTGTTCGCCACCTCACCCGAACCGTTGCACCGCCCCAGATCTATGCGTATACATGCTGCATGTACACGAGTGTATTCATGCGATTTATTTATAAAAAATGATAGTCTTGTAATCATGCGGTTCTTGTTTTTCATGCGAGTGCACAAGAGTTACGTGTGTACATATGTCCGGTGTGTGTGCATGAGCACGTTGTGCAACATGCAGAAAGGAGAGGATGATGAAACTGTGTTGAAGGGACGAGCCATTTTAAAGTAAAGTGCAGGCTTCATAAAATAAAAAAAAATAAAAAATGGGGAGATTGTGTGCGTATGTTGGAAACGTATATGTGTCGATGATGTACATGCATAGGGATATAGTGTGCTTGCGTTAAAATTTTGGAGGTGAAGTTCTGCATTCAAGTAAAAAAAAAAAGGAGAAAGGTGCGTGTGGTATAAAGTGCTAAAGGGAGGTGTGAAGTTGATGAAGCGTACAGTGGCATTGGAAAAGAAATATTATTTGGTCTCTGAGTAGTCACGACCTATAAAAAAATGAAACTGAGATTTCCAAATAGTTTTTTTTAGATATTGCAGAAGTTAATTTACGCGAATATCTATTTTGGTTGCCAAAAATAGTAACCAACTTTTATTTGCTTGTTGCGTGCAGAAGCAACCATTTGAGCATCTTTTTGTGGCAGCATCGATCTCTCAGCTTTCTCTTTTCTCTGTTACCGGTAAGCGCATCTATAATTTATGAAGTATAAATGAATGTTCATTGAATTAATATCGTTTCATTTGTCGATATTTGCAGTGTTCGTTGTTCGTGTTGTACCGACTTCTTTCGTGCTTCTTCTTGTTTTGGCTCAATTTCTTTATCCACGGAAGGTGAAATAAATTTTCACGACTTATATTCTTATACAAGTTTGAATGATTGTTATGCGATGTTGAATTGGATGCTATTTGTTATTGTTAATTTAAATTGAATTGATATAGGATAGTTAACTGATTTATATGTTAAATTGAATTAGTTAAATATTATCTCTTTAACTGTTTAATTAATTGACACATAGAATTTGATAAATTATACTTTGAACCTTTGAACGTATATTGGATTAATTGTTGTAGTATTAAAATTTAAATTTAAATTGAACGACAAGTGAAAACCGTAATGTAATAATCTTTAATCTACATGAAATTATAGTGTAGATTCTAGGAATAATTATATTAATTTGCATAAATAACAAATGTAAATTAATACGATTATTTCGGAATTATTTGAATAATTGTTGAATGTTTATGTATAGATGCTATTCCTTGTTTATTTACTTTGACACCATCCTAGTTATCACACTGCAAGTTCCCTTTGTATGCTTTGATTTTTGAATTGAAATGGAATCGGGTTGAAATGATAAATACCCAAATAACTTTGACTTAGGATAGAAAATTAAATTAAACCCGATTGGTCAATGTTCTGATTTAAAATAAAATAAAGTTTTATTTGACTAATAACAAGGTTTTGAATAAAATTGGAATTTAAATTCGAATGAATGTAAATGTGAATATTTGAATTTGAAACAAATATTAACGTCGTAATTGACAAAAGGACAAGGTTTAAAATTTAATTATTTAATAGTTAAATTTAGAATTATTTGATGATTAATTTTGGAGTTATTAATAATTAAGTTTGAAATTAGTAATAATTAATTTGGAACTATTAATAATCAAGATTGAAATTTATTAATAATTAAGTTTGGAATTATTAATAACGAAGTTTGAAATTATTAATAATTAAGTTTTAAATTATTAATAACTAGGTTTTAAAATTTATTAATAATTAAGTTTGGAATTATTAACGAATGAGTTTGAAATGACTAATAATTAAGATTTGGAATTATTGATAATTTGATGAGATTGAATTATTTAATAATTAAATTGGATTGGATTTTTCTTATTTAGAGAATCGAATTTTTGAATAAGTGAAACTAAGTTTCTTTAATTGAGTTTTGAAATTTGTAACTAAGGAAATAAATAAATGGAATTGAATTCCTTTAATAAGAAATAAAAATGTGTTTCATCAAAATAAATAAAAGACTTGTAATTTAAAGAATTGGATTTGACAAATTTAATTTAAATTAAATTTGTATGCTTGATAATAAGTTGAACTTAAGAAGGTAATTTAATGTATTGGAAACTAAATTGAATTTTTTTTAATGATAAATTAATTTAATGAATATCGAATGAAATAAATAAATGAGTTTAAATCGATTTGAACGTTAAATTAAGTTAAATAATTATGGAATGAACTTATATACGAAATTAAATGAATATTTGAATTGTTTAAATTGAAACTTTGAAATTGAATTATAGAAATTTTGAAATGGAAATTTGGGAGTTTTGAAACGTAAAATTTTGGAAATTGTTTTAGAAAGATAAACGAAATGTTAATTTATGAATTTTAATTTAAATTGAATTTGATTTGGCTTTGAAATATTAAACGACCAATCGGTGTTAAAATTAAGAAAGTTATTAAAGAGACCGGAATCGGTTAGGGACATAATCACAGTCTAAATCGAAAACAACTTTAATAACTATACGCGGAGTGTGATCCAGAATGAAGTGGTTGGATTGACGAACGTTGATGATTGAAGAAAGTGAACGATAATGGATGGCCTTGACACTTATGTCAAATTGGAAATGACTAAAACAGTAGCCGTGCCGAGCCAAATGGGATTTGCGAGCGAACACACTTCTTCATAAATTACTCATTTACTTTGTGATTGATTGGTGCGCTCCCTTGTATTTGGAGTGTTGTTTCGCGGTGTTGCGATCATTACGGCGATGCGTTCTCACCAGTCCGGATTAGGTGAACGGTAGTTTCACTACCTTGGGTATTGCCTCATGTGCCTTGTCATACTTGTATTCGCATATACGCGACCACTACGAATTTGTTTTGTGTTATACCTATGGAGTACTCCCTGATATCCCACTAGTTTACGGTGGAGTTTACAGTGCTGTATAGTCTATAATGCTATATGAAATGTGTTAACGGGGACAATGGTAACGCCTTAACACTATTTTGATATTTTACTTTACTATTAGACATTATCTATTTATCGTACATTACTATGTATAAATAGTTTATCGGATCCTGAAAGATGTTATTCCATTCATCTTTGATTTATTGTTATTTCAAATATTGACCATAGTATCTGTATAAGAATATATGTCCTGATTCGAGTGTTGTTTTGTGCATATGCTCGGATTAGACTGAGGATTGCTGTTGCTATTCTATTTGGAGCTGAAGACCGAAGACTTTCAATATCTTATCTTATCTTATCAGGATTACTCTTTCTATTTGGACTATTTGACATCTATGTTGTTCTATTTCTTTTATTTGAGACATTGTTGTATTTATGGGTAGCTTCATGAACTACTCTTATGACTATGTTGTATTTCCGCTGTACTATTCTGTGATGTTATATCTTTGTGATTCTATGATGATTCTCATATATATATATATATATATATATATACACACACACACACATACACACACACACACTCCATTGTTGATTCGTGTGTTGTATTATTTAAGTTGACATGTATGGAATATCGTCAGTTTAAATGGTACAAATATACGGGTTGTTACAAAAATAGCCATTTTGGCCACTGATTCGGATTTGGACGAAACCAGTTTCATCGGATCCGTAATGGTGAATTATTATAGGATTTCAAGTTTCGTATCGATCGGACTTGTCGTTTGATCATATGGGCTTGAAGCGCCTTGAAAATCAATTTAATTGAAATCAATTGAAATCAAATTGAAAATATTAATTTTAGCATAACTTCTTCATACGATAGAATTTGGACGTGGAACTTTTTCCATCGCGTTCAGAATATTTTAAAACATCTATTTTGATATATGGATTGACCCAATTTCGTTCCGGAGTTGAAACGGGCTTTCGGGCCATATATCGTTTAGCGCGTATATCTAATAGATCCGATCCATTCTTTTTTCAACTTTCTCTATAAATATCCTGATATAAACCTAACCTATGTCTACTCTCAATTGTCTGTGCGTAAAATTCCATCAGCTTCTCCTCTTTCAATGGCTGAAAACCCTAGATCCAATTTCGAATTCAAAAATCAAACCCAAAGCCTAAAATTCGAAGTCCTTAGAAAAATCTGAAAAAAATTTATGTTGAAGTTCTCGACTAGCGTAATTCATTGGTGGTGTTCATTTTTCATTTTGGTTCATCATCTGATTAGTATAAATCGAGGAATTTTCGGCCATTCATCGCTCGACGACGAACTTCATCGGATCGAAAATTCCCTTCTGGGTTTTATAGAAATTCTCGAGCGGAGCTCATCCATGCAAGTTAATTTGAGATTCGATGGCTGGATCGTGCACAAAATTCGATTAGGATTTATAATATATGGCGACGGTGGCGGCGTACTTGGGGGATCGCGACGTGGGTGGTGGAGCGGCCGGTCGTGGCGAGTGTGGGGGAGAAGTCGGCGGCCTCCTGGTGGCCACTGGCAGCATTGGTCGATCGGTCAAAGGTGGTTGACCTACGGTAGTCGAGCGTGTTTTTTTTGGTTGCTGAGAAAACTCACGAGAAGGAAGGCGTGCATCATGTGCTGACATGGCAACATGGGGGTGGGTTTATTTTGTTTTTTGTTTTAATTTTTATTTTTGATTTCAATCGTTCTGAATCGTATATCTTTCACAAACGAGCTCTGTTTCATGCGCAATTTTTTTGTTAGGACCATAATAAAATTCCGGACATTTTGGCGCTGGTTTGGATGGATTTGGAGACTATCAAATTTTTCGGTTTAAATTGGATTTGAATCCAATTTAAATTCAAAAGGTGAGTGTTTTAACATACTCACAACTTCTAAGATTTCTTATGTTTGTTAAATTTATTTATGATGTGATTTGAAATTTTTTTTATAGCTGTTTGGCATATATTTCATCATTATCTCAGCTAATTTGCATTTATTAAATTAACTTGTTATTTAATCCATTATTGCGTATAAACTGCCAGTTAAATTTTTTAGTTAAATTTATTTTTGCGTATAAACTGATAGTTAAATTACTAGTTAATTTATTTTGCAAAATAAACTGCCAGTAAATGCTTGTTATTTATTACCTGTATATTTTGATGTATTGTTTGAATTGGATGATAATTGTGATAAATGGATGTATGATTTTATGATGGATGAATGGATGTTTATTTATATCATCATAAATTGCAAGTGTTATGCATTCTTCTGCATTCGGGACTGTGGTTTGAAATGATATAAAACCGTAAATTTTATTTTAAATTACGGATTTAAATGATAAACATCCGTATCACTTAACCATAGGATAGAAAATTTTATACAGACAACGCGATATATATATAAAATATTTTGAAATGATTTTTCTATGGTTTTGTAATGAAATATATGGTTTTATGAGATATTGATTTGGATATTTATAAATATCTTCTATATATAATTTATTTCTTGGGTTAAGCTATGTATAAAAATTGGGTTAAAGTATAAAGAAGTAAAATAATAAATGTTGATTTATTTAAGGGATAATAAGGTTATGTATTTATTTAAATTTTATTTATAGAGTTTATAATGTCTTAAATTAAATTAATGTTGGAAGATAAATATGCATGTGAATTGAATTTAAGTATTTAAGAATTATCCTTGAATAAAAATTATGTGAAATTTACGAAAAATTGAGGTTTTAAAGGTATGATTTTCATAACTTGATTTTGGTTTAGAGGACTAAATTGAATATTATGTCGATTTGAATGAGTATTATCAAGTTAATTAAATTGGAAGAATATACTGTTATTTGAAATTTAAAGGCATTACTAAAATGATATTTGATTTATTTTGTAAACATTTCAAATCTAAATAATAGTAGTTGAAATTGATATATATGAAATTATCAAAGATTTAGTTTTGAAATGGTGGAGTATTTAAGCTTTGAAATTTAAGTAAAATTTATTTGTTTATTTTGGAATTTAAACCTATATTTGGAATTTATTTGGGAAATTTAAAAAGCTATTTTGTTATGTAAAGCGGTTTAATACTTAACCCATTTAAGTATTAGAAATTTTGTTTCAAAACTATGGGGTTTAAGATATATATATTTGAAAATATTATGATTTTAGGAAAAAAGATACTTATAAAATAAAAATGATATCACATTGATTTGGGGTTTTAAAAATATAAATGATACCGTATTTATATCGTTTAGAAATGGATATTATATTTTGGTTTTAAAGTATAATTATTTTAAAATGACCACGGTGTTATAATAACGATTGGTTGTTGATGAGACTGCGATCGGAAGTTGTCATACTCTCTGCCAACTCCAAAAACCTCTTTAACAACCGTGTACGCGGTGGAGATTCCAGAATGAAGTAGGATGGCGGCGGTGTTTCCTTTAAGGTAAATACGTGGACCCAACACCCGTGAGTTGGCATAAGGTGGCTAAAACAGGAGCGATCGACGGGTTAATGAGGTAGCACCTTTGATCGGACACATCCCTTCGATATTCTACTCTGACTTTGGTTTTATTCGGTGGCCACTTTTGATTTCTTTGATTTGGGGGTGTTGCTCGAGGTGGGCGGTAGCTACGGCTACGAATTACCACCGAACCGGGAGCGTAATTGGTATACCTACCCTGACATTCCTAGTTGTGCCGTGTCACCTACCCTATCGCGCCTTGTACGAGTTTGGTTTTCTCCCGTTGCCCGTGGAGTATTTAGGGTAGTCTCCTGATCTGGAGATGCGCTGATACTGGATGGACTACTGGGACTATTACGTGTTAAGGGCTATATGGGTAACCCCTTAATGCTATGAAAAAGTAAGTTTATTTTACTATTTAGACACTATTATAATAGCGAAATATTACTACACACTAAATAGTGTTACGGATCCTTAGGAGATGTGAATCCCGAGCATCTCTTAAGTTACTGCACTCACGTTAGACACTGGATAGGAGATGTCAAACCCCATAAACATCTTCGATGTCGTTACACTCATATTTATTTCAGTTAATTTAACTTACATAAGATCTTTTAGTTCTAACTCGAGTGTTTTGTCTTTTCAATTCGCTCGGGTCATCCTGAGCATTTCAGGATTTGAAGACGTTACTTCTGGAGGACGAAGGCGAAGATTTTATTGCTATTATATATATTATATATTAGTCCACTTCACACTGTATTCCACTGCGTCGATTTTGATTCATTGGTATGTGTACTCTGACATGTATTATATAAAAATAATCAAATGTTTTGTAAAACAGCTTCATGAACTGTTATTTGATTATTATATTTTATCGTTCAGCTGCAAGATTCTATTTTGTTTTATTTCTTCCTGCTTTTTCTTATTTATCCCATAATAATCCGCTCTTCTGTATGTTTTAAGTATGACGTGTGTGGTTTATCGTCAATTTAAAGCGTGCAAAAAGGCGGAATGTTACAGGCATTTATGCTAACTTGAATACATGGAAACTGAACTTGTATTAATCCATACGCAGCGTATACTACATAATACAAGTGAAACGTCTCGCCATCCAGCTTGCCTCCTGATCTCCACAGCATTCTTTTTTGACATCGCTCCAGAACAACTGATAACCTGACTCTAGGCTGCCCGTGTGGAAAATTATGGGCACCCAGAGTTTAGAAAGGGAACAATAAACTCCAGGTTAGTCATGGGACTGGTGTGAGATCTTAAAAACAGTTATTTTCACAATGACAGGAAAAGAAATCTGCTATGCTTTTGGAAAATGAAACTACTATAAGGCCTCCCGCCACACATACAATGCAAACGCATAATTGGAGAAGATTTCTCCTTATGATAGTCAAACATGCTTGATAAACAAAATCTTTTTAATATTATCATTAGTGCATAGTATGGAAAACATTTCGAAAGTATAATATTAATCTTATCCAGCATACCACATTTCGTCGTATGCCTACTATAACTACTATGTTCAATAGCAGGTTACCGCCACATTCCATGGCAGGTTATACAACTAAAACCGTACAGGGCGTCTATTGTTTCTTTGGATTTCTAACAAATGGTCAGGATAAGATACTTCCTATGCCACATGTGTACGCCTCTGGAGGGACGCCCTGAGAATCTAACCGGATCTCTGCCAACACAAGGCCGAGTTACCTCACGCTTTAAATAAAGCTGTAACTAGATAACCCTACGAGTATGCCATCCTCGGTCGTTATCGACCTTTATCCGAGGATCCTCAACCACAAAGCAATAAATTTGAAGCAACCACATAAGTTAAGTATCTGGGCTTCATACTGTGATACCACCTTTTTTTAGAAGGAAATGGACATACCTTGAGGGCGCTACCCCCAAATAACCTTGCCGCATCCTTCCTGTTTCGACCATTTCCGGGGTGTGAGGTCCGACGAAGTCTTGTCCACAAAGCTACACTTTTCACAAAAGCCATGCTTCGATCAAAAAATGATCAGCAGCACTTAACATGCCATATTACCAAATTGGGAATGTATCACTAGTAACCATCAACTACATAACCTTTGAGCTCGTACGTCTTCGAGAAGAGTGTTAAGCTAAGAGAATAAATTCTCCACCACCAATAGAAATGTATTTGATAGAAACCAGGTTTACATCTCAAAGTGTAACGTCAGACACACATCCATACAAGTCTGTTTTGGGATTAAACGGAGCCGAAGGCACTTCAAAGAAGCCCTTGAAAATACGAAAATTCACAAATCACGTCCGGGATCCCCATCACAAAGGGTGATAAAATCTCTATACCAAAGCAACTCAGTGTAGAGACATTCGACAGGTAATCCTTCCGCTTTTGAAAATACCCAGTCTTCAACACCATCTTCAAATGCAATCCCATTTTGTCGTATCATTATTCGTAATGGGTTTTATGACACAAAGTCCTCTCCCAGCTAATCCGAATAATGAGCATTTATTTTAAAAATAATTGTTACATTCTGATTTTAAGTAAATCACAACAAATTTCCACTTTGATCTTTTAAACAAGAGATCCATCACAAAGATTCGATGTGGTTTTCGAATATCCATTTGGAATCTGATCCTCGGTCGCATCGAAAATCAAATGCCATTTAAAGGCCAATATTGATAGTTGGTTATTTAACTATCAAACAATATTCACAACAATCACCAGATTTTAAATAATTTTCCCCCAATTATTTATTTTCAAAATATCTTCACAAGATACATTTTAACATTTCAACACTTTGATAACAAATTTCAAATCATTTTCCTCACATGGGATAAATTTCCAAATATTTATTTATTTCCACTCAAAATTTGCCGAGTTCGAATAAGTTAAATCACTTATCCAAATATATATATACTTGGAAACATTTAGAATAAAACTATTTCTAAACACTTATTTAAATATTAGTTATAAAAATATTATACCAATATCTCATATAAAACTTCAAGTCCAACTGATTTTTAAAACAAATTTTTTAGACAGGGTATAACTATTTAAATAACCATTTTTAAAAACAAAGATCAATTAAATCTTTAAAATAATTACATCTAAAATTAACTAATAAACCTTTACTTTTAAGATTTAAAAACAACTTAAGAAAATAATTTCTCCAAAGTATCCTTTTTAAAACCATCCTTAAAACTTTCAATTTATATTTATAAGCTACTTTGAAAGCATACTCGGCTTTCCAGGGAAAATACACCTTCCATTTCAAAATGGTCATTTTAAATCAATTAATAAATCCTTTTCGATTTATTTTAAATTTACATTCCAAATCTGTAAATTTCTTTCCATACTTAAAAATAAACAATATTTATTTTTAAAACGAATTTCTCTTTCCTTTATAAATTCCCATTGTGAATTTAAATTTCCAAATATCCATTGATATACAATTTTCAAATCGATTCCCAAATATTCACTTCCAACACCAAATCAAATTCCAAATTGATTTCCAAATTGATTTCAAACACCAAATCAAATTCCAAATTGATTTTCAAATTTATTTCAAACACCAAATCAAATTCCAAATTGATTTCCAAATTTATTTTCAAACACCGAATCAATTTTCATATCGATTTCCAAAGATTTATTTTCAAATACCAAATAAATTTTCAAATTGATTCCCAAATTTACTATCTTTTAAAACAAATTCCTTTATTTCTTCCAAACCATTTAAAATTGGAATTTTAAATAAATTCTTCAACTTTTGAATAATATTACTCAAATCCATTTATTAAAATCTTCCTCATATTTTGGAATTTATTCGATAAGATTTCAAAAATCAACTTTTATATTTTTAAATTTCTCCTTTTAAATTCATCCAATTCTCTACAACGGATTTACATAAAATTTTCTACTTTAATTTTAAAAAATCCAATTCCTAATTTCTGGTATCCTACGATACCAAAAATATATTCGTCTAAACTATAGCCTTCAATTATATCAATCACAAATATAATTATTCACAGATTATTAATAAATCAACACACAACATATGAAACAAATTCAAATATTTAAGAATCCGTTTGGATCCCTCCAACCTGTTTCCCTGCATCCATAGATGTTAGCACAACAATTAAATATCAATTCCACTTCGAGGTGGGATATAACGGTATATGGGATTATATAATATCATCCGCTATATAATGCGGGAAATCAATCACTCCAATATATATATATATATATATATGTATGTACGTATGTATGTATGTATGTATACACACAATACTACTACTATATATACTATCACAATCAAACAATCAATCAATAACTGAAATTCTAATTTTTCAATTGAGTGAGAAGATCTCAACTTTGCCTTTATATTTTGCAATCTAATCCAATCCAGACTTGTTTTCTTCCCTATACTAAACCTTTTATAAACATTTATACAATTCATTAATATTCAAAATAATCGAATAATCAATTTTCGTTTGATAATTTTAATTATCCAATGATTTTATTTTAAATCAATTTTCCAATAATAAATAATACTTTTTATACTTGTATTCTATTTTTTTCTTTAACTGTATATATATATTTATATATAACAAATTATCCTATAAAACTTACTCTACAATATTGATTTTGTTTCCTTCTATTTTTCAGTAACATATTCCTATATACGTTTATACATACATACATACATATATATATATATATATATATATATATTCATAAAATTAAAATTAAAATTGGGTTTATACCTTACTGTCATCATCAACGAATGCCGACCCTAATTCGCATGCGCCTCGCACCACGCTCTCGAACGTGCGCTAATCTTCTTCCTTTGTCGCACTGTGGCTATGAATCGCCACAGCTCCACCTCGCCGCCTCGAGCGCACACCTGGTTCCAGCCATCACGACCGAAATCCCTCTAAAAAATCGACATTGCCGATCATTGAATCCCTCTACGCGACCTTCCACCGTGCTCGCGAGCCAAAACCTATACGCGGCAAGGCCACCACTTGAATACCATCGCGTCTCCCCCACTCGACCTTGTCGCCTTCAACTGGCGACTTGCGATTTTTGTTTGAAATGAAAATCGATTCCTTTTTTTAATTAGCTAAGCTATTTAATTGGCTTCTTGAAATTGTGTGCTGAACAAGACTCTTTATTTTTATCGAGTGGACTTGATTTATGAAGAAGAAGGATGAAGAGAACATGCAGGCGGCCATTTTTTTTTCTTTTGAAATTTTTTTCCAGTATAGAAAGAGGGAAGAAACAATTTTATTCCTTTTATATTTTAAAGCAATGCGTTCCAAAAACAATCACCAGGTGTTGAAGAAAGAAGCAACTTGTTCGTTGCAACAGTAATGGGATTATACTATTTTATTTTAAATACAAATTCAAATTTTAAATCGTATTAATTTTGCAACTCACAATCTCGATCTCCTATAGAGATGTGCCGCCAGGTGTTTATAATGTTATACGCCTATTCCAAATGCAATGGAAAATGTTTTGAGTCCAAATTCGATCGTATGGAGAAGGTAGCTTTTTAGACCCAGCTATTTAATTAATTTCGACAAAATTTTCAGCGCGTTTGCTTATCGTACGGCCAAACGATCAATCCAAACACTACGTAAATTGAAATCTGAAAATAAAACAATATTATAGATCTGATGGAACTGGTTTCGTTGAATTTCAAGACCGTGCCTCGGAAGGCAATTTTTAAATATCGATTTGAACGATAAATTTTCAAAACTGGACAAAACATTTCCAAATTCAATTCTAAAGCTTCCGTTATCTTCAGTATGATCAATATAGATTTTCCAAGCCTCAAAATTATTTTTTAATGGGTTCAAAATTTCAGATTCTACAATCTACCCAACTTCCAATATTTAAAATCGATTAAATATTTGCCAAACAAACAGAGATATATGAAATTCCAGGTAAACTAACATTCAAATATTTTAAATTCAATCAAATATTCTAATTTCAAATGTCAAAAATTCTGGGTCCTCACATCCTTACTTTATGTCTTTGTCACTTAAAGATTTAGTAAAGAAAAGTAATTATTTTATTGGATTTTGATGTGATTTGGATTTGATATTTACTTTTGACTTTTCTTAAACTTGCTTACTTTTCTTAATGATGTTCAAGAAGTTTTCTAATTATGTTTGGTAAAAGTAAACATATTTTGTTATTAGAATATGTAATATATATATATATATACTAAAACATATTAACAAAGGTGTGATAACGTTGCGACAACTTATTTTAAATAAAACGTTGATTTTCGAAAAAACGTTTTCCGGTCACATTTTAACGTTTTTGTCGAACTATTTATTCATGTAAACAAAACTTCAAAATAAATTTATTATTATCTTCTAATAATTAAAACAAGCATATTTGACTTATGAAATAATATAAAACAATATCCAAATCTTCTTATGAAAATACAACATCGATTTGTTGATATGCGACAAAATTTGTCAATTTTATAAAACAAGTCTTATATATTTATCGAATCATTATAAATTAAATTACTATTATTATCAAATGAGTTTGATTTTGATTGTATATATATTTAAAAGGAATTGTTAATCCTTTAAACAAATTTCTTGAATATTTATCCTACTTTATCGGAATCTGACTTTTGTCAATTTTACAATGGGAAACCAAAATCTTTATTCAGTATCAAAAATAAGTTTACCATTCTTATTTACCATATAAAACATGATTGTTTAAGTTTGAAAATTCTATATTTGATTATTTAAAATAATTAAATATCTCATTTTCAAGATGCTAAAATTACGGGTCGTTACATTCTTCCCTACTTAAAAGAATTTCATCCTCAAAATTTCCAAGTAAGAAAAAGTCATAGAATCCATTAACTTTTCAAAACAACTCATTCAGACTAGATTACCAAAATCACTTAAATGTTTAACTTTCCTAAATCATTTAGTTAAACTTCTTATAGCAACTTCTCTAAGTTTTCAAATCCATTCGTTAATCCGATTGCTAATTCGTTTTACAACTAAAGTTGAATTTCATTATATAACTTTCATATTCATCACTTCACTTTATTAACTTCTTATTATTCAACTCTACTTTGCATATTCATTTTATTTATCAAAATCAACTTGATTCATTATTACTTAAGTTAAATTTCATTTCACTCTCACCTGCATTTACTTCCACTATACAACTTAATTTCGCTACTAATTTAATTCAAATTCTATTTTATTTAACTTTACTTAAGTCAAATTTCATATCACTTATTCAAATTCAGATTTTTTTGCTTAACAAAATTGTTTAACCATTTGAACAATTGGTTTTACTTACATTTTTTCATTTTCTATGTTATACGACTTAATTATCTAAACTTCCAAATTCATATTATATAATCACTTACCCCTTACGTTTAATTTTCATTCCAATAACTTATCAAATATAGTTCAAATCCAATTCAATTTATTTAACTTTCCTTTAGTTAAATTTCAAAATATTATATTTTATTATACTAACTCAAATTTATTTCAACTTTACCAAAGTTAAACTTTTTTTTTCATATTATAAGTCCAAATTCATTTTACTTATATTTATCAATTACAACTTGAAATTTAAATCAAATTTGTTTATCAAAAAAAACTTCAATTTTCAATTTACTGTTGGTAGTAAATCCATCACACAGAAACTCAAAAATGATACTGATGATGCTGCAGTCATCACCCTTATTATTTCCCAACAACAGTAGTGAATTCAGTTCTTTATATTCAAATAAATCTACTCTTGTGTATATTCTGATGAAGATTACTACATCTACTAATCATTATACCGGATATACCCCAAATAGGAAATGAGTTAAGAAAAATTTAAACTTTATTTCACGTTCTACCAAGTTGAAAATTGATGATATTCATCACTATCAACGTGAAACTTTAAGTTTACAACGTGAGATGTATTATGAGCAAAAACACCACGGTAGATGTTTAAATTTCCTTGAACAATTCGCTCTCAGATTCTGTGGAACGACAAGTAAGGTGTGGACAATCCATCTCCTCAACGACCTCACGTATCTCCAAATTCTTAGGAACAAGGTGCTCGACGTAATGTTTGGTCCCCTATTAATACATTATGTGATATCACCAAATTTGAACCAAGCTCAGACAAATCCAAGATTTCGAAACAATAAAATCTATATTTTTTTTATATATAAATTTACGTTCGTCGAAATTGATACTGTAATTTGGATATATGGCACGTTTATTGAAATAAAAATCATATTTATTTGAACATAAGAATAAAGCTCGAAAAACAAATATATATACATATAGCATGTTTGTTAACCAAATTTGACTGAACTGAAAATAAGCTTCACCTCTAAAAATCAACAGATTCAGCCGATTAAGCATAGGGGTTCAGCCAATTGAATTGTCATATATATTTAATTTTTTTTTCAGAATTCAGTCGACTGAAGTCCCCCATCCAGCCGACTGAATTATACCTATTTTGAACTATATAATTACGGGCTGTAATTTTCCCCACTTCAACCGGCTGCCTTCGACATTTCAATCTGGCTGATCCATTTGATTTCTATTTTTTAAAATAGCCTTGCATGAATTTCAATGCAAGTACCCAATCAAACCTACTTCATATTCACATCTATCCATTCCTTTTTAACCTACCTAAACATTCACTTTTTAGAAAAACCTAACAACAAACCCTAACTTCTTCAAAAGTTTAAATTTTTTCCGACTTCATAAAGCAAAATGTCTCCAAGATCAAAGAGAGTAAGAGAATCAACAACCTGGCTTTTCAAAAGTCAAATTCGAGCATGGTTATATAATGAAACAATAGTTCATAGATTCAATAGCATGAGAAATTCGATGCTTTCCGACGTAGACTTCAAGAAATTTTCAGATTTCTATGGATACGCGATTAGAGGAATAGCCAAAGCTCATGGTTTCGATTCTTTTGATTAAGCTTTTCTATTCCAATATGAATCTCAATCATCAAAATCCCTAAAACAAAGATGATTGTATATGGACATTGGTTGGTGGAGTCAAAATTTATTTACCCTTCAAAGATTAGGCCATATTCTAATATGTCCATCCGAGGGGTTGGATATTGACGATGTTGATGTTAATATGTACAATCAAGACGAAGTATCCCATCTTTTCTTTCCAGACAATTTAACCATTATAAAATCTAGCACCTTACGTCCGAAAGCTAGAATCATCCATCGTTCAATTATTAGACCTCTACAACCCCGGACAAGAAGTTATGAAAAAGTATAACAAATGGATTTTCAACCATTATATGCTATTTACTCTTCTTAGTGAGTAAATTAGGGTAAAATAATATTGGATGAATTTCTTACCGTCAACCATAAAAGAAACTACAAAACGATTCACTATGGAGCTTATATAATGTGGATTCTACAAAATTTTGGAGTTCCATTGCCTGATTCTAATTTCATGACTATAGGTGAGCTTAACTACAAGAACTTTGTCTAATGTGTCTTCCAAAGCATCCCAAAGACCAACAAATCATTAGCTTTTAAGAATGGGTTTAAAAGTGTACTCGAGGAATTCCACGACCTAGAGGCATGAATAATGCTTCCTCCTCCTCTTAAGTTCCTCAACAAGAAGAAGAGGATGATGTGATTCATGAACTTCATATTAACGTGCATCCAGGGCGAGCTTTGTTAACGTAATCGTGGAACCAAAGAAAACTTAGTCGACGTTTAGCTAATGTTTAAAAGAATGTTTCTAAAAAAACAAAAAGCAAAACTTGATAATAGGTTTTCTAAATAAAATTTTGGAAAAGGTTTCTTGTTCCGTATCCACTTCGACCAATGTTCTTGAAAATCCAGCACCATTCTCTTTAACGACCTCAGAAGAAGAAGGAGATGAAGAAGAAGGTGTTGAAGGATTCTAAACTCTTTTTATTGTGTTGCTATGTTATTTAATTCATGAAAATTCGTAGTACTATTATTTCGTTTAAGATATATTTTTATGTGTTTGTTGTACTTTCATCAATAAAAAATGTTCTATGTGATGTTCTTATGTAAGATGGTTATTTATTTTTCATGTCATATACTTATATGTCTACATGAAATATTCTATTCTCGTATCTTATTTTTCCTTTTTGTCAATGACATATGGGGAGAATACAATTGATAAGGGGAATTCAGTCAAGGGGAGAAAATTAGTTAATATATTTAAGAACTTTTATAGTTATCATCATCAAAATGGGGGAGAATGTTAGAACATAGAATTTTGATACTTTGATTCTGACAAATATATAAGTAAATATTTTATAAACTAACCATACTAGCAGGAGAAGATTTTGTTTTTATCGAGAAATAATCTAACAACTTATTAACTTGATTTCAGATTGAAGTTTCAGCAAAATATTTAGTCTAAAGTTTGAGTTTAGTAGTAAATTCATATTAAAATCTCTCAGAAGTGGTATATGCATGTATACACAAATTTTTTTTCAAAAATTTGTCCATATGTCAGAAAACATAAAATTTAGCCGACTGAACAATACGATTCAGTCGACCGGATTCTGTGCATATGCCAGTTTATACTGAATATTCAAACGGTTGAAGTAGTTATTTCAACCGACTAAATTGGGTTGTTTTTGAACAATTTTTTACTAGACCAATTTAAAATCCATTCAGCTGGCTGAATTGCTCCATTTAGATGGATGAATTATTTTTTTGAACTGTTACTTTATATACAACATATCACTAGGACAATCAATAAAAGTTCGAATGTAAGTTTCAAACTTGTGACTCTTGCATGAAAGCCGAATCACTTAACCACTTGGACAATGGCAGTTGTTGGCCGAATTCTTCATAACGGCCACATTTTGAAAAGACACTTTAATTCAATGAATAGAAACAACTTTTGTTTCAAGAGTTACTTCCATATCCTTTCATGGCTATCTTTCAAGAATGAATACAACTATTCAGTCTCTATAAATAGTCATGAATTCCATTGTTTCGATCACTAATATTTGTTCTAATTTCCATTCTTAGATTCTAAAATATCTTGCTCTAAACATTCAATACTTGGTTCTAATCACTTGTACATTTAAGCAAACTTCATTACTTATTTAATAAACTTCCCATCTTCACAAATTACACGATATACCACAAAGGAGAAGATTATAGGAAGGGTGTACCTTATTGACTTATTAGTGCTATTCAAGAGCATATTTAGTCAGAAACATTTCTACTGTTTGTACTGAAAGTCTAGTTCGGTTACTCAGGCGGTTGAAGTTCTATTCTGTTACTTAGGCGGTAGAGTCTTATTCGGCCGCTCAGGCAGTGTAATACCTGTTCCTCCAATTTAAGTGAGGGTTGATAGCTAAATTCCAGAAGGAGTCTATGATTGGACGTAGAATGGAAAGTTTGAACCAGTATAAAAACTCTAGTTTCATTTACTTTATTATATTACCTTTATATTTATATTCCGCACAAGTGAATAGTTTAGTTTATATTCCATATTGCACTATCTATAGTCACTTCCAAATAATGATAGTACAAGTTTTATTGAAGGTCAATCCACTACACAACCACCACTATTTAATGGATTAAACTATAGTTATTGGTCAATTAGAATGAGAATTTATATGCAAGCAAATGGATATGATACTTGGAATATCACTTGTAATGAACACACTATGCCTACTACACCATATGTACAATGGTCTAACACATAAAAGTCAGATGTTACTGCGGATTGCTAAAGCCACAAATATGTTGTTTTGTTCATTAAACAAAAATGAGTTTAATAGAGTTAGTATGTGTAATTTGGCATAAGAAATTTGGCGTACACTTAAAGTTATACATGAAGACACCAACAAAGTTAAACAAAGCAAGATTTATATGCTTAAGAACCAGTTCCAAAACTTTAGAATGAAGCGAGATGAAACTATAAATGAAATGTATTCTAGGCTTCAAGATATATATCAATCACATTTGGCATTAGGAAAAAATACACAGATTTTGATATCGTTTTGTACTCAACTCTTTAACGGATGAATGAGAATATAAAGTCTTAGAAATGGAAGAAGCTAATGACATTTCAACCATAGAACCAGAAGACTTGATAGGAAATCTAATGTCGTATGAAGTAAATTTACAGGCAAAAAGTACTAAGGCATAAGACAAAAAGACAATAGCATTCCAGACCGAAAACAAAGAATTAGATTCTGATTATATATTGTTTATAGCTAACAATTTCAAGAATTTTCTGAAATTTAGAAAGAGTAATAAATTTGGAAATAACAAGATCACTAACAAAACATCAGCTTCAAATCTCGAATATTGTGAATGTCACAAAAAGGTTTACATAAAGAAGGACTGTCCTAATCACTAGAAAGACAGGTACAAGAATAAAAGAGACAAATATAATAAGAATAAAGCATTTTCTGTTACATCGAATGATTCAGAATTGTCTTCCACATCAAACAGTTATAGTGATAATGTACGCTTTATGGCTACAAATGACGATGTAAGTGATCTTTCTTTTGATGACCTAGTAGATATTAACTCAGAACTACTAGATCACTAAGGAATGACAAAAGAAAATATAAAGATACAGTTGGAAAGTTAAATAGAACTGAAATGAAGTAGATATGTTAAAAGATGAGAAGAAAATTTTAGGAGAAGAAATTGTAATCACCCCACGAATCTTGTTTTAATACAACCTCTTAGTTTATGATGCTAAGTAGGGAAATATAAACTTAAAAAGAAAAGAATGATATCTTTTATCTCAGAATCACGAATTAAATTCTACTGTAAAAATATTAGAATTAGATATCTCTGGTCTTAAAACAAAATTAGAGAATATTACTAACAATGTTTCTAATTTTGATTAAGGAAGAGAAAATCTTTCTAGAATTATAGAAAATTCATATGCTACTTCAAATAAAAAGTGAGTAAGATATAACAAAATGACAAAAACTATTCTAAAAATAATAGTTCTTTATATACAAACTTTAAAAAAAAGGATAAAACTTTTGTAAAACAAGTTTTAAAAGGATTTAATCATCCAAAATCTATTAAGATTTGGATTCCAAAGACAAACAACTATTTGATTATAAATAAGCATATAAAGAATTTTATAGATACATTTCATAAAAATGAAAATTTTACTTATAAAGAGAATTCTAAACCCACATGGGTTTGGCTTCTTAAGAACTAACTCTTAGGACCCTAACAAAAGGTGGATACCAACATCGTTTCTATATTTTTTATAGGTACCAATTAAGAAATGAGGAAAGTGGATACTTGGTAGAGGTTGCTCAAAATACATAACATGAAACAAAGACGTGTTTACTTGCATTATCTACGCAGTCTGCCATGTTTGGATATAATTACGAAGAATATATCATCGGCAAACGCAATGTGAGCAATGACGGTACATCTAACTTACCTCTTATTACAAATGTTTTACTAATTAAAAATTTAAAACATAATTTGCTTAGTATAAGCCAACTACTCGATAAAGGTTTTAATATATCTTTTTCAAAAAATAAATGTAATATATTTAATCAAAATAACAATCTTATCTTTGAAGGAACTAGAGAATGTAATATATACCTCTTAAATATGAAAGTCAATCATAACACAAGTATATGTCTGATAGCCAAAGAAAATGATCTTTGTTTATGACAAAACAGATCTTGTCATATAAACTTCAAAGCAATAAGCATATTATCTAAAAATAATTTAGTAAAAGGTTTACCAAAGTTGAATTTTAATGTAAACATCATTTGTGATGCTTGTCTTTAGTAAAATTAACCAAATCATCTTTTAAATCAAAGAAATTTATTTCTACATTACAACCACTTGAGTTATTACATTTAGATCTTTTTTGACCAACTAAAGTTCAATCTATTAATCATAATATATATGTTTTTGTAATTGTAGATGATTTTTTAAGAATTACTTGAATAAGATTTCTAAAAAGTAAAAGTGATACTTTTGAAAATTTTGAAAGCTTTTGTAAGAGAATTCAAAAAATTAAAAATGTAAAAATAAAAAACAATAGAAGCGATCATGGAGGTGAATTCGATAATGATAGTTTTGGAAAATATTGTAATAAGAAAGGAAATTTTCACAAATTTTCATTTCGTAGAACTCCACAAAAAAACGGAGTCATAGAGAGGAAAAATAGAACACTTCAAGAATGAGCCAAAACCTTACTAAATGTAAGCACTTTATCTAAACATTTTTGGGCAAAAACCGTAGCAACTGCTTGTTATATTTTAAATCGAGTCTTTATTATACAATTAATGAAACATACTCCATTTGAACTTTTTAATAGAAGAACTATTAATATGTCATATTTTAAAAATTTCGATTCAATTTTTTTTCTATTAAATAGAAAAGATCAACTTCGTAAATTCGGTCCAAAATCCAATAAAGGAATATTCATTGGATACTCAGAATGAAGCAAGGCATATAGATTTTATAATAAAAGAACTAAAATAATCGAAGAAACACTTCATATGTCATTCGATGAAATTTTGAACTCAATAATAAAAACGAAGGTGAAGGTATAATTTAAAAATCAAATATCAAAGAAGGTGATAACATTGAAATAATACTGAAATTGAAAATAACTTACGTAATGAAAATGAGATTCGATCTCCACTAAGATTACTAAAAAATTACCCAATTGAGAATATCATTGGAGAAATAAATTTTAACGTAAGAGCAAGAAATCAATTAAATCAAATAGGTCGTGTAGCTTTCCTATCAAACATTGAACCTAAAAAGGTTAAAGAAGCCTTAACTGATGATTACTGGAATATAGCTATGCAAGAAGAATTAAATCAATTTGCATGAAATAATGTTTGAGACTTAATTCCTAGACCTAATAATCCAACTATCCTCGGTACTAAGTGGGTTTACAAAAATAAGCCCAATGAGTAAGGGAATATTATTCAAAACAAAGCTAGATTAGTTGCTCAAGGGTACAATCTAGAAGAAGGAATAGACTACCAAGAAACGTTTACTCCTGTAGCCTGACTAGAAGCAATACGTATTTTATTAGCTTTTGCATGTTTTCATAACTTCAAATTATATCAAATAGATGTAAAAGGGGCCTTTTTAAACGGATTTATTGGAGTAAATGTGTATGTATAACAACTGCCTCTATTTGCACATGATAAATTTCCAAACATGTCTATAAATTAAGAAAGCCTTGTACGGTTTAAAACAAGCACCTCATGCTTTGTATGACCATCCTAAAAGCTATCTTATAAATTCTAGTTTTAAAATTCGAAAGCTATGTCACTCTTTTTTTAAAACAAGATAAAAAGGATATTTTAATAATATAAGTTTATGTAGACGCCATCATTTTTTGTTCCACGAACGAAAAATTATGTCTAGAATTTTCGAATATTATGATAAGAGAATTTGAAATGTCTCATGTGGGAGAAATTTCATTTTTTCTTGGATTACAAATCAAACAATTAAACAACGTAATTTCTAATAATCAAGAAAAATACTATAATAATCTAATAAATTGTTTTGATATGGAAAATACTTCTGCTAAACCAACACATATAAGTACTATGATATATCCCGTTCAAGATGAAAAAGACAAAAGTATTGACCAAAACCTATATCAAAGTATGATTGGATCATTACTTTACTTAATTGCTAGCCGACCTGATATAATGATAAGTGTATGCTTATGTGCATGATTTCAAGCAAATCCCAAAGAATCACATTTGCGAGTAGTGAAACGAATTTTGTGCTACTTAAGCAAAACTAAAGACTATGGCCTCTTTTACCCAAAAGAATGTCCTTTTGAGTTAGTATCATATAGTGATGCTGATTTTGGAGGATGTCAAACTGATCGAAAGAGTATAAGCGGTACTTGTCACTTCTTTGGACAATCTTTAGTATCATGGTTTAGTTAGAAACAAAATTGTATTTCACTTTCGACATGTGAAGCAGAACACATTTTTGCTGCCTTGGCATATGCTCAAGTGATATATATGAGCAAACACTTCAGGATTTTGACATAAATTTATCTAAATCAACAATTAATTTTGATAATACAAATGCTACAAATTTACCATAAAATCCAATGAACCACTCAAGAGCTAAACATATTTACATCCGACATCATTTTTTACGCGACAACAAAGAAAAAGGTACTATCTCTCATGAATTTTCATAATCAGAAAATCAAATTGCAGACATATTTACTAAACCTTTAAATGAAATTATTTTTCTAAAATTAAGAAATGAACTCGAAATTATGTCATTACATGATTTATAAGTTGATAATAAAGTATATATAAAAGATTATAAAATGAATAAAAATGTAATATAAAAATTGAACAAAAATTTGAGTTGATGGCACTCAAACTCTACACTCAATGGATAGGCATATGATTTTCCAATGTTCTATTTTGTTATTTGCATTAGGATTTCTCCCCTTTTCTAATTTATATATGGTGGTAATCATTTTTTATTTATCTATCTTAAAAACATGTTATTTATAACATATAGATAAATTAAAGATTGGCTTATGTTTAAGGAATAATGTTAACCAAGAAAGTCAAATTCAGAAATAGCTAATGAAATTAATATATATATATATATATATATACACACACACACATGAAAAATTCTTTTTTTAAGCAAAATGAACAACCAGTTCAATTTTTTTATAAGATGTCGTCTCAAGAAAATTCGGACTACTTGTCAGTTATATTTAGCACTCCAACTTTGGATTCGTCTAACAAATCTACTCCATTATACGTTCTAGTAAAAATTACTCCATCTCTAAATCACCATACCGGATATACACCGTATAGCAAAAGAATGAAAAGAAACTTATCATTTGGATCACCCTCTACCAAGGAGAAAATCGATGATATTCATCACTATCAGCATGAAATTTTAAGTATACAACGTGAGATGTATTACGAGCAAAAACACCATGGAAGACATTTAAATTTTCTTAATCAATTTGCTCTAAAATTCTATGAAACTACCCTTAAACAACGTGTGCACAATCCATCTACTCAACGACCTCACGTACCTCCAAATTATCGGTATCAAGGTGCTTCTAGTCAACGCAATACTTGGTATCCTATTTATCCATTATGAGATGACATCAAAGTTTAACCAAGCTCTTCGAAATTTCTTCTTCAGACGAACCCATGACCTTTGAAAAATAAAGTTTATGTTTTCATAAAATTATGTTCATATTTTTCTTATTGTAATTTGCATGTATAATAAGTTTATTGAAATAAAAATTATATTTTTTTTTATGAGAATAAAGATTACAAAAAATACAAGTATGACATACATTGTTAACCAAAAATGGAAATTACTAAAAGTAGGCTAAACTATAAAAATTCAACAGAATTAGCCGACTGAATTTTAAAATTCAAATGGTGGAATATTCAAGTATTTCAAATTTTTAACCAAAATTTAGCCAGCTGAATCCTTACCTTCGGCCAATTGAATCATACCAATTTTTAACTTTTTCCTTGCATGTTTGTTTTCAACCTATGTCCAGAGCATTTTAGCTGGCTGCCTGAATAATTTTCTGTTTTATAAAATAGAATAGCACATTTTTTATAGCGCAAATCCAACCTAAACCAGTACTTATTATCAACTACCCAATCAATAATCCTTTACCCATCTATTCACTCTTCAGAATCAAAAAGAAAAAAACCCTAAATCCAACAAATCAAAAATCCAATCACTCTTCTCTTTCAAAACAAAAATGGCACCTAGATCGAAACTAACAGAGAATCATCTTCTTGTCCATCTTAGAGCCAAATTAGATCATGCCTCGACCACGATACGGCTGTCAATATATTCAATAGCATGAAGAATTCCAAGCTTTTTGAAAGAGATTTCATGAAGTTTCCAGATTTTAATGAGTATGCTATTAGAGAATTGGCGGTAGCACATGGTATTAATTCTCTTATTTGGTATGACTCTAATAATGTTAAGATTTATCCTTTCTTGGTCAAGCTTATTTATGCTAATTTGAATATTGACCATCATAATCCTTAAAACAAAGACGATTGCATTTGGACTTTGGTTTCCGGGGTTAAAATTTACTTACCTTTACAAAGATTAGGGCATATTTTAATATCTCCATCAAAAGGTTTAGACATTGAAATGGTTGATGTTAATATGTATGAATGCGATGAAGAGTCGCATAGATTTTTGTCCGATGATTTAATCAAATTAAAATCAAGTGCTTACATCCTAAGGCAATAATTATTCATTACGTCCTCATACGTTCTCTTCAACTATGAACCAGAAGCTATGAAATGCTTTATAGATATGACTTCCAAGCCCTATATGCTATTTATTCCTCTCGGCGAGTTAACTGAAGAAAAATTGTATTGGAAGAATTTCTTATTGTCAATCATAGGAGAAGCTATAAAGCCATTCATTATGGAGATTTTATAATGTGAATATTACAAAATTTTGGAGTTCCTTTGCCCGATTCTGTCTTCACGACAATAGGTGAGCTTAACTCCAAAACCCTTAGTCTTATTGGTCTTCCTAAGCATCCCAAGAGTCAACAAATAATTAGTTTTCAGGAATGGTTCGCCAATCGCAATCAAGGCATTCTGCAATCTCGGGACAGAAATATTGCTTTGTATTCTCAACAACCTCAACAAGAAGAAGAAGACGAAATTCATGAATTAAATATTGATATGCCTCTTTAACAAGCTCTCATCACATTGTCTCGAAATCAAAGCAAACTCAATTGTCGTTTAACCAATGTAGAGAAAAATGTTACCAAGATAAAAAAGAAACAAAACCCCCTAAAAGGTTTTTTGACTAAAATTTGGGAAGAAATATCTTGCTCAAATCCACTTCACCAGGTGTTCTTGAAAATGTAGCACCGTTTACTTGGACTTCCTAGGAGGAAGAAGAAGAAGAACAAGAAGAAGGTAGCGAAAATTGATTTGGTATGTTTTTCATATTTATCTAAACATAACTCTATTTTATATGATTACTTTGTTGTAAACCAAAATTTATGTACTATTTTTTGTGCTCCTAGGATGAATTTATTCGGGATAATATTTTATGTTTATTTGTATAGTTAGGAAATGTTTCTATCTTGTTTTCTAACATGACCTTTTGGAACTTTCTGATGTTTATATGTTTGTGATGTTTTCTGAAGTAAATATTATCATCTTTTTATGTGCAAAGTCTATATATTCATATGCTATGTTTATGTGTTTTTATGAGAAATATCTACTTATTTATGGTATTTTCCTATCCACTAGTTGATTTTTTCCCTTTTTGTCGATGACAAAGGGGGAGAAAACGATTAATAGAGGGAGTATCCAGTCGACGGAGAAAAATTAATCTCTATATTTAAAACTTACATAGTTGTCATCACCAAAAAAGGGGAGAATGTTAGAACGTCGAGTTTTGATGTTTTGATTCGGACAACTATATAATAAATATATATGAACTAACCACGTTTGCAGGTGAACATAATCAAAAACATAAGAAGATCATATTCTAGATTATTGCTACAATGTACAGTTAATTATAGAGTTTGAGTCTAAAAGTAGATAAATGTTAAAATCTCTCCGAAGTGGTATACACATATACACAAAACAAAAGAATTGGAAAATCAAAGAAGTGCACCAAAAAATTGCATTCTTGAGAACATTTAGTCGGCTGACTTACGATATTCAAACGACTGAATTGTATCTATTTTGCACTAATTTCTTGTTGTTTTAAATTTTACTCGATTCCGCTGGCTGGAATATTTAATTCAAACGGTCGAAGCTTCATAACGGCTAGTTTTTGAAAAGTTTCTTCTTTTCAATGAACAGTTGAAACTATTGATTCGAAAGATTACTTCTATATCTCTTTGTGGTTGCTCTTCATGAACGTATACAACCTTCTAATATCTATAGGTAGAAAAGAAATTCAACATCTATGATATCAATTTTCTATTTTCTTAATTCTATCCATTCTTGCTATTTATACTTAAAATCTATCTATACACAAGAACTCTATGATAACTTATCACTACAAAAAATGGGTTCTTTACCTACCGATTATAAGTGTAGGTAAAACTAGCATAATGGTGGGCAATATGTTTTAGCTACCAATATTGAATTGGTAGACACTGGTAGGTAAAGGTTAGTAGGGAAAAAGTCTTTACCTACACTTGTTAATACTGGTAGATAAAAGAATCCGTGGACCCTACTAACTTGCGAATCAAATGATGAGTCATCGGCCGATGTGTCTAATGATGTGTCATCCTACGTGTCTGCTGGCATGGTTGCCATAGTACCATACATGTGGCATACATCAATGCCGTCACTTGGCATCATGTGGTTGGTCCATATGTCAAACAACAATTTGTCTATGTTTCATCATTTGATTAGTACACATGGCATCATTTGATTAGTCCACATGGCATTATCTAATTTTACACATGGCATCTTTTTATTGGTCTACGCTTCATAATATTATTAGACCACGTGGCGTTATTTTATTCGCCCACATGGCATCATTTTGTTGATTCGTTACACAATTCAAATTTTGGTCAAATTTAATGGTTATGTGTAGGTAAAAGATAATAATAGTTATTCATAAACGTTCTATATTATAAATAAACTAGAAAAAACATACATTGTTATTATCTACAAAATTAATATATCAACAACCAAAATAACCAAATCAAATGTATATGTAGTGTATATAAAATTTGCACTTATATATGTACAAACAACCGATGCCCATGTATGTATAATATACATAAAATAACTTGAAAAAAATTAAATGTCTCTTCTACACAATGGAAAGGAAGCATGCCTAATAAGCCAGCTATCGGCACACTCTACGTGTAAAACATGTTTACATTGGTAGATCCCTCGTGCTTTATTTGATTTCAAAATCATGCAAAATTTTTGTTAATCATCAACTAATAATTAGGCTTAACATATCAAGAAAATATTTTTCAATATAAGTCATACCGAAAGGCAAGCTGAGCAGGGTACTGACTTTATTGCATAAGAACTAGTCTCTATTGGTATCATAGTTGTTCCAATTTTATCAATTATATCTTATGACATGCCTTTTGTGCACTTTGTATCGAATATTTCGAGGAATTTGATTACTGGGGAGTCTACTACGTTTGATATATGATGTGAATATCAATTTCATTTTTATGAAATACTAGTCTATAATATAATGATTTGGATGTATGTTACCTGACTTTGTACTATAGGTCCTATCTTCTCTCTAACGAGTCTTCTGCTTAAGTGACTAGTAAGGACATTGATCAGTGATCAATTATACAACAATTGTAAGAATGTTAGGTATTAAAATTGAATGTATAGTTTGTTTTTACTTGTTTCATTTTGGATTTCCTTGAAATAACAACAATAAAACTTGTCTTAAAAAGTTCTTTATGCATTTTTCTATCTTTAATTCAGTCTCCACTAATATTCGGATCCCATTCATTGATTGAATATTTCTATAATATCAACAAAAACCTAATTAGAAGTAATATGCAATATAATAGTGAAAAAATATCGTTTCCCTATTAAGGCAAAAGTATGAGACGTGTGAATGATCAAAAACTGCTAAAAAATATAATGTTTGACCAAATTTGAATTATGTCAATAATACTCACGATCTTTGTGAAAGAAAGTTATTAATGTAGATGTCACTAATTCAACTTTCATTTAAAATAGAATGAAAAAAAGGAAAACACTTTATGACATTTATGACTATTTCAATAAATAGAAATGTTTTCTAGGGAATAATTTTAAATACCTAAGATTGCATTCAGTTAATTTTTAGCATCCTACATACGAAAAACCATGACGTCAACATTTTCTAAAATTAAAAAGTGCAAATATAAGGAAAATAGAAGATGCAAATGAAAGCTTTTGCTTGGCTGGTTACATATAATTAAACTCTAATTTCAATTCTTCCAAACTATCTTAATTAACTTTCTTTCTATATAATATAGTAGATGGTAAAATTATGTTAAATTTTGATCTTAAAGTGGATCTTATAACATATTTAACTTAATTCCAAATTTTTACAACTGCGTATTTAGAAAAGTTGAAAAAAATAAAAATACTTACTATGTTCTGTCATTATTTTCTATTAGCTTCTTTAAATGAATATACAAATATCCTACATATTCTTAAGCTACGTACTTTATAAGAAGAGTAAATAGGATTAACTTAGTAATAAAATGGCAATGCTAACATTTTTTGGATGAACAAAATGAATTAAAACATTAAATGAACGAAGTAATTAGAATTTTTTAATTTTGGTTCTCTTGTTTTTTTATTATGAGTTAAAAGGATAAAAGGAGTAAAAGAAAATCATATAATGATTTAAAAAAACCATGAGCTAAGGAGGAACCGTAAGATAGATAGAAATAAAAGACTAAAAATAAATATGAAGTGAAAGAAAAGAGCAAGTAGATTAATCCACTGTTTCAAATAATAAACTCGAAACTGTTTAAATTAGTAACGAAACATAGTAAGTATGATTAATAATAGGATTCCATGTTCCCACCCACTATATATCACACAACATTTATTCCATCATTTTCCATATAATAGGATCCACTATTTTGTTCTTAAAAAAAGGAATACTACGAATAATAACCTTTTAAACATGTATTAATAAATGCACTCTATATTTACGTTGGGACATATAACATCTACTTTCATTATAATACTAAATAACACACAATAAAATGAAAAGAACCATGCATAAGAACCATGCCAATGTAACAATATATTTATGAAAAGTGAAAAAAGAAAACAATGCGCACCATTTCCCTTATTGGCCTTTTCAACTTTTTTATACAAATATTGTATAGACCCCTTAATTTACCCTCTACATACACGAGCATATATGAATAATTAAGAAATAAAATAGCCATGCTAAATTTAAAAAAAAAATAGATGAGTTAATGAGTTAACACTTTTGAATTTATCAGTATTTTTTTTAAATGTGAGCTAAAGGGAAAAAAGATTGAAAGAAAATCATATAGGTGATTATTTTCTTCACAATAAATCTTGAATTAGAGAGAATGGAGAGTAAGATGTATTGAAATAAAGAGATAGAGGATAAGTAGGAAGTGAAGAATTAGTTAAAGTTCGTAACATTAGTTAGTATAAAAAATGAATTTTAAGGGCCAAACGTAAAAAATTGCTAGTATTACTCAAAGTGAATATATGACTTGAATTGATATTGATTGAGAAGTCAAGTATCAAACTCTTTCCATAGTATAATATATCATTTAAAGAATAAACTATTGACTATTGTTAATGCCAAAATTGGTCACTAACACCCAAATGTAGATGAAAGCACCAACTAACAGTCACAGATAACAGATAGAGTGTATGTAGAGAGTAATAATGTGAAGAACAGTCAAAATTAAAATGAAAGCAATAAAGAACAACAGATTTTATAGTGGTTCGGCTAACTCCGGCCTACGTCCAGTCCCAGTAATTTCCTTTTATTGCTGTAACAATAGATTACAATTACAAAGTGGTAAACTAGCCTTAGCCTTAGAAAATGGAAAGTCAGAGAGCAGAAGAGAAGATTCTTTTTATGAACCCTCACATGCTGTATTTATAGGTAAATCCTAAGCCGTTGGGCTCTCGGAGTGGTACATGCCCATCAAGACTTTTGCTGAACCTCCACTCTCTACCGCAACTGCCCGTGAGTTCTGTACATGCCGACCCCCCATATGCCGAAAGGCAACCAAGACCGAACCACAACGCCAAGGGAAATCTGATGCCAAGCGATGTCTAACGCCAAACCATACCTAGACCGAACCATATTTGCCAAACCCTTAGGCTGAATGACCCTATGCCGAGCCACAATGCCGAGCGACCTTGACTGAATCACCACAGTGCCGAGCGACCCTATGCCGAGTGACCCATGATGCCGAGCGACCCTCGATGCCGAGCGACCCACGATGCCGAGCGACCCTCAATGCCGAGCGACCCTCGATGTCGAGGGACCCACGATGCCGAGCGACCCTCGATGTCGATCGACCCACGATGCCGAGCGACTCTCGATGCCGAGCGACTCTTGATGCCGAGCGACCCCCGATGCCGAGCGACCCATGATGCCAAGTCGCCTCTCCAATGCCGAGTCGCCTCTCCAATGCTTAGCCGCCTCTCCAATGCCGAGCCGCCTTCCCAATGCCGAGTGACCCATGATGCCGAGCCGCCTTCCCAATGCCGAGTGACCCATGATGCCGAGCCGCCTTCCCAACGCCGAGTGACCCATGATGTCGAGCCGCCTTCCCAATGCCGAGCCATGCATATCGAACCATTCCTGACCGCCCGTCCATCCATCCAGCTGGCTCCAACCATTCGTATTCCAGTTTCGACAAATGAACCGTCGATTTGGTTAAACCCGCCTGTCCGAGATCTTGCCAAAAAGGCAGGTTAACACTTGCCCCTCAAAATATGCCTTGTGATAAAAAGGTGTGTTTTGAATAGTTCCGAATCCGCTATCCAAAGCTCACAGTCATGTAATTCAAGTGCATCGTTCTTGATTGCTCCGAGTCGTTGTCTGATTCCAAATCAAGTAGCCAAAGCCTTAGCCAATAACATATCCATCCGAACTCGACAACCGAGTCCTAATCCATCCTTATCCAATAACCGAATCCTGGACCTCTCCGTGTCGACATCCAAATCCGTAACTCTTCGGGTTTTTTCCAAGTGCAATCCACACCTGATGACCTTGGTCCAGTGTCCCTGGACATTGAGTAATTGCTATGGCTTAAGTCCTAAGCCGAATCTTGCTCGCTCTTGACCCTTGTTGAGTATAGTCCATACTCAACGGCCTGAAATATTAACCGCTGGTATAGGGCCTAAGCCCTAGGCCGAATCCTGGTCTCTCCGGACCCTCGTCGAGCATAGTCCATACTCGACGACCTGAATAAGTCGATTTGCTACGCTCGGACAAAGCGACTTACCGCTTGCCAGGTATAATCCACACCCGACGACCATTCACCAAAAACCAAACTAAAATCCAATCAAAATCCAACCCAAAATCCAAAGCAAACCAGAGAACCAAAAATCCACATTTAAAATCAAAACCAATGTCCTAGCATGAAAATGACCATCAAAACGGAAATCCAAACCAAAAATCGAGCAACATCCAGAGTTCGAACCAAACTCCACTACCAAACCAGAAAAAGCGAGTGTCCAAACCATAGAGATAAAACATATTTCACAAACCATAGCATTGCGGTTTATCATCATTCGGAGCATGCCTAGGGGCCATCTCTGTCCCTGTACATGAGTAAATGATTTGGCCGTTTGCCAGTAGATTGCTACATATTTCATATTATTCCTGTCAATTGATAACCAATCACCCGTCATCCCGGGGCCTCGCACCATCATTGTTTGAGGTAGACGGTGGTCAATCCTGCTCCACCGTTGCATTCCGATCCCCGACATACTATCGCAACTGTCCATTCCTTACATGCTCCTCAATTATGTCCTTCAGATGCCTGCAACTGTTGGTATCATGTCCATCCAAATCATGAAAGAAACAATGCCTTTCCGATGCCTTTTCACGTTCTAAGGGCTCTCTCCTAGCTGGCCTTTGATAGGGTGGGCGATTCTGAGTCTCCATGAATATCCGTTCTAACGTCTCGTTTAATCCCATGTAAGTGGAAAACTTTGGCTCCTTCCACAACTTCCTAGCTTTTCTTGATTCGTCATCCAACTTCCTTTTTTCTTTATCTTTATTCGAGCCTCCGCTGGATGGCCCACCATCCTCAGCTGCATTTACCTCCTTTAACTTCATATCTGAGCATGCATCTTCCTGCCGAAGGAATCTTTCGGCTTCGTGAAAGAATTCCCCGAGATCCGTTGGTGGATCCCGCATTAGAGACACTTTGAAATCTGAATCCTCCCGGACTCCTGAAACCGCTGCCATTAAAACCATCGATGGATTCGGCCGATCCACCAAAGCAACCACCGCATTGAACCGAGTTAAGAAATCTCTAAGTGAATCATCCGTTCTTTGCTTTATTGACGTTAGTACCATCACGTTCTTCGGTCTTTTAATATGAACCTGAAACTGCTTCAGATACCTGCCCACCAATTCCATCCACGTCCTGATATATCCCTCTTCCAGCTGTTTGAACCACATAGCAGCTATGTTCATTAAGTATAGAGGGAAACACCGGGCCATAACTTCCTCCGATGCCCCCAGCACTTTCATGTGTCTTGTGTATCTCATCAAGTGATCAGTTGGGTCAGCCTTGCATTGTATACTTCCAAGTTTGGTAGCTTGAACTCTGGTAGATTCTGAGCTATCCTAATTTCACAAGTAAACAGACTCCTGTTTACTCCTTCCAGATCTCTATTGGTCAAACCTCCGTGCATAGTTCGCCTGATAATCTCAGCCAATCCAGCATTGTCTGTCAGGGGTTGCCCCCCGAGTCCCCGAGGGAATTCTGGTGCATACTCTTCATCCCGCACTTCTACATTCCTGCCAGCATCCTATTTTGTGGTGTTAACTGGAATTCCTTCACGAACCGGTCCATCATTGCCGGGTGGTGTGCCCTCGAGACTAGATCCATCTAGATTGTTAGCTATTTGTCGATTGGGAGCTGCCCTCTGTTGAATCACTCCATTCACCTGCTGGTTGAGTTCCCCTGGTCCAGTTCCAAGAGCTTGAGCACTTGCAATTCCTGGCTGTCCAAATTACCTAAGAAGAGCCTGCATCATCTCCTCTTGTCGTTTCATTATCTGCTTATGCATAAAATTCATCATAACCTGCATCTCGTCCCGAGTTATGTAGACGGATGCATGATTCTCTCCAGCTCCAGAAGAGGCCACTTGACTCCCTTCCTGATTGCTCCTTTCCGCTGCTTGCTTCCTTTTTGGTCGTCTAGCCATTGCTCTCTAAAATCTGAGTTCCCCAGCTTTTCAATCCAAAATCCAAGCTCCAAAATTCCTGAGTTCAACTCTCAATGAAAGCACCAAAATGTTAGTGTCAAAATTGGTCACTAACACCCAAATATAGATGAAAGCATCAACTAACAGTCACAGATAACAGATAGAGTGTATGTAGAGAGTAATAATGTGAAGAAAAGTCAAAATTAAAATGAAAGCAATAAAGAACAGGAGATCTTATAGTGGTTCAGCTAACTCCGGCCTACGTCTACTCCCAGTAATTTCCTTTTTATTGCTGTAACAATCGATTACAGTTACGAAGTGGTAAACTAGCCTTAGCCTTAGAAAATGGAAAGTCAGAGAGCAGAAGAGAAGATCCCTTTTCTGAACCCTCACGTGCTGTATTTATAGGCAAATCTTGAGTAGTTGGGCTTTCGGAGTGGTACAGGCCCATCAAGACTTTTGCTGACCCTCCACTCTCTACCGCAACTGGTCGTGAGTTATGTACATGCCGACCCGCCATATGCCGAACGACAACCAAGATCGAACCGCAACACCAATGGATATCTGATGCCGAGCGATGTCTAATGCCGAACAATACCTAGACCGAACCATATTTGGCAAACCCTCAGGCCGAACGACCCTATGCCGAGCCACAATGTCGAGCGACCCTGACCAAATCACCACAGTGCCGAGCGACCCTATGCCGAGCGACCCACGGTGCCGAGCGACCCTTGATGCCAATCGACCCACGATGTCGAGCGACCCTCGATGCCGAGCGACCCACGATGCCGAGCGACCCTCGATGCTGATCGACCTATGATGCCGAACGACCCTCAATGCCGATCGACCCCCTATGCCGTGCGACCCATGATGCCGAGCCACCTCTCCAATGCCGAGACGCCTCTCCAATGCCGAGCCGCCTCTCCAATGCCGAGCCGCCTTCCCCATGCCGAGCGGCACATGATGTCGAGCCGCCTTCCCAATGTCGAGCCATGCATATCGAACCATTTCTGACCGCCCGTCTATCCATCCAGCTGGCTCCAACCAATCGTATTCCAGTTTCGACAAATGAACGGTTGATTTGGTAAAACCCGCATGTTCGAGATCTTGCCAAATAGGCGGGTTAACGACTATCATTAGCAAAAATTCAATCCTGAATCATTCCAAGGTATAACAAAATGTTGAAATCACTATAAAACCAACTTAAAAGCTAAATTCAACAAATTTCAAATAAAAATACTAAAAAATGTTGAGAGATAAATGAATGCATGCTAATAAACATATTAAACTAAAATATAGAGAGTTACTAATAATTTAGAAATTAACATATCACATTTGCAATTCTACGAGCAATTATTCCAACCCTACTTTTTTACATCATCATATTCATTAAACAAAAATTCACAGTTTCACATAAATTAATGTGATTCTCTTAAAAAAGCTATGACTAATTTCATAATTTTAATTGAACCAATTATCATAGTATAATTATCTAAATTAATATGAAATATTAAAGCATCTAAATAGAAAAATAACGTCAACGTTGAAAATAAATAAGTACAATTGCTAAATAATTCCACAAGAAGCAAGAATAAAAGTGACTCTACTAAAAATTATTTATGATGCAACATTCACTTGAATCAAAAGAATCAAATTCTTTGTATTTTAGATAGCAATATTAAAGGTAGAGACATAAAAACATTGTAAAAGTTATCATATTACAGGAGAATACTAACTTTTGTATAGATGATAGTATTATAATAAGTACCTCATCTTTCGCGACTTAGATATTGTTTCAAACATCTAGCGTGCATGTAGGTTTTTGTGATTACCAAAAAAATTCTTTTTAGAAGGATTCAAAAATCACACTAGCAAAAAAAATGGTAAGAAAGTACTATGAATAGTTTTTAGAGATTACCAAAATTTTGCTTTTTAAAAGGATTCAAAATAATAACAAAATGATATATCAAAACCCCATCTAGGATGCAGAGCAAGTAATTTGAAATTAAGAGAAGGAAATAGGGGAAATTGATTAATGATACCTTTCTCCTAATTTATTTCTCAAAGACTTGGAATTGCCCAGATTGTAGACGATATTTTCTCAATATGCTAATGATGACGATTTCCAAGAGGATCGGAAATCAATTAACTGATTTCAGGAATTAGGGTTTATACGAAGGAGGTAGAAGGAGGAGATTAGAGAAAAGTGTTTTCTAAGTGTTTGAAGAATGTGATAATAATTATATAATAATAATTATATTAGAGGCGGATTGATCTACCTTTCTTAATAATAATAGGGGACAAATTAGAATTTGCCTCTAACTTTACGTTATTAAAGCAAATTATCTTATTTTGCCTCTAGATTTACATTAGCAGAGGCAATTATCTTATTTTCCTTTAATTAAGTGCCTCTAATACTCTAAATTTTGGTAATACACGCGGATTGAGGTTTGTACCATTTGGTTTGATTTAAAATAAATGGTTAGATCTGTAGCTAAGGGATGGTAAGGATTGTATTTCTCTAATATACTAGGGAGAATATGTTTTAGCCATTTCGGATGATGACATATTGGTAGGAAATTGTGAAACTTTTTAGAAAAATTGCAACACTTACATTTTGATAAACAATTGTTTGAAAAAAATTCCAATATATGAAAAATTATTAATAGTTGATTAGTTATTAATAAACAAATATTGAATATCTAACATTAATTATTTAAAATTCAATTACTGTTTATTAATTATTAATTGATAATTATTTCATATTTTAAAATAACTATAACAATTAATTAATAAGTGATTTTGCAAAGAACATTGCTTCGATATGCAAATGAAATATTCATTCCAAAAAAGAAATTTCTATGATAGGGTTTTTTGACACATCATCGCACAACTCAGTGTTATTTTTAATGAAAAGTTAAAATGATAAGAGGGGAATATATGTCCTAATTGCAAAAACTTTCCCTCCAGTATATGCATAGGTAACATTTTTTACTTACATATATTCATTGGTAGATAGTTATACTTCCAAAATGTAAAAATGTTGGAAATATTTTCATTTGATAAGAGGGTTGACAGTTGAATTCCAAAAGAAGTCTGAGATTAGACGTAGAACGGGAAAGTTCGAACCAATATAAAAATTCCTGGTGTCATTTACTTTACTGCTTTTCATTTTATTTACATTATATAAAAGTAGATAGATTGTTTAATATTCTATATTATATGGTCTAGATTCATTTTCATCAATTTACTATCTTCCACCACAAATTCACAATCAGCTCCAATCTCTCACTGTATCCATCACCAATGCAACTTCATCACCAATCGCTGAAAATGCGCCAAAATCCAAATCAGCAACCTTCAAAATAAAGAATAGTGATATGATCTTTGATGCAAGTTAATCCAAACAAAGGTATTGATTGGTCGCATCTATGACACCTCGAATTAGAGTAAATCATGTCAACAGAGCGGTGGCAGCAGCTTTTGGGTGTCGGTTGGTGGTATTGGAAGCACAGATCGACTGCAGTGGCTCTTGAGAAGATGAAGTGTTTGAATAAGTAGGCTAGGTTATGGATGGGATCGGATGGGATCGGATAGGCTAAATGGCAAGGAATTGGATTGAGAATAAATGATATGAACTGGGGGGTTCGGCCCGTATAAAAAAGAAGAAAGAAGGTTGCAAAAATTGTCAAGTATTAGGATCGGTACCGATCCGATCTAATTGGATCAATACCAAACCAAATTGACCCCTCCAAATATTCGTAAATCGTCCCCATGCAACCTACTGGACGTTCATATTCATTTTAGAAATTATCAAATCAAGATCACTCTGCAATTACAAACAATAGAGATTCCCACTAGGACTCGGTGGTTAGCCAGTGCATCATGGTAGATTTTCAAGATGATAAGTTATGACTTATGAAACTTCCTAAAACAGAAACCCAAAAACAAGTAATACCAAAGCATACCTTGTTTTCAACGAAAGCGTACACCAGGGAAAATTTTAACCTATTTTTAACTCAGCAGAATTCAAAAGGAGTTAGAAAATTCAGATTAAGCCTAAACGACTCAAAACTTGACCGGAAGGCCTAAAAGTACAAGATAAAGGAACCTTGGAATACCTAAAAATATGCCACCACTATGGATCAATGCCTTTACGATCCAATTAGATAGACACTGATCCAAAATATTGGTTCATAGCTCCTCCAAAACACTTGCATTATTTTTCTAACTCTCTACTAAACTTATCTATCAAGTTTGGTAACAATCCAAGTATCTAAGTTCGAGAAGTAAAGACTTATCAGATTCAGATTATAGTTCAGTCAAACCTATGAACTATCATCAAAACAAGTCAACAAGCTATAAAATACATGGAGAGCCTCATAAGCAAGTAGTGAAGCTAATCGAAGAGAATTTGTGCATAAATTGCATAACTCTTTGGATCATACCTATCCGATCCAATTGGTTCAGTACCGCTCCAAAAAGTTAGCTCAAAATCACTCCAAACCTTTTGTGCTTCTTCCTATGGACGACTACAGGCTTCTATGCAATGGTTTTGACCTAGATGCTATCTAAATCCTATAAATACCATCCTATCTCAATAGAAAAGTGGGTCTTGACCTGATCTCTCCTGAAGCTTGGCTATTTTTTCTTTACTCTTCTTCTCCCTTAAAACAGCCACCAAGAGACAATTGAGATCCTCCCTTTGTTTCTAACAATGGTGGCTTGATCTAAGTTAGGAAAGAAGAATCATATTGTAATCTAAAATCCTTTATAACAGTAGTTGATCAAGAAAAGCTATAATGTGGACGTAGGTTTCATTAACAGCCGAACCACTATAAAAATCTCTTGTCTCTTTACTTTTTCTATGAATCACTATTGCCTTTTCTATTTTATCTGCCTTGATAAATATGCTAGTGCTTTCATTCTACTTAATCCAGGGTGCTGATCCATTTTTTGGGTTAACAATATCCTATGTCAATAGCTACCAATGGTGGATCCATAAACTGTTACATTTACCAATGATTTATCCGAATATTGTTATGTGATTTTATGGAACACAAATCAGAGATCTATCATAAATAACGTATAAAAACAAAGTTAAAAACTAGATATGTGTGAAATTAAAATATTTCAAACTAATTGATTCGATGTGGTCATTAGATATGAGCTCCAAGAGAACTAAAAAGAGAATGAGAGTTGCTCATCCCTATACTACTCAACACAATGATGTTTCGGAAATGATAAATGGAACCTCGGTAAACATGGTTCGATCGACGATCAATGATACAATGTTTACCCTTTCCTTTTAAGGATACATGCTTGAAACTACGACATACATATTGAATTTCGTCCCATGTACTGTGTGCTTTAGTCTCCATATGATTTGTGGACTGGTAAAAACCCTCACCTTAATTATCTTAAGGTACAAGGTTGGTCGTCTTATTTTAAGAGCATAAGTCCCTATAAACTTGAAGCAAGATCATTTTTTCAAGTTTATAGGGTATTATAGAAATCCACACATATACACATTCTATCATACCAAAAAATGAGAAGTGTTTATTCCGAGCCATGCCACCTACTTGGAAAAGGAATTTATATCTCTAGCGATTTGTGGTAGTAAGATAGACTTGGATGAGGTCTAAGAAATTCCTATAGAACTGAATATTTAGCTAGTAATTCTACACCCTAGGAAACATAACCTATTAACTGGTCTAATAGAGAATCTCCTATGCTAAAAGTTACTATGGTTTCTCGTTGACAATGATAAAGTGCATTTCATCATTTAAGACGATGGTCCCCTTAGATACCTGCAAGCTTTGGAGAGTAAAGACTCTGCTTTGTGGCTTGATACAATAAAATTCGAATGGATTCCAATAATGGATTCCTTGCGTAAGAAAAAAGTTTAGACTTTAGAAAATTTACTTGAAGGAGTAAAATCCCTCAATTGCTAATAAATCTTTTTAAAGATCGATATAGATGGAAAAATTGATACATATGAAGCGAGGTTGGTGGTGAAAGGTTCCGTCAAATTCATGGTGTTGATTTTGATGGAACCATATCTCTAATCGCTACGCTTAAATCAACTCAAATTCTTAAATTTGCTACTTATTATGACTACAAAATATGGAAGATAGACACGAAAACAACATTTCTAAATGATGATTTAGAAGAGACTATTTATATATTGCAGCAAATGGGTTTCGAAGTAAGTGGGAGTGGCAAAAGGCATGTAGACTCTTAAGATTAATTTTTTTTCCAAAGTAAGCATCAATTAGTTGGAATAAATTTTTTGACAATATAATCAAATAGTTTGGTTCACTCAAAATATAAAGGAAGCATGCATATATAAGAAGAAATAAAATATTGTTCTTACATTTTTTAGTTTTATATGTTGATGTTTTTTTTATTGATTGGTAATGACGTACTATGATACGATCAATGAAAGCTTTTTCTTCCAACTATTTTTGATGAAAGATTTAGGAGAGACATCCTTTACAATAGGTATAATATCGGTAGAGATAGATCTAGAAGGTAAATAGGATCGTTTCGATAAATGTACATAGATACCTTACTAAAAATGTTTAGTATGTAAAATTTCAAGTGTGAAAATGTTCCAATGCGACATGGACTTGTCAATTCTAAGAAAGGCTCCTCATCTACGGATGAAAAGAGACAATGGATAATTTGGACTCATCATGTATCAACAACAGGATACATCATGTATGCTACGCTATATAGTAGGCCAGATGTTGCTTTTGAACTAGGTGCAATAAGCAGATATAACCAAAACCTGGGCAAAAATCATTGGACATCTATGACGACCCACTATTTATAGCTTCTAAATTCAATCATAAACAATGTCTAAATATCTTTAGAACTAAATTTAGACATTAAGGACAATGGATTGTGGGTACATTGGCTTAAAAATTTTCTAAAACAATGAATTTAAAAAGGGAAACCTTCCAACGGAATTTAAACATTCACCATGTATGTACATTAACTTAGTAAAACAATTATTAAATATGACCATCACTTTAATAATTTAAAATGTTACACAGTTTTGACATATCAAGTAAAAACAATATTATCAATACACTGATCCCAATTAATAAACTATAATACGACTGCATTTTAAGGAAAACATACTTAACCAATATCCTGCAAATAAAACTTTTGATCTGGAACTCTTCTCCACCTTTGCTCCTATATGTAAATCAAAAAATACATATGCATATAAAAAGGGGAAAAGGTCTTTACTATTTTTGAGCGGTGCCTTATCCAATACACTGCGACCATAGGGTCAACGACTATTGCAGAAGGAAAAGCTTGCTACATACCCCTTTTGGAGGATCAAGACAACATAGTTCTTTTTCACGCTCTTCTCCTGCAACCAAATTCTAGTTAGTACATAACAACCATAAAATCTTTGCAACCACCCCAACAAATGCAAGAATTACAAGTAGAAAATAGTTTTCGTACTTATCAATCAAAAAAATTCATCTTATGGGTAACAATGATAAATGTACACAACTATCAAACATCAAAAATATTCAATGACTACCATAATCCATCACATAAAAATTACAATGCACAAATAAACTTACATGCATTATCATTAATGTGAATAAAATCCATCAAACATGTACTGACACAATCACTATTAGTGACCTGACACCAACCCCCAAATAATCGTAATTAACTTCCCATCTTTTAATACAATACAGGTAAAATATCTCTGTAATGACCTGGCATTTTGAACCATTCAAATCGATAATCATCCACTCGTGTCAGACTTGAGTTGCTCAAAACAACAGATTTTTAATTTATATTTGGTAAAACTTAGCATATACATTAAATAAATCAATCACAGAATCACAGACAAAGAGTAATACAATAATTAACAACGGAATGAATAAATAGTATTTCATGAAGCTACTATATAAACATTAGAGTCTAAAACAAGATACAATAGAAATCTCAAATACAATGTAGTCTCGAATACAAAAGCAGATGATAAGTCTGAACTTAAACAACTGGAATAAACTGAAATAACAGAATAGCTGAGTAGATGAAGATAGATCTCCAGGAGAAGTTCCAAAGCTCCAAAGGTGAGTCTCAAATGCTGTGACACTCAGTCTGACCCGAGCATAAAGCAAAACACAAAACACTCAAGTTAGGATTAACATTCTTATACAAGTGAATCAACGTAAGTGAAATGTCAACTAAAATACAATATAACTTAAAGGATGTTTGGGATACCCACCCTTTGAGAATCCGTTAAACTATCTACATACATAGTACAATACGCTACATATATATTGTCTACTAAAATAGCATTAAGGCATTATCTATATCGCCCTTAGCACATTTTTATATATTCTCATAGTCTATAAAGTACCGTAATTCCTACTTAAACTGAATGGCTATCAGAGGGTACTCTATAAGTACAGTACAAACCAAACTCATAGAAGGCACGATAAGGCATGTGACAAGGCAGGCAAGGCAATGCCCTAGGTAGGATACTACCGTTTTGCGGATCCGAACCGGTGGTAATGCATAGCAGCTATTACCGTCCACCTCGAGGCACACTCCCATAATCAAGGTGCACCCAATCAAATAAAAGATTAATAGAATGGCATCGAAGAAGCATGCTCAATCGGAGGTGCGACCTCACTTGGCTCGGAACGACTCTTGTTTTAGCCACATCAAGCTAACTAGCGGGAGTCAGGGCTGCGATCATACCTCATATAGATGACGCCAAACTATCCTACTTCGTTATGGATACACCACCACATACGTGGCTGTTAAAGTGGTTTTCGATTTTGGCACAGAGTATAACAATATCCGGTCCTTGTCTCTTTAACAACCAAACGATTATTTCACACCACGTCCATTTTTTATTTCAAACAGTTCCTACTTTATATCAAAAAATCATATTCATTTTCGAAATCATTATCACTTTCGAAATCATATTCACTTTTGAAATCATTATCGCTTTCGAAATCATATTAACAAAATAGTTTGACCATCATATAAAAATATTTGCTTTTTAATCCATTAAATCTAAACCATAACAGCTCCAAATTAACATTTTAAATATATATAGTAAATAGTTTATATATTAAAAATATGTTATAGATTAAATTATTTTATATATTAAAAATAGTTTATATATAAAAAAAGTTCATATCGAAAATAGTTTCAAACTAGAATTATTCCTTCCAATTTCACAAATCAATTCATATCAACTTTAGTTCCAAAGATTCAATTTAAATCAATCTCAATTCAAATTCTTAGTAAAAGCATTTTAATCAATTTCAAATCCTGGTTTGAATTACAAATATAAATAACTTCCAATTCAATGCGTTTCAATATTCAAACAATTTACAATAACTCAATTAGATAAATTTCCTTTATATTTCAAAATTCAACTAAATCCTATTTTAAATTTTCAGATTATTCACCTAATTATCTTCAATAACATTTAAATAAAATCTCATATTACAATTTAATTTAATATTAAATATTCAGTTCAATCTTTTTGATGTAGAGAATATTCATTTAATCATTTATTATCAAATGAAGTTTTAAAATCATAACTTTCAAAATTTCAAGATCAATAAGCTCAAATCAAACCTTATTTAAATTTAATTCTAAACAAATTTAATTTTAAATCAATCCTTATTTAAATTCAGTTCTTGAAAAATTAAATTATAAATCAATTCTTATTTAATTTATCTTTTTCAAACTCTATTTACTTAAGTTATTACAAAAAAATCTATTTAAAATATTAATATAATTTTAAATAAATACTTAAGTTATTATATAATATTATTTAAAGTAAATTCTTAATATATTTTATTATATTAGTTATTAGTAAATTAAATCTTATTATCATTAAATCTAATTTTTTATATTTTAAAAATAATAAAGTTATAAGTAAAATTTTATAAATTTCATTTTAGAACTTAACTTATAATTTTTAATTTCCAAAACATATAATTTTAAAAATCTAAATTTTACACATATATAAAATAAATTTATATATTATATTTAAAAAATTAATATTTATCAAAACCCATATATTTCCTTTCAAAACCTTGGAAATCATTTTTCAAAAATAGACCAAAGGTGTCCGTATATAGTATTCTATCCTATGGTCAAGTGATACGAATATTTATCATTTCAATCTGTAATAATTAATATTTACGGGTATATATCATTTCAACTCGCAATCCAAAAATTTCAAAATTAATTGAAATTACTTGAGTTTACCATTTCAACCTATAAAGATTTTCCTCTAATCTATAAGATCGTTCGGGTTTGTATCATTTCAACCCATAAGGATTTCTAAACTAATAGGGAACTTAAAAAGTGAGAACAATAATAAAATGGCATACATATCAATAGTAGGCATATATCATCATTAACAATTTAAATATAATATATATGACGAGTTATGGTGTCATATGTCATAGGTATACAATTGAGATAATGGCATATCATATTTAATAATTAGATAACTAATGATTTATATTTAACAACATATTTCAATCATCATTTCATGTGAATCAAATTTACTAAATATAAGAATGTTAAATAATGAGTGATTGCTCACCTTTAGAGGCTAGAGGAAAACAACGAGAATGAGGAGCATGGACACAGATACACACGGACAAGCTAGAGTTGCGGAAATTACTTTCGAACAATAATGGAATCAAGCGAAGCAAGGTGGACTAGAGATCGATGAAAACAATAAATAAATTTTAAAAATCAAAATTTTATCCACCTATTTAAAGTAAAATAATTGTATCATATCTTTAAAACCAATATTTAGTTTATAACCTAAATAAAAGTAAAATTTTCGCATTATATTGTAAAAAAATCAGCATTTAGGAAAACACAAATAATAAAATCAAAATATCTATATTTTATATTTTAAAGTCAATATTTAAAAATCAATATATATATATATATATATTATTTTTAAAATCCATACATATAATATTTATGGAATAGAATAAAAGAAATAACCTTATAGTATATATATATATATATATATATATATATATATATATAATATGTAATAGCAAAGCAAGGTTAGGCAAAGAACAAAAACATGGTAGCAGGCTTTAAAGTAAAACATACAAATGTGTACCCAACTAATAAAGCTTATACATATACTTTTATAAAATCTAAGTATACAGACTTGTATATCTTATAAAGCTTATATATATATATAACAAGTGATAGGGTGAATAAAGGAAGGAATTGTGCTTGGGTCAGAGGGAGGGTGGCTGTCAGGGGCGAGGTGGCTGTGCTATAGTGGCTCGGAGTTGCTGAGTTAGGTGCAATAGTTTGGCTATTGAAACAAGAGGTAAAGGCGGTGTTGTCTGGAGATGGCTGGCCGAGGCTGTCGTGTGGTTGTCGTGGAGCATGGGGACTGTCACGCTCAACAATAAAGGTGACGCACCGCGTGGTCGTAGGGGCTATTCGGTTATAGGTGGTGATGGTTGTGCTTAGGCTGCATTCAGGTGGCAGGTCAGCAGCTCGTTAAGGGGATGGCGGGTGTGAAGGCAAGGAAGGTGGGCTCAATGCATGGTAGCAGGTAGGAAAGGTTCAGGTGAATCGGTGGAGTGGATCTGGGAAGCTGGAGAAGAATGGAAGTGGAAGGAACAGACGTGGGTTTTTTTTGTAAGGTGGTGATCGATGTACATGTATTAAAGGGAGGCGAGTTGGTCGACAAAGGAAATGGTTGCGTGGGTTGTAAAAACCCGCAATTTTATGATTATTTATTTAAATGTTTTATTTAAATATAACATCATTAGTTGGATTAAAATCCAAAATGTGACTTTTTGTAAATAGTCGAATCCGGACTCGAGACCACTTTCATTGAGTTCCAAACGACGTTTACAACCTTTTTAAGTATAAACATTGATATGTTTGGAATTGATTAGGATTTTGGTATTTTCATTTGGGCTTTGGGTGTGTTCTAGCCCACCAACCCAACAAGACAAACCAAACTCATCTACAAAATACCCCTAACTCCACTCCTTTTCATTCAGTCCACTCATAATTCCTAACACTCAAGCTAAATGAATAATGGGGGAAAGAGAGGAGAATAGAAATTCCTAAGCCCCAGTTCTCCTTGGAGATTCAATTTCAAGTTCTAAAATCAAGGAGAAGCTTAGGTAAGCATCCTCTTCATCTTCTCCATCTCAATCCCTCTTCAATTCTTGATTCTTCCTATAACCTAACTTAGGAATATCATTGCATGTGATACTAGGTTGAAGATATTTGAGGTGTAGGTGAAGAGAAATCAATCTTAGCTTGTTTAAGAGCTTGTCTTTCCTATATTTGAGTTTAAAGGTGATTTTTTGAACTCACATCTATGTCTATAGCTTTCATTGTTGTTAGGTTTGAATTACTAAAATCTATTTCATGTTCAATTGCTTTTGAATTGAATTCGTTTGGTGAATTTTCCAATTTTGGTATTGTGAAGTCAAAATCTTTGAAAATCCTACTATGGATGTCTGGACATGTTGTTTGGAGTGTATTGAAGAGCCTATAAGGCTGGGTTATCGCTTGGCATAAATCCCTAGCACCATCGCTCATTCGATCGCTTCCGAGTTGATTTGACCATCAATGGCCTAGGCAAATTTTGCCTTGAGCTTCAGCTCAGACGTTTGGGAAAACACACGGACGTTTGAGGCATAGGAATAAAAATTCCAGAACATATGAGGTTATGTCCAGATATCTGAGTGATCTAGAAGAAAACTCCAGAAATATAGCTCAAACGTTTGAGGTTATCCCTAAACATCTGAGAGATTTGGAAGAAATTTCCAAACTTTTAGCTCAGATGTCTACACGATGTTAAATTCAGCCAATTTGCCTATTTTTATGTGGGTTTCCGTTTTAATCGATTTTTGATGATCCGAATGGTTATTGTCATTTTTTAGCGACTTTGACGATATCTTTTCTGGATTTTTGGTTTTTCCATTTGATGAATTTGATATCGATTTCCATGGTTTTGATTCACGTCATTGAAATGTGATTTTGGTGGAAGATTTTTTTTACAATCGTTTCTATGATTTGTCACTTTAAAATATAAAGTTTTTATACTAGTAGTAAATACCAAAACTCTTTCGTAAAAATGATTTAAACACCACTTTTATTATAAAGCTCGTTCTAAAACTTTTTTCCAATCTATTAGTATATACAAACCTTTACCTCATTCGTACGAGAAATCCAATTAAACGACTTAGCAAAACAAGTGGTATGAAATGCATTTACTTCGTCGGTTAATTCTTAGAATTGTTCGATTGAAATCTTGTGATAATTTTCGAGTGGAAATCTACAATTTGTTCGTAAATATTTAAGTTAAGCCAGTGGTTATAGGACATGAAGCTAAACTCATTTATTTACTAACTTGGTGTAATTTACACTTACTGAACTATGATGATCATTTTGTGGTTTAGACAAGCAATATGCGATGTCCCTTTGTCTGCGTGGAGGACTATACCTCGTTTTATGGTGCTTCGTCTCATTTTTGTGGCCTAGCGACCCATGATATTTTTAACCGTTTTATGGAGTTCGGTTCATCGGGCATATCGTTGTACTACGTCGTTGTTCCGGCTTATTTTAGTTTCAGGTTCCTTGAGCGTACCGTTGAACTACGTCGTTGCACGGCTCTATGGGTTAGCGACCCATGGGATAGCATCCCATTAAGATACACGTGTTGATGAGTTTTCATGTTCCCGTTTATGATAGGCCTCCTCCCCCATTTATGATTTATGGATTTTCATTTATGGGTTTCTAGAATTTATGTTTCACCAATTTTTTGCGATTTGCATCGATATGTTTTGTCAATATTTGAGGTATGGTGAATAGGCTAAAGAATATGTTATTCCTTTTGGGTATTTGAGGAGACTTGAGATATTGTATGATTTTCATTGTTATCAAATATATACTTTTTAAAGTATGGAATTATTGTTATCATATACTTTTGTCATATCTCTTATCCTATCTCATCTTATATGGTATTTATAGCTAGACCGATTCGTTTATTCTTTTCCTTTTTAAATAATACTCGGGTCAGACCGAGGTGTTTCAGGTGCTTCCAATTGACTTCTTAGCAGGGACTAGCTTCTGACTTTTGATTAACTATTTTAGCTTAGTAGTTTTTGTTTTTATACATTCGAGATAGAGACTCCTTGATGTATACATATTCTTTTGTCTAGCACTTGTACTTATTCTTTGTGATGTAGTGGATCTTGTATGACCACTACTTTGATGTTCACTTCTATGTGTTATATTCATATCTGTTTCCGCCTTAGTGGTATGAATATCTACGACTTATTTATGTTATGCTTATTTTATATTTGTTTTCGAAGGCCACATAACCAACGTGTAGTAGCTTTGAGTTTGTATTTGATATTCAGGTTTCCTCTTGAAATGAAATGCATGTCATACTATCTGACATATCGGTAATCGCACAAAGAAATTACACAGATGGTCTCTCCTCAACAGCCTTATTCTTCATTCTAGTCGACTGCATTACGCCATAGTTTTATTAGCTAGTGAGAGTATAGAGGTGGGGCGACATAGCTTGGTATTAGAGCCAAACTTCAGAATAATGTAGAATAATCTAGCAAGGATCATTGTCCTAAGTCTCCCTTAGGAATTGTGCCTTAGGTTTTAATTCGAGTCTTAGGACCTGTTCTATCCTATTTTCTTTTATGATGCCCTGCTTTATCAATTAAGTTTGATATTCATTCTGAATAAACATTTTCCTCTTCTTTCTTTCTTTCTTAAAGAAGAGAAATGGTTAGACCTGATCGTCCCTACGTCTATCAATCCAGTACTACTCTTTAAGATGGTGTATTCATGTCTGCCCAATAGCTTTTGGAACTTATAAAGACTTCGCAAGCTACCGGACCCATTCCTGGGCCTACCCACCCTAAATCTAGGTGCACGCTTATGTAGTGATTACACCAATTTGGGTGGAAATCCATTCAAAGGTTCTGAAAGCGTTATAGAAGTCCAAGCTTGGCTTAAAACATGTGACTGCATCTTTTCTTGCATGAAACTTGTGGATCTACATCGAGTCCAAGTGGCTTCTAGCATGCTCCCAGAGAGAGCATTAGATTGGTATGAGCTTTTGATTTCTAATGTTGTCGAAGCAGATCTTACTTAGGAGCAATTTCGAGAAAGGTTTGAGTGAATGTTTGTGCCAGAAGCTGAAAAGGTAACTTTAGCCCGACACTTTATTGATCTTGTTCAAGGTGAATCTTCTATGATGGATTACTTCGCATCATTTGAATCCCTCTTTAAATATAGGGTCGAGTATGTTAATACCCATTTGAAGGAGAATAAATGGTTGATCTATGGTTCGAATAAGAACCTCATAAAGTTTTTTCTTTTGAAACTAGAAGTCCCTTTCGATCAGCTTGTATATACCACTCTTCGACTTGAAGAGGCCAATAGTGAAAGTGATGTTGAAGTTGTGGGTGCCAAGAAGAACTTTAACAACCATAAAAAGAGGCATCCAAATAATAATTTAAAACCTAATCCTAACAAGAAAGGGAAGCTAGCAACTTCGGTAGCAAAGACTCCTACCCCTAATCATGGAGAATGTACAATTATGGATCTAAGGACCACTGTGCAAATAAGTGTCCAAGGTCCCTTACTTGCCATTATTGCAAAAGTTTGGGACATCCTGTATCTTCATTTCCAAAACTATGAAGCAAGAAAGAGGGAAAGATAAATGTTGTGTATGCCCCTAGTAACACTTCTCTTGGTCAATGTATTTCTCATTCTATCCTTGATGTCATTATTATGTTTCGTGATCATCCTATTCGAGTTCTTTTAGATACGGGTGCATCTCACTCTTTCATATCAAAAGAACTTGTTGATACTTTGTCTTTAGATGTTATGGGCTTAACGACTTCACTGAGAATTGCAAATCCAGTTAATGGATCCGCAACACTCAGTTTACTTTATAAAGATGTCAAGATTATTTTATGTGATTATGCTTTTCGAGCCGATTTGCATGTTATACGCTACTTAGGTTTTGGAATGATTTTGGGAATGGATTGGTTAATCGTTATGTAGATCAAATCTTATGTCCCGAGAGGACTATACATCTTCGAGATCCTCAATCTGTTAAGCATATTTCTATTGTTCTTAAAGTTTTAGATTCCAATTCGATAGCATCCTGATATTCTCTAAATCAGCATGATGACGATAATGATGATGAGGAAGATGTCATTTCCCTCATTCTCATTGTTCGTGAATTTCTCAATATATTTGAGTCCATTTTAGGATTACCACCTAAGGAAGCAATTGAGTTTAGAATTAATCAAATCCCTAGATCTCTACCTATCACTTGTCCTCCTTATCTTATGTCCAATAAGGAAAATTAGGAGATGCGTAAACAATTATCCGAATTGGAAGCAAAACGATTTATTCATTCTAGTTCCTCTCCTTGGGGAGCTTCAGCTATCTTTTGAAAAAATCCGATGGTACTCTTAGGCTTTGCGTTGACTGCCGCAAGCTTAATGATCTTACCATCAAGAACAAATATCCCTTACATCAGATTGATGATCTATTCGATCAACTTAGCGGTGCTAGAGTATTTTCACAGTTAGATTTAGAAACCGATTTGCATCTGCTTCGAATTGCAAAGGATAGTATTCCTTTGACATCGTTCCGTACTGGTTATGGATCTTATGAATGGCTTGTTATGCCATTTGGTTTAACGAATGCTCCAGCTTATTTCGTTAATCTTATGAAACGAATTTTCAAAGACTTCCTCGATCAATTTGTTCTCATCTTTATAGATGATGTTCTTGTTTATTCTGAAACCGAAGAAGATCATGAAAAGCATCTTCGGATTGTGTTGGAAACTCATAGGACCAATTAATTAAACGCAAAATTTTCTAAGTGCCACTTTTGACAATCCCATGTGAAATTTTTTGGACATATTATTTCTAAATCTGGAATTTCCGTGGATCCTTCAAAGATTGAGGCAATTCAAAATTGGAAGAGACCGAAGGGTGTGACAAAAATTCATAGCTTTTTGGATTGGTGGGGTATTACCGTTGGTTCATAAATCACTTCTCTAAAATTTTCGTACCACTTACTAGTTTGGAAAAAAAAGGGTGTTATGTACATTTGATCAGAAAAAATTGAAGTTGGTTTTTAGAAATTAAAATAACTCCAATCTGCTGCTCCTATTCTTATGATTACCCAAGGGAATCAAGACTTGAATGTTTATACCGATGCTAGTCGTGTTGGTTTGGGAGCCGTTGTCATGCAAAGGGAACATGTTATCGCCTATGCTTCTAGGCAACTAAAACCAACCGAGACTAGATATTCCACTCAAGATTTAGTGCTCGTGGCCATTGTTTTTGCCTTCAGAATTTGGCGTCGTTATCTTTCGGGGGAGAAATAAGTTCTCTACACTGATCATAAATCTTTGAAGTATTTATTTTCTCTAAACGAACTTAATTTGCATCAGCAATGTTGGCTCGAATTCCTTGCATCTTATGATCTTGATATTCTCTATACCCCTGAAAAGGAAAATCGTGTTGCCGATGCCCTTAGCCGAAAGCAACAACCGCTCTTTTCCATAATGATATTTGAACGGAATAATCTCGATACTTTGTCTACTCGTGAGATTCGAGGTCGTGAATCTGATTCATGTTCATCTCTTGTTTTATGTAGTCTTGAGGCTCATCCTTCTCTCTTAGATCGCATCCTTGAATCTCAAAAGCAAGATCCCAAATCGGCTCTTCTTAGCCAAAGTTGTAGGGATAAAAATAATATTAATGGTCTGAAAGACTTTGAAATTGATGCTCGTGGAGGCATTTGAAAATTTGGTAGACTTATTGTGCCAAATATTGTTGATCTTCGTAAAGAAATTTTAGAAGATTCTCATCGTTCTTAATTTACCATTCATCCCAGTAGTAGTAAAATGTACGCGGACATGAAGCGACATTATTATTGGGATGAAATGAAATCTGATATTGCTAACTTTATTAAGTGTTGCATAACTTGCCAACTCGTAAAGGCTGAGCATCAAAGGCCCGGTGGGTTATTACAACCTTTGGACATTCCAGTTTGGAAGTGGGATTAAGTCTCCATGGACTTTATTGACGGTCTTCCCCATTCTCGTTCGGATCATGACAGTTTATGGGTAATTGTAGATAGACTACCAAATCCGCCCATTTTCTTCCCGTTCGGTCCAACCGGACATTACCTTTTTTGTCTAAACTCTATGAAAAGAAATTATTAAATTGCATGGAGTTCCTACTTCTATTGTTAGCTATCGTGATTCATTGTTTACTAGTGGTTTTTGGAAAGGTCTTCAAAAAACTTTGAGAACGAAGCTTATTTTTTTACCATTTATCATCCTCATTCCGATGGATAAACCGAGTATGTGAATCAAACTCTTGAAGATCTCCTTCGAGCATGCGTTCTTGATTTTGGTGGAAGTTGGGAAGATCATATTTCTCTTGTTGAGTTTTATTATAATAATAGCTTGCAATCTAGTATTGATATGGCACCTTTCAAGGCACTATACGAAAGGCAATGCCGATCTCGTTCGTGTTGGCTTGAAACCAGTAAGAAGCTAGTTTTAGGTCTAGATTTTATTTGTGGTTCTATAAGAAAAGTTTGACCTTATTCGTCAAAGGACGAAAGAAGATCAAAGTAGACAAAAATCTAATGCTGATAATTGAAAGAGGAATTTAGAATTTTCTGTGGAGATTTAGTGTTCATTCCTGTTTCACCTATGAAGGGTGTTGTGCTTTTCAGTAGATTGACAAAATTAGCACCTCGATATATTGGCCCATTTTCCATCACCGAACGCATTGGTTCTGTGGCTTACCGCCTTTCACTACCGAATCAATTTTCTGCTATTTATGAAGTATTTAACGTTTCTCAATTATGGAAATGCATGAGAGATTCTGAATCTATTCTTGAGCTTAGTGTTATTGAACAGATTGAGGTTTTGCCTAATTTGACTTATGAGTAACAACCTATTCATGTCATTGTTACGGAGGTTAAACACCTTCGTAGTAAAGATGTTCCGCTTGTGAAAGTTCAACGGTCCGCAAATCCTAAGGATTGTTCTTGGACATCCAAAGAATTCATCGAGCAAACACATTCTGATTTACTCTCTCATGCTCCTTAAGGTGAACTTCTCATTTTAATCTTCTTTTTGTGTTATTATGTCACAGAACGCTTGTTACTATTAATTTCCTTATTAAATATTGCAAGGACACAATTTCTTTAAGGAGGGGAGTCTGTAAAAGCCCATAATTTTATGATTATATATTTAATTGTTTTATTTAAATACAGCATCGTTAGTTGGATTAAAATCCAAAATGCCACTTTTTGTAAGTAGTCGAATTCGGACTTGAGACCACTTTCATTGAGTTCAAAACGACGTTTACAACTTGTTTAAGTATAAACATTGATATATTTGGAGTTGATTAGGAAATTTGTGTTTTCATTTAGGCTTTGGGTTGTACTCTAGGCTATCAACCCAACTAGACAACCCAAACTGTAACATCCCAAAAAATTTAATTTTAATTTGGTAACTTATTTAAACTTTTGTAATTTAATTTGAAAAGTTTCAAAACAAAATAAAATATTATTAATATTACGTATTACAAAAATATATGGATATAAATGAAGTATTTGGTAGTTTAAGCTTTAAATAAATAATGATAGTAAAAATGTAAAAAAAATAGCAATCGTGTTAAACACAAATATATAAGGTAAGTTAAAAACTATAAAAATAACTACGACAATTTTATATTAAGTAAAGCAAATCAAACAAAAATGTATGCATGTGAATTTTGTAAACAAGGAAATAACAATAAAAAAATGTATGAAAGAAGATAAAAACAAAACAAGATGTACCTACAAAGTACAAATAGGATTGCATGTAAATAAAAGGGAGGCATATGCATTAAATAACATCTTCTCAGGCACAAATAAAATCCTTTCAGCCTCCAAAATGAAAAAAAATCTCTGGTCAATGAAAAATTCTCTGACCCAATTTGTGTGCCAGAAGCCTACCCTGTATACTTGTTTATATACATCAATCCTCTCTGTTTCATTTCGTTCAAACAAACTTAGCAATCCTGAAAAGAAAAGAAAAACAAACATCATTATCTTACAACCTCAAACATCATTCAAGATCAAAACAGAAAAGAAATCAAACTGCAGGCTTTCAAAGACAAAATAAAGTGCTCTCTGTTTCAAGAAATCTTTTTAGGTGAGTAAACTGTTAATTTAAACATGAAATCTGGGTATTTAGTTCATGAACTTTGTGCTTTGTTGTATATTGGAAAAAGATTTATTCTGTATGTTTCTATGATACTAAAAATGTTTATATAACTTGTTCTTCTATATTTCTGGTTACAGAGCAAAGAAAAGCAGAAATTTTTTTAATACATCTTCCCACAAACATTATAAATTTAGGATTTTAAACAAAATAAGTTAGTTGAACTTAAACCATGGCCCAGAAATGGTTTTAAGCTTGAAAATGAAACACTTGACTCTGTAAACTTGGTTTACAGTAAAAGAAAGAAATCATATGATAAATTCGAGTGTTTTAAATCATTGATTTGATTATATTACTCGAATAAACATACAAAGATAGGATTTTTAAAATTAATATGATGATTTATTATTAAGTATTCCAAGTGCAGTTCATATTTGAACAGAATTTGCTTTTTGACCATTTTCTGATGATCGATCAAATATTGGGTGATAAAATTTTGTTTGAAGCAAGTTTAAACATCGATGATTATGTGAAAATGGTCAAATAATTTTTCTATTGCATGAATTAAAGGGAACGAGGCCATTTTAGGGTTCATTGTTCGATTTTGTTGAGGTTAAAAAATGAGATGAGTTCGTCTTCTTGGTTTGATCGAGCTTCTTGAGATTCTAGGGAATGGAAGAGTGGAGTGTTGACGTGATGTGGCCGAATTCGTGGCGTCGCTGGTGGCCTAAGCAACCGCAGCGAGGCCTTTTTATGTTGGTGAGTTCAAGTTACAGTGTCGAGCGAAAGGCTAAATTACGTTCTCGAGTGTTTAGCTTCGAATCGAACTTTGATTTCGAGTGCGGGGCAGTTTTACGACTTGCCGCAGATTTTGGAGTTCGCCAGAACGGTGGCGCGACGACGTGCACGTGCACGACGTTATTTCGGGTATCAGGAAGTTCTGTGGTTGGCAACTCGAGTTGATACTAAGGGAAGATGATGCGTGGCTTCGGTGAGGAACTCAAGTACGCGAGTATACTTCCTGGTATTTTTGTTTAAAATCTTAAGTTTAACTTAAACTCTAACTGGAAAAAAAACAACAGGAAGGAAGAAGAAGAGTAAGTGGGGACGGGGGATAGACTCGGGGAAAGATGGTAGGAAACCCGAGTGTCTACTCGAGTAAAACTGGGGATGCTCGGGTTTTGTTTAAAAAGGGGTTAAGCCTTAAAATTTAATGTTAATATTGTAAACAAACCTTAGTACTAATGAAGTAATCATCGTTTGACAACTTAAGTAAGAACTTGTTTCAAGTTTTAATAGTTTAAGTAAATACTTAACAATGTTTTTCTTAAATCTTAATTCATACTTTAATTAAGTAGATAACTTAAGTTAAGTATTAAATTTAGTTAACACTAAAGTTTTCTAAGTTAATAATAAATTGATTTTTAAAGTTAAGGAAGATTTTTTTTAATGTTGATTAAGACAAATAATTATTATTAGTAAATTGTTTGAAAAGTAATTAAGAATGATTAATTTCTAATCGTAATTAAAAATTGGCTAATTAACAATTAAGTGTCTAATTTATTTAAAATTAGAAGGGTTAATTAGATAAAATTAAAGTTAATTAATTTATAATTAGTAGTTAATTAAGTTAATTAATTAAGGAATAATTAATTAAATTTTTTTTAAAAAGATTAAGATTTATTAATTTATAAAAAATTTATTATTGATTTAATGTAATTAATAAAAATAAGCCGTTAATTCATTTAAATCATATTCACCTTGATTGGAAATAATTAATTATTGTTGTGCACTAGATTGATACTTCTGTTGTGATACTGTGTGATGTGAATTATTCTGTGTTGGACTGTGATTTGTGATTTAATTCTGTATTGATGTGAAAACCTTTTTAGCCCATAAAACGGCATTTAAACCTCGATGCGACAGGAGTCGGATTTCAGTTAGTTATCCGAAATGCACATTGAACCTTGGATGTGAATCTATGTAATTAATATATCCACGTATTTTAAAATTAAGCATTCACTATTCGGTTTAGCCGGGAGAGGACTTTTGTTTCATATAACCCATTCCGAATAGTGATACGTCGAAGTGGATAGCAATTGAAGACGGTGGTGATGACCGGGCGTCTTCGAGGACGATAGGATAACCTATCGATTGTCTCTGCACCGAGCAGCTACGGTATAGAGATTCACTATGTGATGGGGAGTCCGATCGGGATTGTGGATGCCCGGATTGCAAGGGCTTCTTCGGTAGTGCCTTCGGTTCTGTTCGAACCCGGAACAAACTTGTATGGTTGTATGTCTGACGTTACAATTTGAGATATAAAGCTGATTTCTTTTAAATACATTTCTTTCGGTGGCGGAGAATTTATTCTCTTAGCTTAACACCCTTCTCTGAGACGTACGAGCTCAGAGGTTGTGTATTTGAAGGTTATTAGTGATATACTCCCAATTTGGTAGTGTGGCATGCTGAGTGCTGCTGATCATTTGTTGATCGAAGCATGGCTTTGTGAAAAAGCGTAGCTTTGTGGACGAGACTTCATCGAACCTTACAACCCGGTTATAGTCAAAACAGGAATCGTGGCAGCAAGGTTATTTGGGGGTAGCACCCCCTGAGGGTATGTCCATTTCCTTCTAGATTATAAGTGGTATCATGGTATGGAGCCCAGATACTTACTTTGTGGTTGCTACAAAACTTATTGCTTTGTGGTTGTCGGTTGAGAAGTGCTTCGGATAAAGGTTGGTAACGACCAGGAGGTGGCATACTCGTGTCAGTTGTTAACTAGTAACAGAGGTAACCCGGACCAGTGTAGCAGTGATCCGGTTAGGTTCTCGGGGACGTCCCTACAGAGGCGTTCCATTTTATGTGGAAAGTTCCTTTGCCTGACTATTTGTTGGAAATCCAAACAAAACAATACGAGCCCTGCCGGTTTTAGTTTATGACCTGCCATGCGGCGTGGCGGTAACCTGCTATAAAACATGGTAGCTATAGTAGGCATACGACGAAATGTGGTACCTATGCTGGCTAAGATTAATATTATACTTTAGAAAATGTTTTCACACTATGCACTAATAATAATATTTAAAAGAATTTTTCTCGTATCAAGCATTTTTTCTGTCATAAGGAGAAATCTCCTCCAAGTTTGCGCTTGCATTGTGTGTGTGGCGAGAGGCCTTATGCAAGTTTCATTTTCAAAAAGCATTGCGGATTTCTTTCAAATTCTTTTGTCTTGCTTTTGATAAAAATAAACTGTTTTATTTCAAACAACTGTTTTTGTTTACTCATACCAGTCCCATTACTGACCCGGAGTTTATTGTTCCTTTCCTAAACTCTGGGTGCCCATAATTTTCCACACGGGCAGCCTAGAAGCAGGTTATCTTTGTTTTGGAGCTAGCTTGGATTTTGAAGTCTTCTGGAAGCTTTGGATTTGGAAATCTTTTGAAGTATTGGTGTTTTTGAAGACCTTGTCGAAGTTGAACTATGTTGGAAACTTGTTGAAGTTTCTGTTGTCGTATTATTGTTGCGTCATATTTGTATCACTCTGATATTTGAGATCGATGTTGTATTGGATATTGTATCATGTTGTATCTGTGTTGATATATGATATTCATTTTGTTTCCGCTGTTTATATTCATCTAATGTTGTTATAAGCTCCATCCGACTGGGGTTCGATGTTCGAATCTTTGGCAGTCAAATACAAGTGAGGTATTTACTGTTAATTTTTGAACATTGGATTTTGGGTCGTGACAAAGTGGTATCATAGCTAAATGTTGAGTAAGAAATTTAGCTACGGAGTATAACACATTAGATGGCTCATTAGAGATAGGGTGAAGTATACCCTAGAATGAGTATAAACTGAAAGACCGAAACCCTAAATTTCTTGGTCTATCCCTTTTTAATTGTTGATATTTCCTAAGATATCTTGTCCGTATGCCTAAATCAAGTTTTCTTGCTATTTACAGATAGTGAGAATGAGTGGAAGAAAAGGACAAGGCAGGGAACGGGGAAATACCACCGCAACTAGTCAAGTCCCTACAACTGCAACTGTGCCTACTCAACCTCAGCCGAATCTGGCTGATCTGTATAAGAGATTCTCAAGACTTGGTGCACAGCCGTTTATTGGCAAGGAATTTGTTGTAGAAGCCTAAGCCTAGATCTGATCCCGTGAAAGAATTTTTAGGGGATTAAAGTTGGACGACGGTCAAAAGCGAATAATAGCTTCTTGGCAACTCCAAGAGGAAGCATTAGCTTGGTGGGAGATAGTTACTATGGATATGTCAGAAGATAAGTTTACTTTGAGACGATTTAAAGAAGTGTTTGAGCTGCGATACGTTCCATTTGCTGGTATCTCTTGAATGTACCAGGAGTTCCTAGATTTGAAGCAAGGAAGTCTATCATTTGAGGAGTACCTGAATAAATTCAATGCATTGTCTCGATTTGGTCCGGAGCTAGTGAGTACACCCTTGGAGAAGAATGAAAGATTCATTTGGGGAATGAAAAAGGAGTATCACGAGAGAATGACAGCCCACATTAAAGAATCTTTTTCGGACTTGATCGATATGGGCTATCGATATGCTACTCTAGATATGTAGAAAGTTTCGAAAGGGAAGGGGAGTTCAAGTAGTTCGAATTGGAAGAATAGAAAATTCGAAGGAAGGAGGCCGGTTCAAGGCAAGGAGAAGAAAAGGAGTAATCAAGAGAATTCAGCCAGAAATGTTACTTGTTATAACTGTCAGGAGAAAGGCCATTGAGCAAATGATTGTGAGAAGCCAAAGAGACAAATTAAGAAAGATCAACTTGTAAAGATAAGTCGAAAATCCAAGGGATGCTATTGTTGTCACCAACCAGGTCATGGAGTTAAGAATTGCCCGAAAAAGAAACAAGCACAAATAGTGAAAGTGTGCGCAATAAAAAGATAATCCCTCAACTTCAAAGGCGAATGAAGGAAAAGGAGTTTTGGAGGGTAACCTTATTGTTGGTAAAAGAGTTTCTAGAGTTTTATTCGACACGGGAGCTTCACATAGCTTTGTCTCCCAACAGATCGTGGATGAATTAAAACATAAACTCAAGTTTGTCGATGAACCTATTTGTATGAAAAATCCAGTGGGTGGTCCTGCAAATCTTTGTCTATATTGTAGGATGGTGCCTATCTCTTATTCTGGCCATCGATTTCCTATTAACCTTTATGTTCTCGACATCAATGAATTTGAAATCCTACTTGGGATGAATTGGTTATCGAGATACGAAGCCAAGTTAGATTGCAACAATCGAACGATTCTAGTCAACACTAAACTTGGAGATTTCATTGAAATTTCTTGTGAAGACCCTAGTCCAAAAAGGGATAAACTGATGTATACATTGGGATATCTAGAATCTAGTTTAGAGTCCATTCCTATTGTCCAGCATTTTTCCGACGTATTCAAAGAAGTAGAATCTTTACCACCACATAGAGTGATTGAATTCAAAATTGACTTAATTCTGAATGCTCGTCCTGTCGTTCACGCTAGTCGTAGGATGGCACCGTGGGAAAGAATTGAAATAGTCAAGCAAACCGGTGATTTTCTAAAAAAGGGATTGATTCGTCCTAGTGTTTCTGAATGGGGTTCAACGATAGTGTTTGTGGCTAAATCTGATGGGTCTTTGAGATTGTGTGCCGACTATCGCGATCTCAATAAGCAAACTCTGAAGAACAAGTTTCCTTTACCCATGATCGACGACTTATTCGATCAACTTCATGGTGCATGATTCTTTTCTAAGATGGATCTAGCCCAGGGATTCCATCAGTTGCGAATTGCCGAAGATTGTTTTCACCTAACTGCTCTTAGGGGTTCGGATGTGTTCTACGAGTGGTTAGTCATGCCTTTAGGACTAACTAACGCCCCCGCGTTCTTGGTAGATTTGATGACCCATGTGTTTCGGGAGGTGCTGAATAAATTTGTTCTTGTATTTATCGATGATATCCTAATCTACTTCAAAACCGAAGAGGAGCATGCTGAACATATCAGAATTGTTTTGGAGATTTTGAGAAGGAACATCTTATTCGCTAAATTTTCGAAATGTCACTTTTGGGTCAAAGAAGTTAGATTTCTCATCCATATTGTTAATGAAGAAGGAATTTCTGTTGATTCGAGCAAAATTTCTGCTATTCTTGACTAGAAGCGACCCACGACTACGAAAGAAGTTCAAAGTTTTCTAGGTTTAGCAGGCTATTATCGAAAGTTTGTTTAGGACTTTTCTAAGATTGCTAGTCCATTGACTAAGCTAACAATGAAGAATGCCAAGTTCAATTGGACTCCAAAATGTGATGAAGCATTTCAGAAATTGAAAAAGAGATTAACTACTGCTTCTGTTCTCGCCATCATTAACGGGAACCAAGGCTTATCTGTCTATATTGACGCTTGTGGTGATGGGGTAGGAGCAGTATTAATGCAGAATGGGAAGGTAATTGCCTACGCGAGTAGACAATTACATCCGCATGAAAGAAACTACCCAACACATGATTTGGAGCTTTTGGCTGTTATTTTCGCTTTAAAAATCTAGCGACATTATCTTCTGGGTAAGAATTTCTTTCAGCTTTTCTAAAAGAAAACTTTAAAGTTCAACTTGACTTAATCTATACTAAATGAATTCTTCTTGTTTAGGTGAAAATTTTGAATTATTCACTGACCACAAATCTTTAAAGTATCTCTTCACCCAGAAAGATTTGAATCTGCGACAACAACGTTGGTTGGAATTTCTGGCATCTTCTGACCTAGGTATTCTACATACCCGGAAAAGCCAATGTAGTTGCCGATGCTTTGAGAAGGAAACACGCTATTCTCGCTCATCTTGTTATCACTCCTACTCTCCTTGAAAAGATCGCCATCAAACAGTAAGAAGACAAATTTCTTCAGGGAATCTGTGTAAGGATTCATCGAGGGGAGGATTGTAGTTTTGGAATCGATAATAATGGAGTTACAAAGTTGAAAGGAAAAATTTGTGTCCCAGACATTCCGGATCTGAAGCGTGAAGTTTTAGACGAGTGTCACAAGTCTAAGCTTTGTATCCATCCAGGGGTCAACAAAAAATATCGTGATATCAAAAGAACATTTTGGTGGAAAATGATGAAAAGGGACATATCTATATATGTGGGTCGATGTGCTACCTGTCAACAAATTAAAAGCGATAAAAAGAAAGTGGCGCGTTTACTTCAGCCTTTGGAAGTACCAAAGTGGAAATGGGATAAAGTATTGATGGATTTCATCGACGGATTGCCACGAACCAAGAAGGGAAATGAAGCAATTTGGGTTATAATGGACCGTCTAACCAAAACTGCTCACTTTATTCCAGTGAAAGCCACTCGGACTGCAGCAAGCTTAGCAGAGCTATATATAAAAGAGATTGTTCATCTCCACGGTATTCCTAGCAGCATAGAGAGTGATCATGATCCGATCTTCACTAGTAGATTTTGGGAGGCATTCCAAGCCGCGTTGGGAACAAAGCTAAACTTTAGTACTGCTTATCATCCACAATCTGATGGGCAGATAGAAAGGATAAATCGAATTATAGAAGACCTTTTGCGAGCTCGTATTCTTGATTTTGGTGGTTCTTGGGAGGACCATTTACATCTGGTCGAGTTCTCCTATAATAATAGCTATCAAGCCAGTATTGAAATGGCTCCTTATGAGGCTTTATATGGTCGTCCGTGTCGATCACCTACATGCTGGATCGAATCAGGTGATAGACTCATCCTTGGACCAGATATGATTAAAGAAGCCATGGAGAAGGTAGATTTTATTCGAAAGAAATTAATAACTGCTCAAAGTCGTCAGAAGAGCTATTATGACCGCCGAAGAAGAGATTGGGAATTTCAAGTTGGAGATTTTATATTTCTGGAAGTGTCTCCAATGCGGGGTGTATTGAGGTTTGGGAAAACTGGAAAGCTAGCACCGCGTTATATTGGTCCTTTTCCTATTCTAGAGAGAATCTGTCCTCTAGCATATCGAGTACAGCTACCTAACTGGTTATCTTGCGTGCACAATGTGTTTCATATTTCTAACCTCTAAAAATTTATGCACGATCCAGATGGTATTATTGAGGAGGCATCTCAGCAGGATCTTGAGATCACTCCCAACTTGGCAGTAAAGAGGGAACCGATAAAGATTGTGGATCGTGATGAAAAGCGATTGAGAAACAAAGTTGTAAAACTGGTCAAAGTACAGTGGAGCGGTGATCCAAAGGACTGCACTTGAGAAGCTGAAGATAGCATGTAGAAATCACATACTAATTGTAGAGTGGATATCTCGGCTTAAACTGGTAAGCTATTTCTGTATTCTTTTCTGAATTCGTATATTCTTTGTTTGTTTTTCTCTCTCTTTCAAATTTCGAGGATGAAATTTTCTTAAGGGGGGATATTTGTAACATCCCAAAATTTCTAATTTAAATTTGGTAAATTGTTTAAACTTTTGTAATTTAATTTGAAAAGTTTCAATGCAAAATAAAATATTATTAATATTAAGTATTACAAAAATATATGGATATAAATGAAGTATTTGGTAGTTCAAGCTTTAAATAATAATAATAAAAAAAATATAAAAAAAATAGGAATTGTGTTAAACATAAATATATAAGGTAAGTTATAAACTATAAAAACAACTATGACAATTTTATATTAAGCAAAGCAAATCAAACAAAAATGTATGCATGTGAATTTTGTAAACAAGGAAATAACAAAAAAAAGTATGAAAGAAGATAAAAACAAAACAAGATGTACCTACAAAATACAAATAGGATAGAATGTAAACAAAATAGGAGGCATATGCATTAAATAACATCTTCTCAAGCACAAATAAAATCCTTTCAGCCTCCAAAATGAAAAAAAAAATCTCCGGTCAATGAAAAAATCTCTGACCCAATTTGTGTACCAGAAGTCTACCCTGTATACTTGTTTATATACATCAATCCTCTCTGTTTCATTTCGTTCAAACAAAACTTAGCAAGCTTGAAAAGAAAAGAAAAACAAACATCATTATCTTACAACCTCAAACATCATTCAAGATCACAACATAAAAAGAAATCAAACTGTAGGTTTTCAAAGACAAAATAAAGTGCTCTCTGTTTCAAGAGATCTTTTCAGGTGAGTAAACCTGTTATTTTAAAACTGAAATCTGGGTACTTAGCTCATGAACTTTGTGCTTTGCTTTATATTAGGAAAAGATTTGTTCTGTATGTTTCTGTGATACTGAAAATGTTTATATAACTTGTTCTTCTATATTTCTGGTTACAGAGCAAAGAAAAGTAGAAAAAAAATTTAATACATCTTCCCACAAACATTATAAATTTAGGATTTTAAACAAAATAAGTTAGATGAACTTAAACCATGGACCAGAAATGCTTTTAAGCTTGAAAATGAAACACTTGACTCTGTAAACTTGGTTTACAGTAAAAGAAAGAAATCATATGATAAATTCAAGTGTTTTAAATCATTGATTTGATTATATAACTTGAATAAACATACAAAGATAGTATTTTTGAAATTAATATAACGATTTTTAATCAAGTATTCCAAGTACAGTTCATATTTGAACAAAATTTGCTTTTTGACCATTTTCTGTTGATCGATCAAATATTGGGTGATAAAATTTTGTTTGAAGCAAGTTTAAACATCGATGATTACATGAAAATTGTCAAATAATTTTTCTATTGCACGAATTAAAGGGACGAGGCCATTTTAGGGTTCAGTGTTCGATTTTGTTAAGGTTGAAAAATGAGACGAGTTCGTCTTCTTAGTTCGATCGAGCTTCTTGAGATTCTAGGGAATGGAAGAGTGGAGTGTTGACGTGATGTGGCCGAATTCGTGGCGTCGCTGGAGGTCTGAGCAACCGCGGCGAGCATTTTCGTGTTGGTGAGTTCAAGTTACAGTGTTGAGCGAAAGGCTAAATTTCGTTCTCGAGTGTTTGGCTTTGAATCGAACTTTGATTTCGAGTACGGGGTAGTTTTGCGACTTGTCGCAGATTTTGGAGTTCGCCAGAACGGCGGCGCGACGACGTGCACGTGCACGACATTATTTTGGCTGTCAGGAAGTTCTGTGGTTAGCAACTCGAGTTGATACTAAGGGAAGATGATGCATGGCTTCGGTGAGGATCTCGAGTACGCGAGTATACTTCCTGGTATTTTTGTTTAAAAACTTAAGTTTAACTTAAACTCTAACTTGAAAAAAAAGAACAGGAAGGAGGAAGAAGAGTAAGTGGGGACGGGGGATAGACTCGAGGAAAGATGGTAGGAAACTCGAGTGTCTACTCGAGTAAAACTGGGGATGCTCGGGTTTTGTTTAAAAAGGGGTTAAGCCTTAAAATTTAAAGTTAATGTTGTAAACAAACCATAGTACTAGCGAAGTAATGATCGTTTGACAACTTAAGTAAGAATTTGTTTTAAGTTTTAATAGATTAAGTAAATACTTAACAATGCTTTTCTAAAATCTTAATTCATACTTTAATTAAGTAGATAACTTAAGTTAAGTATTAAATTTAATTAACATTAAAGTTTTCTAAGTTAATAATAAATTGATTTTTAAAGTTAAGGAAGATTTTTTTTAATGTTGATCAAGACAAATATTTATTATTAATAAATTGTTTGAAAAGTAATTAAGAATGATTAATTTCTAATTGTAATTAAAAATTGGCTAATTAACAATTAAGCGTCTAATTTATTTAAAATTAGAAGGGTTAATTAGGTAAAATTAAAGTTAATTAATTTATAATTAGTAGTTAATTAAGTTAATTAATTAAGGAATAATTAATTAAAAAAATAAAAAAAAGATTAAGAATTAATTAATTTATAAAAATTTATCATTGATTTAACGTATTTAATAAAAATAAGTAGTGGTTAATTCATTTAAATCATATTCACCTTGATTGGAAATAATTAACTATTGTTGTGCACCGGATTGATATTTCTGCGGTGATACTGTGTGATGTGAATTATTCTGTGCTGGACTGTGATTTGTGATTTAATTCTGTATTGATGTGAAAACTTTTTTAACCCATAAAACGGCATTTAAACCTCGATGCGACAGGGAGTCGGATTTCAGTTAGTTATCCGAAACCCACATTGAAACCTGGATGTGAATCTATGTAATTGATATATCCACGTATTTTAAAATTAAGCATTCACTATTCGGTTTAGCCGGGAGAGGACTTTTGTGTCATATAACCCATTCGGAGTAGTGATACGTCGAAATGGATAGCAATTGAAGACGGTGGTGAAGACCGGGCTTCTTTGAGAATGATAGGATAACCTATCGATTGTCTCTGCACCGAGTAGCTATGGTATAGAGACTCCCTATGTGATGGGGAGTCCGATCGGGATTGTGGATGCCCGTATTGCAAGGGCTTCTTCGGAAGTGCCTTCGGTTTTGTTCGAACGCAGAACAAACTTGTATGGTTGTACGTCTGACATTACAATTTGAGATATAATGCTGATTTCTTTCAAATACATTTCTATTGGTGGCGGAGAATTTATTCTCTTAGCTTAACACCCTTCTCTGAGACGTACGAGCTCAGAGGTTATATAGTTGAAGGTTATTAGTGATATACTCCCAATTTGGTAGTGTGGCATGTTGAGTGTTGCTGATCATTTGTTGATCGAAGCATGGCTTTGTGAAAAAGTGCAGCTTTGTGGACGAGACTTCGTCGAACCTCACAACCCGGTTATGGCCGAAACAGGAATCGTGGCAGCAAGGTTATTTGGGGGTAGCACCCCTTGAGGGTATGTCCATTTCCTTTTGGATTATAAGTAGTATCATGGTATGGAGCCCAGATACTTACTTTGTGGTTGATGCAAAACTTATTTTTTTGTGGTTGTCGGTTGAGAAGCGCTTCGGATAAAGGTTGGTAACTATCGGGAGGTGGCATACTCGTGTCAGTTGTTACCTAGTCACAGAGGTAACCCAGCCTTGTGTAGCAGAGATCCGGTTAGGTTCTCGGGGACGTCCCTCCAGAGGCGTTCCATTTTATGTGGGAAGTTTCTTCGCCCGACCATTTGTTGGAAATCCAAACAAAATAATACGAGCCCTGCCGGTTTTAGTTGTATAACCTGCCATGCAGCGTGGCGGTAACCTGCTACAAAATATGGTAGCTATAGTAGGCATACGACGAAAGGTGATACCTATGCTGGCTAAGATTAATATTATACTTTCAAAAATGTTTTCACACTATGCACTAATAATAATATTTAAAAGAGGGCCAACAGGGTTGGCGCAGTTGGTTGATGGTCCGGACTGCGTGATCGAAGGTCACGAGTTCGAGCCCCGAAACTGACAACCCTGTAACAAGTACCCGAAGTATGTGTTTGGCAGGCACATACTTCCCCAGAGTTTACAAGCGAAGCTTGGTTCTCTAGGTAATTCAAATATATACAGTTCGTAATAGAAAAGTTTGAACTCGTTTTTAAAAAAAAAATATTTAAAAGAGTTTTTCTCGTATCAAACATTTTTTTCTATCACAAGGAGAAATCTCCTCCAAGTTTTCGCTTGCATTGTGTGTGTGGCGGGAGGCCTTATGGCGGTTTCATTTTCAAAAAGAATTGCGGATTTCTTTCAAATTCTTTTGTCTTTCTTTTGATAAAATAAATTGTTTTATTTCAAACAACTATTTTTGTTTACTCATACCAGTCCCATGACTGACCCGGAGTTTATTGTTCCTTTCCTAAACATTGGGTGCCCATAATTTTCCACACGGGTAGCCTAGAAGCAGGTTATCCGTGTTTTGAAGCTAGCTAGGATTTTCAAGTCTTCTGGAAGCTTTGGATTTGGAAATCTTTTGAAGTATTGGAGTTTTTGAAGGCCTGGTCGAAGTTGATGTATGTTGGAAACTTGTTGAAGTTTCTGTTGTCGTATTATTGTTGTGTCATATTTGTATCACACTGGTATTTGGGATCGATGTTGTATTGGATATGTATCATGTTGTATCTGTGTTGACATATGATATTCATTTTGTTTCCACTGTTTATATTCATCTAATGTTGTTATAAGCTCCATTCTACTGGGGTTCGATGTTTGAATCTTTGGCAGTCGAATACAAGTGAGGTATTTAGTGACACTTTTTGAACATTGGATTTTGGATCGTGACACAAACTCTTCAACAAAATACACCTAACTCCTCTCCTCTTCATTCATTCCACTCATAATTCCAAACACTTAAGCTAAATGAAAAATGGGGGAAATAGAGGAGATTAGGAATTCCTAAGCCCTAGTTCTCTTAGGAATTTCAAATCCAAGTTCTAATATCAAGGAGAAGCTTAGGTAAGCATCCTCTTCATCTTCTCCATCTCAATCACTCTTCAATTCTAGATTTTTCCTATAACCTAACTTAGGAAAATCTTTGCACTTGATATTAGGTTGAAGATCTTTGAGGTGCAATTGAAGAGAAGTTAATCTTAGCTTGTTTTAGAGCTTGTCTCTTCTATATTTGAGTTTAAAGGCGAGTTCTTGAACTCACATCTATGTCTATAGCTTTCATTGTTGTTAGATATAAACTCCTAACATCTATTTCATGTTCAATTGCTTTTGAATTGAATTGATTTGGCAAAATTTCCAATTTTAGTATTTTGAAGTCAAAATATATGAAAATCATACTATGGATGCTTGGACATGCTGTTTGGAGTGTATTGAAGAGCCTATAGGGCAGGGTTGTCGCTTGACATTAATCCCTAGCCACCATCGCTCATTCGATCGCTTCCGAGTTGATTTGGCCATCAATGGCCTAGGCAAATTTTGCCCCAAGCTTCAGCTCAGACATCTGGGAAAACACACAGACGTCTGAGGCATAAGAATAAAAATTCCAGACCTACCGCTCAGACGTCTGAGGTTATTCCACGACATCTGAGCGATCTGGAAGAATATTCCAGATCTATAGCTCAAACGTCTGGGGTTATTCCCAAATAATCTTAAATAATCTTAAATTGTCCCCATGCAACCTACTGGACGTTCATATTCATTTTGGAAATTATCAAATCAAGATCACTCTGCAATTACAAACAATAGAGATTCCCACTAGGACTCGATGGTTAGCCAATGCATCATGGTAGATTTTCAAGAAGATAAGTTATGACTTATGAAACTTCCTAAAACAGAAACCCAAAAACAAGTAATACCAAAGCATACCTTGTTTTCAACGAAAGCGTACACCAGGGCAAATTTTAACCTATTTTTAACTCAGCAGAATTCAAAAGGAGTTAGAAAATTCAGATTAAGCCTGAACGACCCAAAACTTGACCGGAAGGCCTAAAAGTACAAGATAAAGGAACCTTGGAATTTTACCTAAAAATATGCCACCACTATGGATCAGTGCCTTTACGATCCAATTAGATAGACAATGATCCAAAATATTGGTTCATAGCTCCTCCAAAACACTTGCATTATTTTTCTAACTCTCTACTAAACCTATCTATTAAGTTTGGTAACAATCCAAGTATCTAAGTTCGAGAAGTAAAGACTTATCAGATTCAGACTATAGTTCAGTCAAACCTATGAACTATCATCAAAACAAGTCAACAAGCTATAAAATACATGGAGAGCCTCATAAGCAAGTAGGGAAGCTAATCGAAGAGAAGTTGTGCATAAATTGCATAACTCTTTGGATCATACCTATCTGATCCAATTGTATCAGTACCGTTCCAAAAAGTTAGCTCAAAATCACTCCAAACCTTTTGTGCTTCTTCCTATGGACGACTACAGGCTTCTATGCAATGGTTTCGACCTAGATGTTATCTAAATCCTATAAATACCATCCTAGCTCAATAGAAAAGCGGGTCTTGACCTGATCGCTACTTAAGCTTGGCTATTTTTTCTTCACTCTTCTTCTCCCTTACAACGGCCACTAAGAGACAATTGAGATCCTCCCTTTGTTTCTAACAATGGTGGCTTGATCTAAGTTAGGAAAGAAGAATCATATTGTAATCTAAAATCCTTTGTAACAGTAGTTGATCAAGAAAAGCTATAATGTGGACGTAGGTTTCATTGACAGCCGAACCACTATAAAAATCTCTTGTCTCTTTACTTTTTCTGCGAATCACTATTGCCTTTTCCATTTTATCTGCCTTGATAAATATGCTAGTGCTTTCATTCTACTTAATCCAGGGTGCTGATCCATTTTTTGGGTTAACAATATCCTATGTCAATAGCTACCAATGGTGGATCCATAAACTATTACATTTACCAATGATTTATCCAAATATTGTTATGTGACTTTATGGAACACAAATCAGAGATCTATCGTAAATAACATATAAGAACAAAGTTAAAAACTAGATATGTCTGAAATTAAAATATTTCAAACTAATTGATTCGATGTGCTCATTAGATATGAGCTCCAAGAGAACTAAAAAGAGAATGAGAGTTGCTCATCCCTATATTACTCAACACAATGATGTTTCGGAAAAGATAAATAGAACCTCGGTAAACATGGTTCGATCGATGATCAATGATACAATGTTTACCCTTTCCTTTTAAGGATACAATCTTGAAACTACGACATACATATTGAATTTCGTCCCATGTACTGTGTGCTTTAGCCTCCATATGAGTTGTGGACTAGTAAAAACCCTCACCTTAATTATCTTAAGGTACAAGCTTGGCCGTCTTATGTTAAGAGCATAAGTCCCTATAAACTTGAAGCAAGATCATTTTTTCAAGTTTATAGGGTATTATAGAAATACACACAGATACACGTTCTATCATACCAAAAAAATGAGAAGTGTTTATTCCAAGCCATGCCACCTACTTGGAAAAGGAATTTATATCTCTAGCGATTTGTGGTAGTAAGATGGACTTGGATGAGGTCTAAGAAATTCCTATAGAACTGAATATTTAGATAGTAATTCTACACCCTAGGAAACATAACCTATTAACTGGTCTAATAGAGAATCTCCTATGCTAAAAGTTACTATGGTTTCTCGTTGACAATGATGAAGTGCATTTCATCATTTAAGACGATGGTCCCGTTAGATACCTGCAAGCTTTGGAGAATAAAGACTCTGCTTTGTGGCTTGATACAATAAAATTCGAAACTGATTCCAATAATGGATTCCATGTGTAAGAAAAAAGTTTAGACTTTAGAAAATTTACTTGAAGGCGTAAAATCCCTCAATTGCTAATAAATCTTTTTAAAGATCGATATAGATGGAAAAATTGATACATATGAAGCGAGGTTGGTGGTGAAAGGTTCCGTCAAATTCATGGTGTTGATTTTGATGGAACCATTTCTCTAATCGCTACGCTTAAATCAATTCAAATTCTTACATTTGCTACTTATTATGACTACAAAATATGGAAGATAGACACGAAAACAACATTTCTAAATGATGATTTAGAAGAGACTATTTATATATTGCAGCAAATGGGTTTCGAAGTAAGTGGGAGTGGCAAAAGGAATGTAGACTCTTAAGATTAATTTTTTTTCCAAAGTAAGCATCAATTAGTTGGAATAATTTTTTTGACAATATAATCAAATAGTTTGGTTCACTCCGAATATAAAGGAAGCATGCATATATAAGAATAAATAAAATGTTGTTGTTACATTTTTAGTTTTATATGTTGATGAATTATTTATTGATTGGTAATGACGTACTATGATACGATCAGTGAAAGCTTTTTCTTCGAACTATTTTTGATGAAAGATTTAGGAGAGACATCCTTTACAATAGGTATAATATCAGTAGAGATAGATCTAGAAGGTAAATAGGATCGTTTCGATAAATGTACATAGATACCTTACTAAAAATGTTTAGTATGTAAACTTTCAAGTGTGAAAATGTTCCAATGTGACATGGACTTGTCAATTCTAAGAAAGACTCCTCATCTACGGATGAAAAGAGAAAGTGGATAATTTGGACTCATCATGTATCAACAACAGGATACATCATGTATGCTACGCTATATAGTAGGCCAGATGTTGCTTTTGAACTAGGTGCAATAAGCCGATATAACCAAAACCTGGGCAAAAATCATTGGACATCTATGACGACCCACTATTTATAGATTCTAAATTCAATTATAAACAATATAGAAATATCTTTAGAACTAAATTTAGACATTAAGGACAATGGATTGTGGGTACATAGGCTTAGAAAAATTCTAAAACAATGAATTTAAAAAGGGAAACCTTCCAACGGAATTTAAACATTCACCATGTATGTACATTAACTTAGTAAAACAATTATTATATACGACCATCACTTTAATAATTTAAAATGTTATACAGTTTTGATATATCAAATTAAAACAATATTATCAATGCATTGATCCCAATTAATAAACGATAATATGACTGCATTTTAAGGAAAACATACTTAACCAATATCCTGCAAATAAAACTTTTGATCTGGATCTCTTCTCCACCTTTGCTCCTATCTGTAAATCAAAAAATACATATGCATATAAAAAGGGGAAAAGGTCTTTACTATTTTTGAGCTGTGCCTTATCCAATACACTGCGGCCATAGGGTCAACGACTATTGCAGAAGGAAAAGCTTGCCGCATACCCTTTTTGGAGGATCAAGACAACATAGTTCTTTTTCATGCTCTTCTCCTGCAACCAAATTCTAGTTAGTACATAGCAACCATAAAATCTTTGCAACCACCGCAACAAATGCAAGAATTATATGTAGAAAATAGTATTCGTACTCATCAATCAGAAAAAATCATCTTATGGGTAACATTGATAATTGTACACAACCATCAAACATCAAAAATATTCAATGACTACCATAATCCATCACATAAAAATTACAATGCACAAATAAACTTACATACATTATCATTCATGTGAATAAAATCCATCAAACATGTACTGACACAATCACTATTAGTGACCTGACACCGACCCCCAAATAATCGTAATTAACTACCCATCTTTTAATACAATACAGGTAAAATATCTCTGTAATGACCTGGCATTTTGAACCATTCAAATCGTCAATCATCCACTCATGTCAGACTTGAATTGCTCAAAACAACATATTGTTAATTTACATTTGGCAAAAATTAGCATATACATTAAATAAATCAATCATAGAATCACAGACACAGAGTAATACAATAATTAACAATGGAATGGATAAATAGTAGTTCATGAAGCTACTATATAAACATTAGAGTCTAAAACAAGATACAATAGAAATCTCAAATACAATGTAGTCTCGAATACAAAAGCAGATGACAAGTCTGAACTTAAACAACTGGAATAAAATGAAATAACAGAATAGCTGAGTAGATGAAGATAGATCTCCAAGAGAAGTTCCAAAGCTCCAAAGGTGAGTCTCAAATGCTGTGACACTCAGTCTGACCCGAGCATAAAGCGAAACACAAAACACTCAAGTTAGGATTAACATTCTTATAAAAGTGAATCAACTTAAGTGAAATGTCAACTAAAATACAATATAACTTAAAGGATGTTTGGGATACCCACCCTTTGAGAATCCGTTAAACTATCTACATACATACATAGTACAATACGCTACATGTATAATGTCTACTAAAATAGCATTAAGGCATTATCTATATCGCCCTTAGCACATTTTTATATATTCTCATAGTCTATACAGTACCGTAATTCCTCCGTAAACTGAAGGGCTATCAGAGGGCACTCCATAGGTACGGTACAAACCAAACTCATAGAAGGCACGATAAGGCATGTGACAAGGCACGCGAGGCAATGCCCTAGGTAGGATACTACCGTTTTGCGGATCCGGACCGGTGGTAATGCATAGCAGCTACTACCGTCCACCTCGAGGCACACTCCCATAATCAAGGTGCACCCAATCAAATAAAAGATTAATAGAATGGCATCGAAGAAGCATGCTCAATCGGAGGTGCGACCTCACTTGGCTTGGAACGACTCCTGTTTTAGCCACATCAAGCTGACTCGCGGGAGTCAGGGCTGCGATCATACCTCATATAGATGATGCCAAACTATCCTACTTCATTATGGATACACCACCACATATGTGGTTGTTAAAGTGGTTTTCGATTTTGGCACAGAGTATAACAATATCCGGTCCTTGTCTCTTTAACAACCAAACGATTATTTCACACCACGTCCATTGTTTATTTCAAACAGTTCCTACTTTATATCAAAAAATCATATTCATTTTCGAAATCATTATCACTTTCGAAATCATATTCACTTTTGAAATCATTATCGCTTTCGAAATCATATTAACAAAATAGTTTAACCATCATATAAAAATATTTGCATTTTAATCCATTAAATCTAAACCATAACAGCTCCAACTTAACATTTTAAATATAGTAAATAGTTTATATATTAAAAATAGGTTATAGATTAAATTATTTTATATATTAAAAATATTTTATATATAAAAAAAGTTCATATCGAAAATAGTTTCAAACTAGAATTATTTCTTCCAATTTCACAAATCAATTCATATCAACTTTAGTTCCAAAGATTCAATTTAAAACAATCTCAATTCAAATTCTCAGTAAAAGCATTTTAATCGATTTCGAATCCTGGTTTGAATTACAAATTTAAATAACTTCCAATTCAATACGTTTCAATATTCAAACAATTTACAATAACTCAATTAGATAAATTTCCTTTACATTTCAAAATTCAACTAAATCCTATTTTAAATTTTCAGATTATTCACCTAATTATCTTCAATAACATTTAAATAAAATCTCATAATACAATTTAATTTAATATTAAATATTCAATTCAATCTTTTTGAAGTAGAAAATATTCATTTAATCATTTATTATCAAATGAAGTTTTAAAATCATAATTTTCATCAATAAGCTCAAATCAAACCTTATTTAAATTTAATTCTAAACAAATTTAATTATAAATCAATTCTTATTTAAATTCAATTCTTGAAAAATTAAATTATAAATCAATTCTTATTTAATTTATCTTTTTCAAACTCTATTTACTTAAGTTATTACAAAAAAATCTATTTAAAATATTAATATAATTTTAAATAAATACTTAAATTATTATATAATATTATTTAAAGTAAATTCTTAATATATTTTATTATATTAGTTATTATTAAATTAAATCTTATTAACATTAAATCTAATTTTTTATATTTTAAAAATAATAAATTTATAAGTAAAATTTTATAAATTTCATTTTAGAACTTAACTTATAATTTTAAATTTCCAAAACATATAATTTTAAAAATCTAAATTTTACACATATATAAAATAAATTTATATATTATATTTAAAAAATTAATATTTATCAAAACCCATATATTTCCTTTCAAAACCTTGGAAATCATTTTTCAAAAGTAGACCAGAGGTGTCCGCATATAGTATTCTATCCTATGGTCAAGTGATACGAATATTTGTCATTTCAGTCTGTAATAATTAATATTTACAGGTATATATCATTTCAACTCGCAATCCAAAAATTTCAATATTAATTGAAATTGCTTGAGTTTATCATTTCAACCTATAACAATTTTCCTCTAATCTATAAGACCGTTCGGGTTTGTATCATTTCAACCCATAAGGATTTCTAAACTAACAGAGAACTTAAAAAGTGAGAACAATAATAAAATGACATACATATTGTAACAACCCTGGTTTTGGAGATTACCTGTAACTATTAAATTATAACGCTAGTTATGATTTGATATTCTGAATTAAATAAAATTTGAGAAATTAAATTGTTTATTTGGAATAAACAATGGATTTTGGAAAATTAAAATGAGAAAATAAAGTTTGGAACTTTATTTTATTGTTTGGGTTAATAATGAATGGAAAATAATTTTTATTTATAGAAATTGCAATAATTTTATTAATTATTGCCAATCACTTCTTTTAATAATTTTTAAAGGAAGTGTTTGATTTTTAAAGGTTGTTTAATCAAATAAAAAGGTGGAAATTGATTTAAAAATGAGTTTTAATTATAAATAATGTTTTGAAATGGTTTGAAATATTTTTCTAAGTGATAAAATAAATTTTGTGGAATTTTGGAGCTGAAAACAAGGTTTTGTTCATTTACTTGAGTAAATAGTGCATTTTTGTTAAATAAATGAATTTAATAATAAAAAATATTTAAAAATAAAAATTAATCTTTTTATATGATAGAAAACGGTTTATTTTGTATGTATACAAGTTTTCATATTTTTCTTATGTGTAAATATGGAGAAAATACATTTTTGTATGGTGTATATGTACATAAGTTCATATGTTAGTTAAGTGTGAATTAATTAGCCTTAGCCTTTTTATTTTCTTTTATTTTTTGGTCCATTAGCCCATTAGTGTTCCTTAGCCTAATTAAGGAAGTGAGAAAATAAAAATTAAAATGTACGTACATTGCTACTCTCCTCTCCTTCTTCCTCCAGTGAATAGAACATAGAACCCACTCCATCAAATTCAAAATCCAAGTGAATTTCTTCAATTAAATACAATAAAAAGCAATCTCTTTCAATTTAGAGTGATAATACAAAGGTAATCAAACTCCAAACTTGCAATTTCATCAAAAATCTCAGATTTGTGAATTAGGTTTCAAAATTATTGAAGTTTTGCTCTTGCACGTTTGTATAAACTCTTATTTTAGGTTGTTGAAGCTTTCTCAAGGCCAAAGTTTGCATCTTCTCTCCAATTAGCTCTTGTTGCTCTACTATTTTGAGGTGAGTTGCTGCTCACAATTGCTAGCTGAAGAAAAAGCTTCAAAATGCCAAAATCTAACCCAAAATAGCTTCAATACAATGATTTCATGTTCATGTTTTGATTTTGTAAAATCTGAGTAGGTATGTCTCTTTGCACATCATTTTCTCCCAATTTCGGCAACGAAATGCTGCTGTATTTTTTTTCTTCAGTTGATAGCCTGCATGTTGTAGTATATGCATGTCAAATTTCATTGCAAACATATTCGTTTGATGCCTGAAAACTGCAGTGCAAAATCAATGCACAGCCTGGAAATTTTCTGTGCATATTTTGTTTGTTGAGTTGCTGCAAACATGGCCTGAGTCAGGCCATGTTTGTGATGGCATAACATTTTCGTTTCTAACTCAAATTGCGTGAATCTTTTTTTGTTTCATAGATGGTGTTTTCTACTACATTCGTACCAAATTTCAGGTCATTTAGACTTAGATAGCTTATAAAAATATGCTGCTAAACATTGACCTGGACCATGTTTTTGCCCAGATTTTTACAGTGAAAACACTGTCTGGGTTCAATTTCAAGACACCATAACTTTCTCATATTTTATCCTAATTGCATGAATATTTTTTTGTTTGAAAGATGTTGTTCCCTTCTACATGCTTAAAAATTTTGAGCACAATCCGATGTAATTTGATCCTCGGTTTTATGCCTGAAAGTTGAACCCATAGTTGATTTTTAAGCCTGGGCACATCCTAGTTGAACTGTTACAAACATGGTCTGAGTTCATGTTTGTGACAGCATAACTCATTGGTTCTAAATCAGATTTGCATGATTCATTTTTCAAATTGAATTAGGAGTGTTGATTTATATTCCTGTAAAGTTTCATGAAAATCTGGGTTGGTTTGCTATTTCTAAACGGCAGCCAAACTTGTACTCACAGCTTGCTTATTCAGTGTTTTAAACTTTGTTTTGGTCCGACTTTGAAACGACGCAGATCCTTCGTTTCAAATCGGATTTGAATGATTCTTTTTGAAGATTGAAGTAGGAATGTTGAACTACATTCCTACCAAATTCCATGTCATTTGGACTCGTTTTGCAGGTCCAAACCTGCTGTCGAACTTGGGTTCGCAGCCTGTTTTTACCGGGTTTTTATACTTAGAATAATTTTCTGCTTTTTCTGATATTTCCCGATTTCTTTGAGATTTTTCTCTAGATTTCGTACACGGGTTTTATAAAGCATTAAAAAGTGTTTTCCAAGCAAATTGACTTTTAAAATTATTATTTAATATTATTTTTAAGTATTAAATTAGTTACTCCATAATAGGAGAATTTCAAATGCAATTTCTAAAGCGATTTTGAAGCGTTCCTAAAACTTGTTTTCTTCAATTTAATTTCTATAAAAAACACACAATTTTTCACTTCGAGTGAAGAGAGAGGAGAATTAAATGATTGGTTAAAACACGTGCGTTTATCTTTTCAGTTAATTCCTAATCTATTCGTTTGATCGTTTTGGCCTACGGGTCTAGTTTACCGATGATACGAGGTGAACCTTTTACTGCTTTGAGTGTGAAATTTACTAGTGGTTAGTAAACCGTTTAGTGCAAACAGGTGGTATGGGACACACGTTAACACTTTTCGGGTTCCTTTCCGAGAGTTTGTGACACATTTTCATGTTGGCGTGCCAGTACTGGACCTTCGGGTCATTTGCCATTGCGGCGTATTTGTCTTCGGACGTTTGCCATTGCGGCGTATTTGTCTTCGGACGTTTGCCATTGCGGCGTATTTGCCATTGCGGCGTATTTGTCTTTTGACGTTTGCCTTTGGGCAAGGTACCTATTATATGAAACAGTACTCGGCAAAAATAGCACGTGCAAAACCTTTTTGAGATGATTTCAACCCTTGTGTTGTCATTTTGGAATCGGTCCTTTGAACTATTCGGTGGCGATTACTTTGGGATTTTTGGACTCTTTGGAGTTCTTTTGAGATTTTCCTTGCCTACACCGGCGTGATGAAATTTGCCTTTTGGCGTATATATATATTGAGATTGCATATTGGCGTTATTTATGAGATTTGCCTTTTGGCGTTGTATGAGATTTTTATCTCTTTATCGACATTTGCCTTATGGCTTATGTCGAGATAGCTTTTGCTTATGTTTTTCTTGGAGTTGCCGATATGGCGGGTTTGGGAATTACTCTTTTAGCAGTTTACATTTTACTATTTCCTAAACCATTCTTATTGATTTATGATTGCCGATGATATGAGGCATGCTACATTTGAGCGATTCATGAAATTTTGTGTTTTATGCGTATTAAAGAAATAGTGTTTTATCACTTAGTATAACCATATATGCCATACATGTTCTGTATCCTCCATATAACTATAGTTAGCTTTCTTATGGTTTCTTCTTGTTTAAGAAGAATATCACTATGCTCTTATGCTCTATTATTCTACTATCACCTTTTACTGATTCGTTTAGCTAGACTGACCCGTGTATTTTATACTCTGGTCAGACCGAGGTGTTTCAGGTTAGGTACATTTGGACTTAGCCTATTCTGCTTCCGCATGTACTATTCTGCTAGCTACTTTTGTTATAGCTTTTTGTGTAGTCCTTTTTGGTTGTAACTCTGATATGTATATTCTTTCGACTCATCTGTATATTGTGGTTGCTACGCCACTTGACATGTATCATTTTGTATACTCTATGATGTATCTGTATATGTATGTGATGATCTACTGTTCTGTGATGTGTTTACACTTGAGTTGTTATATTTTGTTCTGTTAGATCTTATAGCCATTATAGTTTTGTATTAAGTGTCTATTGGATATGTCGATCCACCAAAAAAAATGCTGCATTTATCGACGTATACAGTAGATAGTTAAGGCAAGGCTATTGATGGTCGCTCCTATCCAGCTCTATTCTCCGTATTAGCAGACAGTATTACCTTGTAATACTCTTTGCTAATATGGGTCTCGGAGTGGGCGTTACAGCTTGGTATCAGAGCTGAGTCCAGAACAAAGTATGATAAACACAGAACAGAAACACATATTACGGTACATCAAAGTGTAATACAAATGTTACGAATCCCTAAATCATCATGCTTTCATTCTTTTCGTGTCCTTTGGGATAGATATAATTTTAGGAATATGTCTAGGAATGCATTTTAATTCCGTAGTATTCCATATTTGAATTAATGATATCTACCATGTGAATAATCTTTATCTTATCTTAACTTTCAGTTAATGGCTGGAAGAGGTAGAGGACGACGCTCGGATGATGGGCAATCCAGCGGCTCGCATCCGGACGGCGTTTATATGTCTGCCGATCAGTTTATGGAGTTATTTAGGAGCACCCAGCATCCAGCTCCTACTCCAGCTTCTCCTTCGTGCAAGTCTCCTTTCGCGTGCATGTGTAGTGATTTTGCACATCTCGGAGGCAAGCCATTCAAAGGCTCTGAGTCTGTTTTGGAGGTTCAGGCTTGGATTCGTTCTTGCGAGCGGATATTTTCTCGCATGGATCTTTCAGATTATCATAGGGTTCTTGTAGCATCTAGCATGTTACAAGAGCATGCTCTTGATTGGTACGAGCTATTCACAGCCGAGCTCGACGAGTCTACTCTTACATGGACTCAGTTTCGGGAACGATTCGAGCTTAAGTTCGTTCCTGAGTCTGAGAAAGCATCTCTTGCCCGTCGCTTCCTCGAGCTAAAGCAAGGGAAATCTTCTGTTTCTGATTATGTGTCATCTTTCGAGGCTCTTTCTAAGTATGGCCTTGAGTATATCAGCACTCCATACAAGAAGAACCTCAAGTTCGTTTCCGTCCTTAAGAAGTATTTGAAGAAATCTTTGATGTTGCAGCTTAAGCTTTCTTTTGAGGGGCTAGTTGACTCAGCGCTTCATCTTGAAGCCGTCGAGAAAGAGATTGATAGTGGTGATGATGTTGAGGTTCGAAAGAACCCCAATAAGAAGCGGTTTCCTTTTCAGAAATCCAAGTTCTTTCCATCCAAGAAGAAGAAGCCAGTTGGTTCTACTTCTCAGCCTCAGTCTCGGCCGCATTCTCAGCCACAGTCTATTGGAGCACCTCCCTCTCGCAAGGGGTGTTTCAATTGTGGTTCGCCCGACCATATGATTCGACAGTGTCCTAAGCCTCTCTTTTGTCAATATTGCAAGAAAGAGGGCCATCGTATTTCCACTTGTCCTATTGCTCCGAATAATGCCAAATCTGGCAAGCTGAATGTAGTAGATGCTTCTGGAGGTTCTTCTCAGCGCAAAGGTACTCCTCCTTCTATTCTTGAAGGTTCATTGTTATTTCGTGATCGTTCTATTCGAGTCATCTTTGATACGGGTGCGTCGCATTCATTCGTATCGAAGAAGCTCGTAGATGATTTGTCTTTGGATGTTTCTTGTATGGTTACTTCATTGAGGATTGCGAATCCTATCGGGGGATCCGCAACCCTTAGCATGCTCTGTGATGATGTTGAGATTGTTTTATGTGGCTTTTCTTTTCGTGCGAATCTGCACGTTATTTCTTATTTGGGATTTGATATGATTTTTGGTATGGACTGGCTAGTGCAATATGATGCCAGGATTGTTTGTGCTCAGCGGATTTTATATCTTCGACATCCAGATTCATCTACTCAGCTATCACTTGTTCTTCGGAATGTGGATAATTCCGAAGTGGCTTTATATTCTCTTGACTCACAAGATGATGATATATCTCATATTCCTATTGTATGTGAATTCTCTGATGTATTTGAGCCTGTTTCGGGTTTGCCACCCAAGCGGGCGATTGAGTTCCACATTGATCTCATTTCAGGCGCGCAGCCAGTTAGTCGTCCTCCCACGAGGATGTCTACAAAAGAAAATGAGGAACCCAAGAAGCAACTTTTAGAGCTTGAGTCCAAGCAATTGATTCAGTCTAGTTCTTCACCGTGGGGTGCCGCGATCGTCTCTGTGAAGAAGTCCGATGGTACTCTTAGGCTTTGCATTGACTATCGCAAGCTTAACGAGTTGACCATCAAGAATAGGTATCCATTACCTAGGATCGACGATATGTTTGATCAATTGAGTGGCGCTAAGGTCTTCTCTCATCTTGACCTTGCCACTGGTTTTCATCAGCTCCGAGTCGCGGAAGATAGCATACCTCTTACAGCTTTCCGCACTCGATATGGATCTTACGAGTGGCTCGTTATGCCGTTCGGTTTGACGAATGCTCCTGCATTGTTTGTCGACCTTATGAATCGAGTATTCCGGGAATATCTCGATAAGTTCGTCCTTGTGTTCATCGACGACATCCTTGTTTATTCGAAATCTGAAGCCGAGCATGCTAATCACTTGAGAATCGCCTTGAGTACTCTTCGTCACCATCAGCTTAAAGCTAAATTCTCCAAGTGCCATTTCTGGGAGAATAAGGTTAAGTTCTTAGGCCACGTTGTTTCTTCTGAAGGCATTTCTGTCGATCCTACGAAGATTGAATCCATCCAGAATTGGAAGAGGCCTGAGAATGTTCATGAGATTCGTAGTTTCCTTGGATTGGCGGGTTATTACCGTCGGTTCATTAAGGATTTCTCTCGTATTATGCTTCCTCTCACTAGCCTTACTCGGAAAGGCGTTCGGTTTATTTGGTCCGACAAGTGCGAAGCTTCTTTTCAGCATTTGAAGGAGCTTCTCACTAATTCTCCTATTCTAGTGGTTCCTGAAGGGAATCAAAATCTTGTTGTCTACACCGATGCTAGTAGATGTGGCCTCGGTGCTGTGCTTATGCAGAAGGATCAGGTAGTTGCTTATGCTTCTAGGCAACTACGACCGAATGAAATACGCTATGCCACTCATGACCTCGAGTTAGCCGCCATTGTCTTCGCCTTGAAGATTTGGCGCCATTATTTACTAGGCAAGCACTTCATTCTATACACCGATCACAAATCATTGAAATATCTATTCACTCAGAAGGAGCTCAATATGAGGCAACAACGTTGGCTCGAGTTCCTTGCTTCCTATGACTTCGATATCCAGTATACCCCTGGTAAGGGTAATCGTGTTGCTGATGCGCTTAGTCGCAAACATTCGGCTGTTGTTTCTATGATGTTAGCCGAGTGGGATGTTCTAGAGACCTTATCCCTTAGTGATATTCGTGATCGAGCTCCATCCTCTAATTCTCCTATCTCACTATTTAGTTTGGAAGCTCGACCCAGTTTATTGGATCGTATTGTCGATGCCCAGCAGCGTGATCCCGATACTGTGCACCTTATTCAGATTTGTGAGTCCCGTGACGAGGAGTTGAGGGATTTCAGCATTGATTCTCATAGGTGTCTTCGCAAGAAGAACTGTCTTGTTGTGCCTTCTGATTCTTCACTTGGGCATGACATTCTCGATGACTGCCACCGTTCTAAGTATACCATTCATCCTGGCAGTAGTAAGATGTATGCCGACATGCGTCGCCTTTATTATTGGGAAGGCATGAAGCGCGATGTTGCGAGTTATGTGAGTAATTGCATGACTTGTCAACGTATCAAAGTCGAACATCAGCGTCCATATGGTCTCCTTCAGCCTTTAGAGATTCCATTGTGGAAATGGGATCAGATTTCGATGGATTTCATTGATGGCCTACCTCGTTCAAGATCAGGCCATTCTAGCATTTGGGTTATTGTTGACCGCCTCACCAAATCAGCTCATTTCATTCCTATTAAGTCTAATAGGAGTGCTTCTCATTTGGCAAAGTTATATGTCAAGGAAATCGTGAGACTTCACGGTGTTCCTAGTTCGATTGTTTGTGACCGTGATCCGCTATTCACGAGTCATTTCTGGCAGAGTCTTCAGCAAGCTTTGGGAACGAAGCTTAATTTCAGCACCGCATATCATCCGCAGTCTGATGGACAGAATGAACGGGTGAATCGTATCCTCGAGGATCTCCTCCGTGCTTGCATCCTAGATTTTGGTGGTAGTTGGGAGGATAACCTACCTCTTGTAGAATTCTCCTACAACAATAGTTTTCAGTCGAGTATCGGTATGGCTCCTTTCGAAGCCTTATACGGAAGGCCATGTCGATCACCTTCTTGTTGGTTGGAAACTGGTGAGAAGCTTATTCTTGGCCCAGATTCTGTTCGTGATTCTTCTGAGAAGATTGATCTTATTCGTCAGAGAATGAAAGAGGCACAAAGCCGCCAGAAATCCTACGCGGACAACCGTAGGAAGCCTCTCGAGTTCTCGATTGGTGATCTCGTCTTTATTCGTGTTTCTCCTTTGAAAGGGGTTATGCGCTTTAGTACGACTGGGAAATTGGCTCCTCGCTTTATAGGACCATTTCCTATTACTGAACGTATTGGCCCTGTGGCTTATAGAGTTTCACTTCCAGCTCATTTATCTGGCATTCATGACGTGTTTCACGTCTCTCAGCTTCGGAAATGTCTTCGAGAGTCGGATTCTGCCATCGATTCTCCTAATTTGCAAGAGCTTGAGATCTCACCGGACCTATCTATTGTGCAGCAACCTATTCGAGTACTTGCTTCGGAGGTGAAACGCCTTCGAAACAAAGACGTGCCGCTCGTTAAGATTCAATGGTCCGCTAATCCCAATGACTGCACATGGGAAACCAAGGAATTTATCGAGCGTTCCTACCCTAGTTTACTTTCTTCGCATAGCGATGGTGAGAAATTCTTTTTATCTCAAGCTTATTTCTTTTCTTTTGATTGATGAAATTAACAAGTTGAATACAAAATCTTCTCTAGAAATTGCGTGGACGCAATGTTGTTAAGGAGGGGAGTCTGTAACAACCCTAGTTTTGGAGATTACCTGTAACTATTAAATTATAACGCTAGTTATGATTTGATATTCTAAATTAAATAAAATTTGAGAAATTAAATTGTTTATTTGGAATAAACAATGGATTTTGGAAAATTAAAATGAGAAAATAAAGTTCGGAACTTTATTTTATTGTTTGGGTTAATAATGAATGGAAAATAATTTTTATTATAGAAATTGCAATAATTTTATTAATTATTGCCAATCACTTCTTTTAATAATTTTTAAAGGAAGTGTTTGATTTTTAAAGGTTGTTTAATCAAATAAAAAGGTGGAAATTGATTTAAAAATGATTTTTAATTATAAATAATGTTTTGAAATGGTTTGAAATATTTTTCTAAGTGATAAAATAAATTTTGTGGAATTTTGGAGCTGAAAACAAGGTTTTGTTCATTTATTTGAGTAAATAGTGCATTTTTGTTAAATAAATGAATTTAATAATAAAAAATATTTAAAAATAAAAATTAATCTTTTTATCTAATAGAAAATGGTTTATTTTGTATGTATACAAGTTTTCATATTTTTCTTATGTGTAAATATGGAGAAAATGCATTTTTGTATGGTGTATATGTACATAAGTTCATATGTTAGTTAAGTGTGAATTAATTAGCCTTAGCCTTTTTATTTTCTTTTATTTTTGGGTCCATTAGCCCATTAGTGTTCCTTAGCCTGATTAAGGAAGTGAGAAAATAAAAATTAAAATGTACGTACATTGCTACTCTCCTCTCATTCTTCCTCCAGTGAATAGAACATAGAACCCACTCCATCAAATTCAAAATCCAAGTGAATTTCTTCAATTAAATACAATAAAAAGCAATCTCTTTCAATTTAGAGTGATAATACAAAGGTAATCAAACTCCAAACTTGCAATTTCATCAAAAATCTCAGATTTGTGAATTAGGTTTCAAAATTATTGAAGTTTTGCTCTTGCACATTTGTATAAACTCTTATTTTAGGTTGTTGAAGCTTTCTCAAGGCCAAAGTTTGCATCTTCTCTCCAATTAGCTCTTGTTTCTCTACTATTTTTGAGGTGAGTTGCTGCTCACAATTGCTAGCTGAAGCAAAAGCTTCAAAATGCCAAAATCTAACCCAAAATAGCTTCAATACAATGATTTCATGTTCATGTTTTGATTTTGTGAAATCTGAGTTGGTATGTCTCTTTGCACATCATTTTCTCCCAATTTCGGCAACGAAATGCTGCCGTATTTTTTTTTCAATTGATAGCCTGTATGTTGTAGTATATGCATGTCAAACTTCATTGCAAAACATATTCATTTGATGCCTGAAAACTGCAGTGCAAAATAGATGCACAGCCTGGAAATTTTCTGTGCATATTTTATTTGCTGAGTTGCTGCAAACATGGCCTGAGTCCATGTTTGCGATGGCATAACATTTTCGTTTCTAACTCAAATTGCGTGAATCTTTTTTGGTTTGAAAGATGGTGTTTTCTACTACATTCGTACCAAATTTCAGGTCATTTAGACTTAGATAGCTTATAAAAATATGCTGCTAAACATTGACTTGGACCATGTTTTTGCCCAGATTTTTACAGTGAAAACACTGTCTGGGTTCAATTTCAAGACATCATAACTTTCTCATATTTTATCCTAATTGCATGAATCTTTTTTTTTTAAAAGATGGTGTTCCCTTCTATGGTGTTAAAAATTTTGAGCACAATCCGATGTAATTTGATCCTCGGTTTTATGCCTGGAAGTTGAACCAAAAGTTGATTTTTAAGCCTGGGCACATCCTAGTTGAACTTTTACAAACATGGTCTGAGTCCATGTTTGTGACAGCATAACTCATTGGTTCAAAAGAAGATTTGCGTGATTCTTATTTCAAATTGAAGTAGGAGTGTTGATTTATATTCCTGTAAAGTTTCATGAAAATCTGGGTTGGTTTGCTATTTCTAAACAGCTATCAAACTTGTACTCACAGCTTGCCAATTCAATGTTTTAAACTTTGTTTTGGTCCGACTTTAAACGACGCAGATCCTTCGTTTCAAATCGGATTTGAATGATTCTTTTTGCAGATTGAAGTAGGAATGTTGAAATACATTCCTACCAAATTCCATGTCATTTGGACTCGGTTTGCAGGTCCAAACCTGCTGTCGAACTTGGGTTCGCAGCCTGTGTTCACCGGGTTTTTATACAGAATAATTTTCTGCTTTTTCTGATATTTCCCGATTTCTTTGAGATTTTTCTCTAGATTTCGTACACGGGTTTTATAAAGCATTAAAAAGTGTTTTCCAAGCAAATTGACTTTTAAAATTATTATTTAATATTATTTTTAAGTACTAAATTAGTTACTCCATAATAGGAGAATTTCAAATGCAATTTCTAAAGCGATTTGGAAGCGTTCCTAAAACTTGTTTTCTTCAATTTAATTTCTATATAAAACAAACAATTTTGCACTTCGAGCGAAGAGAGAGGAGAATTAAATGATTGGATAAAACGCGTGCTATGAACACGTGCGTTTATCTTTTCAGTTATTTCCTAATCTATTCGTTTGATCGTTTTGGCCTACGGTTCTAGTTTACCGATGATACGAGGTGAACCTTTTACTGCTTTGAGTGTGAAATTTACTAGCGGTTAGTAAACCGTTTAGTGCAAACGGGTGGTATGGGACACACGTTAACACTTTTCGGGTTCCTTTCCGAGAGTTTGTGACACATTTGCCTGTTGGCGTGCCAGTACTGGACCTTCGGGTCATTTGCCATTGCGGCGTATTTGTCTTCGGACGTTTGCCATTGCGGCGTATTTGTCTTCGGACGTTTTCCATTGTGGCGTATTTGCCATTGCGGCGTATTTGTCTTTTGACGTTTGCCTTTGGGCGAGGTACCTATTATATGAAACAGTACTCGGCAAAAATAGCACGTGCAAAACCTTTTTGAAATGATTTCTACCCTTGTGTTGTCATTTTGGAATCGGTCCTTTGAACCATTCGGTGGCGATTACTTTGGGATTTTTGGACTCTTTGGAGTTCTTTTGAGATTTTCCTTGCCTACACCGGCGTGATGAAATTTGCCTTTTGGCGTATATATATATTGAGATTGCCTATTGGCGTTATTTATGAGATTTGCCTTTTGGCGTTGTATGAGATTTTTATCTCTTTGTCGACATTTGCCTTATCGCTTATGTCGAGATAGCTTTTGCTTATGTTTTTCTTGGAGTTGCCGATATGGCGGGTTTGGGAATTACTCTTTTAGGAGTTTACATTTTACTATTTCCTAAACCATTCTTATTGATTTATGATTGCCGATGATATGAGGCATGCTACATTTTAGCGATTCATAGGATTTTGTGTTTTATGCGTATTGAAGCAATAGTGTTTTATCACTTAGTATAACCATATATGCCATACATGTTCTGTATCCTCCATATAACTATAGTTAGCTTTCTTATGGTTTCATCTTGTTTAAGAAGAATATCACTATGCTCTTATGCTCTATTATTCTACTATCACCTTTTACTGATTCGTTTAGCTAGACTGACCCGTGTATTTTATACTCAGGTCAGAACGAGGTGTTTCAGGTTAGGTACATTTGGACTTAGCCTATTCTGCTTCCGCATGGACTATTATGCTAGCTACTTTTGTTATAGCTTTTTGTGTAGTCCTTTTTTGTTGTAACTCTGATATGTATATTCTTTCGACTCATCTGTATATTGTGGTTGCTACGCCACTTGACATGTATCATTTTGTATACTCTATGATGTATCTGTATATGTATGTGATGATCTACTGTTCTGTGATGTGTTTACATTTGAGTTGTTATATTTTGTTCTGTTAGATCTTATAGCCATTATAGTTTTGTATTAAGTATCTATTGGATATGTCGATCCACCAAAAAAAAATGCTGCATTTATCGACGTATACAGTAGATATTTAAGAAAAGGCTATAGATGGTTGCTCCTATCCAGCTCTATTCTCCGTATTAGCAGACAGTATTACCTTGTAATAGTCTTTGCTAATATGGGTCTCGGAGTGGGGCATTACACATATCAATAGTAGGCATATATCATCATTAACAATTTAAATATGATATATATGACGAGTTATGGTGTCGTATGTCATGGGTATACAATTGAGATAATGGCATATCATATTTAATAATTAGATAACTAACGATTTATATTTAACAACATATTTCAATCGTCATTTCATGTGAATCAAATTTACTAAATATAAGAATGTTAAATAATGAGTGATTGCTCACCTTTAGAGGCTAGAGGAAAACTACGAGAATGAGGAGCATGGACACAGATACGCACGGACAAGCTAGAGTTGCGGAAATTATTATCGAACAACAATGGAATCAAGCGAAGCAAGGTGGACTAGAGATCGATGAAAACAATAAATAAATTTTAAAAATCAAAATTTTATCCACCTATTTAAAGTAAAATCATTGTATCATATCTTTAAAACCAATATTTAGTTTATAACCTAAATTAAAGTAAAATTTTCGCATTATGTTGTAAAAAAATCAGCATTTAGGAAAACACAAATAATAAAATCAAAATATCTATATTTTATATTTTAAAGTCAATATTTAAAAATCAATATATATATATATATATATATATTATTTTTAAAATCCATACACATAATATTTATGGAATAGAATAAAAGAAATAACCTTATAGTGTGTGTATATATATATATAATATGTAATAGCAAAGCAAGGTTAGGCAAAGAACAAAAACAAGGTAGCAGGCTTTAAAGTAAAACATACAAATGTATACCCAACTAATAAAGCTTATACATATACTTTTATAAAAGCTTATTTATACAGACTTGTAAATCTTATAAAGCTTATATATATATATATATATATATATATATATATATATATATATATATATATATATATATATATATAACAGGTGATAGGGTGAATAAAGGAAGGAATTGTGCTTTGGTCAGAGGGAGGGTGGTTGTCAGGTGCGAGGTGGCTGTGCTATAGTGACTCGGAGTTGCTGAGTTAGGTGCAATAGTTTGGCTATTGAAACAAGAGGTAAAGGCGGTATTGTCTGGAGATGGCTGGCCGAGGCTGTCGTGTGGTTGTCGTGGAGCATGGGGACTGTCACGCTCGACAATAAAGGTGGCGCACCGCGTGGTCGTAGGGGCTATTCGGTTATAGGTGGTGATGGTTGTGCTTAGGCTGCATTCAGGTGGCAGGTCAGTAGCTCGTTAAGGGGATGGCGGCTGTGAAGGCAAGAAAGTGGGCTCGAAGCATGGCAGCGGGTAGGAAAGGCTCAGGTGAATCGGTGGAGTGGATCTGGGAGGTTGGAGAAGAATGAAAGTGGAAGGAACTGACGTGGGTTTTTTTGTGAGGCGGTGATCGATGTACAGGTATTAAAGGGAGGCGAGTTGGTCGACAATAGAAATGGCTGCGTGGGTTGTAAAAACCCGCAATTTTATGATTATATATTTAAATGTTTTATTTAAATATAACATCATTAGTTGGATTAAAATCCAAAATGTGACTTTTTGTAAATAGTCGAATCCGGACTCGAGACCACTTTCATTGAGTTCCAAACGACGTTTACAACTTTTTTAAGTATAAACATTGATATGTTTGGAATTGATTAGGATTTTGGTATTTTCATTTGGGCTTTGGGTTGTGTTCTAGCTCACTAACCCAAGAAGACAACCCAAACTCATCTACAAAATACCCCTAACTCCTCTCCTTTTCATTCAGTCCACTCATAATTCCTAACACTCAAGCTAAATGAATAATGGGGGAAAGAGAGGAGAATAGAAATTCCTAAGCCCCAGTTCTCCTAGGAGATTCAAATTCAAGTTCTAAAATCAAGGAGAAGCTTAGGTAAGCATCCTCTTCATCTTCTCCATCTCAATCCCTCTTCAATTCTTGATTCTTCCTATAACCTAACTTAGGAATATCATTGCATGTGATACTAGGTTGAAGATCTTTGAGGTGTAGTTGAAGAGAAATCAATCTTAGCTTGTTTAAGAGCTTGTCTTTCCTATATTTGAGTTTAAAGGTGAGTTTTTGAACTCACATCTATGTCTACAGCTTTCATTGTTGTTAGGTATGAATTACTAAAATCTATTTCATGTTCAGTTGCTTTTGAATTGAATTTGTTTGGTGAATTTTCCAATTTTGGTATTGTGAAGTCAAAATCTATGAAAATCCTACTATGGATGTTTGGACATGTTGTTTGGAGTGTATTGAAGAGCCTATAAGGCTGGGTTGTCGCTTGGCATAAATCCCTAGCACCATCGCTCATTCGATCGCTACCGAGTTGATTTGACCATCAATGGCCTAGGCAAATTTTGCCTTGAGCTTCAGCTCAGACGTTTGGGAAAACACACGGACGTTTGAGGCATAGGAATAAAAATTCTAGACCTATAGCTCAAACGTCTGAGGTTATTTCCAGACATCTGAGTGATCTAGAAGAAAACTCCAGACATATAGCTCAGACATTTGAGGTTATCCCTAAACATCTGAGAGATTTGGAAGAAATTTCCAAACTTTCAGCTCAGATGTTTACACGATGTTAAATTCATCCAATTTGCCTATTTTTATGTGGGTTTCGATTTAATCGATTTTTGATGATCCGAATGGTTATTGTCATTTTTTACCGACTTTGACGATATCTTTCTGGATTTTTGGTTTTTCCATTTGATGAACTTGATATCGATTTCCATGGTTTTGATTCACGTCATTGAAATGTGATTTTGGTGGTAGATTGTTTTTACAATCGTTTCTATGATTTGTCACTTTAAAATATAAAGGTTTTATACTAGTAGTAAATACCAAAACTCTTTCGTAAAAATTATTTAAACACCACTTTTATTATAAAGCTCGTTCTAAAACTTTTTTTTCAATCTATTAGTATATACAAACCTTTACCTCATTCGTACGAGAAATCCAATTAAACGACTTAGCAAAACAAGTGGTATGAAATGCATTTACTTCGTCGGTTAATTCTTAGAATTGTTCGATTGAAACCTTGTGATAATTTTTGAGTGGAAATCTACAATTTGTTCGTAAATATTTAAGTTAAGTCAGTGGTTACAGGACATGAGGCTAAACTCATTTATTTAATAACTTGGTGTAATTTACACTTATTGAACTATGATGATCATTTTGTGGTTTATACTAGTGATATGCGATGTCCCTTTGTCTGCCTAGGGGACTATACCTCGTTTTATGGTGCTTCGTCTCATTCTTGTGGGCTAGCGGCCCATGATATTTTTAACCGTTTTATGGAGTTCGGTTCATCGGGCATGTCGTTGTACTACATCGTTGTTCCGGCTTATTTTAGTTTCAGGTTCCTTGAGCGTACCGTTGAACTACGTTGTTGCACCGGCTCTATGGGTTAGTGACCCATGGGATAGCATCCCGTTATGATACACGTGTTGATGAGTTTTCATATTCCCGTTTATGATAGGCCTCCTCCCCCATTTATGTTCTATGGATTTTCAATTATGGGTTTCTGGAATTTATGTTTCACCAATTTTTTGCGATTTGCATCGATATGTTTTGTCAATATTTAAGGTATGGTGAATAAGCTAAAGAATATGTTATTCCTTTTGGGTATTTGAGGAGACTTGAGATATTGTATGATTTTCATTGTTATCAAATATGTACTTTTCATAGTATGGCATTATTGTTATCATATACTTTTGTCATATCTCTTATCCTATCTCATCTTATATGGTATTTATAGCTAAACCGATTCATTTATTTTTTTCCTTTTTAAATAATACTTAGGTCAGACCGAGGTGTTTCAAGTGCTTCCACTTGACTTCTTAGCAGGGACTAGCTTCTAACTTTTGGTTAACTATTTTAGCTTAATAGTTTTTGTTTTTATACATTCGAGATAGAGACTCCTTGATGTATACATATTCTTTTGTCTAGCACTTGTACTTATTCTTTGTGATGTAGTGGATCTTGTATGACCACTACTTTGATGTTCACTTCTATGTGTTATATTCATATCTGTTTCCGCCTCAGTGATATGAATATCTACGACTTATTTATGTTATGCTTATTTTATATTTGTTTTCGAAGGCCACATAACCACCTTGTAGTTGCTTTGAGTTTGTATTTGATATTCAGGTTTCCTCTTGAAATGAAATGCATGTCATACTATCTGACATATCGGTACTTGCACAAAGAAATTACATATATGGTCTCTCCTCAACAGCCTTATTCTTCATTCTAGTCGACTGCATTGCGCCATAGTTTTCTTAGCTAGTGAGAGTATAGAGGTGGGGCGACATAGCTTGGTGTTAGAGCCAAACTTCAGAATAATGTAGAATAATCTAGCAAGGATCATTGTCCTAAGTCTCTCTTAGGAATTGTGCCTTAGGTTTTAATTCGAGTCTTAGGACCCGTTCTATCCTATTTTCTTTTATGATGCCCTGCTTTATCAATTAAGTTTGTTTGATATTCATTCTAAATAAACATTTTCCTCTTCTTTCTTTCTTTCTTAAAGAAGAGAAATGGTTAGACCTGATCGTCCCTACGCCTATCAATCCAGTACTACTTCTTAAGATGGTGTATTCATGTCTGTTGTGACGCCCCACCTTTATACCCACGCTAGCCAAGGACACTACGGTGTAATGCCGACAACTAGCACGGAGAATAAGGCTGTTGAGGAGCGACCATCCGTGTAATTGCTTTGTGCGAGCGCCGATATGCCAGATAAAATATAACTTTTCATTTCATCTCAAGAGGAAATCTGACATACCGATGCAAACTCAAATCTACTACACAATGGCTATAATATCTTCGGAAACAAATATAGAAATAAGCATAACATAAATCAGTCACAGACAATTCATATCACAAAGGCGGAAATAAATATGAATATTACACATAAAAGTGTATATCAGAATAGTGGTCAGAAAGATCCACAATAACACAAAGGAATAGTTACAAGTGCAAGACAAAAGAATAGTATACATCAAGGAGTCTGTATCTCAAATGTATACAACCAAAAACTACAAAACTAAAGTAGTTAGCCAAAAGGTCAGAAGATGGTTCTAGATAGGAAGTCAAGAGGAAGCACCTGTGAAATCTCAGTCTGTCCCGAGTATTATCTAAAAAGAAAATAATAAACGGATCAGTCTAGCTATAAATATCAGATGACATGATATAGAATAAAAGATATGACATGCACATATAATTACCATAATGACATACTATAACAAGCATGTAAATGATAATCAATAAGAGATTAATCAATATCACAAGAATCTTCTCAAAGATAAAAAAGGAATGTCATACTCTATATCTCCTTCACCAAACCATAAATTTTGACAATTATATCAATGCCAATCACAAAAGTCAATGACACACAATTTCACCAATGCACAAATATTGATAAAACTTATCAATGAAAATCACGAAAATTGGTGAAGCACAAATTCTAGAAATCATCAGTAGAAATCCAGAAATCACAAGAAGAAGAGGATGGCCAATCCCATAAACTGGACATCGACGCGCCTAGAAAGACACGCCCTATGCACAGTCGAACATCGACGCACCTAGAATGTAACGACCCACCTTTTTGGACAGTTTAAACCGACGATCAAATACACATGCCGGTTCCAAACCATTAAAAAAGGCAGATGGTTATTGGGGTAATTAAGAAAAGAAAAGAAATAAAGGAAATGAAACAACACAGAATCTCGCAGCGGAACGATAAAATATAATAGTCAAATAAACAGTTCATGAAGCTGTTTACTATACTTAGGCAATTATTTATACAACATTCATCAGAGTTATACATATACAACAAAACAAATAAATAATGCAGCAGACAACATGATGCACAGATAATAATAGTAATAGTATACCAAATCTTCGTCTTCGTCCTCCAGAATAGATCTTCAAAAATCTGAAAACTCAGGACTGACCCGAGCGTAATGAAAAGACAAAACACTCGAGTCAGGACTAAAATATCCATATGAAAGTTAAATAAATTGTAAATAAATATGAGTGTGAGGGCGTCAGAGATGTTTACAGGGTTTGACATCTCATATCCAGTGTCAACGTGCGTGCAATAACTTAAGAGATGTTACGGGATTTTCCATCTCTCAAGGATCCGTGAAACTATCTACTATGTAGTAATATACGCTAAGTAGATAATGTCTATCAGTAATATAAAGTATCAAAATAGCGTTAAGGCGTTACCATAATTCCCCTTAACACATTTTATATTCCCAAAAGCATATACAAGACCGTAGTTTTCCCAAAACCGGAAGTCACCAGAGGGCAATCCATATACTCAAGGTACAAACCAAAACGTAGTGTTCGCGAATAGGATAATCAGTATGACAAGGTACATGAGGCGATACCAACTAGGATACTAGTAGTTGCGTGATCCGGATTGATGTTGAGCATAGCAGCTACTACCTCAACACCGCGAAACAACACTCCCAAATCAAGGGGTGCACCCAAATCAAATCACAAATGTAATAGATATGGTATCGAAGAAGTGTGTCCGCTAGAGGTGGTGAACCTCAATGGCCCGGCGCGGCTCCTATTTTAGTCATGTCAGGGGTCATCCAATATCGTTCTCTTTCTTTAGTCAATGCGTTCACCAAACCATCCACTTCATTCTGGATCAACACTCCGCGTATAATAGTTATTAAAGTGGTTTTCGGGTATCGACAGAGAGTATGTCCATATCCGATCCCGGTCTCTTTAATAACAACGTATTATTACACTGATGGCTCTTTTATATTTCAAATTGATTCATGATTGATAACAAAATATCATATTCGCTTTAAAATCAAATCCATTTCAAAATCATCATATATTCAAAAATATCAATTTTGTCCGATAAATCAATTTCACTTCAAAATTTGATTCGAATTCAATTTAGGTTATAATCTCTACTTTAACCTAGTTCGTATTTAAACCAAAGGTTTAAATATAAATATTTCCGTCTCTTTAACCAGTTTGAATTTAAGAAAATAGTTTAAATAGTTTAAAATAGTTAAATAATTCAAAATAGTTTAATAGAAAATATTTAAATAGTTTAATCGAAAATAATTTGAATATAAAATGGTTTATATATAAAATAGTTTGGAAAAAATCAAAAATTATTTGATAAATAATTCCAAAGTCAAACCGGTCAACTTTCCAAATTTCCTATCCAAATCAAATCCAAATTCCATTTCGATTTAATCGATTTATTCCAATTTCAACTTGAATAAATTTCTATTCCACGTAAATTTCGATTTCAATTCACAAATTTCTTTAAATTTCAATTCAATTCCAAATTAATTTAAATCTAAATTTCAAATAAATTTTCAATTCCAAACTCAAACTTGAAATATCATTTCATATCAATTTTCTTAGAAATATTCAGAGTTCGATTAAAAGTCCAATCTTTTAAAACAAATCAACTTTCAAAAATTTACACCGTATTTCAATTTTCAATTTAAATCTAAACTTCGATTTTATTTAATAATTTCGTTTACCAAGTTTAAATTCTAACATTTCGAGCTCCAATTCAAAATAATTCAATTTCCATAAATTGGATTTTATTCTTAAAATCAATTCATTTAAATAATTTCAAAACAACTTTTAAAATCATTTAATTTATCCAACTCGGTGTCCGTATATAATTTTCTAACCTATGGCCAAGTGATTAGTTATTACAATTAAATGTCAGGGATGGATATATCATTTAAATCAATCACAGTGTCATATGTATGCATAGCAGGATATATATAAACAAATAAACATCCAAACATTTAAATATCAACCAATAACATCCATCGAAATAGATCATCCAATAGGCAATACAATTCACGGCAATTTCATATTTATCAATGTCAGGTAATTTAATCGCAATTCAATTTTAATTTAAATTTAACTGTCAATTTAATTTTTTTAACGGTGAATTCAAATGACAATCAATATGATAATTAAATTTTATCAAACAACAACAAATAAAAATCATAACTATGTATAATGTCAAATTTAACTAGCATAAAGATATTCAGTACGTTGTGAGCGTTATAAAACACTCACCTTGATTTTACGATTTTAAATCAAATCGAACGACGTTCGATTTAACATAAAATTTTAATGAGCTCCAAACACTTTCGGATCTGCACTGCAGCGCAGCTCTCATCTCCGTGATTCCGGCGCTTCTTCCCCAACGTGAAATTCACGTATGCAAACCCATTAGCCGCCGATCTTCAAGCAATTTTCATGACCACCTCGTCGACTTCCAGAACGATCAGCTAGCGCCACCACGAAGCCCTTCACCAGAGCCACCTACGCGCCAAGTTTCATCCCGTCATTCGCCGTCGTTTGCACGCAATCCAAGGAAAAACGTACACACTTCCAAGTCAGATCTGGACGAATCCATGGAGAATTAGCATACATCAACCGTATGGATTTGAAGAGCTCGTCGAGATTTACACTTTTGCTTTTGGAATTTTTCGATTTCGTCGAACGGATTGAGAGATATTAAGGAAAGAAAATCGGCAATTTCTGGCCATGGAATAGGTGGCGGCCATGATTTAGAATTAGGGTTTCTGGATTAAAATAATAATAAAACTGTCTCGGTTTGCGTACGTATTTATATAGGTAGGTCCAAAATCATCCGAACTCCAATCGAGACGTGCCGCCAGGCGTTTATAAGGTTTTACCCCCATTTCGGACGCAATGGAACTAGTTTCAAGGCCTAATTCGATCATATCTGGAAGATAGCTTTTCGAAGTCGATTATTTTAATTAAATTTCTACGCGTTTCAAGCTCGCACGGCCAAACGACAAGTCCAATTGCTACGAAAATTGAAATCCTACCATAATTTACTATTACGGATCCGATGAAATAAGTTTCGTTGAAATCCGCGACTGTTTGAAAAATGGCTATTTTAACTCGTCAATTAAATATTAAAATATTCAATTTTCACAAAATTACTTTTAATTCGATTTTAAAAGTTCTACGACATCATTCTAACTTTAATATGATAAAATAGAATTTTACAATCATTTTTAATCATATTAAACCCGTTATCCAATTATTCAAATAATTTCAAATATTAAATTATTCGACAAATTACATTAATAATCATTTTCCTTCAATAATCACCTTAAATTTTCTAATTAAAATAGCTAAAAATACGGGTCGTTACACTCTTCCACACTCAAAACTTTTCGTCCCCGAAAAGGAAAAGAAGGGAAAAGGAACTAAGTATAGAATTCAACATTAGATACATTTTATTCAAAGTTACCAACTTATAAAACAATGAAATTCCATTTATAAAGTCATAACTACGCTTCCACAATGTTACTCCGAACGGCTTTCTAAATTTAAAAGTTAGTTATCAAAACAAGTTATAAAATTTAAAAACTTGAAAAATTTTCTAACACCCGGATTCACGGAAAATTTCGGCAGGGTCTCCTTTGCGCGGCTCGATCGAAAAATTTTAAATTCAATATATAACACAAATATAACCAATATATATCAAATATACATCTCATCTCAATGACGAGGCATCCCATATCTGGGGAAACAACATATATATATCACCAATACCATATAAAACCATAAGCGTACCTTTTATTTAGCATTTATTAGCAGTTTACTTACATTTTGTATTTAGCACAGAAGCGAGCTCTACAACGAAGTGCAACCCCTTTGCTACCTACTAAAATGCTCAATAACTAAGTTAGAACCATGCATATAAAGATAGATCGATATATTTAGCCTACACAACATATATATAACCTATTTAGCTTCAAAACTGAGATTCCAATTTCAGGACAGCAAACAAATCTCAGTTTTAGGTCACCTAAACTATAAAATTTGGCAACAGAATCTATACAAAAGTTGTTGTATTCATTTCAAGCTTTCCGGAATGTCCAAAATCATCGAATTCGGACCATACATTCAAAAGTTACGGTCGTTTTACTTAGAGGATACGCCTCAGCCTGGGCAATGAATTGCGCAGGTCAGCGACGTTCACCCACGTTTTCGACCTTCTAAACGATATCAAAACACAAAACACTTAAAACAAAAGTTTTAGGTTAAGTTCTTAGCTTTGCAGAAAGTGCAAGATCATCAAAATCCGATAAACCAGTCAAAAGATATGGCGAAAATACTAAGGGTGTATACTACTGATTTTACTTATTTTTACACAGGACAGCGAGTAACATTCAAGTTTTTAACCAAGCAGACGAAGGAATTTTCTCAAGTTATCTAAATAAAAGTTGTGCTATAGTTTCTAAGCTTTCTGAAAAGTCCAAAATCGTCGAATTCCGTTCAGCCATTTAAAAGTTATGATTGTTTTCGTTTCAGCATATATTGGACAATGTTGGATTTTTTTTTTCCAAAAATTTGCTTTTATTATTTCAAAGTACAAAACATCAAAACTTCAAATTTTCTAAAGAACAATCATAAACACAAAGTCATCTATTTTCTTATTCATCAATGCAATAGGTTTACATTCAATTTGTTTCCGATTTATTCAAGTTTGTTTCATTCACATTTTTAATTCAAGTCAATTTGCTCCCAATTTGAATTTAATTATTTAAAATTTTATTCCGTTTATTCAATTCCATTAACACTAATGAATTCTACTTAATCAATTATCATCCATCTAACAACCAATGCATATCAAACATTAACATCCATCCAAAATCTACACTAAATCGATTATACATTTCCAAGTCAATTTTAATTTCATACACTTCCAATTTTATTGACATTTAGTTATATTCAAATTTAATTAGTTTCCATTTACCAATTTTATATTTCATTAAGTTTAAATTTTATTCATTCACTTATACATGTATCATTCATTTTACAGCTTAAATTTCTTTTATATTTACAACTATCAATAGATCTTTACATTTTATTTTTCACTCTCACACTGGTATATTATTTCTCTACTTATCCTTATTAGCATTTTAAACCCTTTAATTATTTGGTAAGTTATAGTTATGCAAATAGAATGTAGTTAAACAACATACAACTTCTTTTCATTTAAAGTTGAATTTTCAATTTATCAATTCTTAAGTCATTACTTAAATTTCACTATAATTTAATTTCACATTTACATTCACATATAGTATTTTCATTTTATATTAACATAATTGTGAATCACCTTTAAATGTTAATTTAAATTCCAATTATTTACTAACAATTTTATTTATATTTGCAAACCATTAATTAAATGCATATTTCATTATTCAAACCTATACTTGTATATTATCCAATTAACAATTCATATAACATTTTTGAACTTCTTAAGTATTTTGGTAAGTTATATCTAAGCTATAGAATGAAATTTAATACTATGCGAGTTTTACAGTTTCAATTTTATTTTAAGTTCATAATTTCCTAATTCTAAGGATTTCTACTTCAATTGATATTTTCACTTAGCTCTTAGGTTCATTTCTCATTTCACAATTCAGAAGTTCCTTAATGATTCAAGTCTAAATTCATTTCAATCATAAAAAAAAAATCATTAATTATTAAAGAACTTAAGAATTCCAATCCCGGTTTCATTTCAAATCAAGGTTTGAAATAATATATACTTATATAATTTATATATCAAATCATACTATAGAGAATGCAAAACAAAATAAACTTTGAGTCAAAACAAGGTTTAGACAAGCCATTAAGTGGTCTCCCCCACTCGGACTCTCGAAAATAAACGCCAATGATGCGTGCACACATCATCGAAATCATTTTCTAGCGTCAAGAGAAGGGAATATAACACTTATCATAAAAAAAATCCTTCGAAAACAATTTCAACTCAATTATACTATCATATAATGCTCATATTATATTTTTAAAATTCTTGTAAGTCAATCTCAAACACCGGAATTTAAATTCCCAAATCCAAGTTAAAATTCATTTATATTCATTATCAATTGTGTTTACAAGATTTCATTTTCCTAAATCCATTGTTATTTAATCAATTGTTGTAAATATTGACTGATCAAACAATAACGATAATAATCTAATATTATCATCTCCTAACAATCAATTCAATCAAAATGAATAAATATTCAAATAATTCTTTTATATAAAATATATTCCAAAACGATATTGTGTTGGTTTGTCCTATACGAGTGTTTAGAAATTCCTATCGACGCCTTGGCGTCCCAAGTATCGACCAGAATTCATAAATACTCAACGGAACAAATTAACACAATATAAAACCATTTTATATCAAATAACAAGTACGCTCTCTCATATACACTCAACTCATTCATATAGTTTACCTCTATTTCAATGAGTTATTCCCCACTAGAGCCAAGGTTTATCGCTAAACCAAAGCTCTGATACCAACTGTAACGACCCGCCTTTTTGGACAATTTAAACCGACGATCAAATACACATGCCGGTTCCAAACCATTAAAAAAGGCAGATGGTTATTGGGGTAATTAAGAAAAGAAAAGAAATAAAGGAAATGAAACAACACAGAATCTCGCAGCGGAACGATAAAATATAATAGTCAAATAAACAGTTCATGAAGCTGTTTACTATACTTAGACAATTATTTATACAACATTTATCAGAGTTATACATATACAACAGAACAAATAAATAATGCAGCAGACAACATGATGCATAGATAATAATAGTAATAGTATACCAAATCTTCGTCTTCGTCCTCCAGAATAGATCTTCAAAAATCTGAAAACTCAGGACTGACGCGAGCGTAATGAAAAGACAAAACACTCGAGTCAGGACTAAAATATCCATATGAAAGTTAAATCAATCGTAAATAAATATGAGTGTGACGGCGTCAGAGATGTTTACGGGGTTTGGCATCTCATATCCAGTGTCAACGTGCGTGCAATAACTTAAGAGATGTTACGGGATTTTCCATTTCTCAAGGATCCGTGAAACTATCTACTATGTAGTAATATACGCTAAGTAGATAATGTCTATCAGTAATATAAAGTATCAAAATAGCGTTAAGGCGTTACCATAATTCCCCTTAACACATTTTATATTCCCAAAAGCATATACAAGACCGTAGTTTCCCCAAAACCGGAAGTCACCAGAGGGCAATCCATATACTCAAGGTACAAACCAAAACGTAGTGGTCGCGAATAGGATAATCAGTATGACAAGGTACATGAGGCGATACCAACTAGGATACTAGTAGTTGCGTGATCCGGACTGATGTTGAGCATAGCAGCTACTACCTCAACACCGCGAAACAACACTCCCAAATCAAGGGGTGCACCCAAATCAAATCACAAATGTAATAGATATGGTATCGAAGAAGTGTGTCTGCTAGAGGTGGCGAACCTCAATGGCCCGGCGCGGCTCCTGTTTTAGTCATGTCAGGGGTCATCCAATATCGTTCTCTTTCTTCAGTCAACGCGTTCCCCAAACCATCCACTTCATTCTGGATCAACACTCCGCGCATAATAGTTATTAAAGTGGTTTTCGGTATCGACAGAGAGTATGTCCATATCCGATCCCGGTCTCTTTAATAACTACGTATTATTACACTGATGGCTCTTTTATATTTCAAATTGATTCATGATTGATAACAAAATATCATATTCGCTTTAAAATCAAATCCATTTCAAAATCATCATATATTCAAAATTATCAATTTTGTCCGATAAATCAATTTCACTTCAAAATTTGATTCGAATTCAATTTAGGTTATAATCTCTACTTTAACCTAGTTCGTATTTAAACCAAAGGTTTAAATATAAACATTTCCGTCTCTTTAACCAGTTTGAATTTAAGAAAATAGTTTAAATAGTTTAAAATAGTTAAATAATTCAAAATAGTTTAATAGAAAATATTTAAATAGTTTAGTCGAAAATAATTTGAATATAAAATGGTTTATATATAAAATAGTTTGGAAAAAATAAAAAATTATTTGATAAATAATTCCAAAGTCAAACCGGTCAACTTCCCAAATTTCCTATCCAAATCAAATCCAAATTCCATTTCGATTTAATCGATTTATTCCAATTTCAACTTGAATAAATTTCTATTCCACGTAAATTTCGATTTCAATTCACAAATTTCTTTAAATTTCAATTCAATTCCAAATTAATTTAAATCTAAATTTCAAATAAATTTTCAATTCCAAACTCAAACTTGAAATATCATTTCATATCAATTTTCTTAGAAATATTCAGAGTTCGATTAAAAGTCCAATCTTTTAAAACAAATCAACTTTCAAAAATTTACACCCTATTTCAATTTTCAATTTAAATCTAAACTTCGATTTTATTTAATAATTTCGTTTACCAAGTTTAAATTCTAACATTTAGAGCTCCAATTCAAAATAATTCAATTTCCATAAATTGGATTTTATTCTTAAAATCAATTCATTTATATAATTTCAAAACAACTTTTAAAATCGTTTAATTTATCCAACTCGGTGTCCGTATATAATTTTCTAACCTATGGCCAAGTGATTAGTTATTACAATTAAATGTCAGGGATGGATATATCATTTAAATCAATCACAGTGTCATATGTATGCATAGCAGGATATATATAAACAAATAAACATCCAAACATTTAAATATCAACCAATAACATCCATCGAAATAGATCATCCAATAGGCAATACAATTCACGGCAATTTCATATTTATCAATGTCAGGTAATTTAATCGCAATTCAATTTTAATTTAAATTTAACTGTCAATTTAATTTTTTTAACGGTGAATTCAAATGACAATCAATATGATAATTAAATTTTATCAAACAACAACAAATAAAAATCATAACTATGCATAATGTCAAATTTAACTAGCATAAAGATATTCAGTACGTTGTGAGCGTTATAAAACACTCACCTTGATTTTACGATTTTAAATCAAATCGAACGACGTTCGATTTAACATAAAATTTTAATGAGCTCCAAACACTTTCGGATCTGCACTGCAGCGCAGCTCTCATCTCCGTGATTCCGGCGCTTCTTCCCCAACGTGAAATTCACGTATGCAAACCCATTAGCCGCCGATCTTCAAGCAATTTTCATGACCACCTCGTCGACTTCCAGAACGATCAGCTAGCGCCACCACGAAGCCCTTCACCAGAGCCACCTACGCGCCAAGTTTCATCCCGTCATTCGCCGTCGTTTGCACGCAATCCAAGGAAATACGTACACACTTCCAAGTCAGATCTGGACGAATCCATGAAAAATTAGCATACATCAACCATATGGATTTGAAGAGCACGTCGAGATTTACACTTTTGCTTTTGGAATTTTTCGATTTCGTCGAACGGATTGAGAGATATTAAGGAAAGAAGATCGGCAATTTCTGGCCATGGAATAGGTGGCGGCCATGATTTAGAATTAGGGTTTCTGGATTAAAATAATAATAAAACTGTCTCGGTTTGCGTGCGTATTTATATAGGTAGGTCCAAAATCATCCGAACTCCAATCGAGACGTGCCGCTAGGCGTTTATAAGGTTTTACCCCCATTCCGGACGCAATGGAACTAGTTTCAAGGCCTAATTCGATCATATCTGGAAGATAGCTTTTCGAAGTCGATTATTTTAATTAAATTTCTACGCGTTTCAAGCTCGCACGGCCAAACGACAAGTCCAATTGCTACGAAAATTGAAATCCTACCATAATTTACTATTACGGATCCGATGAAACAAGTTTCGTCAAAATCTGAGACTGTTTGAAAAATGGCTATTTTAACTCGTCAATTAAATATTAAAATATTCACTTTTCACAAATTTACTTTTAATTCGATTTTAAAAGTTGTACAACATCATTCTAACTTTAATGTGATAAAATAGAATTTTACTAATCATTTTTAATCATATTAAACCCGTTATCCAATTGTTCAAATAATTTCAAATATTAAATTATTCAACAAATTACATTAATAATCATTTTCCTTCAATAATCACCTTAAATTTTCTAATTAAAATAGCTAAAAATACGGGTCGTTACATAGAAAGATACGCCCCATGCATAAATAAACATCGATGCACCTAGAAAGATACAACCCATGCATAAATAAACATCGATGCACCTAGAAAGATACACCCCATGTAATGTCTAACATCGATGCACCTAGAAAGATACACCCCATGCAAAGTCGAACATCGACGCACCTAAAAAGATACGACCCATGTCCCAACTTATTGAGCCGTTTGCTGCACGAAGTAAACAAACATCGATGCACCTAAAAAGGTACACCCCATGCATAAATAAACATCGACGCACCTAAAAAGGTACGACCCATGTGTAAACAAACATCGACGCACCTAAATAGGTACGATCCATGCAAGAAATGAGACGAAGCTCAATAAAATGAGGAACGGTCCTCCACATAGACAAAGAGACATCGCACATTGCTAGTCTAAACCATAAAATGATCATCATCGATCATCAAGAAGTGTCAATTACAATAAGCTAGTAAATATATGAGTTTAGCATCATGTCCCATAACCACTAGCTTAACTTAAATATTTGCGAACAAATTGTAGATCTCCACTAGAAAATTGTGACAAGAGTTTCAATCGAACGAGTCAAAGAATTAACCAACGAAGTAAACGCAAGCGTTTCATACCACTCGTTTTACTAAGTCGTTTAATTAGATTTCTCATACGAGTGAGGTAAAGGTTTGTATATACTAATAGATTGGAAATCGGTTTGAGAAAATGAGTTTTGTAATAAAATAGTGTTGAAATCATTTGAAGAAAGAATTTTGATATTTACTACTAGTATAGAAAACCTTTATATTTTAAAGTGACAAATCATAGAAGTGATTGTAGAAACAATCGATCATAAAAATTCACATTCGAAGACGTGAATAAAATCCAAAGAAATCGATATCAAATCCATAAAAGTGGATATATCCAAAATTCCCAAAGAAAATGTCATCAAAGTCGATAATAAATGATAACAACAAAAGGGAAACAACACGAATCGATTAAAGTTGGAAATTCAAACAACTAGGCAAAATAGGCATAGTTGGCAAATAGGAGCAGGTCGGTCAACCGGACTCCCTGAGTCGGTTGACCGAACCAAAGGCAGGAAGTGCTCGGGTAGCAGGTCGGTCGACCGGACCCTGAGCTCGGTCGACCGGAGCCTGTAACCTGCACTTCCAAAACAGAGGCAGGAAGTGCTCGGGTAGCAGGTCGGTCGACCGGCCACTGAGTTCGGTCGGCCGAACCTGTATTCTTGCACTTCCTACCCTATTTCAAAAGAGGTGCAAACTCTCTCAATTTGCAAATGGTCGAGCAACGACACTAAGGGTTTACGCCAATCGACTACCCGGCCATAGAAGCTCTTTGGTTCATCACCAAAACATGATCAAAACATCAAAGTTATGATTTTTAAAGAATTAAACCCGAAACACCAAAAATTGGAATATTCATAAAAGCAATCTAAATCAAAATCAAATGCACATGAATAAGTGTTAGGAATTCATACCTAACAATCGAAGATAAATATAGGCATAGATGTGAGATAAAAATCTCACCTTCGAACCCAAATCAAATGAATGAGAAGCTCGAAGACAAGGGAAGGTCAACCACACTTCAATCTCAACACAAGAAGCTTGAATCTAAGCTTAAAAGATAAATATTTCCCAAATTAGGTTTAGGATTTTTCTGAAATGAAAGAGAGAATGAGTTGGAGAAGAAGAAGAGAAGGCTTACCAATGGGTTCTCTTGAATGTGGAGTAAGAAATAGGATTTGCTAATGGAAACTAGGGTTTTGGATTTCTATTTCCCATTCTCCTCCACCATTGTTGCTTTAGAACTGAAAAGAGGAGAAAGTGAGTGTGAATGGGGAGAAGTGGCTCAGATTTGGGTATTAAGTTGAAACACTGGGCTGAACCCAACCCAAACCCAAAGCCGTAAGTGAAAAGTAGCAAAATTCTACTATCTCCAAACATATCGAAGTTTATACTCAAAAAGGTCACAAACGGCATTTTGAACTCAATGGAAGTGGTCTCGAGTCCTAATTCGGTTGTTTGCAAAAAGTAGCTTTTCGGACTAAAATCCGACGAACGATAAAATATTTAAATAAAATATTTAAATATTCAATCGATTAAATATGCGGGTTGTTACAGACTCCCCTCCTTAAAGAAATTGCATCCTCGCAATACTTAAGAAGAAAATAAATAGTAACAACCATAAAAGCATATCAACACAAAAGAATTTTGAAATAAGAAGTTCACCATAAAGAGCACGAAAGAGTAAACCCGGAAGAGTTCGCTCGATGAATTCTCTAGATTTCCCAAGAGAAATCCTTAGGATTTGAGAACCATAGAATTTTCACAAAAAGAACATCTTTATTTCGAAGGCGCCCAACCTTCGAAGCAATGATGCGAATAGAAAGTTGCTCAAAAGTCAAATTGGGTGAAACTTCAATTTCCTCAATAACACCGGGCTCAAGAATAAAAATCGGAATCCCTAAGGCATTTCCGTAGTAGAAAGACGTGAGAAAACGTCATGAATATCAGAAAATTGAGATGGTGCAACGACGTAGTATAATAACAGTACGCCCGATAAAGTAGAAACTCAAATAATTTGGGACAGCAGCGTAGTACAAAAGCGGTATGCCCAATGAACCAAAGCTCGAATAATTTCAGAACACCGACGCAGTACCAAAACGGTACGTCCAATGAACCGAACACCATAAAAGAACATCAGACGCTAGTCCATAAAAGAAATGAGATGAAACTAAATAAGACAAAGTATATCAAAACGTCTGATGAACTTGATAAAAAGATAATTCCATTCTGACATCATCAAAGAATCAACACCTTGTTGCCTACGAAAAAACGTATTGGCAACATGATTTCCCCTTCGGGAATAAAAAGAATATCAAGATCATAAGATGCCAGGAACTCGAGTCAACATGAAGTTCCTTATGAGAAAATAAATATTCCAAAGATTTATGATCGAGGTAGAGAACAAATTTCTCATCCAAAAATGATGATGCCAAATTCTAAAAGTAAAAACAATAGCCGCGAGCACTAGATCATGAGTGGCATATCTAGTCTCGATAAGCTATAATGATTTAGAAGCACAAGTGATAGCACGTTCTCTTTTGCAAGAGAACGGCATCCAAAACAATACGACTAGTATCGGTACAAAGAGCAAAGTCTTGGTTCCCCTTCAGGAATCACAAGAATAAGAGTATCGAAAGGAAGAGTTCTTTTAAATAATCTTCTTTCCCGAAAAGCTAAAACTTTCAAAATTACAATTAACTTATGCAATCATCATTTTAGAAAAAATTTACATTTTACAAGTCAATATATCGAGTCTGATTGTCTCATCAAAGCGTTTAGGAAATTCCTATCGATAACGTTGATCAAGCGCATCGACCAAAATTCTTAAAACACTCAATGGGAAATACAATCACAAAATCATCTTCTTTATAATAAACATGTTTCTTAAAAGCTTTACTATTTTAAGAACAAAAATCCAATTATACTGATAAATAAATCTTTATGAAAAAGATTTGTAAAAAAATTTTAAATTTGCTATTTTCATCCGAAATCAATATATATACAAGAATGGAGCCATCGAGATCATAGAATACTCGATTCATAAAATGGATGAAATAAGCTGGACAAACTGAATGATATAATAAGTCATTCACAAGTATCATAACGAGTGCGGAATGCGGTAAGTGGAATGCGGTAAGTGGAATGCTAAATCCCTAATTAAATCCATTTCATTTGCAAAACTGATTTTATAAATCATGTTTTAAAAAAAAATTCATCTCCTTATAACATACAACAATAGTTAACCATTTAGGAATGTTAAACAAAATAATAAATGATAACATAATATTATCATTTCTAACAACCAATTCATTAAACTATCAAATTTCATAAAATTATACTTTTTTATACAAAATATAACCATACATAAAATTATTTCATTTACCAATTTTGAAAACAATATTGTATTAGTTTACTTTGTTCAAGTGTTTTGAAATTCATATCAATAGCATTGGCCAGACGAATTGATCGAAACCCAAAATTCAAACTTAACAATGTAAAATAATTTTATATCAATTACAAATATGCATCAGGATGACTCAAGAATGAATTTTAGAATAAGGATAGAGATTTAAATTTAGAGGGACCTTAATAAAAACGAACTCTATCTAAGAAGATAAGCTCGAAAGGAAGATAAGATAATTAAATTACAAAAGAGGAAAGAAGGATAGACTTATACTAATCATGGCGACCTTACCCGTGTTAACTGAGACATAGAAAATATGAGAATATCATCAACGAAAGTGGGGACAAACCTTCTGAGAACATCGCAACAAACACGATTCATGAGATCAACGAAAAAGGCAGGTGCATTGGTTAATCCAAAGAGCATGACTGACCCTTTAGAGAAACCATTCTCTGGGAGGAAAGACAACAGATCGAGCTCCAAAAATAAGCTCGATGTTGAATTAAATTTCCCGCTAAGGAGGTAGAGAAGTGACTTCACCAAACATCAAGATAATCCCTGACTATCGGGTGGAGTTAGGATCACTAGGCTGAGAATGAAGCAAAAAGATAAAACCACCTGCATAATCCTGAGGCAATCGACATTCGATCACAAGATAATTACCCTAGTAGTCTATTAGAGAAACGGTTCGGGCTTTGCAAGAAATAACAGCACAATAACTAAGGACATTGAAATTTTGGTAAATCAATGCCTGTTGTAAAGGAGTTTCACCCCTTTACAAATCATACTAAGGTTGGCAGGACTACCGATATAATTAGTCGCACATAAGGATGAAGTTGCCAATTGAGGTGACAAGATGTGCTCAAATTTATTATAGAGAGCAATGTAAATGAAGGTATGGAATGCTCCAGTATCAAGAAGAACACGAATAGGACAAAACAAGAATAGATTTCAAAGCAAAGGGAAAGGTTCCAAAATTCAAAAGAAATCCGAATAGAAGAGGAACTTAACCATGAATTTCAAGCTCGAATGATGACGATTCTGAAATTAATTTTACTCATTCTATGGTATTACTACCTTATCTCTATTGATTATTTTACTCCACATGCTATGTTTTGCCTAAACCAGTGCGCTAAAACCACATGTAATGACCTGGCATTTCAAACCATTCAAATCGACAATCATTCACTCATGTTAGACTTGAATTGCTCAAAATAACAAATTGTTAATTTATATTTGGCAAAACTCAACATATACAGTAAATAAATCAATCATAGAATCACAGACATAGAGTAATACAAAAATGAGTAGCGGAATAGATAAATAGTAGTTCATGAAGCTACTATATAAACTTCCATTTGTTCTCTTTCCAAGTGCAAAGATTCATGAAAGGGGTTTAGACTCCACTTTTCAGGGTCATAAGATTCCGCTTTTTTTGGTTTATGATTCTAAGAGCTTCGAGCCTTAGTCTTTGATCTTCACCTTGATTGGGGCTTTTGATGTTTCCTTAGGAGAGTCTTGTCAAGTGTGGTTTAGAAGACCTTTGTTCAGACCTTTTAAATCTACTTGCCATGATCAAACTAAAGTGGATAAACTTAAAGTATGATTGAATGAAGCTGGTTAGAGAATGATGGTGTTAAGGGGTTAACCAAGTCGAAGGTTCAAGCCCTCCTTCTAGTGCCAAAAATGTTAACAAGATTTCTTATCAACACACCAAATTAATGTTAAGAAAGACGGATACCTTTTTGAGAATAATGGGCGTGATTCCCTTAGTAACTGCCTTTAACTTTGGCTTTATTTGTTGAAATCCCTGAACCAAACCTTTCGACGTCATCGAAAGGTATAGATTCTTGGTTAAGTAACTTATGACTTTATTGAGAAAATATGAGGTCTCCTTCAAGGGTTTACTTTTGTTTAGATTGAAATTCCTCGAGTTAAGACCTTAAAATGTAGGCTTCAATCTTGTCGAAGGCTAAGGTAATAGCTTTCCTTGGGTTTAAGCATGTAATCATATGCTTTGCTGGATATGTAGTAGGTTTCAACCTTGTCGAAAGGTTAGACCACTTATATGGAGTAGATTTTGAATTTGTGAAAAGGTTAGGCAATTTATATAAAGTTGGTTTCGACCTTCCCGAAAGGTTAGACTATTAACTTTATAGCTTCAAAAGGTTGCGTGTGTTATTAAAGCATAATAAGTTATCCACCTTTTAGAAAGGTTTAGGTCATAGAGCTAATGGTTTCGGAAGGGTTTGGTCCTCGAAATTGATGACTTCGAAAGGTTGAAGTAGATCCTTGGTCCAGATGTGTTGTCAACCTTGTCGATAAGAACCTTTCGGTGAAGTTATACTTGGAAAATAGAGGTTAATCAACAAAGTTATTAGTAAACAGCAAAGTAATTAACAAGATCAAAACTTCCCTCTTTATCTAAGAAAACCTTTATTTTATTTAATTCCCAAATCATCACCCAATTAGGGTTACAATGTTTTATTTAAGAAGAACACAAGTTTAGAACCAGTGTAACGACCCATAATTTTTGATAATTAAAAATAGTTAATTTAATAAAGTTTTGTGATTTAATGTTGGAAGAAATAAAAATTTGTCACTTGATAATGAGAATATAACTAGAATGAAGTATAATAGTATTAATTTAAGATAATTGATAACTGCTTAAAATGTAGTTCCAATTAAAAAGTTGTAGTTGGCTATAGATAGTAAATGAATTGTGATAATGTTTGTATTAATTGATAATTGGATTAAATAAGTAATTAATAATTTAAACGTTGTATTAATTAATGAAATAACATGTAATAAGTTGTAATTGGATAAAATCAATGTTATGTAAGTGTTGTAACATTTGTTTGTATATAATAAACTTATAAATACGATTAAATGTAGAGAAGATGAAAATTGTTATTTGTTACTATTTATTTAATCAATTATAGTTAGACCAATTAAATGTTACCTAAAATGAGTTAAGATGGTAAGTGTAAAAGGTGAATGTAATAAAATGTATCGAAATTTCAATGATATTCATAAGCCATAATTGATTTAAATAAAGGATTGAAACTAAGATAAATTAATTTACTTGGATTTTAAATTATAAATAGATTGACAAAAATTTCAAATATAATTGAAATATTGCAACTAATATGGTAAAAGATGATAATTGAAGAATATTAATGTAATAAGACATAAACAAATGTTAACTATGTCTTTAGAGTAATAATTGATTGAATAAAAAGATTGAAATAAAATTAAATCACTTTATTGGAATTAAATTTTAATTAATTCGATTTAATTATAGTTGAAATTGAATACTGTAATTTAGTAAATTAATTAACATTGGATTGATATAGGAATTTGTTTTAAATTATTGTAAATGTCTAAGTAATCAAAAATGATGAAAATTGTTAGTTTATAAATACTAAAAAAGGTGATTTAATCAATTTAATATTAATTTATTGAAATAACGTGAAAATAACCATTTTGGCCACTGTCTCGGATTTTGACGAAAGTAAATTCATCAGATTCAAAACGGTGAATTATTATAAGGTTTCAAGTTTCGTAAAGATCGGACTTGTCGTTTGATCGTATGGGCTTGAAACACGTAGAAATCAATTTATTGAAATCAATTTGAAATAAGCTGATTTTAAAGCTAACTTCTTCATACAATGGAATTAGGGCTTGAAACCTGTTCTATTGAGTTCAAAGTTATCGGAAACACCTATTTTGATATATGGGATGAGCCACTTTTGTTTCGGAAGCGAAACGGGCTTTTCGGGTTGTTATTGCCGTCCGTATCAATTCGATACGTGTTTATTTCTTATCTGGCCTTGTTCATATAAATTGTTCTATTCTAAACCAGCAGTCTTTCTATTTCTTATTCTTTTACATACAAAACCTGTCTGTCTATTCTATCTTCTCCCTCCAATGGCAGAAACCTATTTTCTATTCCAAAATCCCTAATTCAATTTCGAATTCAAATCGAAAATCAAACTCCTCAAAACTATGTCATATTATATATCGTTGGAAAGCTCTCGATAGGCGTAATTCACTACAACAATTCATTTCTCAATTTTTTGCACCGTTTGATCAAAAATCTTCAATGAACCTCGACCGTCGAAATTAGGTTTTCACGATCCAATGGTGGATCTACATCTGATCGACGATCGGAGGGTGAAGTATTATAGAGGAGGAAGTGCAATACTCATCCATATTATTCTCTCAACCTAGATGTTCTTGGAGATCGTCAAAAAAAGGAAAGTTCGTTGTGGCGGCGGTCAACTTTAGGGGGTGTTATGGGCTCGCGCGAGGGGCGTTGGTGGTCGTCTGGACGAAGGGAAGTCGGTGGTTGGGTCAGATCTGGTCTTAGGCGGTGGCGGTGGCGTTGGCATTGATTAGGCAATGGCTGGCATGCTCGATCACGACTTGGCCGACGGTTTCAAACGAGATACGCGTATTAAGGTTTCTTCGTGTAAGGTGAGGTGGCTTCCTTTTATGTTTTGTTTATTTTAATTTTTAATTTATATTCCAATTGTTCTAATTATCATAATTTTTTTATATGAACTCGGATTTGGGCGCCGTTTGTTTCGTTGAGATCGTATCGAAATTCTGGCCATTCTGGAGCTAGTTTGGACGAATTCTAAGACTGTCGAATTTTATTCCTTATTTTCGATTTTAAATCGATTTGAAATCGTGAGGGTTTTAACCCACTCACAACTAATAAATTATCTTATATTAGTTAAACTGAATTTATTATGTGATTTGGAATTGGTTGGTTGATGGTTGGTAGGTTTAAATTATCATTCTAGTTAAATTTGACTTTTATTGCATTTAATCATCGTTTAATTTAATATTGAATTTAATTGTAAATTTAATACCCGTTATTTATGATCAGTTATCTATTGATGTTTATTTGTTGATTTGGATGATGATTGTAATGGATGTTTGATTGTTGATATTGGATAAGTGGATGTTGTATTTTATATTGTTATAACACTGTAAGTTCCCTATGGGTTGAAATGATACATACCCGAACGATCTATAGATGAGGGAAAAATCGTTATGGGTTGAAATGATAGACTCGAGCAATTTTATGGATTTTTATTTAATTTGGGATTGCTGTTTAAAATGATATATAAACGTAAATTTTTAAATTGCGGATTGAAATGATAAATATCCGTATCACTTAACCATAGGATAGAAAATTGTATATAGACAACAGATTAGTTAAATTAAATGATTTTATTCCTTAAATTTTGAATTCAGTTAACTAGCATTTTAAAGTAGAAATTGATTTATATAAACTGAATTATGTCCGATAATCCAAGCGTTAATGTTGAAATTGGAATTGATTTAATGAATTGTTCAATGGATTTAAATTAGAATTTCAAAGTTGAAGTGTCAAATATAAATGTGTTTATAGGAATTGAGTTATTAAAAATGTTTGGATATAACTTTGAAATCTATTTTAAACTAAATTTAAACTATTTTAATTAATTTAAACTATTTTTATCAATTAAAACTTTTTTAATTTACTCTAATCTATTATATCCTATTTAATTCAATTTACTATATTTTACCTATTTTAAACTAATTAAATTTATTTAATCTATTTAATATAATTTTAATCTATTTAATCAATATTAAATTAATTTAATCTATTGAAAATATACTTACTATGATTTAGGTTTATTTAGTCTATATTTAATCTATTTAAATCATTTAAGTTCTAATCAAATCTACTTAATCTATATTTAATTTATTTAAATCATTTTAACTCTAATTAAATCTATATTTAATCTAATTAAATCATTTTAAACCTAATTAAATCAAATTTAAATATATTTAAACTACTTTTAGTACTTAAATTATTTTAATCTATTTAAACTATTTTTAAACTATTAAAACTATTTATGACTACCTAAACTATTTTCTAAAATTTCAGACTGTATAAAGTTGAAGTATTTATATTTAAATCCTTTAGAATGATACAACCTAAGTTGAAATTTGTAATTGATATCTCTTTGTAAAATGAAATATTTGAGTAAATATGATGGTTTTGGAATGAGGATTTAATTAGCCTATCTTATCGGTAATTTCAAAAGTGAACATGATTTTGGAAGTGAATATGGTTTTGAAAGTGAATATGATTTGGAAAGTGATATTGAGAATATGATATTTGGATATCAATTGTGAATGGACTTTTGAAATGTGAAAGAACCATCCGGTGTGAAATAAGTGTTTGGTTGTTAAAGAGACTGGGATCAGATATTGTCATACTCTCTGCCAATAACGAAAACCATTTTAACAACCGTGTACATGGTGGAGATCCTAGAAATAAAGTAGGATGGTTTGGTGTACGATTCTGTATGAGATATTTATGTGACCCTGACTCTCGTGAGTTAGCTTATATGTGACTAAAACAGGAGCAATGCCAGGCCAAGTAAGGTCGCACATCCAATCGAACACATTTCTTCGATACCATATTATGACTTTGTGATGATTTCGTGGCCACCCCTCGATTTTTATTATGGGAGCGTGTTCCAAGGTGGACGGTGGTAGCTACTATGCGTTACCACCAGTCCGGATCGCAATCGGTATATCTACCTTGGCATACCTCGAGTGTCCTGTTCACATGCCCTAGCGTGAATTTTACGAGTTTGTCTTGTACCATACCATAGAGTGCCCTCTAAGTAAATCTCACGGAGAAGCTTACGGTACTATAGATTATAAGAATATATAAAATATGTTAAGGGGGATATGGGTAACACCTTAATGCTATTTTAATACTTTACTTTACTGTAAACACTATTATAATAGCATATTGTACTACATAGTAGATAGTTTAACGGATCCTTAGGAGATGGGAATCCTGAACATCTCTTAAGTTATTGCACTCATGTTAGACATTGGATAAGAGATGTCAAACCCCATAAGCATCTTTGACGCCATTACACTCATATTTATTACAGTTGATTTAACTTACATAAGATCTTTTAGTTTTGACTCAAGTGTTTGTCCTTTCAATTCGCTTGGGTCAGTCTGAGCTTTTCAGTTATCGAATACTGCTTTTTGAAGGATGAAGACGAAGATTTTGTACTATTATCTTTTACTATATTTATTCCATTGCATCAAGTTGTTCTGCTACATTTATTTATTATTTATTCTTGTTTTATGTAACTCTGATATGTATTATAAAGGTTTAATCAATGTTATTGTAAACAGCTTAATGAACTGTTTACTTGATTGCTATATTTTGTCATTCCGCTACGGTATTATGTATTTTTTTTCATTCTTTCTCTGCTTTTTCTCATTTACCCCATAACAATCTGCCCCTTTGAATGGTTTGAGTCTAGGCAGATCATTACAGTTGGTATCAGGGCTTTACTTTAGCTATAACCTTAGCTTTGTGGGGTCTAACTCATATAAATAAAGTAGTAATACTTTAGAATGAGTCGTTGAGTGTATATATGAGAGAGCGAATTTGTTAGTGTATAAACGGTTTTGTATTGTGTTAATTTGTTCCATTTTGTATTTATCAATTCTGGCCGATGCATAGGACACTATGACATCGATAGGGATTTCTAAACACTTAATATAGCAGAACGACATAATATTTGTTTTGAAATATAAGTAAATGAAATAATTTGCCTATTATATATTTTTTATATAAAATAATAAATTTTATAAATGATATAGTTCAATGTAATATGTTGTTTGTTAGGTAGAGAAATTTTATAAATATTGATTGAAAATAGGATTTGCAAATAAAGTACATATAAATTAGAAGTTTAGAACTGAAATTCTCAGTTTTTTTTTTGAAAATTTCTTTCGAAAGAATTTGGAACATAGTACTGGTAATATTTAGAAGTATTTTTTGATATGAATATTTCGAGACGATTTGAAAGAAATGTTTTAAAATAAAATTTTTAAAGGAAATAAATTCTATACTCCCCTCTTTGTCACTGGAAAATAATTTCGATGATGAGTGCACGCATCATCGACGTTCATTTTCGAGTTTCAAAGTGGGAAGACCGGTGTAGTGGTTTTACTATACATTTGTTTTGATTACGGATCTTAATTTTGAATTCCTAAATTTGATTTGATCTATAAATGATGAATATATATTATTTTAAAGTGATTTGGAAATATAGCCCTGAGTTAGTTCTTAAACCTTCTGATAATTAACTGTTTTCAGTTAATGTAATAAAATGAAATCTTAACTATTTGAATGTTTGGAAGCTGCTAAGATGTGAAATAAGAAATTAGTTGTTAAGAGATTAATGAAATATAAAGAAATTGAAGGTTCTCATTTATAAATTAAGAAATGGAAATAAGAAGATGTAACTATTGTACATTTTGTTAATTAAAAATAAATATGATAACTTGGGTAACTTTCTATTGCATTCTAAAATACATATATTTAGCTTACAAAAAAAGTTGTAATGTTAAATAGGAATATGTAATAGAATACTATATAAGTAAACTTTATTAAATCAAAGTGTTCAATGGAATTTCTTCTGTAAATAAGAATTCTGATATTATAATTTGTTTTAAACTAATGTTAATAATTTGAAATGCTACTAATTAAATGTAATATAAGTGAATAATGTAAGTAAAATGATTATAAACTTAAGTTAACATTTTAAGACTTTTAAAATCAGATTGAATAGTAAAATGTGAATACTGTAAGTAACTAAATATAAACTTAAGTTAGTGTTGAAGCCATTTATAATTAAAATAAGTATTACGTTAATTGAATGGTTATAACTTCAAAAAGTATTGAAATGACTTAGAAATGGATTTAATATTCAATAATAACATATGAAAGAATGAATGTGAAAAAGAAATAATCCATAATGGTGAATTTAATTGTAAAGAGATTTACATTATAAATAATCTAATTATTGAAATAACTTATGTAAGCAATGAATGTAAAGTAATGAATGAAAAGTAATGAAAAGAAAAATGGTATTGTATAAATGAATGGAAAATGACTTTTGGAAGTGATAAATGTAAAAAAATGAAACAAGCATTGTATGAACAAATGAAAATGAACGGTGAATAATGTGAAAAAAGAAAGAGTAATAAGAATAAAACTTAAACATTATTTTAAATTATTGTTTGTTTGACTTATGGATTGGTTGGAATAGGATACTTCTATTATGTGTGATGTATCAATGATCTATTGAGTTTTATCTAAGACTGTTGAGTGTATGGCATACTTAGTAGTTTGTTTATCATTTACATAATTAAAAGTTTCTAAACCCAAACAAACCTTTTGTTTTGATTGCATGTGATGATTGTATGGTTTAGTTGCTTTTGACTATTGTATGTTGTATTGATTTGGTTGTGACTAATAGAAACACATAAATATTCTCTTTTATACAATTATTAACACTTTTGTATTATATACGTGAAATACAAGTTATGGAAGCAATTGCTACTGCTTTTAGTCCCATAAATAAGCGTTGCTTATCCGACGAATATGTACATTCTTAGATTACGGTTTTCTAGCGATATTATATTGTTTTCCCGTGGTTTGGGATATATTATTTCAAAATATGTTGTGACGACCTGCACTTCAACCTTCGAAAATCAGCGTCCAATAAATCATTCGTATTCAAATGTCGGAGATTCAAATGTTGGAGTCCGGTTTGCTGGAGCTATAGCACATTAGATACTAACAACAAAATGGAAACAAAATAACTTTTCATTGATACACAACATGGATTACAACATTCTATAACAAGTGACCAATAACATCAGAGCCAATATATGCAACACAACAGCGGAAAAATAACATCAACAGGGTCTTCCAAAAGAGAGTCCAACGTACTGCGTCTTTATTGCCAGAGCTCCAAAGTCCAAACCAAAAAGCTCAAAACCAAAAGCTTCCAACCAAAGACTTCCAAATCCACGTCTACTATCTGAATTAGCTCCAAAACCTACCGATAACCTGACTCTAGGCTGCCCGTGTGGAAAATTATGGGCACCCAAAGTTAGAAAAGGGAGCAATAAACTCCAAGTCAGTCATGTGACTGGTATGAGAAACATAAAAACAGTTATTTGTACAAAAAGAAATCCGTTCATGCTTTTGGAAAATGAAACTACCATAAGGTCTCCCAGCACACACTCAAATGCAATCGCATACTTGGGGGAGGTTTCTCCTTATAGTAGTCAGACATGCTTGATACGCGAAAATCCTTTTGATATTATTATTAGTTCATAGTGTGGAAAACATTTTGCAAGTATAATATTAAGCCAGCATAATACCATTATAGTATGCCTACTATAGCTACCATGTTAAATGGCAGGTTCTACACCTAAAACCGTAAAGGGCTTGTATTGTTTTGTTTGGATTTCCAACAAATGGTCAAGGCTAAGGAACTTCCTTTATCCGAATGGGTATGCCTCTAGAGGGACGTCCCGAGAACCTAACCGGTTCTCTACCAACACAAGGCCGGGTTACCTCTGTAACTAGGTAACTAACTATCACGAGTATGTCATCCACCGGTCGTAACAGACCTTTAACGGGGCCCCTCAAATTCCAACAACCACATAAGTAAAATATCTGGGCTACATACCAGACTACCACTTTTTATCCAGAAGGAAATGCACATAACCTTATGGTCTCGAACCCCATATCCTTGCCGCATCCTTCCTGTTTCGACCAATTCCCGAGGTGTGAGGTTCATTGAAGTCTCGTCCCACAAATCTACGCTTTACACAAAAGCCATGCTTCGATCAACCAATTCTCAGCACTTATCATTCCGTATTACCAAATTGAGAATATATCACTAATAACTATCAACTACATAACCGCTGAGCACGTACGTCTCAGAGAAGGGTGTTAAGCTAAGAGAATAAATTCTCCGCCACTAAACAGAAATGTATTTGATAGAAACTAGCTTTATATCTCAAAGTGTAATATCAGATATACATCCATACAAGTCCATCCTGTGTCTGAATGGAACCGAAGGCACTTCGTCCAATTAAGGAAAGAAGTCCTTGCAAATCCGGGTATCCCCAATCTCGAACGGATTCCCCATCACATAGGGTAATCTCTATACCGGAGAAACTCAGTGCAGAGACAATCAACATGCAATCATTTCGTTTTCGAAAATACCCGGTCTTCAACCACCGTCTTTAAATGCAATTCCATTCCGTCGTATCATTATTCGGAATGGGTTTTATGACTTAATGTCCTCCCCCGGCCTTTCCGAATAATGAGCGCTTATTTAAAACATGTGGACACATTTGGATCTTAGTTAAATCACAACTTATTTCACAAAACCTTTCCTTTGGAATGGTTTAAACAAATTTCCATTTTTAGATCTTTTAAACAACTTTTATAATTCAATGTAGAAGATTATATTCACACGGTAATTCATCACAGATTAATATTTATCACAGCTCAATGCAAAGCATTGCACATCAAAGAACATCACAGATTAACATACTATAAATATTAATCAATCCAAACATTCTATATAATAATCATCCATAAGCAAGATTAATTAATCCCATAATTATAATTAATTTAATTAACTCAAAATAAATTAATTACTTATGAATTCATTATCCAATCCTGCTTAATTAACATTAATTAATTACAAATCATTTTAATTAATTATTGAATTAATTAATCACATAATTACTTTCATAAATTAATTATCCTTTTAATTACTGATTAATTATCCTTTAATTATTAATTAATTAAATAATCCTTTAATTATTAATTAATTAATCTTTATTATTAATTAATTAATCTTTAATTATTTATTAATTAACCTTTAATTAATTAATAAATTATCCTCTAATTACTTTCATTAATTAACCTTTAATTGTTAATTAATTAATCTTTAATTATCCAAGACCTTAACTAATTAAAAGATAAACCATTTACCTTAATTAATTACTTTAATTATCAATTAAGTCCTATTTAACAAACCATGGAAATAATTTATCATTAACGTATGAATTAACTTAAGACCTTAAGTTTAATTAATGATCAAAAATATTTTACTTTCTTAATCAACTACTTAATTACCATTTTTTTAAATAAACTTAAGAATTGACTTAATTAATTCGAGTTAAAATAAGTTATATAACTTTTATCTATCCAAACTTTTAAATAAACATTTATTATTTAAAAGAAATTGATTAAAGAAAATTGTTTAAATTTTGATTTGTTTTAACTTCAAAACTTGTGTTACTTAAAATTTTAAAACTTGGTTAATAATCTAACCTGACCCGAGTCTATCCCAAAGCAGACCCGAGCCCAGACCCGAGTGACCTTCTCTCTTTTCTTTTTAACTTTATTTTGTTTAAATTTTAAAACCTATTATAAAACACCCAGAATCACACTCGAGCCAATAGCCCAATTCCCCGAAAACAAACCCGAGGCAACTTCTTCTTCCATCTAAACACAACAACTGCCCAAGCTTGACACATGTGCATGTGGACACCTGAACGAAGCAGCTCCGACCATCGATGCCACCTCCAGCATGTCGACGACCACCTCAACTAACAGTCAGACCGCCTAGATCCTTGAATCGATGACGAACTCGAAATCAAGCTTGAAGGGGTACCCACTTAAACGAATTGTCACCCAAGAAATCACCTCGACCCGCCGCCTTAGGTCATCAGAGACTTCACCGATCGACCAGAACCTCCGCATCAGTCCCATACTTCGATCCCCCCAATTGCCTCGATTTCATCATCGACCAAACATAGGCTATAAAGCCCTAGTTCACTGTCGACTAGCCACTCCAATGAGCTAAAAAATCGCCGACCATTTTTCCATGAATCCCCATCACTCAGGCTTCCTCCAACCTCAAGGAGGATGCTCGACCCTCTGGCGATCGTCGAGAATTGACGAAAAACCAAATATCGTTCAACTCAAGAAAACTCAACAATTACAAACTTAAAAATCATGATATGATTATCAAAAATCACCCTTTTCTAGCACAAATCTGTTTCTATAATCAAAATATGAAATTAAGATGATTGTTTTTCTGACTTATATTTGATCATTACTGTAATTTCTCATTTTTGAAATAAATACACAATATATATACTTGAAATAATTTCTAAAACTTAGATCTTGTTAATTCAAACACTTTTTGTTTGAACATCAAAGATTAAAAAGGATTAGGGGATTAGAATTGAATTTTTGAATGAGTTTTAAAACCTGTAAGGTAAGAACAGAGTAATATATTCATATGTACAGATATGCACACATATAATCTTCAAACATATACATGCAAGCATTATACACATTCATGCAAAGCATATTTCCCATCATCACTTCAATGATCATCACATACATTAGGTTATAGATCAGATTAAGGTTTTAGAAAAATAGTTTACTCATTGTTTTTGATGATGAACAGAGAGCCTGGATATTTGTTTTGAATTTGGAAAACTGGGATTGGCTTTGATCTGAACCTTGCTTTGATTTTTGAGATGATCCTTTGCTTTAATTTTGTTTGCTTCAGTTTTAAAATGGAAGAGGTTGTTTGCTTTTAGATTTTATTCCCTGGTTTTACTTTCTAAAGTTTTGAATATTAACAAAGAAAATGAGAAAGAAGGAGTTAGAGTGGTATATATAATCTTGTTTACTTAAAAATAAAAGAAAATTAAAAATGTGACACTTGTTATTATGCATGACGAAATAGTTACACTTGTTATATGCATGTATTTTAGCTTACAAATGTTTTTATATAAATTTTATATTATATTTTCAATTTTAATAAATACATTTCCTTTTATTAATATTTATAAAATCTTTAAAGAAAATGATTTAAAATCTAATTATACATTAATAAATAAACATATATGTATATACATACATATATATATATATATGTTTTTATAATATAGAGTTTTGAAATCCATTTTATTTTTAAGATATTTATTTTTGAATTTCAAATCAAAATTCTATTTACAATCTATTTATATATATATATAATAAACACATATCTTAGTTGTTTTTGAAAAATTTAAACTAATTCGCAAATTAATTCTAAAAATTATATTAATTACTAAATTAAATTTGGCTTAAAAACGGGATTGTTAAAAATCCCCCCTTAAGAAAATTTTGGTCCTCGAAATTTGATAGACAGGGAGATAATCAAAGAACATATGAACACATAAAAAGATAGAAAATAGCTTACCAGATCAAGCCAAAATATCCACTCTACACTTGGGATAGGACTTCTGCATGCTTCCCTCTGTTTCCTAAGTACAATCATTGGGATCTCCACTCCATTGTACTTTCATCAATTTCACCACTTTATTCCTTAACCGCTTTTCATCTCGACCAATAATCTTTAATGGTTCTCTTTTCACTACCTAGTTAGGTGTGATTCCAAATCCTGTAGGGCGGCCTCCTGAATGATATGATCTGGGCCGTGCACATACTTTCGAAGGTGTGAAACATGGAATACATTATGAACGCCAGCTAACCAATTAGGTAACTGCATTGGATAAGCCAAAGGACCAATCCTCTTAAGTATAGGAAAAGGAAATATATATCGTGGTGCCATCTTACCCGTCTTTCCAAATATCAAAACTCCACGCATTGAGAAACCTTTAAGAAAACTGAATCTCCAACCCGGGACTCTAAATTTCTTCTCACGCGGTCGCCATAACTTTTCTGTCGACTCTGGGCAGTTTTCAATTTCTTTCGAATGAAATCAACCTTCTCAGAAGCTTCCCTTATCATGTCTGGACCAAGAACAAGCCTATCACCCGGCTCAATCCAACATGTAGGTGATCTACAAGGACGACCATACAATGCTTCAAAAGGAGCCATTTCAATACTGGCCTGATCACTATTATTATACGAAAACTCAACCAAATGCAAATGGTCCTTCCATGAACCTCCAAAATCAAGAATACAAGCACGCAAAAGATCTTCCAAGATTCGATTTATTCTCTCAGTTTGCCCATCAGACTGCGGGTGGTAAGCACTACTGAAGTTCAACTTGGTTCCTAGCGCGCCTTGAAATACCTCCTAAAATCTGCTAGTGAAGATCAGGTCGCGATCACTCATTATATTACTTGGTATTCCACGGAGTTGAACAATCTCCTTCACATATAACTCTGCCAAACTTGCTGTTGTTCGGGTGGATTTAACTAGGATAAAGTGGGCAGTCTTGGTCAGACGATCCACAATAACCCAAATCGCCTCATTACCCTTCCGAGTTCCTGTCAAATCATCTATGAAATCAATAGATACTTAGTCCCATTTCCATTTGGGCACTTCCAGTGGTTGGAGTAAACCTGCCATCTTCATTTGATCACTCTTGATTTGTTGACAAGTTGCGCATTGACTAACAAAAATGGATATATCCCTCTTCATCGTTTTCCACCAAAAGGTTCTCTTAATATCTCAATACATTTTGTTAACCCCTGGATGGATACTGAACTTGGATTTGTGACATTCATCCAATACTTCTCGTTTGAGATCTGGGATGTTTGGGACACAAATCCTCCCTTTCAACCTTATAATTCCGCTATTATCGATTTCAAAGCTGGAATCTTCGCTTCGAAGTATTCTTCCATAAATTTCTAGGATAAACTTGTCTTCTTTTTTCTTACTAGCAACCTTCTCAAGAAGAGTGGGAGTGACAACAAGATAAGCAAGAATAGCATGTCTTCTACTCAAAGCATCAGCTACCACGTTGGCTTTACCAGGTGTATACTGAATATCCAGGTCGTACGACGCTAGGAATTCCAACCAACGTTGTTGTCTTCGATTTAAATCCTTCTGGATAAAGAGGTATTTCAAAGATTTATGGTCGGTGAACAATTCAAAATTTTCACCCAGAAGATAATGACGCCAGATTTTCAAAGCAAAGATAACTGCCAAAAGCTCAAGATCGTGGGTCGGGTAGTTCTTCTCATGTGGTCGCAATTGTCTACTTGCGTAGGCAATCACTCTACCCTCTTGCATTAGAACAGCACCCACTCCTTCACCACAAGCACCTATGTAAACAGATAGACCTTTATTCCTGTTAATAATAGCAAGAACGGAAGCAGTGGTCAACCTTTTCTTCAATTCCTGGAATGCTTCCTTGCACTTTAGAGTCGAAATAAATTTGGCCTTCATCATAGTCAGCTTAGTTAATGGACTGACTAACTTAGAGAAATCATGGATAAACTTTCGGTAGTATCCGGCTAATCCCAGAAACTTCTAACCTCCTTTGGTGTTGTGGGTTGCTTCCAATTTGGGATAGCGGAAAACTTACAAGGGTCTATAGAAATTCCTTCTTCTGTTACAATATTTCCCAGAGTTCTAACTTCTTTTACCCAAAAATGACATTTAGAAACCTTAGCAAAAAGAATATTCCTCCTTAATATTCCTAAAACTATTCTGAAGTGTTCGACATGCTCTTCTTCAGTTTTGGAATAAATCAGAATATCATTAATAAATACGAGAACAAACTTACTCAATACTTCACGAAATACTCAGGTCATCAGGTCTACGAAATATGCAGGGGCATTGGTTAGTCCGAAGGGCATAACTAACCATTCGTAGAATGTATCGGGACCCCTAAAAGCGGTCAAATGGATACAGTCCTCCATGATTCTCGGCTGATGGAATCCTTGGGATAGGTCAATCTTGAAAAGAATCGAGCACCATGCAATTGATCGAACAGGTCCTCGATTCAGGGCAAAGGAAATTTATTCTTAAGAGTTGAATTATTAAGATCACGATAATCTACGCACATTCTCAAAGATCCATCAGACTTGGCTACAAATACTACAGCTGAACCCCAACTAGAATGACTAGGTCGTATAAATCCTTTTTCCAGTAAATCTAGGGTTTTCTTAACTAGCTCTACTCTTTCCTTTGGTGCCATCCTATGACTTGCATGCACAACTGGACGGGCATTGGGAACCAAGTCGATTCTAAATTCGATTTTCCTATGCGGAGGTAAAGACTTAACTTCTTCAAATACGTCAGGAAATTCTCGAACAATAGGTATGGATTCCAAGCTTGGGTCGGGCTACCCTAAAGTATACATTAACTTGTCCCTTTTCGGACTTGGATCCTCAGAAGAAAACACAACAAAATTCTCATATTTGGTTTTGACCGAAATCGTTCTATTATACAATCTAATTTAGCTTCATATTTTGTTAACCAATTCATTCCAAGTAAAATCTCAAATTCATTAAAGTAAAGAACAAAAAGGCTGATAGGAAACTGATGATTGGATTACGATATAGGAACCTTTCTACAACGTAAACAAAGATTCGTAGGGCCTCCTACCTGGTTCTTCACACAAATAGGTTCGTCTATGAATTCGGGTTCAAAATTTAACTCTTCTACGGTCTGTTGGGAGATAAAACTATGCGTGGCTACAGTGTCGAATAGAACTCTAACAATTTTATCATAAATAAGAAGATTACCTTCCAAAACTTCTTTCCCTTTATCAGCTCCTTCCATTACTGTTGTTGCAGGGTCTCGACCATTTATAGTGGTACTCCCCCTTCCCCTACCTCGTCTTCTTCTTGCACTCATTCTCACTATTGTAAATAGTAAGAAAATTGATTTAGGCATACAGACGAGATATCTTAGGGAATATACTCATTCTAGGGCATTTCTAACCCTATCTCTAATGAGTCACCTAATGAGTTATACTCCAAAGCTAAAGTTCTTACTCAATCTTTAACTCTGATACCAAATGTGACGACCCACACTTCAACCTTCGAAAATCAGCATCCAATACATCACCTATATTCATATGCCGGAGATTCAAATGTCGGAGTCTGTTTCACTGGAGCTATAACACATTAGATGATAACAACACAATGGAAACAAAATAACTTTTCATTGATACACAACATGGATTACAACATTCTACAACAAGTGACCAACAACATCAGAGCCAATATATACAACACAACATCGGAAAAATAACATCAACAGGGTCTTCCAAAAGAGAGTCCAACGTACTGCATCTTCATTGCCAAAGCTCCAATGTCCAAGCCAAAAATCTCAAAACCAAAAGCTTCCAGACCAAAGACTTCCAAATCCACGTCTACTATCTGAACTAGCTCCAGAACCTATAGATAATCTGACTCTAGGCTGGCCGTGTGGAAAATTATGGGCACCCATAGTTTAAAAAAGGGGACAATAAACTCCGAGTCAGTCATGGGACTTGTGTGACAAACATAAAAAACAGTTATTTGTACAAAAGGAAATCCATTCATGCTTTTGGAAAATGAAACTACCATAAGGTATCCCGGCAAACACTTTAATGTAATCGCACACATGGGGGAGGTTTCTCTTTATAATAGTCAAACATGCTTGATACGCGAAAATCATTTTGATATTATTATTAGTGCATAGTGTGGAAAACATTTTGCAAGTATAATATTAATCTTAGCCAGCATACGTACCATTATAGTATGCCTACTATAGCTACCATGTTAAATGGCAGGTTCTACAACTAAAATCATAAAGGGATCGTATTATTTTGTTTGGATTTCCAACAAATGGTCAAGGCTAAGGAACTTCCTTTATCTGAATGAGTATGCCTCTGGAGGGATGTCCCAATAACCTAACCGGATCTCTGCCAACACAAGGCCGGGTTACCTCTGTAACTAAGTAACTAACTATCACGAGTATGCCATCCCCCGATCGTAACCGACCTTTACCGGGGCCCCTCAAATTCCAACAACCACATAAGTAAAACATCTGGGCTCCACACTAGAATACCACTTTTTATCTAGAAGGAAATGCACATGCCTTTAGGGTCACGAACCCCATAACCTTGCCACGTCCTTCCTATTTCGACCATTTCCTGTGGTGTGAGGTTCGATGAAGTCTCGTCCCACAAAGCTACCTTTACACAAAAGCCATGTTTCGATCAACCAATGCTCAGCACTTAGCATGCCGCATTACCAAATTGGGAATATATCACTAATAACTATCAACTACGTAACCTCTGAGCTCATACGTCTCAGAGAAGGGTGTTAAGCTAAGAGAATAAATTCTCCGCCACCAAACAGAAATGTATTTGATAGAAACCAGCTTTATATCTCAAAGTGTAATGTGAGATATACATCCATACAAGTCCATCCTGGATTGAATGGAACCGAAGGCACTTCGTCCAATTAAGGAAAGAAGTCCTTGCAAATCCGGATATCTCCAATCTCGATCGGATTCCCCATCACATAGGGTAATCTCTACACCGGAGCAACTCAGTGCAGAGACAATCAATAGGCAGTCCTTTCATTTTAGAAAAAAACCCGGTCTTCATCCATCATCTTCAAATGCAATTCCATTCCATCGTATCATTATTCGGAATGGGTTTTATGGCATAATGTCCTCCCCTCGCCTTTTCGAATAATGAGCGCTTATTTAAAACATGTGGATACATTTGGATCTCAGTTAAATCACAACTTATTTACCTAAACCTTTCGTTTAGAGTGGTTTAAACAAATTTCCATTTTTAGATCTTTTAAACAAAAGATCTATCTTTTATAATTCAATGTAGAACATTATATTCACACAACAATTCATCATAGATAAATATTTATCACAGCTCAATCCAAAGCATTGCACATCACAGAACATCTCAGATTAACATACTATAAATATTAGTCAATCCAAACATTCTATAAAATAATCATCCATAAACAAGATTAATTAATCCCATAATTATAATTAATTTAATTAACTCAAAATAAATTAATTACTTATGAATTCATTATCCAATCCTACTTAATTAACATTAATTAATTACAATTCATTTTAATTAATTATTGAATTAATTAATCACATAATTACTTTCATAAATTTATTATCCTTTTAATTACTAATTAACTATCCTTTAATTATTAATTAATTAATCCTCTAATTATTAATTAATCTTAATTATTAATTAATTACTCTCTAATTATTAACTAATTAACCTTTAATTAATTAACTAATTATCCTTTAATTACTTTCATTAATTAACCTTTAATTATTAATTAATTAATCTATAATTACCCAAGACTTTAATTAAATAAAAGATAAACCATTTATCTTAATTAATTACTTTAATTATCAATTAAATCTTATTTAATAAACCATGGAAATAATTTATCATTAACATATGAATTAACTTAAGACCTTAAATTTAATTAATGGTCAAAAACGTTTTACTTTCTTAATCAACTACTTAATTACAATTTAATTTATTTTAAATAAAATAAAGAATTAACTTAATTAATTCAAGTTAAAATAAATTATATAACTTTTATCTATTCAAACTTTTAAATAAACATCAGTTATTTAAAAGAAATTGATTAAAGAAAATTGTTTAAATTTTGATTTGTTTTAACTTTAAAACTTGTTTTACTTAGAATTTTAAAACTTGGTTAATAATCTAACCTAACCCGAGTCTATCCCGAAGCAAACCCAAGCCTAGACCCGAGTAACCTTCTCTCTTTTCTTTTTAACTTTATTTTGTTAAATTTTAAAACCTATTAGAAAACGCATTCGAATCACCCAGAATCACACTCGAGCCAACATCCTAATTCCTCGAAAACAAACCCGAGGCAACTTCTTCTTCCATCCTAACACAGCAACTACCCAAGCCTGACACGTGCACGTGCACGCCTGAACGAAGTAGCTCCAATCATCGATGCCACCTCCATCACATCGACGACCACCTCTCTTAAAAGTCAGACCAACTAGATCGTTGAATCGATGACGAACTCGAAATCGAGCATAAAGGGGTACCCACTGGAACGAACTGTCACCTAAGAAATCACCTCGACCTGCCACCTCAGGTCATCAGAGACTTCGCCGATCGACCAGAATCTCCGCCACAGTCCCTTACTTCGATCCCTCCACCACCGATCAAGTTCGATTCACCCACGTCGTTGCAATTGCCTCGACTTCAACATCGACCAAAACAGGCTATAAATCCCTAGTTCACCGTCGACTAGCCACTTGATGAGCTAAAATATCCCTGACCATTTTCCATGAATCCCAATCACTCAGGCTTCCTCCAGCCTCAAGCACGATGCTCGACCCTCCACCGATCGTCGAGAATTGATGAAAAACCAAATATCGTTCAACTCGCGAAATCTCAACAATTACAAACTTAAAAATCATGATATGATTATCAAAAATCACCATTTTCTAGCACGAATCTGTTTCTATAATCAAAACATGAAATTAAGATGATCGTTTTTCTGACTTATATTTGATCATTACTGTAATTTCGCATTTTTGAAATAAATACACATAATATATGCTTGAAATTATTTCTAAAACTTAGGTCTTGTTAATTCAAACATTTTTTGGTTGAACATCAAATCCTAAAAAGGATCAGGGGATTAGATTTGAATTTTTGAATGAGTTTTAAAACCTATAAGGTAGGAACAGAGCAATATATTCATATGAACAGACATGCACACATATAATCTTCATATATATATATGTGTGTGTGTGTGTGTGTGTGTGTGTGTGTGTATGTGTATACTTGCAAGCATTATATACATTTATGCAAAGCATATTTCCCCATCATAAATTCAATGATCATCACATGCATCAGGTTATAGATCAGATTAAGGTTTTAGAAAAATAGTTTACTCACTATTTTTGATGATAAACAGAGAGCCTAGATATTTGTTTTGAATTTGGAAAACTGGGACTTGGTTTTGATATGAACCATGCTTTGATGTTTGAGATGATCCTTTGCTTTAATTTTGTTTGCTTCAGTTTTAAAATTGAAGAGGTTGTTTGATTTTTGATTTTATTCCTTGGTTTTACTTTCTTAAGTTTTGAATATTAACAAAAAAAATGAGAAAGAAGGAGTTAGAGTGGTATATATAATCTTGTTTACTTAAACATAAAAGAAAATAAAAAATGTGACACTTGTGATTATGCATGATAAAATAGCTACACTTGTTATATGCATGTAATTTAGCTTACAAATGTTTTTATATAAATTTTATATTATATTTTCAATTTTAATAAATACATTTCCTTTTATTAATATTTATAAAATCTTTAAAGAAAATGATTTAAAATCTAATTATACATTAATAAATAAACATATATATATATATATATTAGTTTTTAAAATATAGAGTTTTTAAATCCAATTTATTTTTAGGACATTTATTTTTGAATTTCAAATCAAAATTCTATTTACAATCTATTTATTTATATATATATATATATAAAAACAAACACATAGCTTATTTGTTTTTGAAAAATTTAAATTAATTCACAAATTAATTCTAAAAATTATATTAATTACTAAATTAAATTTGGCTTAAAAACGGGATGATGAAATATGTGATATGTATATATTGTTATTATTGATATTATTATTTCTTCCAAACCTTTCCGTACAAAGGAGACTCTGTCGAAATTTCTGTGAATTTTGGACTAAGAAAAATTTTGTGAAATGTTTTTCAAAATTTTATTTGCTTGAATATAAAGGAGTTAATTGTTTATAAATTGATATATTTTATTTAAATTATTTAATTATGTAAATTTATTGTTTATAAATTTAATATTTTGAATAATATATATTAATTAGATAATTCCTCCTTTTCTTTCCTTTCCTTTTCGAGGACGAAAAGTTTTGAGTGGGGAAGAGTGTAACAACCCATAATTTTTGATAATTAAAAATAGTTAATTTAATAAAGTCTTATGATTTAATGTTAGAAGAAATAAAAATTTGTGATTTGATAATGAGAATATAACTAGAATAAAGTGTAATAGTATTAATTTAAGATAATTGATAGCTTCTTAAAATGTAATTCCAATTAAATAAAATGATCAAAAAGTCAAAATTGGCTATAAGTAGTAAAAGAATTGTGATAATGTGTTTATTAATTGACAATTTGATTACATAAGTAATTGATCATTTAAATGTTGTATTAATCAATGAAATAACATTAATAAATTGTAATTGGACAAAATCAATGTTATGTAAGTGTTATAACATTTGTATGTATATAATAAACTTATACATGTGATTAAATGTAGGAAGGTGAGAATTGTTATTTGGTACTAATTTATTTAATCAATTACTGTTAAATGAAATTAAATGTTACGTAAAATGAGTTAAGATGATAACTATAAAAGGTGAATGCAATAAAATGTATAGAAATTTCAATGATATTCATAAAGCAATAATTGATTTAAATAGAGGATTGAAACCAAGATAAATTAATTTATTAGGATTTTAAATTATAAATAGATTGACAATTTTTTTAAATATAATTGAAATATTACAACTAATATAGTAAAAGACGATAATTGGAGAGTATTAATGCAATCGGATATAAACTAATGTTAACTATGTCAATAGAGTAATAATTGATTGAATAAAAAGGTTGAAATCAAATTAAATCAATATTGGAATAAATTTTAATTAATTAGATTAAATTATAGTTGAAATTGAATGCTATAATTTAGTGAAATAAATAACGTTGGATTGATATGGGAATTTGTTTTAAATTATTGTAAATGTCTAAGTAATCAAAAATGATGAAAATTGTTAGTTTATAAGTACTGAAAAAAAGTGATTTAATCTATTTAATATTAATTTATTTAAATAATGTGAAATAGCCATTTTGGCCACTATCTTGGATTTTGACGAAACCAGTTTCATCGGATCTGAAACGATGAATTATTGTAAGGTTTCAAGTTTCGTAGTGATCGGACTTGTCGTTTGGTCGTATGGGCTTGAAACGCGTAGAAATCAATTTATTGAAATCAATTTGAAATAAGCTGATTTTAAAGTTAACTTCTTCATACGATGGAATTAGGATTTGAAACCTGTTCCACTGAGTTTAAAATTATTGTAAACATCTATTTTGATATATGGAATTGCCCACTTTCGTTTCGGAAGCGAAACGGGCTTTTCGGGTCGTTATTGTCGTCCGTATCAATTCGATACGTGTTTATTTTCTAATCGGGCCTTTTTCATATAAATTGTTCCCAGCAGTCTTTTTATTTCTTATTCTTGTATGTACAAAAAATGTCTGTCTATTCCTATCCCCTTTCTCCAATTGCAGAAACCTATTTTCTATTCCAAAATCTCTAATTCAATTTCAAATTCAAATCGAAAATCAAACTCCTCAAAATTATGTCATATTATATATCGTTGGAAAGCTCTCGACAAGCATAATTCACTGCAGCAATTCATTTCTCAATTTTCTGCATCGTTTGATCAGAAATCTTCAAAGAACCTCTGCTGTAGATATTGGGTTTTCACGATCCAATGGTGGATCTTCATCCGATCGACGATCGGAGGGTGAAGTATTGTAGAGGAGGAAGTGCAGCTCATCTATGGTATTTGTTCAACCTAGATGTGCCTAGAGATTGCTGGAAAATGGAAAATTCATCATGGCGGCGGTCAACTTTGGAGGGTGCTCTGGGCTTGTGAGACGGGCGGTGGTGGTCGTCCGGACAAAGGGAAGGCAGTGGTTGGGTCAGATCTGGTCGTAGGCGGCTTGTGGCAATGGGGTTGGCATGGATTAGGCGGCGGCTGGTAATGCTCGATCACGACTTGGCTAAAGGTTTCGAACGAGATACGCGTATTTGGGTTTCTTCGTGTAGGGTGACGTGGCTTCCTTTTATGTTTTGTTTATTTTAATTTTTAATTTATATTCCAATTATCATAACTTTGTTATATGAACTCGAATTTGGGTGCTGTTTATTTTGTTGGGATCATATCGAAATTCCGGACATTTTGGAGCTAGTTTGGACGAATTCTAAGACTGTTGAATTTTGGGCCATATTTTCGATTTTCAATGGATTTCAAGTCGTGAGTGTTTTAATCCACTCAGAACTACTAAATTATCTTATATTAGTTAAATTGAATTTATGATGTGATTTTGAATTGATTGGTTTATGGTTGGTAGGTTAAAATTGTCATTCTAGTTAAATTTGACATTTATTGCATTTAACTGTCGTTTAATTTAATATTGAATTTAATTGTCAATTTAATACCCAATTATTGATGATCAGTTATCAATTGATGTTTATTTGTTTATTTGGATGATGATTGCAATGGATGTTTGATTGTTGATATTGGATGACTGGATGTTATACTTTTATATTGTTATAACACTGCAAGTTCCCTATGGGTTGGAATGATACATACCCAAACGATCTATAGATTAGGAAAAAATCATTATGGGTTGAAATGATAGACTCGAGCGATTTTATGGATTTTTATTTAATTCGAGATTGCAGTTCGAAATGATATATGACCATAAATTTTTAAATTGCGGATTGAAATGATAAATATCCGTATCACTTGACCATAGGGTAGAAAATAATATATACAGACACCGGCTTGGTTGAATTAAATGATTTTTTATTTATCAAATTTTGAATTCAGTTAACTGGCATTTTGAAGTAGGAATTGATTTATATAAACTGAATTATTTTCGATAATCCAAGCATTAATGTTGAAATTGGAATTGATTTAATGAATTGTTCAAAGGATTTAAATTGGAATTTCAAAGTGTTAAATATAAATGAATTTATCGGAATTAAGTTAATGAAAATGTTTGGATATAACTTTGAAATCTATTTCAAACTAAGTTAAACTATTTTTATCAACTAAAACTATTTTAATTTATTTTAATCTATTATAACCTATTTAATCCAATTTGCTCTATTTTACCTACTTTAAACTAATTAAATATATTTAATCTATTTTAAATCTATTTAATATAATTTATGTCTATTTAATCTATTTTAGATTTATTTAATCTATTTAAAATATACTTACTATAATTTAAGTTAATTTAGTTCATATTTAATATATATTTAATCTACTTAAATCATTTTAAATCTATTTAATCTATATTTAATGTATTTAAGTTATTTTAAATCTATTTAACCTATATTTAATCCATTTACATTTTAAATCTAATTAAATCAAATTTAAATCTATTTTTACTACTTAAAATATTTTAATCTATTTAAACTATTTTTAAACTATTAAAACTATTTATGACTATCTAAACTATTTTCTAAAATTTCAAAATGTGTATAGTTGAAGTATTTGTATTTAAATCCTTGAGGATGTACAACCTAAGTTGGAATTGATATCTTTTTGTGAAATGACAATTTAAGTAAATATGATAGTTTTGGAATGAGGATTTAGTAAACCTACCTTATCGGTAATTTCAAAAGTGAATATGATTTTGGGAGTGAATATGGTTTTGAAAGTGAATATGATTCCAAAAGTGATATGGTTTTGCGAATATGATATTTTGATTTCAATTATGAATTGACTTTTGAAATGTAAAAGAACCATCCGGTGTGAAATAAGCGTTTGGTTATTAAAAAGATCGGGATCAGATATTGTCATACTCCCCGCCAATACCGAAAACCACTATAACAACTATGTACGTGGTGGAGATCCCAGAAATGAAGTGTGATGGTTTGGCGTACGATTCTGTATGAGGTATTTACGTGACCCTGACTCCCGTGAGTCGGCTTAAATGTGACTAGAACAGTAGCCATGGCAGGCCAAGTGAGGTCGCACCTCCGATTGGACACATTTCTTCGATACCATATCGTGACATTGTGATGATTTGGTGGCCACCCCTCAATTTTGATTATGGGTGTAATGACCCCACCTCGATGCCCAATTTAGCAAAGAACATTGCAAGTAATGTCATCTGCTAATCTGGAGAATACGGCTTGTTAGGGATGACTGAATGTGAATATATCTTTCTACTGGCACTGACATGTCGTTTGCCTTTTTCACTTAATATATGAACTGAACTTGACATGTACAGTATTAATACAAATTAATAGATACACCGATTTATCAGAACCAGAACAATATATCATTTAAATAATAGTCACAGATCACGGCGGAAAAAATCTCAACTTATAAATATAGAAATTATTTAGTTTACAAAATGAAATACCAAATTCAATTAATATACAAGTTATGGTTATCTAATCTTAATTATACATCTCAATTTCAAACAAAAATTTCTAAGCGATATAACTAAAAAACAAAGATCCAACTTCTGCTAGCTCAACCATTCAATGGTCAACCTGTCCTGTAATCTAAAAAGTCTTGGCCTGACCCGACCAAAATAACACTCGGGTCAATCTATCTCTAAATATCCAATAGAGTGAGAACAAGATATAGCACAAGGACAAACAACATATAAGTAAATACAAATATTCAGGATTGAATACATAGAACAAAACACAATATCTCTAAGCACGCAAATATCAATGATTAACTCAGTTAAGGGTTATTAGTTTACGTCAAAAACACGAACTAGTCACTAGACACAAAATAACAGAATTAACTTAACATCCATCACAAGACATAAGAACATATATTTATTTCGTGAACACAAGACACAAGAATATATGTTTATTTCACAAACATAGGACAAAAGTATATATACTTATTTCACAAACATAGAACAGTCACAGAATCCAAATATCCAGAATCCAAGAGATCTTTATCCAAACTGATCTCAATGATCATCCAAAACAATCGCAGTGATTGTACTCAAAACCCATGGCAAACAAACAAACAAATTGGTATCACTCGTACCGATCTGATACCAAGGATCGTACTCAAACCGAGAATACGCAATCATAGAATGATCTCATAGATAGTCCATACTGATCAAGGTGATCGTAGAAACCATGACTCGATAATTCCACATTTATTTAATGTTATTAAATTATTATTTTTGAAAGAAATCCAGGAATAAACTTCTTAAGGATAAAGAAGCCACTTGCCGCACACCAAAGAGAGTAAACTCTAAAGCGCCAGATACTGTCACCTTAGTAATCACTAGAATTTAACCAATACATCCCATATCGTATGGTGAAATTCAAGTATTTACTAAAAGCTAGTTAATATCACTTATTACGGATACCACTGGAAAACCTGAACCATATTCTCTTAAGGATCTAGCAACCACTTATTGCACACAAGAGGAGAATACAACTCAAAAGTGCAAGTACTTTCCCAAATACAATCAAAAGAGGCATCCCATACTACCCGGTGAAATTCAAGTATTTGTTAATAGGCTAGTAAATTCCACTCAAACATTCGATTCAATGAGTTATATCATACTCGACGAAGCATTTTTCGAAAGCATTTAAGCCAATTGATGACACTAAGTCAATTATTAGTACCTCCCATTATAGAATTAAGGTTCTCAAAACATTTATTTAATTTTTCACTTATCAAAATATTGTGTTAATCCAAATTGTTCCAAAAGTATTTGTTTTATGAAACAAGATTTTTTTTCCATGCTCCAAAATCACATTAATTCTTCAAATTCCACAAGGGTATAATGTTTACACATCAATTTCAAAAGCCACTTATAAAAGAATTCATTTATTTATAAATCCATTAATCCATTTTCAAAACCAATTTATTATTCTAATAATTAGTTAAAACCTCGTACACTTATATTTTCAAAAATTTAAATTTCAAACCCATAAATCATTTATAAATTAATTAGACTACTTAAGAAAACATGTTTGATATTTAAAAGTTTAATAAACTCTCTTTGCGAAATTATTTGTATACAAAACAAAGCACCTATGTACATTTGCAAAATAGGTAGATTTAAATTTATAAATTTTCAAATCTTTGAATCAAAAATGATTCAAAGTCCATAAAGCAAAAGAAATTCATTATAATATATCACAAGATTGTAGCGACCACAGTTCCACAACGTTTGATTTTCGTATCATCTCAAAACACAATTTATAATTTAACAAACCAATGGAAATATATATATCAAAATGATCACGACCGAACATTCAAAGTACATTTAACAATATCACAAACATAGCAACATATCATAGATCACAATAGATTTTCGGTTTTGAAGCACCATTTCGACCCATTTTTCTGGGAAATTTCAAAAAATCACAACATGAAAGTTGCTCCATAAAGTCTCAGATTTCCATCAGAATTTTTTTTGTACAATTTAGATTTACGGTTACAAAGTTATGGCGATTTTAGTATAAGGTTTCAATTCTGAAAATCGACAGAGCGGAGCATGTATCTCAGTTTCAAACCCATTTTCGACCCTTTAAATCAAAGAATTTGCAGAAACTTACAACATGAAAGTTGTTCCTTAATGTCATAGATTTCTATCGAATTTTTTTTACTTAATTCGTATTTATGGTTAAAAAGTTATGGCCATTTTATTTTTAGATATCAACTCAGGAAAGTAGAAATGGCTGTGCTGTAACATCAGTTTCAAAATTAATTTAGACCCTTTTAACTACAATATTTCGAAAAATGACCAAAAGAGAACTTATATCTTATTTAAATATCTTTCTACCAAAAAATATTAAACCAAATCGGATTGTTATACACTAAGATATCGTTGTTTTACCGTAGAGATTTTCACAATGTATTTTTAAAAAACAGTCTAAAATCATCAAATTCAAGCAACCAATTCACAATCAATTCGAAAGCAATTAAACAACAAACAATTTAATTCAATTCAACTATCAAATAGCAAATAATAATTATTCTCATGTATTAGTGGTAGAAGTGTGAGTGATTAACTCACCTCTTATTGCACAAGATGAAGAGAAGTTTGAAGGTGATCTCTACTTCTCTTCTTAACAACTACAAAATCTTCTTCAATTTGATTTCACCTCTAAACAGTCCTAATCGAATAGTTTTATAAATCAAACATCAAATAAAACCTTAAATTGATGATAGCATCAAATAGAGAAGAAGACCAGGATCTCATACCTTCTTTCCTTATGATTTATTGATTTTTCTTCAAATTGCTATGATTTTATTTAGGGCTGAATTAATTTCCCTTTGTCACCATTTGCTTAGTTTATAAAGAAGGTACACGATTTTTTTTTTTGACGTCTAGGAAGTTTTTCTTTGGGTTAGGCAAAATGATTTAGCATATAAGTTAAGTAATGGCTAATGGACTTGAAACCAAGGCCCAATGTTCACTAAGCAATATAATCAAATTATTTGCTTTAGCCATATTATTCTTAACAAAATATTTAAACAAAATTTTAACCCAAATTATTATCTAAACCAAAACAAAGCTCAAATTGAAATCTCACCTCCATATAAATACATAAATTCCATATTACTAATTCACCATTTATTGATATTTCTAACTAAACCAATTTTTTTTATATCCATTCCTAATAATATTGAGTTATTATACCACTTTAAACATACTTTTGAAAATAAAAGTTATCCTCGTTGTATTTTTATAAACATAAACTATAATTTATAAAACCTCATTTTAAACAATAATTCACAATATTAACACTGCATAAAAAAAGTCAAATTCATTAGTTGATTTAATAATATCTCGAATTTTAAATATTAAATTCTCTTTAAGAAATGAAACCCATTTATTAATTAAATTAATTCAACTATTCTTAAAAACCTGATTTAATTTCATAATTAAATATAACAAATCAAAATTTAGCACTAATTTTCCCTAATTAAATTTAATTAATTAAGTAGTTAATAATAGGGTTATTAAAGACTTCCACCAGTAAGAAAATTGCATCCCCGCAATTTCCTTAATGAAAGAAATCCATATTATAGATTTTCTCTTAAATAATTATTTGTTAACTAGTTTCTAATTTTATTTCTAAACATTCAATTAATAACACTCCAATTATAACACTAAATCCAAATTGTTGGTCATCAAAATTTCTCAAAATTCTCAAAAATATTCTAACGCCTTAAATTTACGGAAAATTTCACCAGCGTCTCCTTTGCGTGGCTAGCATTTCAAAAATTTATAATATGAATACAATACACAATATATATCTCATCTCAAGGATGAGGCATCCCGTAGAAAAACACAAAAATGTGATATGTAATCCGAGATGCGTACCTTATATTTGAAATATGTAACAACCCTAGATTTTGGCATATAATTTAAATTTGACTTTATTTAATTTTAAATTATTTTAAACTTGTTTTATTTCAAACATTTCATTTTAAAAATATAAATGTTGATTATTACGTGTATTATAATTTCAAACTTGTGTAAGTTGAATATTTTCCTGAAATGTTGATTTTGGTCAAAATAGTCAAATTTTGATTCTTAACTTAAAAATTAAAAAGTTTGAAATTATAATTTTTTTATGAAAATAGATGAAATAACTTGAACACTGCTTTTCGTTTTGTTGGAAACGGACTTAAACTGTAAAAGTTATGTACATTTCAATTTGAGTGTAATTTGATTTATTTAACAATTTGGTCTATTTTAAATTATATAAATCTTATTTTCATTGTCATATTTTATTTTAATATGTTATTTTATGTATATTTTTGTATTATAATAATTTTAAAATGAAGTAAACAATTTTTTCAAAGTTTACTGTGTTGATTTCTTCTTTTTTAAGGCTGTTTTCTTATTTTCGGCTATTTTCCTCATTAAAATTTTATTTAAATTAAATTTTATATATTTATTTTGTGAATGTATTTTTATTTTATGTTATTATTTGTTTTTAAAAATATTTTACATGCTCATATGAATTTGCTAAAATTTATTTCATTTAATTTCAAATTTTCTAGTCTAGTTCACTATTTTTAGCTATTTTTCTTAATTTAACTTTATATAATTAATAAATATTATATAAATTTTAATATTTTGATAAATTTTCGAAATTTTATCTGGGATCGTTATTATTTCCAGAAATATCAAGTTATATAAACAAAATTAAGAAAATTTGAAAGGTTTTAAAAGTTTGAAACGTAAGTCGTTTCTTTTGCAGTTTTTTTTCTCATTTACTCTTTGACCGTTTTTTTTTGTTTTATTCCCTTTTATCCGTGACTTTCCCCTTCATTTTTCATATAGATATCAGATCCATTTCTCATCTAAAAAAAATACGGCCATGGCTTGAAGGAGTTGAGGTAAAAAAATTCTTCTTCTTCCTTTGTTTTCTACTTTTCTATTTTGAATTTTGTGCTTGTTCTCACCTTCATAGCTTGGCCCCTCCTCAAACAGATATGACCAGACCTCTACCACCCCTTTCCTCTTACCATCACCCATCCTACTACCTCTCCATTTCAAGTCGAGACCATCCATGGCAAGGACCACCACAAAATCCACCAAAAACCATCACAAACTATCACTTATGGCCTAGAATTGTCATCTCCACCTTCTACCACTATTTTCCGCCATTATTGTAACAACCCGCATATTTGTCGATTTTATATTTAAATATTTTATCGTTGGTCGGATTTTAGTCCGAAAAACTACTTTTTGTATACGGTCGAAGTAGGGCTCGGGACCACTCCCATTGAGTTTAAAATGCCGTTGCGACCTTTTTGAGTATAAGCTTCGATATGTTTGGAGAAAGTTGATTTTTGCTACTTTTCACTTTGGGTTTGGTTTGGGCTCAGCCCTATGTTAACTTATGCTCAAATCTGAGCCACTCTTCCCCACTCACCCTCATTCTCTTCTCATTTCAGTTTTTAGAGTATTAATGGTGGGAGAGATTGGAAATTAAAATTCCAAAACCCTAGTTTCTCTGTAAATCAAATTCCTAGCTCCAAACTCAAGAAGAACCCATTGGTAAGCTTCTCTTCTTCTTCACCAACTTATTCTCATACCAATTTCAGAAATTGCTAAACCTAATTTTGGTGATGTTCTTGTTTTTGAGCTTAGATTCAAGCTCAATTGGGTTGTGTTGAAGAGAGGTTGATTCTCCATTTGCTTTCAAGCTTCTTCTTGCTCGATTTTGTGAGAAGGTGAGATTTTTATCTCACATCTATGACTATTATTATCTTTGGTTGTTGGGTATAAATTCCTAACACTTCTTCATGTGCATTTGCTCTTGATTTGGATTGGTTTTGTGAATATTCCAATTTTTGAGCTTTTGAGTCAAATTTGTGTGAAATCCTTTTATGGATGTTTGATCATGCTTTTGGTGATGCATCGAGGAGCATATAGGGCCGGGTTGCCGATTGGCATAAACCCTTAGAGCCAATGTTCGTCCGGGTGCATTTTGGAAGAGTTTGCTCTTCATTTGTATAAGGCTGAAAAACAGCCCAGGCATGATTCAGTCGACTGAAATCTCTGTTTAGTCGACTGAACCTGAAACCCGAGAGTTTCCAGGCGTGATTCAGTCGACTGAAAAACTCTGCACAGTTGACTGAATCTGGAAACAGAAAGTTTCCTGAACCTGGAAAATTTCCATGTATAGAGTCAGTCGACTGAAAAACTCTGTTCAGTCGACTGAACCTGCTGTTTGAGTCCAATTTGCCTTTTTGGATTGAAATTCTAATTTAAATCGATTCGTGATAATCCTATTTGTTGTTATCATCTATTATGACTTTGATGACTCTTTTTTAGGGATTTTTGAATATCCATTTCGATGGATCCTTTATCGATTTCGTTGGATTTTATTCACGTCTTCGTATGTGAATTTTGTGATTGATTGTTCTTGCAATCTTCTTCGTGATTTGTCACTTTAAAAATATAATGGTTTTCTATACTAGTATTAAATATCAAAACTCTTTCCTCAAACGACTTCAATACTATTTTAATACCAAATTAGTTTATAAAACCATTTTCCAATCTATTAGTATATACAAACCTTTACCTCACTCGTATGAGAAATCTAATTAAACGGCTTAGTAAAACAAGTGGTATGAAACGCTTGCGTTTACTTTGTCGGTTAATTCTTGGACTTGTTCGATTGAACCTCTTGTGACAATTTTCTAGTGGAGGTTTACAGTTTGTTCGTAAATATTTAAGTTAAGCAAGTGGTTATGGGAAATGAAGCTAAACTCATATATTTACTAGCTTAGTGTAATCGACACTTCTCGCTGATCATGACGATCATCTTTGTGATTTAGACTAGCAATGTGCGATGTCTCTTTGTCTGCGAGGGAGACTAAACCCCGTTTAGTGGAGTTTCGACTCAATTTGTGATGGGGTAGCAACCCATGGTCTTCGGGCCGTTTGTGGAGCTTCGGCTCAATTTGTGATGGTTAGCGACCATGGAATTAGCGTTCCGTTTGTGATACACGTGTTGGTGAGCTTTATGCTCCCGTTTGTGATAGGCCTCCCCCCCTTTGTGATTTCTGGATTTCTTGTGTAGATTCCTAGAATTTGTGTTTCACCAATTTTCGTGATTTCCATTGATAAGTTTTATCAATATTTGTGCATTGGTGAATTTGTGTGTCATTGACTTTTGTGATTTCTGGATTTCTTGTGTAGTCTTCTGGAACTTGTGCGTCTTTTACTTTTGTGATTGACATTGATATTATCGTCAATATTTGTGGTTTGATGAACGAAATAAAGAGTATGACACTTCTTTGATTCTTGTGTAGATTTGGTGACATTGATTAATCTCTTGATGATTATCAACTAAGTATATATATATATCACAGCTTGGCATTGTGATTATTACGTGTTTTGTCATATCTCTTATTCTATATCGTTTCATCTGATATTTATAGTTAGACTGATCCGTTTATTATTTTCTTATTAAATAATACTCGGGTCAGACCGAGATGTTACAGGTACTTCTGCTTGACTTCTCTCTTGGGATTGATTTCTCTTGCCTTTGGTTAACTACTTAGATTAGTAGTTTTTGTTGTAGACATTTGAGATATAGACTCCATAATGTATACTTATTCTTTTGTGTAGTTCATGTAACTATTCTTTTGTGATATTGTGGATCTTTTTAGACCACAACTCTGATATACACTGCCATGTGTTAATTATATATTCATATCTTCTTCTGCCTTTGTGATATGAATTATCTATGACTGATTTATGTTATGTTTATTTCTATATTTGTTTCCGAAGATTTTATATAGCCACTGTGTGATAGCTTTGAGTTTGTATCCGTATGTCGGATTTCCTCTAGAGATGAAAATTTATATTTTTATCTGGCATACCGGTACTCGCACAAAGCAATTATACAGATGGTCGCTCCTCAACAGCCTTATTCTCCGTGCTATTCGACGGCATTACTCCGTACTGTTCTTGTCTAGCGTGGGTATAGAGGTGGGGCGTCATAGCTTGGTATCAGAGCCAAACTTCGGAACAATATGGAATATTATAACAAGGATCATCGTCCTAAGTTCATCTTAGGAGTCGTGCTTTAGGATTTTTATTCGGGTCTACGTACCGTTCTATCCTATTTTCTTTTATGATTCCTTGTTTTGTCTATCAAGATTGCTTGATATTCAATTTGGTGAATGACCTTTTTATTCTTCTTCTTTCTTTCTAAAGGGAGAGAAATGTCTAGACCTGGCCGCCCCAGAGCCGTGCCATCTAGCACTCCGCCCCAGGATGGAGTTTTTATGACTGCTCAACAGCTTCTTGATTTAGTAACTAATGCTCAAGCAGCTGGAGTTAACCCGGAACCTACTCACCCAAAGTCGGGATTTGCACGCTTGTGTAGCGATTACACTAATTTGGGTGGGGAGCCATTCAAAGGTTCCGAAACTATTATTGAAGTACAGGCCTGGCTAAGGTCATGCGATCGCATCTTTTCGCGCATGAATCTTATTGACCTTCACCGAGTTCAGGTGGCCTCTAGTATGCTCCGAGAAAGAGCATTGGACTGGTACGAACTTCTTATTTCTGAGATTAATGAAGCGGATCTCACCTGGGAGAAATTCCGAGAGCGCTTCGAGTTAAAATTCGTACCAGAAGCAGAAAAAGTGACATTGGCTCGACGATTTATAGACCTTGCTCAAGGTGAGTCATCCGTGACTGATTACGTCGCCTCCTTCGAGTCGCTTTCCAAATATGGGGTTGAATACATCAACACCCCTCTGAAGAAGAATCAGAGATTTGTTTATGGCTTAAACAAAAGTCTCAAGAAGCCATTACTTCTAAAGTTAGAAGTTTCTTTCGACCAACTCGTTGATATCGCTCTTCGTCTTGAAGAGGCGGATAGGGAGAATGATGTTGAAGTGGTGGGTTCCAAACCAAACTTCAACAGCAAGAAAAGGCCAAACAAATTTAAAGGCCCTTATCCCAATAAGAAAGGGAAGCAAGCAACCTCCGAGGCAAAGACTTCTTCCTTTGGTCGTGGGGAATGTTATAATTGTGGTTCGAAGGACCATTATGCGAACAAGTGCCCAAAGTCTCTTTCTTGTCGCTACTGCAAAGTTCCCGGTCATGTTATATCTTCATGCCCCAAGCTTCAGGGCAAGAAGGAGGGAAAGTTAAATGTTGCTCAAGTCCCTGGCAACACATCTCGTGGCCAAGGTATTTCTCATTCTATTCTAGATGGAATTATTTTGTTTCGTGATCACCCTATTCGAGTTCTTTTTGATACGGGTGCGTCCCATTCTTTTATATCAAAAGAACTTGTTGATACTTTTTCTTTGGATGTTTTGTGTATAATGACTTCTTTTAGGATTGCGAATCCGGTTGGTGGATCCGCAACAATCAGTTTATTGTGTAAAGATGTCGAGATTATTTTGTGTGATTTATCTTTCCGAGCCGATTTGCATGTCATGCGTTATTTAGGCTTTGGAATGATTTTGGGAATGGATTGGCTTAACCATTATGAAGCTCATATCCTATGTCCTGAGCGGACTATTCATCTTCGACATCCTCAATCTGTTAATCAGGTTTCTGTTATTCTTAAAGATTCAGATTCTGCTTTGGTTGCATCTTTATATTCTTTAAATCCTCGTGATGACGATGATGATGATGAGGGTGATATTATTTCTCTTATTCACGTCGTTTGTGAATTTTCCGACGTATTCGAGCCTGTTTTAGGATTACCACCTAAGCGAGCAATTGAGTTCAGAATTAATCTTATTCCAGGAGCTCAACCTATCACTCGTCCTCCTTATCGTATGTCCAATAAAGAAAACGAGGAGATGCGTAAACAATTATCTGAATTGGAGACGAAGCAATTTATTCGCTCTAGTTCCTCGCCTTGGGGAGCTTCAGCTATTTTTGTGAAGAAATCCGATGGTACACTTAGGCTTTGCGTTGACTACCACAAGCTTAATGATCTTACTATCAAAAATAAATATCCTTTACCTCGGATTGATGATCTATTCGATCAACTTAGTGGTGCTAGAGTCTTTTCACAATTGGACTTGGCTACCGGTTTTCATCAGCTTCGTATTGCAGAGGATAGCATTCCTTTGACATCGTTCCGTACTCGGTATGGATCTTATGAATGGCTTGTGATGCCATTTGGGTTAACAAATGCCCCTGCTTATTTCGTTGACCTTATGAATCGAGTCTTCAAAGATTTTCTTGATCGATTTGTTCTCATCTTTATTGATGATATTCTTGTGTATTCTAAAACCGAGGAGGAGCATGAAAAACATCTTCGGATTGTGTTGGAAACTCTTAGGAGTAATCAATTAAAGGAAAATTTTTCTAAATGCCACTTTTGGCAATCTCGTGTGAAGTTTCTCGGTCATATTATTTCTGAATCCGGAATTTCCGTGGATCCTTCAAAGATTGAAGCGATTCAAGATTGGAAGAGACCGGAGAGTGTGACAGGGATTCGTAGTTTTCTTGGATTGGCGGGCTATTACCGTCGTTTTATCAAAGACTTTTCTAAGATTGTCGTGCCTCTCACTAGCTTGACGAAGAAAGGTGTTAAATACATTTGGTCGGACAAATGTGAAGCTTCTTTTCAGAAATTAAAAGAACTCCTATCTAATGCTCCTATTCTTGTGATTCCTGATGGGAATCAAGATTTCGTTGTTTATACCGATGCTAGTCGCATTGGTTTGGGTGCCGTTCTTATGCAAAAGGAACGTGTTATTGCTTATGCTTCTAGGCAATTAAAGCCTGCTGAGACTAGATATGCTACTCATGATTTAGAGCTCGCGGCTATTGTTTTTGCTCTTCGGATTTGGCGTCATTATCTTTTAGGAGAGAAATTTGTTCTTTACACAGATCATAAGTCTTTGAAATATTTATTCTCTCAAAAAGAACTTAATTTGCGTCAACAGCGTTGGCTCGAATTTCTTGCGCCATATGATCTTTATATTCTTTATACTCCCCGTAAGGGTAATCGTGTCGCCGATGCTCTTAGCCGTAAACAACAAGCTGTTGTTTCTATGATGATATCCGAATGGAACGATCTCGAGATCTTATCCACTTGTGAGATTCGAGACCGTGTATCCGAGTTATGCTCATCATTTGTTTTATGTAGCCTTGAGGCTCATCCTTCTCTTTTGGACCGCATTCTTGAAGCTCAAAGGCTAGATCTCGAATTGGCTCTTCTTGGCCAGAATATTAAGGATAAAATTGATATTGAAGGTTTGAAAGACTTTGATATCGATTCTCGTGGCGGCATTCGGAAATTTGGTAGACTTATCGTGCCAAATATTGGTGATCTTCGTAAAGATATTTTAGAAGATTCTCATCACTCTAAATTTACCATTCATCCCGGTAGTAGTAAAATGTACGCGGATATGAAGCGACTTTATTATTGGGAGGGAATGAAACTTGACATCGCTAACTTCGTTAAACGTTGCATGACTTGCCAACTCGTTAAGGCCGAACATCAAAGGCCCGGTGGTTATTGCAACCTTTAGAAATTCTAGTTTGGAAGTGGGATCAAATTTCCATGGATTTTATAGATGGCCTTCCCCATTCTCGTTCGGGTCATGATAGCTTATGGGTGATTGTTGATAGGCTTACTAAATCTGCCCATTTTATTCCCGTTCGGTCTAATCGAACCGTTCCTCTTTTGGCCAAAATATTTATCAAAGAAATTGTTAAATTGCATAGTGTTCCTACTTCTATTGTTAGTGATCGTGATCCATTGTTTACTAGTGGATTTTGGAAGAGTCTTCAAAAAGCTTTAGGAACGAGGCTTAATTTTAGCGCCGCTTATCACCCCCAGTCCGATGGACAAACTGAGCGTGTGAATCAAACTCTTGAAGATCTTCTTCGTGCTTATGTTCTTGATTTTGGTGGAAGTTGGGAAGATCATATTTCACTTGTTGAATTTTTCTATAACAATAGCTCCCAATCTAGTATTGGTATGGCACCTTTCGAGGCACTCTACGGAAGGCCATGCCGATCCCCTTCTTGTTGGCTTGAGGCCGGTGAGAGGCTGGCTTTAGGTCTAGATTTTATTCGTGATTCCACAGAGAAAATTGAACTTATTCATCATAGGATGAAAGAAGCCCAGAGTAGACAAAAATCCTATGCTGATAACCGTAGAAGGAAGTTAGAATTTCCTGTGGGAGATCTTGTGTTCATTCGTGTTTCACCTATGAAGGGTGTTGTACGTTTCAGTCGATCGGGAAAACTTGCGCCTCGATATATTGGGCCATTTCCTATCATCGAACGTATTGGTTCCATGGCTTATCGCCTTTTATTACCGGCTCAGTTTTCTGCTATGCATGACGTGTTTCACGTTTCTCAACTTCGAAAATGTCTTCGAGATTCCGATTCTATTCTTGAGCCCGGTGTTGTGGAAGAGATTGAAGTTTCGCCTAATTTAACTTATGAGCAACATCCTATTCGTATCATTGCTTCGGAAGTCAAACGACTTTGAAATAAAGATGTTCCGCTTGTTAAAGTTCAATGGTCTTCAAATCCTAAGGATTGTTCTTGGGAATCTAGAGAGTACATCGAGCGTACACATCCGGACTTACTTTCTCGTGCTCTTTGAGGTGAACTTCTTATTTCAAACTTCTTTTGTGTTGAATATGCTTTTATGGTTGTTACTATATATCTTCTTCTTGTAATATTGCGAGGACGCAATTTCTTCAAGGAGGGGAGTCTGTAACAACCCGCATATTTGTCGATTTTATATTTAAATATTTTATTTAAATATTTTATCGTTAGTCGGATTTTAGTCCGAAAAGCTACTTCTTGTATACGGTCGAATTAGGGCTCGGGACCACTCCCATTGAGTTTAAAATGCCGTTTGCGACCTTTTTGAGTATAAGCTTCGATATGTTTGGAGAAAGTTGATTTTTGCTACTTTTCACTTTGGGTTTGGTTTGGGCTCAGCCCTATGTTAACTTACGCTCAAATCTGAGCCACTCTTCCCCACTCACCCTCATTCTCTTCTCATTTCAGTTTTTAGAGTATTAATGGTGGGAGAGATTGGAAATTAAAATTCCAAAACCCTAGTTTCTCTTGCAAATCAAATTCCTAGCTCCAAACTCAAGAAGAACCCATTGGTAAGCTTCTCTTCTTCTTCTCCAACTTATTCTCATACCAATTTCAGAAATTGCTAAACCTAATTTTGGGGATGTTCTTGTTTTTGAGCTTTGATTCAAGCTCAATTGGGTTGTGTTGAAGAGAGGTTGATTCTCCATTTGCTTTCAAGCTTCTTCTTGCTCGATTTTGTGAGAAGGTGAGATTTTTATCTCACATCTATGACTATTATTATCTTTGGTTGTTGGGTATAAATTCCTAACACTTCTTCATGTGCATTTGCTCTTGATTTGGATTGGTTTTGTGAATATTCCAATTTTTGAGCTTTTGAGTCAAATTTGTGTGAAATCCTTTTATGGATGTTTGATCATGCTTTTGGTTATGCATCGAGGAGCATATAGGGCCGGGTTGCCGATTGGCATAAACCCTTAGAGCCAATGTTCGTCCGGGTGCATTTTGGAAGAGTTTGCTCTTCATTTGTATAAGGCTGAAAAACAGCCCAGGCATGATTCAGTCGACTGAAATCTCTGTTCAGTCGACTGAACCTGAAACCCGAGAGTTTCCAGGCGTGATTCAGTCGACTGAAAAACTCTGCACAGTCGACTGAATCTGGAAACAGAAAGTTTCCTGAACCTGGAAAATTTCCATGTACAGGGTCAGTCGACTGAAAAACTCTGTTCAGTCGACTGAACCTGCTGTTTGAGTCCAATTTGCCTTTTTGGATTGAAATTCCAATTTAAATCGATTCGTGATAATCCTATTTGTTGTTATCATCTATTATGACTTTGATGACTCTTTTTTAGGGATTTTTGAATATCCATTTCGATGGATCCTTTATCGATTTCTTATTCACGTCTTCGTATGTGAATTTTTGTGATTGATTGTTCTTACAATCTTCTTCGTGATTTGCCACTTTAAAAATATAAAGGTTTTCTATACTAGTAGTAAATATCAAAACTCTTTCCTCAAACGACTTCAATACTATTTTAATACCAAATTCGTTTATAAAACCGTTTTCCAATCTATTAGTATATACAAACCTTTACCTCACTCGTATGAGAAATCTAATTAAACGGCTTAGTAAAACAAGTGGTATGAAACGCTTGCGTTTACTTTGTCGGTTAATTCTTGGACTTGTTCGATTGAACCTCTTGTGACAATTTTCTAGTGGAGCTTTACAGTTTGTTCGTAAATATTTAAGTTAAGCAAGTGGTTATAGGACATGAAGCTAAACTCATATATTTACTAGCTTAGTGTAATCGACACTTCTCGCTGATCATAACGATCATCTTTGTGATTTAGACTAGCAATGTGCGATGTCTCTTTGTCTGCGAGGGAGACTAAACCCCGTTTAGTGGAGTTTCGACTCAATTTGTGATGAGGTAGCAACCCATGGTCTTCGGGCCGTTTGTGGAGCTTCGGCTCAATTTGTGATGGTTAGCGACCATGGAATTAGCGTTCTGTTTGTGATACACGTGTTGGTGAGCTTTATGCTCCCATTTGTGATAGGCCTCCCCCCTTTGTGATTTCTGGATTTCTTGTGTAGATTCCTAGAATTTGCGTTTCACCAATTTTCGTGATTTCCATTGATAAGTTTTATCAATATTTGTGCATTGGTGAATTTGTGTGTCATTGACTTTTGTGATTTCTGGATTTCTTGTGTAGTCTTCTGGAACTTGTGCGTCTTTGACTTTTGTGATTGACATTGATATTATCGTCAATATTTGTGGTTTGATGAACGAAATAAAGAGTATGACACTTCTTTGATTCTTGTGTAGATTTGGTGACATTGATTAATCTCTTGATGATTATCAACTAAGTATATATATATATATATATATATATATATGTATATATATATCACAGCTTGGCATTGTGATTATTACGTGTTTAGTCATATCTCTTATTCTATATCGTTTCATCTGATATTTATAGTTAGACTGATCCGTTTATTATTTTCTTATTAAATAATACTCGGGTCAGACCGAGATGTTGCAGGTACTTCTGCTTGACTTCTCTCTTGGGATTGATTTCTCTTGCCTTTGGTTAACTACTTAGATTAGTTTTTTGTTGTAGACATTTGAGATATAGACTCCATAATGTATACTTATTCTTTTGTGTAGTTCATGTAACTATTCTTTTGTGATATTGTGGATCTTTTTAGACCACAACTCTGATATACACTATCATGTGTTAATTATATATTCATATCTTCTTCCGCCTTTGTGCTATGAATTATCTGTGACTGATTTATGTTATGTTTATTTCTATATTTGTTTCCGAAGATTTTATATAGCCACTGTGTGATAGCTTTGAGTTTGTATCTGTATGTCGGATTTCCTCTAGAGATGAAAATTTATATTTTTATCTGGCATACCGGTACTCGCACAAAGCAATTATACAGATGGTCGCTCCTCAATAGCCTTATTCTCCGTGCTAGTCGACGGCATTACTCCGTAGTGTTCTTGTCTAGCGTGGGTATAGAGGTGGGGCGTCACAACTACCACCACCACCACCACCTCTGACCTGACCTCCACCCTTTGCCACATCACCCACCACCTTCTGGAAATCAGGCCATGACCATAGAGCATGAGGCCGAGCCCAATAAGAGCCAAGATGTGATGATATTTGCTTTGTTTTGTAAAGTGTTGCACCTATATCTTCATCTCCTTTAAACCCATGTAGGCCTACCACTTTGCACCCAAACCAGACCTTAATCCATGGCATAGCTGAGCTTAACCCATCCATAATTGATGCATGTGAAGTTGAGAACAAGTGCAAAGCATTTGAATTTGTTCTGGATTGATTTCTAGTGTTATTCAAGTGTTACATTGTTTTGTAACTTATATGTTGCATTATTTGTGTAAATGTTAACAAGGCAATTATCTTTGGCTCTCTCAATATCAAATCTTTGCCGTGCCATCGTGCTTTTGAAGATCTCAGTCTGTGTCATTTATATCGCAATCTCCAGCTCAAACAAGTGAGTATTTCTCACAATACATTATGTACTTATATATGTAGTAAATTGACACCCTGTGAATCTGTAGAACTATATTAACATGTTATAACTGCTTATATTATTATCATATAATGTTCACACCTGTTATTACACCTATTATATCATATGTTACTGTTATTTCATGCTATTCTGTATATTTTATCAGTTTATCACGCTGCAAGTTCCCTTTAGATTAGAATCACTATGGGTTGAAATGATACATATCCGAACGGACTTTAGAATAAGGGAAAATTGTTATGGGCTGAAATGATAGGCCTAAATGATTTTCAATTTATTTCATTTACTTGGGACTGCAGGTTTGAAATGATAAAACCCGGATTTTCTTTGTAAATTACGGGTTGAAATGATATATTACCTGTATCACTTTTCTTAGTGTAGAAAATTATATACAGACCCGTAGTTGATATATGTTTTTCTAAAATTTTTAAAACTATTTTAGAAATGTAAATATTAAAATACTTTGATTTAAATCTAATTAAAAAGGATTTTTGTAAAATATTATTGATTTTCTGAATAATTGTAAATGAAATGAATTAATGAAAAGTTAGAAAATTATGAATGTAAGTTATTTTGGAAAATTTGATTTAATTATAATTGGAAATTAAATTGAATATGAAATTATGATAAATTTATGATAATTTGAATTTAAATGAATTTAAAGTGATTCTATATCATATTAATGATTTTTAATAAAGTTGAAATGTGAAATGAACGAATATTTAAGTTGAAATTTTGAAATGTAACTAAAATTGGAAATTTATGAAATTGACTTAAAAGTGAATTTTTAGTTAAGTAAATAAAAATAAAACTAAGTTATATTTGAGAATTTGAACTTAAGTGTTAAGTTGAAATTTAATATAATGCATATGAACTTGAATGTTGAAATTTAATAAGTGAATTATTAATAAATATTGATTTTTGAAAGGAGACTTAACTTTATAAAATCATGAATTTAAGGAAAATTAAATGATGCTTATAAATGTGAAAATGTATGATGTTATAAGTTAAAAATGATTTAAATAAAAATATAAGTGTTTGTGAAATTCTATTGAATAATTGAAGTTAATTAACAGCATTTTTAAATGCTGTCTTTTGTTAAATTGAATTGTTTTGAATGTAACTTTCTGTAGCATTTTCCAAATGCTGCAAAACTTGAATTTTCAATGTTTTAATAAATTTAAGTGCATAAATGAACATTGAAAAGTTTAAATTTTGGAATTTATTAATTTATTTATTAAATGTAATAACTTCATTTTTATGATTTAACATGAAGTAATTTGTTTTGAAATATAACTATTTGATATATAAAGTGATTGAAATGTGGTACTGAAAGATATGATATTTGGGTATATTGAAATGATTTGAAATGTGGTTTTGAAAAAAATATAACTATTTGATATATTAAAATGATTTGAAATGTGTTATTGAAAAGATATGATATTTTGGTATATTAAAATGATTTGAAATGTGGTTTTGAAAAGATATGATATCTTGATATATTAAAATGATTTGAAACGAATTTTTGAGAAGATATGAGATATATTAAAATGATTTGAAACGAAGTTTTGAAAGATATGACATTTGATATTAAAATGATTTGAAAGGAAGTTCTGAAGGATATGATATTTTGGAAATGAAGCTTTGAAAGATACGATATTTTGATATATTAAAATGATTTGAAAGGAAGTTTTGAAAAGATATGATAATTTAATATATTAAAATGGTTAGATATGACTTGATATTTATTTTGATAAATATTTGAATTGAAAGATATGGTATGATGATATATTGAAATGGCTTGGAAATGATTTAATCTTTATTTCGATAAAGATTTGGGTTGAAATGATATTTTATTTTGAAGTATAAAATATTGTTTTAAAAGTTATAACTAAGGGTTATAATAACGATTGGTTGTTAAAGAGACCGGGATTGGATATTGTCTTATAGCTGGCCAATACCGAAAACCACTTTAACAACTGTGTACGCGGTGGAGATTCCAGAATGAAGTAGGATGGTGGCGACGTTCTCGAGGTATATTACATGGACCCAACTCCCGTGAGTTGGCATAAATGACTAAAACAGGAGCTATACCGGGCTACACAAAGGGTCGCACCCTTTCATCGAGCATGCTCCATCGGAAACCATATTAGTTTTGTGATTCGATATGTGGCGCCACTTTGATTCGGGGGTATTGTTCGAGGTGGGCGAAAGCTGCTGGCTTGCCGCCACCACCGGTCCGGGAGTGCAAACGGTGTATCCACCCTGGCATTGCCTCGCGTGCCGTGTCGTCTCCTTATATCGAGCCCACTACGATTTTGGTTTTAAAGATCCGACCGCGTTAAGGTTCACCATCCCCTTAACGCTATTTTCTATATGATTATACGTTACTGATTAGACACTACTGTATATAGCATATATTACTATATAATAAATAGTTTAACGGATCCTTAGAGGATGGGCGGTCCCAAGCATCTTCTAAGTTACTTGTACCTTTAATACAGTTGACTTGAGTTGGTTTACATTGTACAAGTATGTATGTCCTGACTCGAGTGTTTGTATTTTTTATTTGCGCTCGGGTCAGCCTGAGTTATTCACAGATTTGGATTTCCACTTTCTAGAGATTAAAATCGCTGGAGATTATCTACTTGTCAAGTTCATCTTTTGCAGTCCGTTGTTCTATTTAGCTTGCAAATGGTTATCATATTTAAACTTCTGTTGTACTTTATTTCTTCGATTGTATCTTATGTAACTCTGATATATTTATATAGTAGCTTCATGAACTACTATCTCTTTTACTTCCGCTGCATTATTATTACTCTGTGTCTGTGATCAGTGATTTTATTTACTACATATTCTGAGATTTGCCAAATTTTTATTTACAACGTGGTATTTTGAGCAATTCAATTCCGGCATGAGTGTCGTCATATACACTTATAATGGATGTGAATGGTTGAAAATATCGGGTTGTTACAGTTGGTATCAGAGCTTTGGTAGCTCTAGGCAAAACTCAGCATATGGAGTGAATGTATTTACAGAATCGCTTTCATTCGAGTTTGAATCTCTCCCTTTTGACTCGATTCCTTTGAATTTTGGAATGTTCCCTACGATTCCAAAATCCATTCGCATCCCTCGCTATTCATCTTCTTTTGACTCTGGAGTATTCCATAACTCCGCTTCGAATGATCTTTCTAGTGAGTCGGCGGTCACGCCAATTTCAAATTGAATTGAAAAAGGGGGAAAACTCCTTTACAATTAGCATTAATTCACCAGAGATTTATATCTATCCTTGGTTTAGATGCTAATATCTTTTGTTATTCCAAACTCTAACTCTTGGGATCGAATGTAGATTTACCCTAGAAAAATCCACACTGATCTTATTCTTTAAGCCACGGTTGACCGGTAAATGTTGCCCGTGATTTATTTAAGCTTATCCACCTTCCTGTTTTGTTATTTAATCATCTTGTCTTTTGTTTCTAGCCTATTTTCAAACATTTTAAATTGTACTTGTAAATCTATGTTTGTTTATATATTGTGTTGTTTGAGTTGTTGATGTTGATTTGGGTTTCCGATCGATTCGTCTGATCAACGCTATCGATAGGATTTCTAAAACACTTTGACAGAACAAACTGACACAATATTATTTTAAAAATTTGGTTAATGAAATAAATTTTTGATATAAGTAAATTTATGGAACTTAATAAATTGATTTCAAAAACTAATCATTTGAAATGATAATACTTGATTTATCATTTATAGTTCTATAAATGAATTTTAAATAGTTGTTTATAAATTGATTTGGGAATTGAAATGAATTTAAATCAAGAATTTGAGAATTTAATTTCCGATGGTTTCAAATCTTGTGTTTAAAATTTTTAAAAGGATATATTATTTAAAGTATTTTCGAATAGAAATTTGTTTCCAAAGAATTTTAAAGTTTAAAATTAGTGCTCTTCTCTTTGTCGCTGGAAAATAACTTCAGTGATGACTGCAGCATCATCGACGTTCATTTTCGAGTTTTGAAGTGAAGAGACTGTTCTTTAGTCTTGCTACAGCTTTGTTTTAGGAATTTAATTGATTTGAATTTCTAAAATATGACTTGATTTATATAGATATATGATTTAAAATTGATTTGACATATTATGTATATATAATTACTCATCTTCAAATGGTTTAAAGGTAATCGGAAATTTAGTTCTTAAATTTTAGTTTGAAGAATAATTTCAATTATAAAAAAAAATCAAAATTTTTGAACAAATGATTCAAACTTGAGATGATTGAATTTAGAAAGTTTTGTTCGTATAATACACAATTTCATTCCAATATAACTTACCCTAATTTTCAAAAGATGAATATGTAGCTCGATAATGTACAATATAAAAAGGATTTTATAAATAAAATTTGAGTGATTATAATAAATGTTATACACTTAAATTTTAGTTATAAAAGATTAACAGAGGCAAATAGAGAAAAAGTGGAATTTAAAGAGTTTTATTTAGATAACTTAATAATCAAATTTGATGTAATATAGAACCTTAAATCTAACCTAGAAATTTTAATAAAGGTTAATTCTTGGAATGAATATGTTGCATAATGAATAATGTATCTTTGAATAGAAAGAAAAATAAATTACATTTTAATGGGACATTTTGTAATAAAGTTTATTTAACTTGGAATCATAGTTTAATTGATGTCTAAATGAATAAATTTGTAAAGAAATTTGATTATTATATTTGCTATGATAAATATTTTATTTATGTAATAGATATGTCTTGAAAAATAAATAATTATGACTTAAATAGAAAAATGTATTTAATATCACTAAAATTAGATAATTTAGAATTTGGTTTCCAAATGGAAATTTCATGTGTACCTTATTGAAGGAATATCTTATTTATGAAATGGATATTTTAAATAAAGTGTTAGATTATTTGTCAAATTAAGAGTTAGGTAAAATAATGAACTTTTGACTTATTAAATGAAGTATAGTTTATTGGGATATTCCATTCATAAAAGTTTATTTTTAATAAATCATAAGTAAATGATATCCAAATGAATATTTCTGAAATTGAACTGATTGAAATACTAATATATCTACCGTAGTACTTTAAAAAGTACTGTTGTTTTCGAAAATACAATGTTTTGGAAATTTTATAATTGAATGAATGAACTTAGAAATGTTACAATTTTGAAATGAATATTATTTGACCTTGAATTTAAAATGGTTTAAATGAAGATTATTTTAAAAGTGTTATGATTTTAGTAGTATGATTTCCAGATGATAACATCTCTAAATGGTTATGATTTCAAAGTATTATGATTTCAAAGCATTATGATTAAAATTTATTTCCGTGTTTTGGTTTTCAAACTATCTTTTAGTTGTCCTCATTTTCCTTATCTTACTTCAGACTGGTATAGGCACCTTTCTATATCTTTCTGTTTAGAAATCTTTCTATAATCTTTGATAATATGCACCTTGTTAAACTTACCTATAACAATAGTTATTAGGTATAATTTCAAACTCCTTGCCATCTTATCTTAATCCTATTTCACTCTATCTTTGTCTGTGCTTTCCTATAACTCATTCCTTTACGGGGACGAAAAGTTTTGAGTGGGAGAGAGTGTAACAACCCTAGATTTTTGCATATAATTTAAATTTGACTTTATTTTAGTTTTAAATTATTTTTAAACTTGTTTTATTTCAAACATTTCATTTTAAAAATATAAATATTGATTATTATGTGTATCATAATTTCAAACTTGTGTAAGTTGAATATTTTCCTGAAATGTTGATTTTGGTCAAAATAGTCAAATTTTGATTCTTAACTTAAAAATTTAAAAAGTTTGAAATTATAATTTTTTTAATGAAAATAGATGAAATAACTTGAATAGTGCTTTACGTTTCATTGGAAACGGACTTAAACTGTAAAAGTTATGTACATTTCTGGCATGGCCGATGGTTTTATAGTGGACCAACCACTTTTATTACAAACGTAATAAGGTTGAAGTACAGGAGTAAGGTAGGCGCACCTTAGCTACTATGAATGTGAAAATAAAAATACAACATAGGAGTATGACAGTCATGTCACATCTACTAGAATATATAACATAGCTAGTTCTCCTCCGAAGAGGAAGAATCACCGACGTCCTCATAAACCCTAGAAGAATCCAGAGAACCACCCCCAAATTCACTGAGTGTAATTTGATTTATTTAACAATTTTGTCTATTTTAAATGATATAAATCTTATTTTCTTTGTCATATTTTATTTTAATATGTTATTGTATGAATATTTTTGTATTATAATAATTTTAAAATGAAGTAAACAATTTTTCCAAAGTTTACTGTGTTGATTTCTTTTTTTTTAAGGCTGTTTTCTTATTTTCTGCTATTTTCTTCATTAAAATTTTATTTAAATTAAATTTTATATATTTATTTTGTGAATTTATTTTTATTTTATGTTATTATTTGTGTTTAAAAATATATCACATGCTCATATGAATTTTCTAAAATTTATTTCATTTAATTTCAAATTTTCTAGTCTAGTTCACTATTTTTAGCTATTTTTCTTAATTTAACTTTATATAATTAATAAACATTATATAAATTTTTATATTTTGATAAATTTTCAAAATTTTATCTGGGATCACTATTATTTCCAGAAACATCAAGTTATATAAATAAAATTAAGGAAATTTGAAAGGTTTTAAAAGTTTGAAACGTAAGTCGTTTCTTTTGCAGTTTTTTTCTAATTTACTCTTTGACCGTTTTTTTTTGTTTTATTCCCTTTTATCCGTGACTTTCCCCTTCATTTTTCACATATATCTCAGATCCATTTCTCATCTAAAAAAAAAAATACAGCCATGGCTTGAAGGAGTTGAGGTAAAAAATTTCTTCTTCTTCCTTTGTTTTCTACTTTTCTATTTTGAATTTTGTGCTTGTTCTCACCTTTATAGCTTGGCCCCTCCTCAACCAGATCTGACCTGACATCTATCACCCCTTTCCTCTGACGATCACCCATCCTACTACCTCTCCATTTCAGGTCGAGACCATCCATGGCAAGGACCACCACAAAATCCACCAAAAGCCATCACATACTATCACTTATGGCCTAGAATTGTCATCTCCTCCTTCTACCACCATTTGCCGCCACTACCACCACCACCACCTCTGACCTGACCTCCACCTCTGCCACATCACCCACCACCCTCTGGAAATCAGGCCATGAACATAGAGCATGAGGCCGAGCCCAATAGGAGCCAAGATGTGATAATATTGGCTTTGTTTTGTAAAGTGTTGCACCTATATCTTCATCTCCTTTAAACCCATGTAGGCCTACCACTTTGCACCCAAACCAGAACTTAATCCATGGCATATCTGAGCTTAACCCATCCATAACTGATCCATGTGAAGTTGAGAACAAGTGCAAAGCATTTGACTTTGTTCTGGACATTGATTTCTAGTGTTGTTCAAGTGTTACATTGTTTTGTAACTTATATGTTGCATTATTTGTGTAAATGTTAACATGGCAATTATCTTTGGCTCTCTCAATATCAAATCTTTGTTGTGCCATCGTGCTTTTGAAGATCTCAGTTTGTGTCATTTATATCGCAATCTCCAGCTCAAACAAGTGAGTATTTCTCACCCGACATTATGTACTTATATAAGTAGTAAATTGACACCCTGTGAATCTGTAGAACTATATTAACATGTTATAGCTGCTTATATTATTATCATATGATGTTCACACCTGTTATTACACCTATTATATCATATGTTACTGTTATTTCTTGCTATTCTGTATATTTTATCAGTTTATCACGCTGCAAGTTCCCTTTAGATTAGAACCACTATGGGTTGAAATGATACATATCCGAACGGACTTTAGAATAAGGGAAAATTGTTATGAGCTGAAATGATAGGCCTAAATGATTTTCAATTTATTTCTTTCACTTGGGACTATGGGTTTGAAATGATAAAACCTGGATTTTCTTTGTAAATTACGGGTTAAAATGATATATTACCCGCATCACTTTTCCTAGTGTAGAAAATTATATACAGACCCGTAGTTAATATATGTTTTTCTAAAAATTTTAAAATTATTTTAGAAATGTAAATATTAAAATATTTTGATTTAAATCTAATTAAAAAGGATTTTTGTAAAATATTATTGATTTTCTGAATAATTGTAAGTGAAATGAATTAATGAAAAGTTAGAAAATTTTGAATGTAAGTTATTTTGGAAAATTTGATTTAATTATAATTGGAAATTAAATTGAATATGAAATTATGATAAATTTATGATAATTTTAATTTAAATGAATTTAAAGTGATTTTATATCATATTAATGATTTTTAATAAAGTTGAAATGTGAAATGAATGAATATTTAAGTTGAAATTTTGAAATATAACTAAAATTGGAAATTTATGAAATTGACTTAAAATTGAATTTTTAGTTAAGTAAATAAAAATAAAACTAAGTTATATTTGAGAATTTGAACTAAAGTGTTAACTTGAAATTTAATATAATGCATTTAAACTTGAACGTTGAAATTTAATAAGTGAATTATTAATAAATATTGATTTTTGAAAGGAAACTCAACTTTATAAAATCATGAATGTAAGGAAAATTAAATGATGCTTATAAATGTGAAAATGTATGATGTTATAATTTAAAAATGATTTAAATAAAAATATAAGTGTTTGTGAAATTCTATTGAATAATTGAAGTTAATTAACAACATTTATAAATGCTGTCTTTTGTTAAATTGAATTGTTTTGAATGTAACTTTCTGTAGCATTTTCCCAATGCTGCAAAACTTGACTTTTCATTGTTTTAATAAATTTAAGTGCATAAATGAACATTGAAAATTTTAAATTTTGGAATTCAATAATCTAATTATTAAATGTAATAACTTCATTTTTATGATTTAAAATGAAGTAATTTGTTTTGAAATATAACTATTTGATATATCAAAGTGATTGAAATGTGGTACTGAAAGATATGATAGTTTGGTATGTTGAAATGATTTGAAATGTGGTTTTGAAAAAAAATATAACTATTTGATATATTAAAATGATTTGAAATGTGTTATTGAAAAGATATGACATTTTGGTATATTAAAATGATTTGAAATTGTGTTTTGAAAAGATATGTTATCTTGATATATTAAAATGATTTGAAACGAATTTTTGAGAAGATATGATATTTTGATATATTAAAATGACTTGAAACGAAGTTTTGAAAGATATGACATTTGATATTAAAATGATTTGAAAGGAAGTTCTGAAGGATATGATATTTTGGAAATGAAGCTTTGAAAGATACGATATTTTGATATATTAAAATGATTTGAAAGGAAGTTTTGAAAGGATATGATAATTTAATATATTAAAATGGTTAGAAATGACTTGATATTTATGTTGATAAATATTTGAATTGAAAGATATGGTATGATGATATATTGAAATGGCTTGGAAATGATTTAATCTTTATTTTGATAAAGATTTGGGTTGAAATGATATTTTATTTTGAAGTATAAAATATTGTTTTAAAAGTTATAACTACGGGTTATAATAACGATTGGTTGTTAAAGAGACCGGGATCGGATATTGTCTTATAGCCCGCCAATACCGAAAACCACTTTAACAACTGTGTAGGCGGTGGAGATTCCAGAATGAAGTAGGATGGTGGCGACGTTCTCAAGGTATATTACATGGACCCAACTCCTGTGAGTTGGCATAAATGACTAAAACAGGAGCTATACCGGGCTACACAAAGGGTCGCACCCTTTCATCGAGCATGCTCCATCGGAAACCATTCTATTACTTTTGTGATTCGATATGTGGCGCCATTTTTATTCGAGGGTATTGTTCGAGGTGGGCGGAAGCTGCTGGCTTCCCATCACCACCGGTCCGGGAGTGCAAATGGTGTATCCACCCTGGCATTTCCTCGCGTGCCGTGTCATCTCCTTATATCGAGCCCACTACGATTTTGGTTTTAAAGATCCGACCGCGTTAAGATTCACCATCCCCTTAAAGCTATTTTCTATATGATTATACTTTACTGATTAGACACTACTGTATATAGCATATATTACTATATAATAAATAGTTTAACGGATCCTTAGAGGATGGGCGTTCCCAAGCATCTTCTAAGTTACTTGTACCTTTACTACAGTTCACTTGAGTTGGTATACATTGTACAAGTATGTATGTCCTGACTCGAGTGTTTGTATTTTTTATTTACGCTCGGGTCAGCCTGAGTTATTCATAGATTTGGATTTCCACTTTTTGGAGATTAAAATCGCTGGAGATTATCTACTTGTCAAGTTCATCTTTTGCAGTCAGTTGTTCTATTCAGCTTGCACTTGGTTATCATATTTAAACTTCCGTTGTACTTTATTTCTTCTATTGTATCTTATGTAACTCTGGTATATTTATATAGTAGCTTCATGAACTACTATCTCTTTTACTTCCGCTGCATTATTATTACTCTGTGTCTGTGATCTGTGATTTTATTTACTGTATATTCTGAGATTTGCCAAATTTTTATTTACAACGCGGTATTTTGAGCAATTCAATTCCGGCATGAGTGTCTACATATACATTTATAATGGATGCGAATGGTTGAATATATCGGGTTGTTACAAAATATTAGCGAGTTTGCTAATATTCCTTAAGCAAACAATTTACAATATTTTAAAAGATGTCTATTTAACTTCAGATACCTGCACATTCATATTAGTATTTAATATCAAATTCACATCATATAGAAGATATTAACAATTCATGAGTATACTTTAGCTAGATTGACATCATAATATTCCACAACAAAAAAAAAATTCATACTTAAATTTCCAAGTTTTAATTATTACTTATGTCAAAATGTCATGTTCGATGTTTGGGAACCCCTACCGATAACATGATGTCCCACATAACAATCAGAATTCTTAAACAACGTCCGGATAAGTGAACACAATAAGTAATCACAATTTCAGATGCATTTATTTTATTATCACTAACATTCATGCATCCAATTTGAAATAAATGCAACCATGTAATCAATTCCTAACAAACAGTGATCCAAAACATACATAATCAATTACACCGAAAAAATTCAATACCTGAAATTCCGCTGCGCAACTCCGATTATTCTTGGATTATTTAAATATCAAACTTATTTACCAAAATTTCCTAAAATTTTCAATTAAAAGAAACTAGTTCATTTTAATTTAATGCATACCAATTAAATTTCAAAATTTTCTTAACACTAAAATATTTTACTCATTATTCACTAAAGGTTTTAAATGTCACAAATTCTAATTTGTCGAATTAATTTTTAATTTTTTTTTCAATTTGCACCCCAAATGACTATCTCAATAATCATCTAATATTCCTATCCCTACTTAGATAATTAATATAATTATCCACCACACACCCCAAGGGATAGGACTCTAAGTCATCTAAGTCTCGGATCCATGATATTATATGTTATAATGTTCTGACACAGCTCTGATACCAAACTGTAACGACCCCACCGCGATGCCCAATTTAGCAAAGAACATTGCAAGTAATGTCTTCTGTTAATCTGGAGAATACGGCCTATTATGGGAGATCAAATGTGAATATATCTTTCTACTAACACTGAAACGTCATTTAATTTTTCACTTAATATCTGAACTGAACTTGACGTGTACAGTATTAATAAAAAGTAATAGACACACCGATTTCTCAGAACAAGAACAATATGTCATATTAATAACAATCACAGATCACAGCGGAATAAATCTCAACTTATACATATACAAATTATTTAGTTTACAAAATGAAATACCAAATTCAATTAACATACAAGTTAGGTTTTTATCATTTTAATTATACATCTCAATTTCAAACAAAAAATCCTAAGTGATATAACTAAATATCAAAGATCCAACTTCTGCTAGCTCAACCATTCAAAGGTCAACCTGTCCTGTAATCTGAAAAGTCTCGGCTGACCCGAGCATAATAATACCCGGGTCAGACTATCTCTAAATATACAATAGGGTAAGAACAAGATATAGCACAAGGACAAATAATATATAAGTAAATGCAAGCGTTCTTGATTATTTTACGTCACAAGCACAAACTAGTCACTGAACACAAAATAACAAAATTAACTTAACATCCATCACAAGACATAAGAACATATATTTATTTCATGAACACATGACACAATAATATATGTTTTTTTCACAAACACAAGACATAAGAATATATACTTATTTCACGAACACAGAACAGTCACCGAATCCAAATATCCAGAATCCAAGAGATCTTAATCCATACCGATCGTAATGATCGTCAAAAACAATCGTAGTGATTGTACTCAAAAACCATGGCAAACAAACAAACAAATTGGTACGACCCGAACCGATCCTATACAAATGATCGTACTCAGACCGGGAACATGGAATCACAAAATGATTTCAAAGATAATCCATACCGATCATGGTGATCGTAGAAACCATGGCTCGATAATTCCATATTAATTTAATGTTATTAAATTGTTATTTTGGAAAATAGATCCAGGAATAAACTTCTTAAGGATCTAGCATCCACTTGCCGACCACCAAAAGAGAGTAAACTCTAAAGTGCCAGATATTATCGCTTTTAGTAATCACTAGAATTTGACCAATACATCCCATATCATATGGTGAAATTCAACCATTTACTAATAGCTAGTAATTATCACTTATTACGAATACCACTGGAAAACCTCAACCATATTCTCTTAAGGATCTAGCAACCACTTGTTGCACACCAGAAGAGTATACAACTCTAAAGTGTTATGTAGTTTCCCAAATACGATCACAAGAATTTAACCAAGGCATCCCATACTACCCGGTGAAATTCAAGTATTTGTTAATAGGCTAGTAAATTCCACTCAAACATTCTATTCAATGAGTTATACCATATTCGACGAAGCGTTTTTCGAAAGCATTTAAAACAACCGATGACACTAAATCAATTATTAGTACTCCCCAAATTATAGAATTAAGGTTCTCAAAACATTTATTTAATTTGTCGCTTATCAAAATATTGTGTTAATCCAAATTGTTCCAAGAGTATTTGTTTAATGAAACAAGATATTTCTTTCCATGTTCCAAAATCACATTAATTCTTTAAATTCCATAAGGGTATAATGCTTACAAATCAATTTCAAAAGCCACTTATAAAAGAATTCATTTATTTATAAAGCCATTAATCCATTTTCAAAACTAATTTAGTATTCTAATAATTAGTTAAAACCTCGTACACTTATATTTTCAAAAATTTAAATGTCAAACCCCCAAATCATTTATAAAAGTAATTAGACTACTCAAGAAAACATGTTTGATATTTAGAAGTTTAATAAACTCTCTTTGCAAAATTATTTGTACACAAAGCAAAGCACTTATATACATTCGCAAAGTAGGTAGATTAAAATTTATAAATTTCCAAATCTTTGAACCAAAAATGATTCAAAGTCCATAAAGCATAAGAAATTCACTATAATATATCACAAGATTGTATCGACCACAGTTCCATAAAGTTTGATTTTCATATCATCTCTAAACACAATTTATAATTTGACAAACCAATGGAAATATATATATATATATATATATATATATATATATATATATCAAAACGATCACAACCGAACATTCAAAGTACATTTAACAATATCACAAACATATCAACATATCATAGATCACAATAGATTTTCAGTTTTGAAGCACCATTTCGACCTATTGTTTCTATGAATTTTCAAAAACTCACAACATAAAAGTTGTTCTTTAAAGTCCTATATTTCCACCAGACAAAGATTTGTACAATTTGGATTTATGATTACAAAGTTATGGAGATTTTAGTTTTAGGTTTCAATTCTGAAAATCAATAGAGCGGGGCATGTATCTCAGTTACAAACCCAATTTCGACCCTTTAAATCATAGAATTTGCAGAAACTTACAACATGAAAGTTGCTTCTTAATGTCTTTGATTTCTAACAAAAAAATAGTAATACTTAATTCGGACTTACGATTAAAAAGTTATGGTCATTTTATTGTTAGATACCAACTCAAAAAATTAGAAATGGCTGTGCTATAACATCAGTTTCAAACTTAATTTAGATCATTTCAAACACATTATTTCGAAAAATGACCAAAAGAGAACTTATAGCTTAATTAAATATCTTTCTACCACCAAAAGATTGAACCAATTCATATTATTATACACTAAGATATCACAGTTTTACAGTAGAGATTTTCACAATCCATTTTCAGAAAACATTCTAAAATCATCAAATTCAAGCAACCAATTCTCAATCAATTTGAAAGCAATTACATCAACAAACAATCTAATTCAATTCAAATAGAAACTACTAATTATTCACATGTCTTAGAGGTAGTATTGTGAGTGATTAACTCTCCTCTTATTGCATAAGATGAAGAGAAGTTTGAAGGTGGTCTCTACTTCTCTTCTTAACTACTACAAAATCTTCTTCGATTTAATTTCGCCTCTAAACAGCCCTAACCCAATAGTTTCTGAAATCATAAATCAAATAAAACCTTAAATTGATGATAGCATCAAATAGGGAAGAAGACTAGGATCTCATACCTTCTTTCCTTATGATTTTTTGATTTTTCTTCAAATTGCTATGATTTTATTGAGGGATGAATTAATTTTCCTTTTTCACCATTTGCTTAGTCTATGAAGAAAGAACGTGAATATTTTTTAACGTCCTAGAGGTTTTGATTTGGGTTAGGCAAAAGGATTTAGGGTATTAAGTTAAGTAATGGCTAATGGACTTGAAACCAAGGCCCAATGTCCACTAAGCAATATAATCGAATTATTTGCTTTAGCCTAATTATTCTTAACAAAATATTTAAACAAAATCCTAACCCAAATTATTACCTAAAAAAAAGCAAAGCTCAAATTGAAGTCTCACCTCCAAATAAATACATAAATTCCATTTTACTAATTCACCATTTATCGATATCTCTAACTAAACCAATTTTTTTTATGTCTCATTTCTAATAATATTGAGTTATTATACCACTTTAAACATACTTTTGAAAACAAAAGTTATCCTCGTTGTATTTTTATAAACATAAACCATAATTTATAAAACCTCATTTTAAACAATAATTAACAACATTAACACTGCATAAAAAAATTCAAATTCATTAGTTGATTTAATAATATCTTGAATTTTAAATATTAAATTCTCTTTAAGAAATGAAACACATTTATTAAATAAATTTATTCAACTATTCTCAAAAACTTGATTGAATTTCATAATTAAATTTCATTAATAAAAATTTAGCTTTAATTTTCCCTAATTAAATTTAATTAATTACGTAGTTAACAATAGGGTTGTTAAAATGGGAGTATGTTCCAAGGTTGACGGTAGTAGCTGCTATGCATTACCACCAGTCCGGATCCGCAGTTGGTATATCTACCCTGGTATTGCCTCGAGTGGCATGTTCATATGCCATAGCACGACTTCTACGAGTTTGTCTTGTACCACACCTATGGAATGCCCTCTGAGTAACCTCACAGAGGAGCTTATGGTACTGTATAGACTATGGGAATATATAAAATGTGTTAAGCAGGATATGGGTAACGCCTTAATACTATTTTAAAACTTTACTTTACTGTAGACACTATTATAATAGTATATTGTAATACCTAGTAGATAGTTTAACGGATCCTTAAAAGATGGGAATCCTGAACATCTCTTAAGTTATTGCACTCATGTAAGACACTGGATGAGAGATGTCAAACCCGTAAACATCTCTGACTCCACCACACTCATATTTTTTACTGTTGATTTAACTTACATAAGATCTTTTAGTTCTGACTATAGTGTTTTTATTTTCAATTCACTCGAGTTAGTCTGAGCTTTTCAGTTATCGAAGACTGCTTTCTGGAGGACGACGACGAAGATTTTGTACTATTATCTTTTACCATATTTATTCCATTGCATCAGGTTGTTCCGCTGCATTTATTTATTATTTATTCTTGTTTTATGTAACTCTGATCTGTATTATAAAGGTTTAATCAATGCTATTTTTAAACAGCTTCATGAACTGTTTATTTGATTATTATATTTTGTCATTCCGTTGGGAGATTCTGTATTTGTTTTCTTTCTTTCTCTGGTTTTTCTTATTTACCCCATAACAATTTGCCCCTTTGAATGGTTTGAGTTTGACATGTGTGGTTTTTCGTCAATTTAAACCTCCCAAAAAGGGATGTCATTGCAATCAGAGAAATCTGATCCCTAAAACATGACACCTTATGTCTTATTTATAATGCAGGCGGCTCCCCTTTTGCCTCCATATTCTCGACCAGGTCGGAAGGTCCCCCTTTTATATGAAGCTACGAACCTTTTGACTTTGTCGAAATGTTTTCTCCTTGCATGCCATTATGAACCTTTTGACGTTGTCGAAAGGTTTACCTTTCTAATGCCCTCATAAACCTTTCGACTTTGTCGAAAGGTTTACTTTTTTCAATCTGTTGTGAACCCTTCGACCTTATCAAGAGGTTGTCTTCACTTGTTGTTATGAACCCTTCGATCTTGTCAGAAGGTCTGCACTTCACTTGAATATTGTCGATAGCTATGTTTCCCTTCAATGTTTTCGAAGGCTATGCTTCCTTTCGACGTTGTTGAGAGGTTTTCTTCCATTCCTTTGCCTTTACCGATTCCCATGTGTTGCTTTCTTCATAGAACCTTTCAATGTTGTCGAAAGGTATCCTGATGGGTCTTAACCGGTTTGAAAGACATGCAATGCTTTTGAAAAGGTCACTATGGGGTTGCTAATACTTGCTTTGACTTCGTCATCTTTTTCGAAAGGCAAGAACTCCCTGATACTATGAGATGGAACCTTCCGACCCCTTCGAAAGGTTTTAAGGCTGTTAAACTTTGACGACTACATTCCTTTGACTCCTTTGAAAGGTTTGGTTTGGACTCTTCTTTCTTAGTCTTTGTTGAAGGTCCTTTTGACTCGGTCAAAAGGTGGATTTTTTGGAGTAATAGTTAACTACAAGTGTGTTTGTTTATATAGGAGAGAGATATGAAAAAGGTATAGTAAAAATGTAAAGTGTGTGCATGTGTGTTTGTATATAGGAGCACACACATGCACATTTTTCCTTATATACTTACGCTCATATATGTATATATTTTGGCTTTACATTTTTACCATACCTTTTTTTTCATATCTCTCTCCCATATATGTGTGTGTGCGAATAGACACGTGCGCACCCACGTGCGCATGCATACACATTTCTCTTTGTGGATATGTATCTCTTTGTTTATTTTCTATAAAATTCAAAAATGCTTCGTTAACTAGGATTGACATGATCTTCCAAATTGAATTCCAGTCTCTTAACCAACTAATATAAATATTTTTGTTTTTAAAATTAGAACATTGACAATTATTTTTCATTGGTGCAAATCTTTTACACTTATAAAGTTAATATTTTCTAAACCGTAACTCCAAATTTATCGAAATTATGTACCAAACCGATTAGCTTAGAAAGACCTTCGCAATAGTTATAAAAATGTTATCTAATTCACACTTTTATTAAAAATGCATTTAAATTAACCTAATATTAACTATGCCGAATCTGTGGGTCGTCATATTTCCCCCCTTAGAAGAATTACATCATCGCAATCCATTTTTTTTATTTATAAAAATTCCATTTTATAAGTCTTATATATAAACCATTTATAATAAGTTCAAAATCTCACTTTAACTTACTTTATAAAATAGTTAACTCCATAATTTAAAATCACATTTTGATTCTATTTAAATAAACTTCTTCTTTTAATAATTTACAAATCATTATTAAAATTTATATAACTATAAAAACATACTTAAGTATATTTCAAAAAAAAAATCATATTTATGCATATTTCATAAAAATCATAATTTTGATAACATAAAAATTATAACTTCTTATTTGTTAAAAATAAATTTATCTCCTTAACAATTCAAAAATATATATTTTCAAAATAATTTTGAAACCCTTCTTAATTTGAAACCATCACTTAATATTTTTAAAATTCCAAAATATGGCCTAACGCTGCAAAAGCACTAAATAAGGTGATTCGCATCAATCATGGAGTCCAAACATCATCTATCACATGATAACAACATATATCACAATATCTTTAAATAAAAATCAACACTTGCGAGGAATCCAGTTGGATCCCTCTAACCTGTCACCTACAACAAATATACATATGAGAAAATGTGTACAATGTCCGCTTCGAGACAAAAGCGCGTACAAAAGGTCATCCGCTTATACACGGGAACGTATAGGGTCTCATCTGCTCAAATAGGCAGGAATATATCCAAACATCAATATATATATATATATGTATATATATATATATATATATGTATATATATATATATAATATCATATATCATCCAAATAATCATAAATCATCGTAAATAAAATTTAATCTCACTTATATAAAAATATAAGCTCAGAAAGTGTGAGTTGTACTCACTTTGATTCCAATAGTCGTTGTAGTGTTTTATTTCGAATAATATTCAACAAGCATTTAATTTTACGCAAAATTTTAACTAGCTCCAATCAACTCCAATCTAGCTCCATAGCATAGTGTTCGTGAATACGAACTCAACGCAACTTGTTTTGTCTGATTTCGACCTCGTATGAACAAGTTATGCCATTTCAAAGTTTATGCAATTATTTACAACAAATTAATATATATATACATATATATATATATATATATATTAAACTAAAATGAATTTGGGCCATTGGTTTCTAGAACATCTCATCTCGGCCATGAATTTCATCTTCTTCGTTCACACGCTCGTATACAAAAAAACCATCCGTCGCCTTCATCTTTTCGATGTCGCACCACCAACGTTGATCGTGACAACGATCAGAGACTACCATCTTAAAGCCCTTCGCGAGCTCTACCATTGGCCATGACCACGAGAAGCTTGGCCTTCCCCAAGCCTAGAAAAATGTGCACGAATGTTGTACGTTCATCGCCAGATTTTGGCGAATCCATGCCACCATCGTCGATTTCGACCGTTGGCTTTATAGAGCTTGGTGAGCTCTACAAGACTGTGGTTGAAAGATTTCGGTGAAAGTGGATGGATGAGGAGATCGAAGGGAAGAAAGTTGGGAAGAAACTGGCCATTGAATCCTAAATTGCGGTTAGGGTTGGCTAGGGTTTGTGAAAAAGGAAATAATGAAGTCCTTTTATTGAAAATTTCGTGGCACTATTCATCTGAAAAATTTTCAAACTCCAATCGAAGCATGCCGCGTAGCGTTTATAATGTTTTATCCCTATTCCGAACATAATGAAAATATATCGGGAGCCAATTCCATCATATTTGAAAGATATTTTTTCGAATCGAATTATTTAAATTAAAATTTACTTAAATAAATTTCTACGCGTTTCAGCATCCCACGAGCAAACCATAAGTCCGATTAACACGAAATTTGAAATCCTACAATAATATAACAATACAGATCCAATGGAACTTGGATCGTCGAAATCCAAGACAGTGTCAAAAATGACTAATTTTTACATGTTAATTAATTATTAAAATTTCCAATTTCAAGAAATTAACTTGTAATTCAATTTTAAAAGTTTAATAACATCATATTAACTCAAATAAAATTTATATCAACTTTATAAATCATTTTTATTAGCATAAAATTTGAAATCAAATTATTTATGCAATTTCAAATTTTAAATTAACAATTTAGTTATCGAAATAAATTATAATATTTGAAATACAAGTTCAACTTATAATATTAACTTGTGAATATTTAAAATCAACTAAATATTCTCTTTTCGAATGATTGAAATTCTAGGTCGTTACATAACTGCAGTCACTTAGTGCCTCCAATTACGCCATGAAAGTGTACCATTACTTTTCGAAAACTTTATTTAATAATTATCTCTAAAATAACACTTATAAAATTCCTATATAAATTTCCAAGTTTTAATTTATGCAAATACTTTTTAAATAAAAGTTATTATATAAAATAATACTAATATTGAATAATTTATCCTTTAAAATAAAATACTGATTACTTCTTAATAACAATTAACTTAATATTAACTAGCTTAATTAGTAATTAAATATACTTTAATAATTTAAAATAATTATATAATTTTGAAACAATAATTTATTTTGATTTTATTAATAAAATTCAAATCAATTCACAAGACTTATTTATAATCATATAATACATTTTGACAATTTTAAGATATTTTAAATAACCAATTTTTTTGGAATACTTTTATGCTAAAACATTTTTAAACTACTTAGTTTAATAATTAAAAACCCTTCTTTTAGAACAAACTCAATTTCCAGATAAAAAGGTATTTTTTTCCAATTCCAATATAACCAATCTAACATATATAAATCTCTCGATTTATCACCAATTTGATTTACGTCCCAATTTCGTAAATCCCCTTCTTAACTTTTCTAGAAGTAAGTCTACTATTTATTTTTAAACCAATTTACCCACTCCTTATAAACCCTCACCGTGAATTTATAATTTCAATTTATCCATTGATAATCATTTCACTTTATTTATAAACCTTGTTTACAAATCCCACAGCCTAATTTCCTGTTTATAATGGTTTCACAATACTTAATCGATTATAAATTGATTTCTAAACTGAATTCCATTTTTAAATCGATTTCTTAAACAAACCCAAATATATTCCAAACCCTACTAAATTCAAATTCCATTTCCTTTTCAGAATTTAAAATCTTATTTGGAATCTAGTATAACAATTTCATATTTTATTTCGAAGTTTCCTTTTTATTTTTCCACACTATTTTAAATCTCGATTTTAAAAAAATTTTACACTTAAACAAATATCGCTTAAGTTATATTATTTAAACTCCTTTTATTTAAATGATTCCGAAAATTTCTATTTTCCATACTCTGAAATTATTAAATACAAATTTTGAAATCAACTATTTATTTTTCCCAAATCCATTTCTTTTAATTAATCCACATTTCACTATAAATATTTTTACTTCCAATTTCGTTTTTTACTTTCTTTCCAAATTTCAAACATTTAATACCAGTATTTAAAAATACCAAAATCTTGGCCAAAACTACCCTAGCATCCAATAAATTCAAATCACGCTATAATCTACCAAAGATTATTAAAACAGACCATATATCAATATATATATGAAATTTAAATCAGAGTTTTTGAGGAATCCAGTTGGATCCCTCCACCCCGTTATCCTGCATCCATAGATTTTAATACAACATAAAAATACCAATCCCCGCTTCGAGGGGGATATCGCGGTATATAGGGTCATCCGCTATTATACGCGGCGCATAAGGTCTCATCCGTTATGTATATGCAAGAACAATCACTCCAATTACTAATACACACACACACACACACACAACTATATATAATAACACATTTAACTGATAATAATTAATCAATTCAATCAATGATTAATTTTAACGCGGTATATAGGGTCATCCGCTATTATGTGGGGGGCATAGAGTCTCATATGCTATATATATGCAGGAATAATCACTTCAATTACTAATATATATACTACTATATATAATAACACATTCAACTAATAATAATTAGTCAATTCCATAAATCAGTCAATAATTAATTTTAAATATTTAAAATTAACTAGTAATCCAAAAATGAGTGAGATTAACTCACCTAGATTTTTATTTCAATCTCGTAGATTCCACAACTACGAACCAGACTCGATTTTTTTCATAAATCTTAAACCTCGTATGCAAATTTATTAAATTTTATTATCTACCGTTTTTTTTTTAAATTCTTAATGTAAACAACAGAATGTATCAAAAAAAAATTCTTTCGTAAAACCTAATCCCAGCACCTACCTCCAGCTCTCTCTCAGGTGAATTTCAGCTCTCTCTCTCAGGAGAACTCCTCATTCCAGCACCTCATCGTTCATCGCCTCCAACCTAGAGCACGTCGCGACCCAGACTTCAGCCTCAACACTCATGACTACACACGAACAGCTCCGCACCTCCATCATAAATCGCGTCACCTCCCACCTCTGCTTCGACCACCCAGACCGCGAACCCTAATTCCAAACCTCACCGACATCGTGACTCATCTACAATCATCCGTGACCCTCTGAACGACCTCACCAGTAGAGCACAACCCGCCTCCATCCCCAAAATCATGACACGACTCCACGCAGCCTCACAGCAGGTCGTACCACATAAATTCCCACCTCAACCTCCACGAAGCCCTCGATATGAAGATCCAAGCTTCCCGACTTCAAAGAATCCAATCTCCAGATTTCTAGATTGGATTTCGAATTATTTTTAATTTTGAGATCAAAGGACCTTTTTTTTCTTTCGGTTGGAACTTGTTTGAACTGGAAGAGATGTAAAAAGGAAATGCAGTTTTTCCTTCCAAATGTCGATTTTTTTATAAACCTCATCTTTTGTTGCATGCTGTTATAAAAGAGGGAGGGAAGAGAAATTAGCATGTTGAAGGGGGCAAAAATAGTATAGTGGTTTTGAAAAGAAGAAAAAGCTGATGTGAATAACTTTTTCGACTAGTCAACCTATAAATATATTATTTAAATTTTCAAATTACCTCGATTACGCAACTTAAAATCTCGAACTCCTATCGAGGCGTGCCGCTAGTCGTTTATAATGTTATGCCCTTATTCTGAATGCAATGGAAAAGGTTTTGAATCCTAATTCGATCGTATGGAGAAGAAAGCTTTTTGGATCCAATTATTATATTGAATTTTCGATATAAATTTCAGCGCATTTATATTCCGTATGACCAAACGTTAACTCTAAACGGTACAAAATTGGAAATCCAATAATAATACATTACTACGGATCCAATGGAACTAGTTTCATCGAATTTCAAAACTATACCTCGAAAGGCTATTTTATACGTTAATTTAAATGATATATTTTTAAAACTGAACAAATCATTTTTAAATTCAATTTAAAAAGTTTAGTTATCCTCATTTTTATTAATATAAATTTTATAAGTCTTTAAACTATTTTTATTAAGCGTAAAAATCCAAATCCAATATTTTAACTAATATTCAATTATTAAATTCAATAATTTAATTATCCGATAAATAGTTATATTTGAAATTCAAGTTAAAAATTAACTTTTAAATATTTAAAATCAATTAAATATTTCAATTTCAAATAACCAAAATTCTCGGTCGTTACATTCCTCCTCCCTTAAAAGAATTTCGTCCTCGAAATTACCGAGGTAAGAAGAATGGTCCAAAACCCCTTAACTATAACAAAACCAATCGGTTTAAACAACTTTCCAAATCACACATTTTTAAACAACTTCCTGAAAACAATTTTATTGAAACCATGTTATCACTTTTACTAATCTTCCAAATTCATCCATAGATTCCAATTCATTATATTTTATCAATCATTTCCAAGTTATAATCAAAAATCAAATTTTAGTTATTAAAAACGTCCTTCAAAATTTTCGAACTCCTTATATTTTCGAAAAATTTCGCCAGTGTCTCCTTTGAGTGGCTAGATCGGTACAGCTACAATTTGCCTCTACAAGCCCAAATCATCAAAAGAATATAAAAGCCAAGCCGCTCAACCATAAAACCATCAAATTCAAACATTTATTTAAACTGCACCTTTTTGTCGGGCAATCAAATTTTATTTATTAAATCGAAGATATCAATTCTGCTTTTGCTTTAAATACATGCAACTTATTTAATAATAATATCCAATCATACAATTCAAAATCAGTTTATTCGTCATTTTCAACTTCCAATATTTATTTTACCAAAACCCGTACGATGTACATATATCATTTGTATACAGTATCGAATCAAATTGCTCACCCGATCACATAATTTCACTTCCGAACTAGTATTGTTCACACAACTCTCTAGTGTGGACTCTGATCTGATTTCTTGATTAGAAACCATCATTCTCCTTGCATAGCCATATACTATGGTAGAATTCCATAATCAATCAAAAATCCATATCAATGGTTCGCCGTCGAAAATCGAGTGAAAATCCTAGCTCGGATCGATTTAAATCATCTCAAAATTTTGTGCTCGAATCTGGATGAAATCGTTATGTGAATAAAATAATATACGTACACTTACGTTTTTACTTCAATTGATTATTAGCTATTTTATTTATCTTATTCACATTTACCTCACAGTTATCATTCACATTTATAATTCACGTTCACCTATTAGCTTAGTATATTTCCCAATACCAATTTCTCTTTAGAATTCACCATCACTGTGACGCCCCACTCCGAGACCCACATTAGCAAAGAGTATTACATGGTAATACCATCTGCTAATACGGAGAATAGAGCTGGATAGGAGCGACCATCTATAGCCTTGTCTTAGCTATCTACTAAATACGTCGATAAATGTAGCATATTTTTTTTGTATGGATCGATGTATCCAATAGATATTTAATAAAAAACTATAATGGCTATAAGATCTAACAGAACAAAATATAACAACTCAAATGTAAAACACATCACAAAACAGTAGATCTTCACATACATATACAGATACATCACAAAGTATACAAAATGATACATGTCAAGTGGTGTAGCAACCACAATATACAGGCGATTCAAAAGAATATACACATTAGAGTTACAACCAAAAAGGACTACACAAAAAGCTATAACAAAAGGAGCTAGCAGAATAGTCCATGCGGAAGTAGAATAGGCTAAGTCCAAATGTACCTAACCTGAAACACCTCGGTCTCGCTCGAGTATAAAATACACGGGTCAGTCTAGCTAAACAAATCAGTTAGATAAGCTAAATGATAATGAACATGCATGGTCATAAAGTAACACAAATATCTCTAGAAGAGATAACTCGTTCATCTAACAAAAGATGAATCATAACAAGCCTCATATCATCGGCAACTCAAATAAACAAAGGATATGAATATCCCAAATCAAACTAAAAAGGCAAATAACAAATACCAATAAAGGTAACACAAGTTTCCATAAGGTAATCGCTATATGTCGGGTGGTTCAAAGGACTTACCCCAAAAGGCGATACTCTAGGGAAATATAAATATCAAAGAAACAAAGGATGCACGTGCTTAGTACTATATAAACAAGGATCCACAAGCCCGAAGGCAACAAACCCAAGTATCTCTCCGGCGGTGATGAAGGACCAACTGCAAAAGCGATACTATTGGGCAACAAACCCGAAGGCACAAACCCGAAGGCAATAAACCCGAAGGCACAAAACCGAAGGAAACAGACCGTAGTGGCGAAGGTCCGAAGGCCCAGTGCTGGACACCAATAACTGGCAATATGTGTCACAAACCCCTCGGATAGGAACCCACAAAGTGTTAACGTGTGTCCCATACCACACGTTCGCACTAAACTGTTTACTAACTGTTAGTCAATTCGAAACTCAAAGCAGTACAAAGTTTACCTCATCTCATCGGTAAACCAAACCCAAAGGTCAAAACGATCAAACGAATAGATAGAAATTAACTCAAAAGATAAACGCAAGTGTTCATAGCACGCGTTTTATCTAATCATTTAATTCTCCTCCCTCTTCGCTCGAAATGCAAAATTGTGTGTTTTATATAGAAATTAAGTTGAATAAAACGAGTTTTAGGAACGTTTCGAAATCGCTTTAGAAATTGCCTTTGAAATTCTCTTATTATAGAGTATATAATTTTTATACAAAAAATAATGTATAATAATAATTTCAAAAGCTCATTTATTTGAAAAACATTTTTAAAACACATTATAATACCTATGTATGAAATCCAGAAAGAAATATCAAGAAAACATCGAAATAACATAAATTACACCAAGTATTATCCATTTAAAACAAGCTGCACCCCAATATTCGACAGCAGGTTTGAACAAGTTAGTAGTTTCAAAATGACTTGAAATCTTGCAAGAATGTAGTTCAACATTCCTACTTCAATCTGCCAAAAGAATCATTTAAATCCGATTTGAAACGAAGAATCTGCGTCATTTCAAAGTTGGACCAAAACAAGGTTAAATCGCTGAATTCCAGCAGGTTGCGGGTTCAAGTTCGACATCATTTTTGAAATAGCGAACGAACCTAGGTTGTCAGGAACGTAACTCAACATTTCTACTTCCATCTGGAAAAAGAATCACTCAAATTTGATTTGAAACGAATGAGTTATGGGGTCTCAAACATGGGCTCAGGCCATGTTTGCAACAGTTCAAAAACAAAAAAGGTGTAGGCCTGAAACCATCTTGCGTTCAACTTGCAGACATGAAACACGGGAGCAAATTAGCTCGGATTATGCTGAAAATTGGTATGCCTATAATACAAAACTTCAGGTTTCAAAAAAAAGAATCATGCAATTTAGATGAGAAATGAGAAAGTTATGATGTCTCAAAGTCGAATCAAAACAGTGTTTTCACTGTAAAAGTCTGGGCAAAATCATGCTTCGAGTTAAAGTTCTGCAGCATATTTCTACGAACTATGTAGGTCAAAATTACCTTAAATTTGGTATTATTATAGTACAAAACTTCATCTTTTAAAAAAAAATCATGCAATTTCAGTAAGGAATGAAAAAGTCATGCCATCTCAAACATGGACTTAGGCCATGTTTATAGTAACTCAGACAACACAATCTACAGGCAAAACAAAAAAGGAGTGTTGTTGATTTTGCAATGACGGTTTGAACACTCAAGTGACAATATTTTTCAACCAATTTTTCGAAAACAAATTTCAACATTTAAACTTGACTTAGAAAAAGATTCGGCGGTATTTCATTGCCGGAGATGAAAGTTATGGACAGCTAAAGTTGGCACTTGAGGCCAGAAACGAAAACGAAAAGAAATGAACAAAAAGTTGTACAACCAAAGAATATTGCTACCGATTCAATATTTCTAGGCAATAGATGTGAGATTTTAGTCTCACCTTGCTGATTTGTTGCAAAAGCTTGGATTTAGACAGAAATTTTGAAGCTTTCGGTGAAGAAGGGCCTTCAAGAACTTATAAATGCTGAAAATTGAACATGCATAAAAGAAGAAACAAGTTACATACAATATCATAATCAAACTCAATATTTTTGATGAAATGTGACAAGTATTGTATTTGATTACCTTCTCTTACCTTTGTTTAGAAGAATTTCTCTATTATTTCAGCAAGATTTGACGAAAAATTTAATTTTGAAAAGAGGTAGCCATGGGTTTCTTTTTACTGTAATTTGTTTAAGAAGAAGAAAGTGAGTAGAGAGAGAACAGTATACAGCTAATTGTTTTTTCTCCTTTCTTGGTAATTCTAGATTAGGTTAATGGATCAAAACCCTATACCTAATAAGCCCAATCCTATACTTGGTGAAAATTCACTAAGTAATGAACATTTTTACCTATTTTTTTGAGAGAAACGGGTGTGTAGCGCATTGCTACACAGCCGATTAGAAGATATATATTATAAGTAGTAGAAGTCTGGGCTGCAACAAGCCTGGTCGATAGCCAAAATAATAATTCGCAGGTAAAGAAAAACCCAAAAGAACAAACGCAGTCAGACTTATATACAACTGTAGAAGCAGAATTATAATGTATTCAGACAAAGTGAGGGCACAATTAGGAGTTTGCTGAGTTGATGAACCCATGCATGCAGCCCAGTTCGCCTGTTAGGCTCGATTATGAGCTAATCATTTGAAGATTCATTGCTATTGGGAGGAAGGCGCCAAGTGAAGGGGCGCCTATGCACTGAGCCTGTCCATAGAGAAAACAAATAGGAGATCTTGTTACAAATTATATCATTACTGCTTATGGGTTTGTTGAAAACATAAGCATTTCTTTCCAGATGCACCAACTATATATAGCGATGAAGGAATCAAGGGTTTTATCTGGTTTGCTATATTGCCAGTAATCGAAGAACGGGTGTATGGTCGGGATGTAGCCAATAAGAATGGCGCTGGCCGAGGCTAAAATATAGTAGGAGAAGTCACATTCAAAAAAAGATGAACAGTAGATTCTTCTTGCGAAGAACATAAGACACAACGAGGGTCAAGCTGAGTGTTCCAGCGTCTGAGTCTGCCTTTAGTATTAATGCGAGCGTGAATGAGGCAACATTCGAAAAAAAGGATGCGGGGAGGGATTCTGCATTTCCAAAGTCTTGCAAAAGAGAAGGACCTATCAGGATCGTTGATGAATGCATAACAAGAGGCAACCGAAAAGCCTTTCCTGGGTTAAGTGCCCAGATATAGCAGTCTGGTGTGTCAGTGAGTTGGATGGAAAGGAGTATCTTTGAGGCAGAATTAAGGTCGTTCAGCATGTTAAGGTCGAAGAGAGCGAGGGGCATATGCTGGTTGGGCCAAGGAAGGTTTGATCAGCAACAAAACTGTTGTGGTGGGAGATATGGGGAAATAAATAGGCGAGAGAGCGGGCGAGGGGCGATTGATCTTGCCAGATATCAAGCCAGAAAAGGCAACTGCGACCATTGCCTACTGATACATGGAATAGGGATTTGACTCGGGGTATGAATTTTGAAATACCTGCCCAGAAGGGAGAGGGTGAAAGATGCGGAGGTGTATGAAGGATGAGATGATGGTTGGATTGGTAGTGACGCTGAAGGATCCAGTCTTTCCAGATGAAGCTGCCTGGAGTGATAATACGCCAAAGCCATTTGGATAAGAGGTCAATGTTGAAAGAGTGGAGATTAACTAGCCCTAAACCACCAAGATCTCTATGCAGACAAACAGACTTCCAATTGATTAAACATTTCCCTTTAGTGCCAATCCAGAGAAAAGAACGCCTAGTAGAATCAATTTTGTATATAACCCATTTCGGTAGTACATGGAACGACATCCAGTAGGACGGGAGGGCGGATAGCACTGATTTGACAAGGACGAGATGGCCTGCAGTAGATAGGGAATTGTCTTTCCATATTGACAGTCGAGATTCGATCTTAGAGGTTAGAGGGAGCCAGTCATGTCGAGCGAGCTTGGTGGGGTGAATGGGGATTCCAGGATAGGTGATAGGGAAGTGGTTGAGTTTACAGTTGAGCATAGAGGCAATAAAGCGGCCGAGGTGAAAGGCGTTGTCGAGCATAATGATGGAACTCGTAGAAAAGTTGATGGATAGGCCGGAGATGAGTTCGAAGATATATAATAGGACCATGAGACAGTGGAGGTGGTCTGGCTTTGGGGAGATCAATAATATGGTGTCATCGGCAAATTGGAGGGTGGAGACAGACAGCTCTGAGTTGGGGAGATTGATGTTGGCTAGGAGTTTATTGGAGACTGCAAGTTTGACCATACGATTGAAGACATCTTAGATGAGAAAAAAAAGAAGTGGGGAGACTGTGTCGCCTTGTCGAAGACCTCTGGCTGATTTTATGTGCCCCCCCGAAGAAGCCATTAATAGAAATAGCTGAAAAACTTGTATCTAGTATACTTTTGATCAAAATACACCAAGTATCTGAGAAGCCTCTATGTTTCATAAGGTCAAACAAAAAGTTTTAGTTAACAGAATCAAACGCCTTGGAGAAGTCTAATTTAAGGAGGACTCCTGGGGTGGAGGAGTGATGACAGAATGAGATAACTTCTTGGGTAGCTGCAACACAGTCTAAGTGCTTCGGCCTTGGATGAACGCCGATTGTTCCACTCCAACCAGAGAACCATTGACCTTTTGCAGACGATTAGCGAGGAATTTAGTGATAATTTTGAAGGTTGTGTTGAGGAGACTGATTTGCCTTATACTTAGTGAAAATTCACTAAGTAATGAACATTTTTACCTATTTTAACAATATAAACATATATTTTCTCCAAATAAAACTTATACAACAAAAGTTATGTAAGAAAAATTGTTTTCTGAATAAAATAAAATTTACTTTATCTATAAAAATCATTTTTTATTATAAAAATATTTTTTTATATAAATATCATAATTTTACACCTTTTGTCTCAAAACACCATTTTTAACATAACAATTTATACAAAAATTGATTTCTTGTCGAATAAAATACACCAAACCACTTTAAACTCAATTTTTATAACCAAAACTTATTTTTAAAACACATTTTATCTTTTTATTTGTAATAAACACATTTAAAAATCAAATACTCCCTCTAAAAATTATTAAAAGAAGTGTTTGGCAATAATTACAAGAATTATTGCATTTTTCTCAAATAAATCATATTTCAACCATCATTATTCTCACAAATAATCAAAATTAAGTTTTAAAACTTTATTTTCACATTTATTTTCAAAATCCATTATTTATTTAAAATACACATTTAAATTTTCAATTTATTTTAATTCACAATATTAAATTATAACCACCATTATAATTTAATATTTATAGGTAATCGCCAATACCAGGGTTGTTCCAGACTCCCTCCATAATGAAATTGCATCCTCGCAATTCCTAGAGAAGAATTTGTATTCAACTATTTAATTTTATCAATCAAAAGAAAAGAATAAGCTTGAGATAAAAAGATTCTCACCATCGCAATGCGAAGAAAGAAAACCAGGGTAGGATCGCTCGATAAACTCTTTGGTTTCCCAAGTGCAGTCATTGGGATTAGTAGACCATTGTACTTTAGCGAGCGGCACATTCTTATTTCGAAGGCGTTTCACCTCCAAAGCAAGTACGCGAGTGGGCTGCTGCACTACAGAGATAGTTCTGGTGAGATCACAAATATTAGCAAATCAGGAGAATCGATGACAGAATCCGACTCTCGAAGACACTTCCGAAGCTGAGAGACGTGAAACACGTCATGAATGCCAGATAGATGAGCTGGAAGTGAAACTCTATAAGCCACAGGACCAATACGTTCAGTAATAGGAAATGGTCTTATGAAGCAAGGAGCTAATTTCCCAGTCGTACTGAAGTGCATAACCCCTTTTAAAGGAGAAACACGAATAAAAACAAGATCACCAATAGAGAACCCGAAAGGCTTCCTACGGTTGTCCGTGTAGGATTTTTGGCGGCTTTGTGCCTCTTTCATTCTCTAACGAATAAGATCAATCTTCTCAGAAGAATCATGAACAGAATCTAGGCCAAAAATAAGCTTCGCACCCGATTTCAACCAACAAGAAGGTGATCGACATGGCCTTCCGTATAAGGCTTCGAAAGAAGCCATACCGATACTCGACTGAAAACTCTTATTGTAGGAGAACTCTACAAGGGGTAAATGATCCTCCCAGCTACCTCCAAAATCAAGAATACAAATACGAAGGAGATCTTCCAAGATACGATTCACCTGTTCAGTCTATCCACCAGACTGCGGATGATAATCTGTACTGAAATTAAGCTTTGTTCCCAAAGCTTGCTGAAGACGCTGCCAGAAATGACTCGTGAACAAAGGGTCACGGTCACAAACAGTTGAACTAGGAACTTCGTGAAGTCTCATGATTTCCTTCATATAAAGCTTGGCCAAATGAGAAGTAGTCCTATTAAACTTAATAGGAATAAAATGAGCAGACTTGGTGAGGTGATCAACAATAACCCAAAGACTACGATGACCCGATCTCGAATGAGGTAGGCCATCGATAAAATCCATTGAAATCTGATCCCACTTTCACAATGGAATCTCTAGAAGCTGAAGGAGACCAGAAGGGCACTGATATTCGGCTTTGATACGTTGACAAGTCATGCAATTTCTCACATAACTTGCCACATCACGCTTCATGCCTTCCCAATAATAAAGGCGATGCATACCGGCGTACATCTTACTATTGCCAGGATGAATGGTATACTTAGAACGATGATAGTCATCAAGATTGTCATGCCTAAGTGCAGACTCAGAAGGCACAATAATACGGTTCTTCTTGCGAAGACACCTATGAAAATCAATGCTGAAATCCCACAACGCCACATCACGGGATTCAGACTCACAAAACTGAATAAAATGCAATAACTCTTGATCTTGTAGCTGAGCCTCGGCGATACGATCCAACAAACTAGGATGAGCCTCCAAGCTAAACAATAGAATAGGCGAATCAGATAATGGGGCTCGATCCCAAATATCGCACAAAGATAGAGTCTCTAGAACATTCCACTCGGCTAGCATCATAGAAACAACAGTGGAGTGTTTGCAACTAAGCGCATCAGCAACAGGATTACCCTTACCAGCGGTATACTGGATATCGATATCATAAGAGGCAAGAAACTCAAGCCAACGTTGTTGTCTCATATTGAGTTTCTTCCGAGTAAACAAATACTTCAAGGATTTATGTAGCGACCCGACTTCCATTTACCAGAAAGTTGCATCACTAATGAAGAAAGAAAGGGATAGAAGAAGAAAAGAAAGAGAAAGAAGAACACAACAACAACGGATAACTCATAGCGGAACGAATGAAATGTAATATATCACATAAAATATTACATAGTATCATATTACATCAGAGTACACAACTTATACAACACCTATTAGACAGTTATAAACATCTGTCTAACTATACAATTCAAGATCACAAGATACGGATACCAAACAAACACAGCGGAACCATAATATATCTACATGTGAAAGCCTCCTGCTCCATATCTCCTCCAGAATTCGTCAAGCTAACCTGAATCACTTGACTACTCATACATAATATGAGTACCCAAGAGTTTAATAAAACAGAAAATAAACACTCGGGTCAGACAGGGGTCTGGTGTGAGTAAACGGTTTAAAATTGCTTAACTTTAGAAAATCCTTTGAAAAGAAAAGGTATCACGTAAGACTTCCCACACATAAACATGGAAAAGTTTTTACCTTACGCTAACCAAAACATTTGATAGGAAATCCAGTGATATTATAATAGTGTCTAGGGTTTTCAAAATAAAATACAGAAATAGCTGGAATGCTTACATCTCACGTTCCAACATAGTTGGGCACAATCAAAACCGTACAGGCACTTATTGGATTTTGGATTCCATCACTGGCAGGGCTACTGGGGTACCGCCCGTCGCAGTACGTGGCCTAGATCACCGTACCGAGGACCACTCCCGATCCCCTGCAACACAAGGCCAGAACCATTCCTTACTGAACAGTCCCGAACAAGACCACCCCGTAGTTGGCACGACCAACCACACACTAAGCCGAAATAGAAAGGGACCTCTAGGCAGGGGTAAATCGCACTCTCAAGTGGGGGCTACCCACGAAGCCTTGCTGCACCTCCCCTGTTTTAGCCATTCCCGGTTGATGAGGTTGAGGCTGCGATTACCTTTATAGAACACATCACTTAGAATGCTCATCGCCCACCGGACGATGCGCTGAAAGCATTCAACCCTTACAAGTTCGTTCCGGGTTCGAACGAAACCGAAGGCACTATCTCGTTGCACTCATTTTGGAATCACCCTCAGAGTCAACGACCATAGCCCTTGCACTCTAAATCACCATCTCGAATCTATAAGTACTATTCCGTCAAACTCATTACGGAATCACCCAAAGAGTTATACTGACGTATAGGCTTTACACCTCGAGTCTTCACTCGCTCCACTTGGATTAACGACCTGACGTTTAATTGGAATCGATGTGGTTTTCAGATATCCAAATATGGAAAACCGATCCCGGTCTCACCGAAACCAAATGCCATTTTAATGTCCAAGTTGTACTTAAGGGTTTTAAACAGTTTAACTTATGTACAGGATGATATATAAACAGATAGACGAATTACATTATCACAATAGATAATTCATAACAATCATTCATCTCACATAGCAGCATTTCACATATCATAGATATCCAAATCATCCAGTGTCAACCAATCACCCAATATCAATCATCCAATATAAACTAATCATCCAAAAACAGAATTGATTAACACTTAATCAATTTAATTAACCTCTAATTAAATTAATTATTATCCTTTAATCACTTGGATTATCTAAATCCTGCTTCATTGATTTATTACAAATCAAATTCATTAATCATCTCTTAATGATCTTCTTTAATTAATCTTCCTTGATTAATTATCTTTTAATTACATTTAAGTTATTATCGTTAACCATATTCAGTAATTAACCTTTAATTACTATCATTAATTGCAATAATTAATGATCCTTTATTAATTAATTAACTATAATTAATTACATTAAACCTCAATTAATAACAATTAATTAATCATACTTTAATTAATTACTTTTATTAATCAACCTTGATTAATTTCATTAATTATCTAATGATCCTTATTAATTAATAAGTACTTTAATTAATTAAATAATTAACTTGAAATTAATCATCTTATTAATCATAAACAGTAATTAACAATTTGTAATTACTTATCTTAATTAATTAACTTCTTAATTAATTATATTAATCCTTGATTAATTATTCTAATTAATTAATCTTTAATAACTTCATTAAGTAATTAATATTAAATTAAATTAATTAATAAATCCTTAATTAATTACTTTATTAGTTAATGACATTTTAATTAATTACCCTTAGTAATTAATCTTAAATTAATCTCATTCATTAATTAATTAATCACATTAATTAATTAATTAACTAAAATAAATTAAGCAATTAACTCTTAATTACTTAACAAGTAATTATCTCCAATTACTTTCATTAATAAGTCTTAATTACTTTCTTAATCAATTACTTAACAAATAATTAATTCCATCATTAAATAATTCTTAATCCTGAATTAATTAAGTACTTCATAATTAATTAACTTTAAAACAATTATATTAATTAATTCCTTAATTAATAACATTAAGTGATTACCCATTAATCACTTCAACTTTAATTACTTCCATAAGTAATTACCTTCTTAATTACATACAATTACTAACCATTAATTACTTCATTAAGTAATTACACTTAATTAATCTATAATTAAGTGATTATTTAAAATTTAACAAACAATTAACTAATTATTTAAAATTAATTAAACAATTAATTAATTAACTTCTAATACAACTTCCTTAATTAATTACGAACACATTAATCTTAATTAATCCTTTTACTTGTTAACAAATCACATTAAGTACTCTTTTGGTTTATATCAAAGATAAATTAACCATAATTATCTTCATAAATATATTTTTTGAATCAATTAAATCTTATTAACTTAAAGACAAATTATTAAACTTGGTTTACCAAAATCATAATAATAGCCTTACTTATAGATAAAGAATTTAGAAATCATTTCCAAATTTAAAACACTTTAAATTATCTAATTTTAAACTTACTCAAATTAAATAAAATTTTAAGACTTTAGTTATTAGAACCATATTTTAAAACTTTACTTAAAACTTTGATTTAATACCTTAAATTCAAAACACTTCTTTTTGAAATTGAATTTCAAAATTTAATTAAATTAATTACTTTCAAAATCAATCATCTAAAACATTTTAAATTTGAAAATAGATTCAATTATCAGTTTAAAAGTTTGATTTACACTTACTTCAAAGAAACAAGTTTTAACTTTGAAAATTCATTTCCTTTTATAAAACTTGTTCTATAATTCAAAGCTTAATCTTATTTATTCAAACCACAAGTTTGATTTGCAACTCATCTTCCTACAATACTTAACAGAAAAGCACCCATCCAAAACTCGAGTCAACCTCAAAATTTCCCCGACATTGCTCCGAGACATCACTCAGTCACATTTACTTCGAGTCACCAACTTGCATACGCGAGTACTATCCCGAGCTTCCAACAAAAACCCTTCCTTACAAAATCGACGTGCACATGGTGCACTTGCACCAACGCCGCTGACCTCCGGCGAACGTCGCGACTATCGCCGACAACCACACAAACGCATGCGAGCAAGATTTCGAACTCAGATCGAAAAATCCAAGCTCAAAACGAAATTGACCAAATCCACTCGGAACTGCAACAACATGAATTACCCAAAATCCTCCATTTGCTGATGAACTCGACGACAATAGACCCCGCCGATCTACTTGAAGATGCACCACACCATAATCATCAACTTCCCCAAATACGATCACCTCCGATCAGATAACCTAGTCGCAAAAATCACGACAACAGAGCCGAGCAAATTACAAGCTAAAACCCTAATTAATTCGATTTAAAACAAATTAAACATTGGTAAAATTATCGAAATTTTTTCCCTAAATCACCAACTCACACGCAAGCTTCGACCAGAATTACAATTCAAATTATTGCGCATATCATCTGCAGTTCACAAAAATTCCCAAAATGTTCAAACTCAAAATTCTCTTGATTCCTTAAACTAAAAATCATGAAACTTGTATTAAAATTCATGATTTACAAATACAAATCCATTCCTATAATTCAAACTTGAAATTAAGCAAGTTGATTTTTAACCTTAATTTAAGTTTCACTGTATATTATACATTTTTAAGATAAAAACATAAATAAATTTCCCGAGTTCATTTTTGTAATTAACATCTAATTATTATATACATTTCTCTTTTAGACATCAGACTCTAAAATTTAATACAAGGGAAGATATTGAATTTACAAGTTTATCTAAAACCTGTAAGATAACAGAGACACGGTTTTATATACACATACAAACACTACAGAAAATCAAGCATGCATTTACATCCAGAATATATTCAATCAATATTGACACAAAAATTCAACCATATGCATTTAATTAAATCACAAGTTTTAAACTATTTTTAAAAAGGTTTACTCACCTCTGAAATATATGCAGAGCACACAGCAGATTCAATTTTTATTCCAGGCCTTAGAATTTGAAAAGAAACTTTGATGTGCTGTTGAAATCTTTGCATGCATACAACTTGATGTTTTAAAGGTTGAAACTGATCTTGATCCCATTTGAATTGCTGTTGATTTTCATTTGCATGTTGAAAACTCCTTATGAATTGCAGCCTTTAAATTTGCAGATTTTAAATGTTGTAGATCTGCTTTTGATTTATGGTTTAAATTCAGATTTGAGAAAAGTAAATTTCTGGTTTTAGTTAGGAAAAATAAAGAAAGAAAAAGTATTTTTGAAAAACTAATCTTCTCTTCAAACTATTATTTTCATATAAACTTAAATTCTAAATAAAAGAAAAATGATGCCACTTGTTTACATTCTTACAATTGTCATTACCATGAGCTTCTAAGTTTACAAGTGTTAAATCCTTGCATGATTGTACTTAAAACCTTATTACAAAGATAATTATATTTTATATTTATGTAAATGTGAATTTAGTAATTTATTTACATACAACTTATGTTTACAAATTATTCTAAATTTAAGAGATTATTTAAAAAGAGTTTATTTATAACTTTATATATTTTGAAAACAATGCTTTAAAATATATTTCATACCTATATAAATTATTAATAGATTAAATTAAATTTCAAAACAATATCAAATTATAACATATACGTACATATATATTACAATTTGAAAATTCAATCTTTTATTTAAAACACAAGATCTTCTATTCACAATATATATCAAATGTATATATTATAAATAGAATAAATATTTCATTATCTTTGAAAAAAAATCTTATCAATATTGCCAGATTAAAATTTATTAACCTTAAAAAGATTAAATTTACCAATTTTAAATTGAAATTATAAAGAAAAATCATCAAACCAATTTAATTATTTACACAGATTATTAAATTCTTATTGCCAAAAATTCCGGGTCGTTACAATCCTCCCCCCTTAAAAGAATTTCGTCCCCGAAATTTAAAAGCAAAGGTAATTTAATAACCCAGCAAAGATTTTAGTTTCAAACAGCAAAGCATACCTATCAACCATTAACTAACAACCAAAGCAATCAATCAATCAAACAAACCTAACTAATTATCCTGACGCAAATCAGAATAAATCTTCTAACACTATCTCGAGTTTCCCAAGTATAAATTACCGGGATACTCACTCTACAAAAGCTCAACTAACTACACCACCAAACCAGAGCTCCACTCATCTCTAGATCCACCAACTGAACGGAACATTAGACCATACTCAAGTCTATCTCAACTTCCAAATCCAACTGGACTACAAATTCAACAACCAATAATGAATCATACACGTACTCCCTCAGAGATACGTGAAATACAATGAATTCCAGCTATCCAAACTGGCAATTCAATCTTAACCAATTACTGCTCTCTTAATTAGAGAAGTCTTGACAACACTGAAGACTCCAACTTCATATTCCAAACTCCTTATCTCATATCAGCATAACTCAACAGACCATCCTGCATGCCCATCTTCTTAATCAGCTCAACCTATGCTGATACTTCCATAAGTAATTACCTTCTTAATTACATACAATTACTAACCATTAATTACTTCATTAAGTAATTACACTTAATTAATCTATAATTAAGTGATTATTTAAAATTTAATAAACAATTAACTACTTATTTAAAATTAATTAATTAACTTCTAATATAACTTACTTAATTAATTAGGAAAACATTAATCTTAATTAATCCTTTTACTTATTAACAAATCACATTAAGTACTCTTTTAGTTTATATCAAAGATAAATTAACTATAATTATCTTCATAAATAAATTATTTTAAATCTTATTAACTTAAAGACAAATTATTAAACTTGGTTTACCAAAATCATAATAATAGCCTTACTTATAGATAAAGCATTTAGAAATCATTTCCAAATTTAAAACACTTTAAATTATCTAATTTTAAACTTATTCAAATTAAATAAAATTTGAAAACTTTAGTTATTAAAACCTTATTTTAAAACTTTACTTAAAACTTTGATTTAATACCTTAAATTCAAAACACTTATTTTTAAATTGAATTTCATAATTTAATTAAATTAATTACTTTTAAAATCAATCATCTAAAACATTTTAAATTTGAAAATAGATTCAACTATCAGTTTAAAAGTTTGATTTACACTTACTTCAAAGAAACAAGTTTTAACTTTGAAAATTCATTTCCTTTTATAAAACTTGTTCTATAATTCAAAGCCTAATCTTATTTATTCAAACCACAAGTTTGATTTGCAACTCATTTTCCTACAGTACTTAACAGACAAGCACCCATCCAAAACTCGAGTCAACCTCAAAATTTCCCCGACATTGCTCCGAGACATCACTCAGTCACATTTACTTCGAGTCACCAACCTGCATACGCGAGTACTATCTCGAGCTTCCAACAAAAACCCTTCCTCACAAAATCGACGTGCACATGGTGCACTTGCACCAACGCCGCTGACCTCCGGCGAACGTCGCGACTATCGCCGACAACCACACAAACGCGTGCAAGCAAGATTTCGAACTCAGATCGAACAATCCTAGTTCAAAACGAAATTGACCAAATCCACTCGGAACTGCAGCAGCACGAATCACCCAAAATCCTCCATTTGCCGATGAACTCGACGACAATAGACCCCGCCGATCTACCTGAAGATGCGCCACACCATAATCATCAACTTCCTCAAATACGATCACCTTCGATCAGATAACCAAGTCGCAAAAATTGTGACAAAAGAGCCGAGCAAATTACAAGCTAAAACCCTAACTAATTCGATTTCAAACAAATTAAACATTGGAAATATTCTTGAATATTTTTCCCTAAATCACCAACTCACATGCAAGCTTCGACCAGAATTACAATTCAAATTATTCCGTATATCATCTGCAGTTCACATAAATTCCCAAAATGTTCAAACTCAAAATTCTCTTGATTCCTTAAACTAAAAATCATGAAACTTGTATTAAAATTCATGATTTACAAATACGAATCCATTCCTATAATTCAAACTTGAAATTAAGCAAGCTGACTTTTAACCTTAATTTAAGTTTCACTTTATCTTATACATTTTTAAGATAAAAACATAAATAAATTTCCCGAGTTCATTTTTGTAATTAACATCTCATTATTATATACATTTCTCTTTTAGACATCAGACTCTAAAATTTAATAGAAGGGAAGATATTGAATTTACAAGTTTATCTAAAACCTGTAAGATAACAGAGACATAGTTTTATATTTACATACAGACACTACAGAAAATCAAGCATGCATTTACATCCAGAATATATTCAATCAATATTGACACACAAATTCAACCATATGCATTTAATTAAATCACAAGTTTTAAACTATTTTTAAAAAGGTTTACTCACCTCTGAAATATATGCAGAGCACACAGCAGATTCAATTTTTATTCCAGGCCTTAGAATTTGAAAAGAAACTTTGATGTGCTGTTGAAATCTTTGCATGCATACAACTTGATGTTTTAAAGGTTGAAACTGATCTTGATCCCATTTGAATTGCAGTTCATTTTCATTTGCATGTTGAAAAGTCCTTATGAATTGCAGCCTTTAAATTTGCAGATTTTAAATGTTGTAGATCTGCTTTTGGTTTATGGTTTAAATTCAGATTTGAGAAAAGTAAGTTTCTGGTTTTAGCTAGGAAAAATAAAGAAAGAAAAAGTATTTGTGAAAAACTAATTTTCTCTTCAAACTATTATTTTCATATAAACTTAAATTCTAAATAAAAGAAAAATGATGCCACTTGTTTACATTCTTACAGTTGTCATTACCATGAGCTTCTAAGTTTACAAGTGTTAAATCCTTGCATGATTGTACTTAAAACCTTATTACAAAGATAATTATATTTTATATTTATGTAAATGTGAATTTAGTAATTTATTTACATATTGCTTATGTTTACAAATTATTCTAAATTTAAGAGATTATTTTAAAAAGAGTTTATTTATAACTTTATATATTTTGGAAACAATGCTTTAAAATATAATTCATAACTATATGAATTATTAATAGATTAAATTAAATTTCAAAACAATATCAAATTATAACATATACGTACATATATATTACAATTTGAAAATTCAATCTTTTATTTAAAACACAAGATCTTCTATTCACAATATATATCAAATGTATATATTATAAATAGAATAAATATTTCATTAGCTTTGAAAAACAATCTTATCAATATTCCAGATTAAAATTTATTAACCTTAAAAGATTAAATTTACCAATTTTAAATTGAAATTATAAAGAAAAATCATCAAACCAATTTAACTATTTACACAGATTATTAAATTCTTATTGCCTAAAATTCCGGGTCGTTACAATCCTCCCCCCCTAGAAGAATTTCGTCACCGAAATTTAAAAGCAAAGGTAATTTAATAACCCAACAAAGATTTTAATTTCAAACAGCAAAGCATACCTACCAACCAGTAACTAACAACCAAAGCAATCAATCAATCAAACAAACATAACTAATTATCCTGACGCAAATCAGAATAAATCTTCTAACACTATCTCGAGTTTCCCAAGTATAAATTACAGGGAGACTCACTCTACAAAAGCTCAACTAACTACACCACCAAACCAGAGCTCCACTCATCGCTAGATCCACCAACTGAATGGAACATTAGACCATACTCAAGTCTATCTCAACTTCCAAATCCAACCGGACTACAAATTCAACAACAAATAATGAATCATACACGTACTCCTTCAGAGATACGTAAAATACAATGAATTCCAGCTATCCAAACTGGCAATTCAATCTTAACCAATTACTGGTCTCTTAATTAGAGAAGTCTTGACAAACACTGAAGACTCCAACTTCAAATTCCAAACTCCTTATCTCATATCAGCATAACTCAACAGACCATCCTGGGCTGCCCATTTTCTTGATCAGCTCAACCTACGCTGATACTTCCATAAGTAATTACCTTCTTAATTACATACAATTACTAACCATTAATTACTTCATTAAGTAATTACACTTAATTAATCTATAATTAAGTCATTATTTAAATTTAATAAACAATTAACTAATTATTTATTAATTAACTTCTAATATAACTTCCTTAATTAATTAGGAAAACATTAATCTTAATTAATCCTTTTACTTATTAACAAATCACATTAAGTACTCTTTTAGTTTATATCAAAGATAAATTAACCATAATTATCTTCATAACTAAATTATTTGAATCAATTAAATCTTATTAACTTAAAGACAAATTATTAAACTTGGTTTACCAAAATCATAATAATAGCCTTACTTATAGATAAAGCATTTAGAAATCATTTCCAAATTTAAAACACTTTAAATTATCTAATTTTAAACTTATTTAAATTAAATAAAATTTGAAAACTTTAGTTATTAAAACCTTATTCTAAAACTTTACTTAAAACTTTGATTTAATACCTTAAATTCAAAACACTTCTTTTTAAATTGAATTTCAAAATTTAATTAAATTAATTACTTTCAAAATTAATCATCTAAAACATTTTAAATTTGAAAATAGATTCAATTATCAGTTTAAAAGTTTGATTTACACTTACTTCAAAGAAACAAGTTTTAACTTTGAAAATTCATTTCCTTTTATAAAACTTGTTCTATAATTCAAAGCTTAATCTTATTTATTCAAACCACAAGTTTGATTTGCAACTCATCTTCCTACAGTACTTAACAGACAAGCACCCATCCAAAACTCGAGTCAACCTCAAAATTTCCCCGACATTGCTCCGAGACATCACGCATTCACATTTACTTCGAGTCACCAACCTGCATACGCGAGTACTATCCCGAGCTTCCAACAAAAACCCTTCCTCACAAAATCGACGTGCACACGGTGCACTTGCATTAACGCCGCTGACCTCCGACGAATGTTGCGACTATCGCCGACAACCACACAAACGCGTGCGAGCAAGATTTCGAACTCAGATCGAAAAATCCAAGCTCAAAATGAAATTGACCAAATCCACTCGGAACCGCAGCGGCACGAATCACCCAAAATCCTCCATTTGCCAATGAACTCGACGACAATAGACCCCGTCGATCTACCTGAAGATGCGCCACACCATAATCATTAACTTCCCCAAATACGATCACCTCCGATCAGATAACCAAGTCGCAAAAATCACGACAACGGAGCCGAGCAAATTACAAGCTAAAACCCTAATTAATTCGATTTCAAACAAATTAATCATTGGAAAAATTCTTGAATATTTTTCCCTAAATCACCAACTCACACGCAAGCTTCGACCAGAATTACAATTCAAATTATTGCGTATATCATCTGTAGTTCACAAAAATTCCCAAAATTTTCAAACTCAAAATTCTCTTGATTCCTTAAACTAAAAATCATGAAACTTGTATTAAAATTCATGATTTACAAATACGAATCCATTCCTATAATTCAAACTTGAAATTAAGCAAGTTGATTTTTAACCTTAACTTAAGTTTCACTATATCTTATACATTTTTAAGATAAAAACATAAATAAATTTCCCGAGTTCTTTTTTTTAATTAACATCTCATTATTATATACATTTCTCTTTTAGACATCAGACTCTAAAATTTAATACAAGGGAAGATATTGAATTTACAAGTTTATCTAAAACCTGTAAGATAATAGAGATACAGTTTTATATATACATACAGACACTACATAAAATCAAGCATGCATTTACATCCAGAATATACTCAATCAATATTGACACAAAAATTCAACCATATGCATTTAATTAAATCACAAGTTTTAAACTGTTTTTAAAAAGGTTTACTCACCTCTGAAATATATGCAGAGCACACAGCAGATTCAATTTTTATTCCAGGCCTTAGAATTTGAAAAGAAACTTTGATGTGCTGTTGAAATCTTTGCATGCATACAACTTGATGTTTTAAAGGTTGAAACTGATCTTGATCCCATTTGAATTGCTGTTGATTTTCATTTGCATGTTGAAAACTCCTTATGAATTGCAGCCTTTAAATTTGCAGATTTTAAATGTTGTAGATCTGCTTTTGATTTATGGTTTAAATTCAGATTTGAGAAAAGTAAATTTATGGTTTTAGTTAGGAAAAATAAAGAAATAAAAAGTATTTGTGAAAAACTAATTTCTCTTCAAACTATTATTTTCATATAAACTTAAATTTTAAATAAAAGAAAAATGATGCCACTTGTTTACATTCTTACAATTGTCATTACCATGAGCTTCTAAGTTTACAAGTGTTAAATCCTTGCATAATTGTACTAAAAACCTTGTTAAAAGATAATTATATTTTATATTTATGTAAATGTGAATTTAGTAATTTATTTACATACTACTTATGTTTACAAATTATTCTAAATTTAAGAGATTACTTTAAAAAGAGTTTATTTATAACTTTATATATTTTGAAAACAATGCTTTAAAATATAATTCATACCTATATAAATTATTAATAGATTAAATTAAATTTCAAAACAATATCAAATTATAACATATGCGTACATATATGTTACAATTGGAAAATTCAATCTTTTAATTAAAACACAAGATCTTCTATTCACAATATATATCAAATGTATATATATTATAAATAGAATAAATATTTCATTTGCTTTGAAAAAAAATCTTATCAATATTGCCAGATTAAAATTTATTAACCTTAAAAAGATTAAATTTACCAATTTTAAATTGAAATTATAAAGAAAAATCATCAAACCAATTTAATTATTTACACAGATTATTAAATTCTCATTTCCCAAAATTCCGGGTCGTTACATTTTTTGATCGGTATAGAGAATGAAGCGCTCACATAAGAGGTAATGGCGCCAAATCTTCAAAGCGAAGACAATGGCGGCATACTCAAGATCATGAGTGGCATAGCGAACTTCATTCGGACGTAGTTGCCTAGAAGCATAAGCAACTACCCAATCCTTCTGCATAAGAACAGCACATAGACCACTTCCATAAGCATCGGTGTAGACAACAAGATCATGATTCCCCTTGGGAACCACAAGAATAGGAGCATTATTGAGAAGTTCCTTCAATGTCTAAAAGGAAGCTTCACACCATTCGGAGCAAATATATCGAACGCCTTTCTGAGTAAGGCTAGTAAGAGGAAGCATAACACGGGAAAAATCCTTAATGAACCGATAGTAATAACTCGCTAATCCAAGGAAAATACGAATTTCATGAACATTCTCAGGCCTCTTCCAATTCTGGATAGCTTCGATCTTCAAGGGATCGACTGAAATGCCCTCGGAAGATACGACGTGGCCTAAGAAGTTAACCTTATTCTCCTAAAAGTGGCACTTGGAGAATTTGACTTTGAGCTGACGCTGACGAAGAGTATCCAAGACAATCCTCAAATGGTGGGTATGCTCTATCTCGGATTTAGAATAAATAAGGATGTCGTCAATAAACACAAGGACGAACTTATCGAGATATTTCCAGAATACTCGATTCATGAGATCGACAAAGAAAGCAGGAGCGTTGGTCAAACTGAACGGCATAACGAGCCACTCAAAAGAACCATAACGAGTGTGGAAAGGTGTAAGAGAAATGCTATCCTCCGTGACTCGTAACTGATGAAAACCGGTGGCAAGGTCGACCTGAGAAAAGACCTTAGCACCACTCAATTGATTGAACATATCGTCGATCCTAGGTAATGGATATCTATTCTTGATGGTCAACTCATTAAGCTTGCGATAGTCAATGCAAAGCCTAAGAGTTCCATCGGACTTCTTTACGAAGATGACCGCAACACTCCATGGCGAAAAAATGGACTGAATCAAATTCTTGGACTCAAGGTCTAAAAGCTGCTTCTTGAGTTCCTCATTTTCTTTTGTAGACATCCTCGTGGGAGGAAGACTAACTAGCTACATGCCTGGAATGAGATCAATGCCGAACTCGATCGTTCGCTTGGGTGGCAAACCCGAAACAGGCTCAAATACATCAGAGAAGTCACAAACAATAGGAATACGAGATATATCATCATCATGTCGTGAGTCTAGAGAATATAAAGCCACTTCAGAATTATCCAAATTTCGAAGAACAAGTGATAGCTGAGTAGAGAATCTGGCTGTCAAAGATATAAAATTCTCTTAGAAAAAATAATACTGGCATTGTATCGCGCTAGCCAGTCCATACCCAAAATCATATCAAATCCCAAACAAAAAATAACATGCAGACTCGCACGAAATGAAAATCCACATAAAACAATCTCAACATCATCACAAAGCATGCTAAGGGTTGCGGATCCTCCAATAGGATTCGCAGTCCTCAATGAAGTAACCATACAAGAAATATCGAAAGACAAATCTTCGACGAGCTTCTTCGATACAAATGAAAGCGAACCACCCGTATCGAAAAGAACTCGAATACTGGGATCATGAAATAAAGTAGAACCTTCCAAAATAGATGGAGATATACCTCTGGGCTGAGAAGATCCTCCAGAAGCCTTGGCAGCATAAAGATTGCCAAACTTGGCACTAGCAGGAATAGTAGGGCAGGTGGAAACATGATGACCTTCCTTCTTGCAATGGCGGTAGAAGAGAGGCTTAGGACAAGCTCAAATCATATGATCAGGAGAACCACAATTGAAACACTTCTAAATGGAAGGTGTTCAAGTAGACTGAGTCTGAGAGTGAGAAACGCTAGTCTTCTTCTTCTTGGAAGGAAAAGACTTGGACTTCTGAAATGGAAACTCCTTCTTGTTGGGGTTCTTGCGAACCTCAAAAGCATCACCAGTATCGATCTCCTTATCGACGGCTTCAAGATGAAGCGGTGAGTCAACTAGCTCCTCAAAAGAAAGCTTAAGCTGCAACATCAAAGATTTCTTCAAATACTTCTTAAGGCTGGAAATGAACTTGAGGTTCTTCTTGTATGGAGTTCTAATATACTCAAGGCCATACTTAGAAAGAGCCTCGAAAGAAGACACATAATCAAAAACGAAATATTTCCCTTGCTTTAGCTCGAGGAAGCGACGGGCAAGGGATGCTTTCTCAGACTCAGGAACAAACTTAAGCTCGAATCTTTTCCAAAGCTAAGTCCATGTAAGAGTAGATTCATCGAGATCGGCTATGAGAAGCTCATGCCAATTAAGGGCATGCTCTTGCAATAGGATAGATGCTACAAGAACTCTATCGTGGTCAAAAAGATCCATGCGAGAGAAGATGCGCTCGCACATACGAATCCAAGCTTGGACCTCAAGATCCGACTCAGAGCCTTTGAACGGCTTTCCTCCGAGATGGGAGAAATCATTGCATAAGCATGCAAAGACAGACTTGCGTGGAGGAGAAGCTCGAGTAGGAGCTGGAGGCTAAGTGCTCCTAAATAATTCCATAAATTGATCGGTAGACATATATAAACCGTACGGATGCGAGCCGCTGGATTGCCCAGCATCCAAGCGTCGTCCTCTGCCTCTTCCAGCCATTAGCTGAAAGTTAAGATAAGGTAAAGATTATTCACATGGAAGATATCATTAATTCAAATATGGAATACTATGGAATAAAAATGCATTCCTAGACGTATTCCTAATATTCTATCTACCCCAAGGGCACGAGAAGAATAAAGGCACGATGATTCAGGGATTCGTAACACTTGTATTACACTTTGATGTACCATAATATGTGTTTCTGTTCTGTGCTTATCATATTTTGTCCTGAACTCAGCTCTGATACCAAGCTATGACGCCCACTTCGAAACTCACATTAGCAAAGAGTATTACAAGGTCATACCGTCTGCTAATACAGAGAATAGAGCTAGATAGGAGCGACCATCTATAGGCTTGGCTTAACTATCTACTAAATATGTCGATAAATGCAGCATATTTTTTTTAGGTGGATCGTCATATCAAATAGATATTTAATACAAAACTATAATGGCTATAAGATCTAACACAACAAAATAAATTAATTCAAATGTAAAACACATCACAGAACAGTAGATCATCACATACATATATACATATATAGATACATCACAGAGTATACAAAATGATACATGTCAAGTGGTGTAGCAACGACAATATACAAGCGAGTCAAAAGAATATACATATCAAAGTTACAATCAAAAAGGACTACATAAAAAACTATAACAAAAGGAGCTAGCAGAATAGTCCAAGCGGAAGCAGAGTAGGCTATGTCCAAATGTACCTAGCCAGAAATACCTCGGTCTGACTCGAGTATAAAATACACGGGTCAGTCTAGCTAAACAAATCAGTTAGATAAGCTAAATGATAATGAACATGCAAGGTCATAAAGTACCACAAATATATCTAAAAGAGATAACTCGTTCATCTAACAAAAGATGAATCATAACAAGCCTCATATCATCGGCAACTCAAATAAAGAAAGGATATGAATATTCCAAATCAAACCAAAAAGGCAAATAACAAATACCAATAAAGGTGACACAAGTTTCCACAAGGTAATCGCTATATGTCGTATGGTTCAAAGGACCTACCTCGAAGGCGATACTCTAGGGAAATATAAATATCAAAGAAACAAAGGATGCACGTGCTCAGTACTGTATAAACAAGGATATACAAGCGCGAAGGCGACAAACCCAAGTATCTCTCAAGCGGTGATGAAGGACCAACTCCAAAGGCGATACTATAGGGCAACAAACCCGAAGGCAACAAACCCGAAGGCACAAACCCGGAAGGCAATAAACCTGAAGGCACAAACTCAAAGGCAACAGACCGTAGTGGCGAAGGTCCGGAGGCCAAGTACTGGACACCACTAACTGGCAATATATGTCACAAACCCCTAGGATAGGAACCCGTAAAGTGTTAACATGTGTCTCATACCACATGTTCGCCCTAGATGGTTTGTTAACCGTTAGTCAATTCCACACTCAAAGCAGTACAAAGTTTACCTCATCTCATCGGTAAACCAGACTCGAAGGTCAAAACGATCAAACGAATAGATTAGGAATTAACTGTAAAGATAAACACACATGTTCATAGCATGCGTTTTACCTAATCCCTAATCATTTAATTCTCCTCCCTCTCCGCTCGAAGTGCAAAGTTGTGTGTTTTATATAGAAATTAAGTTGAAGAAAATGAGTTTTAGGAACGTTTCGAAATCTCTTTAGAAATTGCCTTTGAAATTCTCTTATTATAGAGTATATAATTTTTATACAAAAAATAATAATATATAATAATAATTTCAAAATCCCATTTATTTGAAAAATATTTTTAAAACACATTATAATACCTGTGTATGATATCCAGAAAGAAATATCAAGAAAACATCGAAATAACGGAAATTACACAAGTATTATCCGTTTAAAACAAGCTACGACTCAATATTCGACAATAGGTTTGAATAAGTTAACTGTGTCAAAATGACTTGAAATTTTGCAAAAATGTTGTTGAACATTCCTTATTAAATCCAAAAAAAGAATTAGTCAAATCCGATTTGAAACGAAGAATCTACGTCGTTTCTAAGTTGGACCAAAACAAGGTTAAATCGTTGAATTCCAGCTGGCAGCGGGTTCGAGTTCGACATCGGTTTTGAAATAGTGAACAAACCCAGGTTGTCATGAAAATTTGCAAGAGTGTAAATTAGAATTCCTAATTCAATCTACAAAAAGAATCACTCAAGTACGATTTAAAACGAATGAGTTATGATGTCTCAAACATTGACTCAGGCCATGTTTGCAACAGTTCAAAAACCAAGTGTACAGGCCTGAAACCATCTTGGGTTCAACTTTCAAGCATGAAACAGAGGTGCAAATTAGCTCGGATTAATTTGAAAATTGGTATGCCTATAAATGAAAACTTCATCTTTCAAACAAAAAAAGAAACATGCAATTTGGATAAAGTGTGAGAAAGTTAAGATGTCTCAAAATTGAACACAGGCAGTGTTTTCACTGTAAAAATCTAGGCAAAAACTTGCTCCGAGTCAAAGCTCGGAAGCATATTTCTATAAGCTATGTTCGTCAAAATGACCTGAAATTTGTTTTTCTTATAGTAAAAAACTTCATCTTTCAAGTAGAAAAAGAATCACGCAATTTCAATAAGGAATGAAAGAGTTATGCTATCTCAAACATGGACTAAGGCCATGTTTGCAGGAAGTCAGACAACACATTCTACAGCAAAAAAATGAGTTTTGTTGATTTTGCAATGACGGTTTGAACACTCAAATGACAATATTTTTCAACCAATTTTTGAAAAAACAAAGTACAATATATAAAATTGACTCAAAAAAAGATCCGGCAGCATTTCGTTGCTGGAGATGAAAGTTATGGACAGCAAAAATTGGCACTTGAGGCTAGAAACGAAAACAAGAACAGAAATGAACAAAAACTTGTACAACCAAAGAATATAGCCACCGATGAAATAGATGTGAGATTTTCTGCTCACCTTGCTAATTGGTTGCAAAAGCTTGGATTACGGCAGAAAGTTTGAAGCTTTTGGTGAAGAAGGGCCTTCAAGAACCTATAAATGCTGAAAATTGAACATACATGAAAGAAGAAACAAGTTACATACAATATCATGATCAAACTCAAGATTTTTGATGAAATGTGCTATGTATTGGATTTGATTACCTTCTCTTACTTTGGTTTTGATGATTTTCTTTGTTATCTTAGCAAGATTTGAAGAAAAATTTAATTTTGAAAAGAGGTGGCCATGGGTTTCTTTTTACTGTAATTTGTTTGAGAAGAAGAAAGTGAGTAGAGAGAGAACAGTATATAGCTAATTGTTTTTCTTCTCCTTTCTTGGTAATTCTAAATTAGGTTAATGGATCAAAACTCTATACCCAATGAGCGCAATCATATACTTTGTGAAAATTCACTAAGTAATGAACACTTTTACCTATTTTAACAATATAAACATATATTTTCTCCAAATAAAACTTCTACAACAAAATTTATGCAAGCAAAATTGTTTTCTCAATAAAATAAAATATTTTTATCTATAAAAATCTATTTTTAATAATAAAACCTTATTTTTTATATAAATATCATAATTTTACACCTTTTGTCTCAAAACACCATTTTTAACATAACAATTTATACAAAAATTGATTTCTTATCAAATAAAATACAACAAACTATTTTAAACTCAATTTTGATAACCAAATCTTATTTTTAAAACACATTTTGTAACAACCCTGTATTTTGTAACTATTTTATTGTATATTTTAATTATTTTTAATGTAAGATTTTGATTTAAAAACTTATTTTACTTATTTGAAATGATTAAATTTATTATTTAAATATAATCTTGATTTTTATATGAGTTATAATTCCAAACTTGTGTAAGTTGAATATTTGCCTGAAATGCTGATTTTGGTCAAAATAGTCAAACTGTGACTTTCAACTTAAAATTTTAAAAGTTTAAAAAATTTAATTTTTTTCTTTTATTATGAAAGTACATAAAATTCTAAGAACACCACTTTTCGTTTCGTTGAATTTGGATATAAATTGTGAAAGTTATACCCCTTACAATATTGTGCGTATATAGGGTTATTTAACAATGACTATTTTAAATTGTATAAGTTACTTCTTCTTTGTTATATTTTACTTTAATATGTGATAATATGTTATATTACGTATATTTTGACCTTTAAGTATTTTTAAAATGATAATATAATTTTTCTAAAGTTCATTTGAATTTATTTCTAATTTTAAAGCCTAGTCTACAATTTTAAGCCATTTTCTTAATTTAATTATATATAATTAAAATTTATTTATTTATTTTATGCACTCACTTTTATTTGCTGTGTTTTACTTTATTTTATTCATTTTACATGTATTTAAATTAAAGTAAATTTTTCCAAAGTATATTGAAGTTATTTCTAATTCTTAAGTCAAGTTTTCATTTTCTGTGCTATTTTTCTTGTTTTAATCATATCTAATTAATATTTAATTATTAATATATTTTTTATCTGTTATACTTTCGAATTTTAACTGAGATTTTAATTATTTTCAGTTATTTAGATGTATATAAATATATATGAGAAATTTGAAAGGGTTAAAGGCTAAGAAACGTAAAAACGTTTCACTGTTTCTTTTGCAGTTTCTTTTGTCATCAATACATCTGTTTTTTGGCATTTCCCAATACCATCTCCAGCCAACTTCCCTTGCTCATTTTTCATGAAATTTTTCTCTTTCTCAACCCTAAAAATCATTGCCTCCATCTTGAGAAAAAAATCTGGTAATGGCTACATCTTTTTCTTCCTTTTTCTTCTCATTTTCTATGTAGTTTGCCTAGTTTTCTATGCTTTCTGGATTGGCCTCTACCACCCACCATCACCACCATACTCTCCACCATCCCCTACCACTCTTCCTTGGCATCATCTCCAGCCATCATTTCAGATCCATCCATGGCCACACCTCCCTTGGTGACAAAACTCCATAAAATTGCAAATAATGTCCAAAACAATGCCCTAGCCACCACTATTACTTCACCACCTTCATACTTCACCATGGCCACCACCTCTAGCCACGACCACCACCTTGCTACCACCACTACACTTCATCTTAGCCTCTGTCCAGATCTGAAATTGACATGGCCAAGACTCCATGAACCAAAACTCCACAAAAAACACTGCATAAAGCCTTGAAACATTCATGATAGCCACCCTATCACTTCATATCTTCATCCACCACCTTGGCCACCACCATAGGCCGCCACCACCACCTTTTCCAGACCTCCCCACACCCCTCCATCTACTGTCCAAACCTGTACAAGTATGGCCAAGCCCCACTTGACCCAAGGCCGAGCCTTGTTGTGCTCAAAAACTCCATATATGTTGCCTTGACCAATCGTATGCTTCATGTTATAACCCTACCACTCCATACTACTTTTAGCCATTAGTTATGGTGCCAAACCTGAGCTATTTCATCATCATGGCTGAACCCAAGAACCTCCTAGGCCAAGCATTTGAATGGTTAAAGCAAGGTCAAGTAATCTATTCCTTTATTGCTTCATATTTTCGTTGTTTCAACATTGTTTTGCGTTGAATATTTATGTGTGTATTGTCTTGTTTTGGTTATTGTTTACAAGACAAATATCAAGGCTCTCCATTCATTCAAATCAAAAGTCATGCTATATCGTGCTTGTCGTGCTTTTGGAATCGCACTTGTGTTTGTTGTTTTGGTCTTCAGCTTGAAAAAGTGAGTCTTTCTCACTCTGACATTTATACTTATGAAAAGTGAATTGATGACAAGTGTTTAGTAATAAAAAATGTTTATGCAAGTTAATGATGATCATATGATATGCTATGCCATGTTATTACCATATTATTACCATGTTAAAACTGTTAATTTTCACCGGACATCTGATATATGACTGTATATTGTGATATTGACCTTGTTTATATTATTTCTGTATATGATCACACTACAAGTTCCCTGTTAGAAAAAAAATGTTATGGGCTGAAATGATAGGCCTGAATGGTTTTAAATTTTTCATTTTGACTTGGGATTGCGGGTTTGAAATGATAAAACCCGGATTTTCTTTGTAAATTACGGGTTGAAATGATATATTACCCGTATCACTTTACCTAGCGTAGAAAATTTTATACAGGCCCGTAGATAAAATATGCTTTTTTAAAATTTTTAAAATATTTTAGAAATTTAATTATTATAATATTTTTCTTTGAAATTTAATAAAAATAAAAATTTTGTAAATTATTATAGATTTTCTGAATAATTATAAGTGAAATGAATTAATGAAAAAGTTAGAAATTTTGAGCGTAAGTTATTTTGGAAATTTTGATTTAATTTTAATTGGAAATTTAATTAAGTATGAAATTATGATAAATTTATGATAATTTGAATCTAAATGAATTTAAAATGATTTTTATCATATTTATGATTTTTAATAAAGTTGAAATGTGAAATGAATAAATATTTTAAGTTGAAACTTTGAAATATAATTAGAATTGGAAATTTATGAAATTGACGTAAAGTGAACTTTTAGTTAAGCAAATAAAAATAAAACTAAGTTATATTTGAGAATTTGAACTTAAGTGTTAAGTTGAAATTTAATGTAATGGATTTCAAAAATTCAACATTGCAATTTAATAAGTGAATTATTATTAAATCTTGATTTTTGAATGGAAATTTAACTTTATAAAATCATGAACCTGAGGAAAAATTAAATGATGTTATAAATGTGAAATGTATGACTTTATAAGTTAAAAATGTTTTTAATAAAAATATAATTGGTTGAGAAATTTTATTGAATATTTGAAGTTAATTGACTGCATTTTTTTGAACTACTATTAATTACAATGTAAATGATATTACAGCATTTGTAAACGCTGTAGTTGATGATAATGAACTAAAAAGCTAAGTTGAATTAAAAGCTATTATAGCAATCTTTGTAAGTGCTATAATTTTTGAATTTAACTAAGTTATTCGAATTTAAGTAAACCTATTATAACATTTTAAAATGCTGTTTTTGTTAAATTGAACTGTTTTGAATGTAACTTTCCGTATAAGTTTTCTAAATGATGCGAAAAGTGAATTTTCACTGCTTTGATAAACTTAAGTGAATAAATGAACTTTGGAAGTCGAAAATTTTGGAAATTTAATAATTTAATTATTAAACATAATAACTTAATTTTAATGATTAAAAATGATTTTTGGAATATATATTGTTTTGAAATATGGATTGAAATGATATTTTAAATTTAATAAAATGAATAATGATTTGAAATGAATGTGGTAATCGAAAAGATATGATATTTTGATATATTAAATGATTGAAATGTGGTTTTGAAAGGATATGATATTTTGATATATTAAATGAGTGAAATGTGGTTTTGAAAACATATGATATTTTGATATATTAAAATGGTTTGAAAATGGAGTTTTGAAAGATATGATATTTTTGATATTAAATGATTTGAAAAATGGAGTTTGAAAGATAGGACATTTTGATATTAACATGATTTAAAAAAGAAGTTCTGAAAGATATGATATTTTGGAACTGAAAGGTAGTGTTGAAAGGGTATGAAAATTTAATATATTGAAATGGTTAGAAATGACTTGATATTTATTTTGATAAATATTTGAATTGAAAGATATTTTACGATGATATATTGAAATGGTTTTGGAAGTGATTTAATCTTTATTTTGATAAAGATTTGGATTGAAAAGGGTATTTTATTTTGAAGTATAAAATATTATTTTAAAGTTATAACTACGGGTTATAATAACGATTGGTTGTTAAAGAGACCGGGATCGGATATTGTCTTATAGCCGGCCAATACCGAAAACCACTTTAACAACTGTGTACGCGGTGGAGATTCCAGAATGAAGTAGGATGGTGGCGACGTTCTCGAGGTATATATTACATGGACCCAACTCCCGTGAGTTGGCATATATGACTAAAACAGGAGCTATACCGGGCTACACAAAGGGTCGCACCCTTTCATCGAGCATGCTCCATCGGAAACCATTCTATTACTGTTGTGATTCGATTCGGTGGCTCCACTTTGATTCGGGGGTATTGTTCGAGGTGGACGGAAGCTGCTGGCTTGCCGTCACCACCGGTCTGGGAGTGCAAACGGTGTATCCACCCTGGCATTGCCTCGCGTGTCATATCCTTATATGGAGCCCACTACGATTTTGGTTTTAAAGATCCGACTGCGTTAAGGTTCACCATCCCCTTAACGCTATTTTCTATATGATTATACTTTACTGATTAGACACTACCGTATATAGCGTATATTACTACATAGTAAATAGTTTAACGGATCCTTAGAGGATGGGCGGTCCCAAGCATCCTTTAAGTTACAGATGCATTTTGTTACTGTTCACTTGAGTTGATTTACAGTTTATAAGTATTTATGTCCTGACTCGAGGGTTTTGTGTTTTGCTTTACGCTCGGGTCATATTGATTGAGTTAGCATTCAAGATTCACCTTCGGCGTTGGAGCTTTCCTTGAAGATACATCCATCTATTTTGTTTCAGTATCCAGTGGTTCAGTGATGTATCTGATTTGTACCTGATGTATCCTGTTACTCTTCTGTTGTATCTTATTTTACTCTGATGTATCTCATATTTATATAGTAGCTTCATGAACTACTATCTCTTTTTCTTCCGCTGCATTTTTATATACTCTGTGTCTGTGATCTGTGATTTTTATTTACTGTATATTCTGAGGTTTGCCAAAATTTTATTTACAACACGGTATTTTGAGCAATACAATTCCAGCATGAGTGTCTGCCTATGCACTTATAATGGATGCGAATGGTTGAAAATACCGAGTCGTCACAGTTGGTATCAGAGCTTTGGTAGCTCTAGGCAAAACTCAGTATATGGAGTGAACGTATTTACAGAATCACTTTCATTCGAGTTTGAATCTCTCCCTTTTGACTCGATTCCTTTGAATTTTGGAACATTCCCTACGGTTCCAAAATCCATTCGTATCCCTCACTATTCATCTTCTTTTGACTCTGGAGCATTCCATAACTCCGCTTCGAATGATCTTTCTAGTGAGTTGGCGGTCACGCCAATTTCAAATTTAATCGAAAAAAGGGGAAAACTCCTTTACAATTAGCATCGATTCACCAGAGATTCTTATCTATCCTTGGTTTAGATGCTAATATCTTTTGTTATTCTAAACTCTAACTCTTGAGGTCGAATGTAGATTTACCCTAGAAAATCCACATCGATCTTATTCTTCAAGTCACGGTTGACCCGGTTAAGGTTGCCAGTGATTTATATAAGCTTATCCATCTTCCTATTCTGTTATTTAATCATGTCATCCTTGTTTCCAACTTATTTTTAAATCATAATCTCCTTTGATTTGTGTTAATCAAAAAAAAATTGAATCTCTGTCCTTCTTTGAAAATCCATTCATGTATAGTGTATTTGTAAACTAGTATTTAAAATTTAAAATGTTTTATATATTGTGTTGTTTGAGTTGTTGATGTTGAGTTGGGTTTCTGATCGATACGTCTGATCAGCGCTGTCGATAAGATTTCCAAAACACTTTGACAGGACAAACGGACACAATATATTTAAAAAAAAATTGGTTAATGAAATAAATTTTGATATATAAGTAAATTTATGGAACTTAATGAAATGAATTTAAAACAAGAATTTGAGGATTTAAATCCCGATTATTTCGAACTTTGGTTTAAAGTTTTAAAAGGTTATATTATTTAAAGTATTTTGAATAGAATTTGTTTTCAAAGAATTTTAAAGGTTAAAAATTAGTGCTCTTCTCTTTGTCGCTGGAAAATAACTTCGGTGATGATCGCGACATCATCGACGTTCATTTTCGAGTTTCGAAGTTAGGAGACTATTTTGTAGTCTTGCTACAGCTTTGTTTTGGGAAATTAAAATGATTTGAATTTCTAAAATATGACTTGATTTATAATATATATATATATATATGATTGAAATTTGATTTGACATATATTATTACTTATCTCTAAATGGTTTGAAGAAATCGAAAATTTAATTCTTAAATTTTATTTTAAAGAATAATTCCAAAAAAAAAAAATCAAAACTTTGGATGAATATCAAGCATGAAATGATTGAATTGGAAATTTTATTTGTATGATACAATTGCATTCAAATATAACTTACCAAAATTTCAGAAGTTAAAAATGTAATTGGATAATATACGATATAAAAAGATTTTATAAATAAAATTTGAGTAGTTATAATAAATGTTATACACTTAAATTTTAATTATAAAATGATTAACAGAGGTAAATATAATAAAGGGTAATTGAATGACTTACAATAAAATGATGTTAAAAGAACTAAGAATAAAAGAAAGTAGTTATAAAAAAAAAGTGTAAATATATTTAACATGAGTGATAAATATATTGAGAGGAATAAATTTAATTTTGATTAGGAATGAAGAAGAATAAAATTTATTAAGTACATTGTGAGTGTAATAAATGATTATTTTTCAAACCCATGGTTTTAAAAATGGTTAATTTTAGACGATTGGATAATAAGATAATGAAATTTGAGATAGTTAAGATTTATTTAACTTGTGTAAAGATTTATTCTCTGTTTAAGTTGAAATTTCCATGCTTTCAAATTTATTTCCTTATTCTGTTTTTCAAACTATCTTTTGGTTATCCTTATCATCCTCATCTTGCTATAGACTGGTATATGCATCTTTCTATGATCTTTCTGTTTAGAAATCTTTCTATAATCTTTGATAATCTCCACCTTGTAAAACTTACCTATAACAACAGTTATGAGGTATAACTTCAATCATCTTGTCATCTTATCTTAATCCTATTTCACTCTATCTTTTCTGTGCCCTTCCATACCTCATTCCTTTTCGGGGACGAAAAGTTTTTGAGTGGGGGAGAGTGTAACAACCCTGTATTATGTAACTATTTTATTGTATATTTTAATTATTTTTAATATAAGATTTTGATTTAAAAACTTATTTTACTTATTTGAAATGATTAAATTTATTATTTAAATTAATCTTGATTTTTATATGAGTTATAATTCCAAACTTGTGTAAGTTGAATATTTGCCAGAAATGTTGATTTTGGTCAAGATAGTCAAACTGTGACTTTCAACTTAAAATTTTAAAAGTTTAAAAAATTTAATTTTTTCTTTTATTATGAAATTACATAAAATTCTAAGAACACCACTTTTCGTTTCGTTGAATTTGGATATAAATTGTGAAAGTTATACCCTTTACAATATTGTGCGTATATAGGGTTATTTAACAATGACTATTTTAAATTGTGTAAGTTACTTCTTCTTTGTTATATTTTACTTTAATATATGATAATATATTATATTATGTATATTTTGACTTTTAATTATTTTTAAAATGATAATATAATTTTTCTAAAGTTCATTTGAATTTATTTCTAATTTTAAAGCCTAGTCTACAATTTTAAGCCATTTTTTAATTTAATTATATATAATTAAAATTTATTCATTTATTTTATGCACTCACTTTTATTTGCTGTGTTTTACTTTATTTTATTCATTTTACATGTATTTAAATTAAATTAAATTTCTCCAAAGTATATTGAAGTTATTTCTAATTCTTAAGTCAAGTTTTCATTTTCTGTGCTATTTTTCTTGTTTTAATCATATCTAATTAATATTTAATTATTAATATTTTGTTTATCTGTTATACTTTCAAATTTTAACTGATATTTTAATTATTTTCAGTTATTTAGATTTATATAAATATATATGAGAAATTTGAAAGGGTTAAAGACTAAGAAACGTAAAAACGTTTCACTGTTTCTTTTGCAGTTTCTTTTGTCATCAATACATCTGTTTTTTGGCATTTCCCTATACCATCTCCAGCCGACTTCCCTTGCTCATTTGTCATGAAATTTTTCTCTTTCTCAACCCTAAAAATCATGGCCTCCATCTTGAGAAAAAAATCTGGTAATGGCTACATCTTTTTCTACCTTTTTCTTCTCATTTTCTATGTATTTTGCCTAGTTTTCTATGCTTTCTGGATTGGCCTCTACCACCCACCATCACCACCATACTCTCCACCATCCCCTACCACTCTTCCTTGGCATCATCTCCAGCCATCATTTCAGATCCATCCATGGCCACACCTCCCTTGGTGACAAAACTCCACAAAATTGCAAATAATGTCCAAAACAATGCCCTAGCCACCACTATTACTTCACCACCTTCATACTTCACCATGGCCACCACCTCTAGCCACGACCACCACCTTGCTACCACCACCACACTTCATCTTAGCCTCTGTCTAGATCTGAAATTGATATGGCCAAGACTCCATGAACCAAAACTCCACAAAAAACACTGCATAAAGCCTTGAAACATTCATGATAGCCACCCTATCACTTCATATCTTCATCCACCACCTTGGCCACCACCATAGGACGCCACCACCACCTTTTCCAGACCTCCCCACACCCCTCCATCTACTGTCCAAACCTGTACAAGTATGGCCAAGCCCCACTTGACCCAAGGCCGAGCCTTGTTGTGCTCAAAAACTCCATATATGTTGCCTTGACCAATTGTATGCTTCATGTTATAACCCTACCACTCCATACTCCTTCTAGCCATGAGTTATGGTGCCAAACCTGAGCTATATCATCATCATGGCTGAACCCAAGAACCTCCTAGGCCAAGCAATTGAATGGTTAAAGCAAGGTCAAGTAATCTATTCCTTTGTTGCTTCGTATTTTCATTGTTTCAACATTGTTTTGCGTTGAATATTCATGTGTGTATTGTCTTGTTTTGGTTATTGTTTACAAGACAAATATCAAGGCTCTCCATTCATTCAAATCAAAAGTCATGCTATATCGTGCTTGTCGTGCTTTTAGAATCGCACTTGTGTTTGTTGTTTTGGTCTTCAGCTTGAAAAAGTGAGTCTTTCTCACTCTGACATTTATACTTATGAAAAGTGAATTGATGACAAGTGTTTAGTAATAAAAAATGTTTATGCAAGTTAATGATGATCATATGATATGCTATGCCATGTTATTACCATATTATTACCATGTTAAAACTGTTAATTTTCACCGGACATCTGATATGACTGTATATTGTGATATTGACCTTATTTATATTATTTCTGTATATGAACACACTGCAAGTTCCCTGTTAGAAAAAAAATGTTATGGGCTGAAATGATAGGCCTGAATGGTTTTAAATTTTTCATTTTGACTTGGGATTGCGGGTTTGAAATGATAAAACCTGGATTTTCTTTGTAAATTACGGGTTGAAATGATATATTACCCGTATCACTTTACCTAGCGTAGAAAATTTTATACAGGCCCGTAGTTAAAATATGCTTTTTAAAAAAAATTAAAATATTTTAGAAATTTAATTATTATAATATTTTGATTTGAAATTTAATAAAAATAAAAAATTTGTAAATTATTATTGATTTTCTGAATAATTGTAAGTGAAATGAATTAATGAAAAAGTTAGAAATTTTGAACGTAAGTTATTTTGGAAATTTTGATTTAATTTTAATTGGAAATTTAATTGAGTACGAAATTATGATAAATTTATGATAATTTGAATTTAAATGAATTTAAAATGATTTTTATCATATTTATGATTTTTAATAAAGTTGAAATGTGAAATGAATAAATATTTTAAGTTAAAACTTTGAAATATAACTAGAATTGGAAATTTATGAAATTGACGTAAAGTGAACTTTTAGTTAAGCAAATAAAAATAAAACTAAGTTATATTTGAGAATTTGAACTTAAGTGTTAAGTTGAAATTTAATGTAATGGATTTTAAAAATTCAACATTGCAATTTAATAAGTGAATTATTATTAAATCTTGATTTTTGAATGGAAATTTAACTTTATAAAATCATGAACCTGAGGAAAAATTAAATGATGTTATAAATGTGAAATGTATGACTTTATAAGTTAAAAATGTTTTTAATAAAAATATAATTGATTGAGAAATTTTATTGAATATTTGAAGTTAATTGACTGCATTTTTTTGAAATTCTATTAATTACAATGTAAATGATATTACAGCATTTGTAAACGCTGTAGTTGATGATAATGAACTAAAAAGCTAAGTTGAATTAAAACCTATTATAGCAATCTTTGTAAGTGCTATAATTTTTGAATTTAACTAAGTTATTTGAATTTAAGTAAACCTATTATAACATTTTAAAATGCTGTTTTTTGTTAAATTGAACTGTTTTGAATGTAACTTTCCGTATAAGTTTTCTAAATGATGCGAAAAGTGAATTTTCACTGCTTTGATAAACTTAAGTGAATAAATGAACTTTGGAAGTCGAAAATTTTGAAAATTTAATAATTTAATTATTAAACATAATAACTTCATTTTAATGATTAAAAATGATTTTTGGAATATATACTGTTTTGAAATATAGATTGAAATGATATTTTAAATTTAATAAAATGAATAATGATTTGAAATGAATGTGGTAATCGGAAAGATATGATATTTTGATATATTAAATGATTGAAATGTGGTTTTGAAAGGATATGATATTTTGATATATTAAATGAGTGAAATGTGGTTTTGAAAACATATGATATTTTGATATATTAAAATGGTTTGAAAATGGAGTTTTGAAAGATATGATATTTTTTATATTAAATGATTTGAAAAATGGAGTTTGAAAGATAGGACATTTTGATATTAACATGATTTAAAAAAGTTCTGAAAGATATGATATTTTGGAACTGAAAGGTAGTGTTGAAAGGGTATGAAAATTTAATATATTGAAATGGTTAGAAATGACCTGATATTTATTTTGATAAATATTTGAATTGAAAGATATTTTACGATGATATATTGAAATGGTTTTGGAAATGATTTAATCTTTATTTTGATAAAGATTTGGATTGAAAAGGGTATTTTATTTTGAAGTATAAAATATTATTTTAAAGTTATAACTATGGGTTATAATAACGATTGGTTGTTAAAGAGACCGGGATCAGATATTGTCTTATAGCCGGCCAATACCGAAAACCACTTTAAAAACTGTGTACGCGGTGGAGATTCCAGAATGAAGTAGGATGGTGGCGACGTTCTCGAGGTATATATTACGTGGACCCATCTCCCGTGAGTTGGCATATATGACTAAAACGGGAGCTACACCGGGCTACACAAAGGGTCGCACCCTTTCATCGAGCATGCTCCATCGGAAACCATTCTATTACTGTTGTGATTCGATTCGGTGGCGCCACTTTGATTCGGGGGTATTGTTCGAGGTGGGCGGAAGCTGCTGGCTTGCCGTCACCACCGGTCCGGGAGTGCAAACAGTGTATCCACCCTGGCATTGCCTCGCGTGCCGTGTCATATCCTTATATCGAGCCCACTACGATTTTGGTTTTAAAGATCCGACTGCGTTAAGGTTCACCATTCCCTTAACGCTATTTCCTATATGATTATACTTTACTGATTAGACACTACCGTATATAGCGTATATTACTGCGTAGTAAATAGTTTAACGGATCCTTAGAGGATGGGCGGTCCCAAGCATCCTTTAAGTTACAGATGCATTTTGTTACTGTTCACTTGAGTTGATTTACAGTTTATAAGTATTTATGTCCTGACTCGAGGGTTTTGTGTTTTGCTTTACGCTCGGGTCAGATTGATTGAGTTAGCATTCAAGATTCACCTTCGGCGTTCGAGCTTTTCTTGAAGATCCATCCATCTATTTTGTTTCAGTATCCAGTGGTTCAGTGATGTATCTGATTTGTACCTGATGTATCCTTTACTCTTCTGTTGTATCTTATTTTACTCTGATGTATCTCATATTTATATAGTAGCTTCATGAATTACTATCTCTTTTTCTTCCGCTGCATTTTTATATACTCTGTGTCTGTGATCTGTGATTTTTATTTACTATATATTCTGAGGTTTGCCAAAATTTTATTTACAACACGGTATTTTGAGCAATTCAATTCCGGCATGAGTGTCTACCTATGCACTTATAATGGATGTGAATGGTTGAAAATACCGAGTCGTCACACATTTCATCTTTTTATTTATAATAATCACATTTAAAAGTCAAATACTCCCTTTAAAAATTGCTAAAAGAAGTGTTTGACAATAATTAATAATTACAAGAATTATTGCATTTTTCTCAAACAAATCATATTTCACCCATTATTCTCACAAATAATCAAAATAAAGTTTTCAAACTTTTTTTTCACATTTATTTCCAAAATCCATTGTTTATTAAAAGTACACATTTAAATTTCCAATTTATTTTAATTCACACACTACATCAAAACAGCCATATTACAACATTTACTTTACAACTAGCACAAACCGACAGTTGTTACAGGTTATTTTTAACAACTGTTTATTTTCAGCAGTTCTAACAAAGGTACTTTTAACAACTTTATTTGTGCAGCAGTTGCAATATATGTCTACAACAACTATTTTTTCTATGCCACTTGTAAATGTTTAATTATAACAACTGTTTGTGTCAGTTGTCTTTTCAACCGATAATACCGCTCAATAAAATTTTCAACTTCCCTCCATTCGTTTCATTGGCCGCTCAATTTATTAACTGGGTAAACTATTGTTGTCAAAATTTCATAACCCTAGAGCACCAATCTTCTTGGTTTGAATCCCCAATTCTCAATTTTTAAGAATCCTCTTCTGATTTCTATCTCAATCACAGATGGCTCCAAAAGATGATAAGAAACTCACCGCCGCCCAAGCTGAAGAAGAGAAAAGCGAGAAGAACTCATCCGATAAATCCACTACTGGAAAAAAACCTCAAGCTGTGAACGTCTTCCATCAAAAGAGGGCCGTTGATAAGAAGAAAAGGAAGAAGGCGATCGCTAAATCCTAACCCTACCGGTTGAGCTCGCCGACGTTGCCATCCACGAAGCTAAACCCTCTCGCCATCGTTGCCATCGACAAATCTAGACCGCTCGCTGTCGTTGCCATCGTTGCCATCTACAAATCGAGCATGAACTCCCTATATACCTCTATCGCCTTCTTCTCATCCCAATCCTACTACGACAGCTGCTTTACTAACAGCAGTGATGTTACTGTATACGATCTATACCAATGCCGAATGATAGAAGAGAAAAACAAATCAACTTGCCTCTGAATCCTAATTCTTCAATTCAGGTTTTCTGCTGCTGCCTCTTCTTGTTATTCCTTTATTTATTTATTTATTTATTTATTTATTTTTATGTTTTTTATTGGTGCTGAATGGAGATAGCGATGCTGAACAAAATCTCGTTTGATTTTGTGTGAATTCGATGTTAAACTTGAAATCGCGATTTAGTATTGAACTTCAATATTTTCGTTCTGAAACAGGATCGTACATTTCACACCGGTTGCGATCCCAAATCGCGCTTTGAAACGTACGATCTCGTGATTTATGCAATCACTTTGGATGGTTGAGAACTTCATAGAAGGATGCTGCTTAAGTATGCTAGATTTTAAAATTGAAGAAATAGCTATTTTTTACTTATAACTTGTAGAATTTTATAAGTAATTTATCGGCCAAATAAATGGCTAAGAGCATTTCAACCTCCATGCAATTATAAAATGTGATTTACACATTATCCATTCTTAATTTTATCCAGAATTTCATCTTCAATGGAAATATTAATAACAATGTTACGATAATTTGGCAAGCACATTTATTTTAGTTAAAAAAAATATGCTTGCACACTACAAATATTTACAATTATACAGTATAAATTTGTACATGCGCACTTAAGAAGTGGGAAAACACAAAACCTGACCAGGTCAGAGCCTGACCTATTTTTATAATAAATTTTCTAGGAGACCTAAAGTTGAAATAAGTTTTTTGTTGTTGTGCCTAATACTAAAATTTATCCGTTAAGATGACATTATGCTAAGAACACATGAACGTTTAAACTAGGTACAGTAATGAGAAATTTCTTGGAAAATTAGATACTACGCTATTATATAAGAAATGTAGTGCGAGTTCTACCGATGACCCTGAATTCTTAAGAAGGAGTGACAATGTGTTGGGGGACCTAGAGAAGGGAGCAAGCTTTAGGGTGAGTAGCTCAGGGACTGTGCAGGGTCATACAGTGTTTAGGTGATTTAAATGAAGGAGATTGTGCCAGCTGCTTGGCGCAGGCGGTTGGATATTTGAAGTATCCCTGTGGCTCAGCATTGGCAGCTGATGTGTTCTTAGCACAGTGTTATGCTAGGTATTGGGCTTCGGGCTACTACCTTGATTCATCAAAAGGTAACATTCTATTTTATTTTGTAATACTTTTAGATCTATCGTAGGCATAAAGAACTAGCCTTCCATTGGAAAAAAGGCAAGAATGTTACAGAATACTCATGTTATGTAAGGATCTTGGGAGGGTCACCATTGAGAATCAGTCTAACACCTTTTAAAGATATTGAATATGAAATTTTAATCTATGACCGCTTAAAACACATCAGTCACTTGTATCATTAAGCCAATTTCTTTCTTTTTTAGTCTTTCATGTGAATAAATATTCAAAATGGTATCAAGGGAGCTAGAACCCACCACCAGTAGAATAATTTGCTTTTTGCTTGATTGGATGCCTACCAATTCACGTCAATGTGTTCTTGAATCTAAGCTTAAAGATGTTTTAATATAATTAGTTTCTTATATAGCTTTTCAAACTAGTTAGTGTAAACTTCTCGGCTAAGGAGTCCTCCAAATTCAGGAAAGGTTTTCTTCTCTTTTATGTATTGATTCAACCTATCGCATGTAATGGTGATTTAATGAGAAATTTTATAGAATTTGAAGTAGTATATGCAAATAGAAGTGCTTTGAGAATGAGAATGTGGTGGTATTTGTGAAAATGGCTTGTAAAGTATGTTTGCTTAGGTATTTATGAGAACAATGGAGCACGTTTTTTTGCTTTACTTTATTAAATGAAAAAATAGGAAGTGACAAAAATAGAAATATCCTTTTCATAACGGTTAGGCATTATTGTAAATGAATTTGACAGTTACTTTAGGGCTGACGAAGAGGAGGTTCTTAGTCCTCTAGCTGTCAGGAAACCCAGATCTTTTGTGCATGCTTGAACTTTTGTTGTTAGTTTGGTAAATTCTGGGAGCTCTACATTTACTGTTTGCTAGCATTGTGTACAGATTGCATCATTCTCTTTTTACTATTTGTAAGTTCTATTTTTTTTAACTGTTACTTGCTTCTGCTTGTGCGAAGAAAGGGTTAACATATCATTATTTTTTATCATGCACTAACACATACATACATAGCTGATTGTTTTGAAGAATGTAATGTAATTCTATCTCAGTTACCAAAACTTTAAGGGCACATGCATCAACAATGAAAACAAAAATGAATCATGCATTTTCGCTGATGTTAGTATATATCTTTATGAATTATATGGAAAAAGAACAATACAATCGATTATCTATTACTATTCTAATGCTTCTTTGTAATACACATGTTTGGTAAAGAAGAGAATTAAAGTTGAGGCATAGTGTAAATAAAATCGTAGTGTCATTTTACGGTATACGCAAAAATTTCATTATATAATTTTTTATATTTAGAAGCTATGAAACCTAACATTACCCATTGTTCGCAATTAAATATTGAATTTTAGTAGGTGAAGGGTTATTTACTTAATTCTTTGTATGACTTAATGTCCATATAGATCTAGCCCAACGGCATGTTCACAAAGTCCTTGGGCTGTGCCAACCGTCCGGCCTAGGTCACATAAAAATAGTAATGTTATGTATACAATTAACGTAAAGTAAATACATATGTATAATTAAGAATTGTGGTTATATCTAAGTGGTCGGTTCTTTGATTTTCTTGTTACATGGTTTAACTCTGGCACAAGGGGCCCAGGGCTAACATTCTTATTTATTTTTATTTCTTTAAGTTCAACGTTTGGACCCACATAAAAATGGGCTAAGGCAATTTAGAAATTTTGTTCTCCTTTTATAAGCCAGAAGATATCTGCAAGTGTCGGAAGTCTAGAACAATGGAAATGAGCAAACTCTCATAAAATGCTTCTGATATGGAAAGAAGGGTATGTTGAAGACACATGTATTTTTTATCTAACATATTTATTTTCAAGTATATTCAAAATCACGTTAATAGGTTGTGTTACTCATATTACTGGAGTTGAATAACAGTTTCAATTCTTGAGTCCCAACCAAGTCCAACTTTGTAAGTTGTTTTTTAATTCCTTTAACATTAAAGAAGAATAATAGGATAATTTCCACTTCTAATATATTCAGTCCTCAAAAGCTTTAGCAGTAAGTTTCACTTTATAATTTAAGTAAAAATATAAATTTATTTTTTTACTGTATATGTTTTCATGACACATTACTTAGTTGTGTTTTCAGTATTACAAGATTCCTATTGCAGTTTCAACTTTCAATCAAGCCAAATATTGTAAGTTTTTTCATTAACTCTACAGAGGAATAGCAGGATTATTACCTCTATTTATATTTCTGTTTGAATGTCAAGTTTTTGCGGGAAGATTCACATGATAATTTAAATGATTTCATCGATTTTGTATTTCACTATAATTATGTTGAGATATTCGTTTACATTACAGAATTTAATCTATCTAATGAAAAATACTGCTAAAGCAACCTTATTTGTTTGCTACAACACTAAAGATTTGGATATTTCAAAATATCACGATGTTAAAGATTCAACCAATTTGAAAATTATTCGAACATATTAATTTGTTAAGGGTAAAAATTTAGGGATTGATAAATTAGAATAAAATTAGTCATGGTAGAAATTTTTGACACCTCTTTGAGATATGAAAGGACAACAAAATTTATTTTCCAAATGGAAACAAATAATACCATTGAGAAGGATACCATAGATGCTTAGTGTAAAAAGATAGAGATAAATTCATAGAGGAACCTTTTTTTTGATGCACTTGTTTACAATAATAATATTAGCAATTGTAACTTGTGTATGCAAAATAAATAAATAAATAAAATCAAATAAAATAAAAAAAGTTCATGTAGTCATATCCAGCTTTAATATCAAAACTGGTGAAAAGAACAATTTGGCAGTAAGTTATGTTTGATTTAATTCTTGATTTGTTTTTCTTGGATGGATTCTTGTGGCTGGAACTTTTATTTCGTGTGGTATCTTCATTTTTCTACAAAAATAAAATCATTTGATCACTTACACTGCATTAAAATCAACGGAACTTCAACCTATCATTTTACAATGTCTATGCACTAAAATCAGTTCTACATCTCAGTTACTTGCACTGCATTATCTATGTATTTGCAGTTGATTACACGGTGAGAAGGCAAGATTGGATATATGGGTCATAGTAACTTACATATTTGGAGCATTTGCAAGTGGCATAACCAATATCTAACCAAGGTTTGTTATTTCCATTATAGTGAAATTTTCATAATTAATAACGATATATTCAAATACAGTGAATCTATCTTATATTGCTATAGTAATTATCAATGTGTCATGCACTTCTCAACTCAATTGACTTAAAACCATAATATTGAATAACTTGCCAACCAACCTACAGATTGCAGGTTCGAACACAGGACTGCAATATTGAAAGTTGACTTAGACTTAGCCTTTAAATATACATAACTGACAACAAATATACTAGTAAGGAATGGAGGTGTTATGTATTTAGGCTTGATAAACACCTAGTAATAAATATATCTTAGAATAGCCATGGTGAGATCGGTGTCTATGATTTTGGGATTAAGCTAAAGTTCTGCCTGTCTTTTGTTTGATATGTATAAAGTTGTTTCTGACAGTTCAGTATTGAACCATTTTTATAATTATCTCTGTATTAGTTTTATGAAAACTAAGTCATGGAACTAAAAACCATATATAGTCTCTGAATGCATGTTTTAGTACATTTTTAGTGTTTCAATTCTATGGGATCTTAATTGCCAATTTCATTTCTCTGCGGGTGCATAAAAGATGTATTTTACATCAGTTCTGTTTCTTCCATGTACGGTTCAGTTATGTTTATTAGTTCAATTCTGTGTTGGTTCGGTTCTATTTTGGTTTGGTAATGCAAGTTCCATAATTTCATTTCAGTTTATTGGTATACGTGACGTTGTATGTTTAGTTTAGTTTATTAGTTCACTACTCATTTAAGTTTATTTAGCACAATTTTCAGGAATTGTACCGACTGCCAGTACTCACATCATCACCACTGTTATCGGATCGGGTGTGCTGTCATTGGCATGGACTATTAGGAAGCTGGGCCGGATTGCTGGCCCCACTGCGCTCATGTTATTTGCATCTATACTATTGGACTCAACTGGATTCTTAAGCACTCAACTAGATTGCACTCAACTGGATTCTTAAGCTATTCCATATAGGCCTACTTCATACGTCTGTACTCATGGACAAGAGATTGGGAAGATTGTTGCTTAGCACGGGGAATTTATCTCTTTTAATTAGTATGTATATATATTTATATTGACATATGTTATGGATTTAGTTATGTTTTGTAATAAAATTATGAATCCAAAAATGGTGTAAAATTGAATTTTTTTAGCTTTTATTAAATGTGAATGGTTCATGTTGTTTCAAGTAATGTTAACGATTGTAGTTATTATTAGTGAAATATCGGTTTTAATTATAATGTTGTGTAATTTATGATTAATGGCAGTTGTCGGAAGATGAATTGCAATTGTTGGTAGCAGTTGTAAAAAGATTTATTGCAACCATCAATAACAGCTGTAAATGAATCTATTACAACTGCCAAAAGCAGTTGCAAAAGTTATTGTTGCAAGTGTTATTAGCAGTTGCAAAAGAGACCTATTACAACTTTCAATGCAATAGTTACGATAGACTTTACCATAACTTTCAAAAGCAGTTGTAAAAAGCTTTTTTACAACTGCTCTTGCAATTGTCGGCAGCAGTTGTAAAAATCTTCAACTCTATTACAACTCTGGATATTACGACTGGCAGCCGTCAGTTGTAATAGACCTATTACAACTGTTTTTGGCAGTCGCGAAAAGGTATTTTTGTTGTAGTGACAATATTAAATTATAACCACCGTTATAATTTAATGTTTACAGATAATCACCAATACCAGGGTTGTTACAATCACTTTCTTAAGTCTATCATAAATATTTTATACAACTTCTTATATTAATTAACATCTCACACTTGAGTTACACCCACTTTAACTCAATCAAATTTAGTTTATTTACTCTAACTTAAACCAAATTTTAAATTCTTTTTATTCAACACGATTCATGTTAACTACCATTCCAGTATTCAATTCCATTTTCTTACTAATTAAATTAATTAGTTCATCCACTAATTTATTTCCAACTTAATAAATTCTATTCGAATAACTATTCAACATAGCCTACTTAGGCTTAATTTCTCAAAATTCATTTTATTTAACTTAATTCAAGTTAAATTTCATTCCAAACAAATTTCAAATTCTTATAAGTTATCAAACTATTTTATCATATTTTTCGAAATAACATTTTAAATGAAAATCTAAGAGTTTAATTCCGTATTCCCAAATTATTTCGAATCATTTTTGAAATCAAATACATATACACAATCCATTTGTATATCAAATTATTCCTTTGCATTTCAAACCAAAACTAGTTTTGCAAACAAAGTCCAATTCAAATCATTAAGTTAGCAATTCCTTCCTTGGAAACTCAAAAATGAACACCAATGATGTCGTGATCATCACCGGAATTATTTTCCAACGACCGAAATGAGTTTAGTACTTTTTTCTCTTTCAAAAACCATTATAAATATTTCCAATTCAAAATATTCCCCAAATAATACCACTATTATTTTCCAAGACTTGAAAAATATTTCAAAACCAACGGGATTTAAATTCCTAAATTTCCAACTTTTAAATCCTTTATAAATCATTTTTATATGCCATGTCATACTTAAATATTCCTCTAGAATTTCATTTCATTATAAATCACATTTACAAAACCATATTTACAATATCCCACTTTGTTATACGAATTAATCTTTTAACCTTTGGTTATAATATCAACTTTTAATTAATCGCCATAACAACAAATGATAATGTTTTAATATTATCATTTCCTAACAACCAAGCAAACCATATATACTATAATAGTTTCTGAAAAATTATTTCCTTTACATTTAAAAATAATTTGGGTAAAATTATTTCATTTGCCCATTTCAAAACAATACTATGTCGAATTGCTCTGTTCAAGTGTTTAGAGATCCCCATCAATAACATTAATTACTCATATTGACCAGCATCCATAAGCTATTCAATAGATCAACCAACACAATATAACACAATTTTATATTCACTAACAAATACGCACTCTATAATGATCCTTGTTTTGAATCAAATTTAAATCGATAATTTTGAATTAAATTATGGATAAATTTGAAATTTTCGAGGAACAAATAAAAATATATGTTTGTTCATATATATGAGTAGATTTCAAATAGAATTTGATTTGAAATTCAAGAATCAATATTTTAGAAAATTTGACTTATTAACTTTATATTTCCAAGGAACTAATGCATATGAATATTTATTGGTAATGTATAATTTGATTTCAAATCATTTTTCTTAAGTTTAAAATTTTAAATAAGGTTTGACAAAAAGATTTAATGTTCTTCTTTTAAAATATACATGAGATAAATTGAATTTATATATATAATCCTTTAAAACATAAGAAATAAATTAATTCACAAACTATAAAATAGAAGGGTTTAAAACATAAATTATAAATAAAAATTAAGTTAAAGGTTTTTACATAAATGCACAAATTTATGACATTTGTAAGAAGGAAAATAAATACATTAACAAGTGTTAATTTACTCTTAACATACCTTAACAAGTGTAAGCCATGTTAGCAAGTGGCTTAAATATCTTTAAAACTTAAAATGTAAAAGTGATTAGAGAAAAGAAATAACCAGGCTTTTCAATCTCTTCATCTTTCTCTAACAAACCAAAAGCAAAGAAAATCAAAAGGCTGGAAATTAAATTCAATAAATCAGATCAAAACAGATCAAAAGAAAAAAAAAATGTTTTAACCAAGAAAAGAAAAATAAAAACCTGTAACGTTAAAACCCAGAGGAACGGAATCTAAAAGCTTGGAAATCAAAACTAAAAAGGCTGAGTCAATAAGTTTCAATCTAATTCAAGTTTAGATCTGAAGCAACCAAAGCCAAGGATTCGAAAATCAAAGCAGATTCAATTCAAATATATCAAGCTCAAAATCAATGCAAGCTAGCATATTCATCTTAACTTCAAAGTCCAGCATCAAAAAAAATAACTTCCAGTTTAAAAGAAAAACTTCTCTTCTTTTACAAATAGGTGAGCAATCCCCTTAAATCTGCCACTTTATCTTGATATTTGGATAGTGCTTGAAACTGTGATGGTTTGCATGAATGTTTTATCTGAAAAATGGTTGAGTTCCTCTGTAAATATATGGTGTATATGTCTGAATATATATATATATATATGTACACACACACACACACATAGATATGCTCTGTTGTGTGTTTACAGGTTTTGGTCACTAAATAAAATTCAATATCTCATCACACAATCAATATTAGATTTTGATTTGTAAATGAAAGATGATTGAAATTGTGCAGCATCACTTTTAAAAATAACTTCGAGAATTTATATTAAGTATTTACCTCGAAAATTTATAAATAACAATGAAGTTCAAAAATTGGTTTAAATCAATAATATTAATTTCAATCCTTGATTATATAAACTAAACTGTTATGCAGAATGACGAATTTTGATATATAAATCCTGATTTTTAAGTTTGTATTCAGTGAGATAATTGAGGATGATCAGACTTTGTTTCATCGACAAATTTCGATGATCAGCTCGGGGGTTGCCATCGTGATCATTTTCGAAGGTAGCTTAAGAGTGGGCGATCATAGGAAAATTGGTGAAGTTATTTACCGTTCGTCATGGTGGCCATTCATCATCGAAATAGGGTTTAGACCTAATTTTAGCCGACGTTGGAAAATGAGTTGCTGTAGCGGTATGGGTGGACCGAAACTGATGGGAGGTGGTTGGATTGATGCGTTATGTCGTAGAGCAGCTCTGGGTGTAGCGGTTGGTTCTCCGGTGAACGAAATTGGGTGGCTCCAGGAGGAATAGATGATCGAGTTTATTTGCCTGATGGGTTGAGTGAGTTTGTGTTTGATTTACGGGGAGGCTCGTGGTTCTGGGTGGTTGTTCGTGACGAGTTGATCGACGTCGGCTTGTGAGTGGTCGCGATAGTGACTGAAGGTGATCGAGGCGATGGTATACGTGCACCATGTATCACTTGTATCTGGTGAAGTCTGGGTGGTTGTGATGTTTGGGAAGAAGAAGGTGTCTCGAAGTAGTACTCAGGGAAATTTCGATCTCACTCTAGTTAGGCTTCGGGTAAGTTCGCGTAAGTTTTAACAAAGTTTAAAATTTTAAATTGATGAAACCAGTTTCAAGTTTTTGGTCAGGGACTTTGTTTAGTTGGCTCGGGAATTTTTGTTTTGGGCTCGGGTATTTTTGATAAGTTGATTTAACAAGCCTTAAAAACAAAATATATTTAGTAATTTTTTTTAAACCTAGATATTAATAAGTTTTCAAAGCATAAATAATTATCAAGTTCAAAACAAGTTTTTAAAAACAAGTTTCCAAAGATTTGATTTTTAAGTTGAAATATGTTTAAAAAATTTGTTTTGGGTTTTGAGTAATTATATTGGGATAATTATTTAAAATATTCTTAAGTGTTTCAAATAGAAGTTAATAATAATAATTAAGTAGTTAATTAAGATAATGGTTTATCTTAAATTAATTAAAAGTCTTAATTAATAAATTAAAGGGTAATTGTTTAATGAATTTAATTAAGAATAATCACTTATTGAAATTGATTAAAAGTAATTAATTACTTAAAGATAATTACTAAATGAAAGTAATTAAGGTTAATTAATTAATGATTTAAGTTTAATTAATCAAGTAATTAAAGAATAATCAATTAAAGGACAATTAATTGTATGATTAATTAATTAAGGTAATTAATTTGAGGATGATTAATTAATTAAAGATTAATTAATTAATGAAAGTAATTAAGGGATGATTTATTAATTAAGGGTTATTTAATTAATTTAATTAAGGGTAATTGATTTAATTAAGGGTAATTAATTAACTAAAAGATAATTACTTAATAAAATTAATTAAGAATAATTAATTAATGATTAATGATTGATTAATCAAGTGATAAAAGGAAAATTACTTAATGTAATTAATTTGTGAGTTATTAATGTAAGTGATTAGGGATAATCACTTATTTTAATTAATTAAAAATAATTAATTAAATGGTAATTAATTAAGGGTAAATTATTTCATTAATGTAATTAATTAAGGTTAATTAATTAAAAGATAGTTAAATGATTAAAGGTTAATTGTTAAATGATTAAAGGTTGATTTAATTATTAATTAAGATTGATTAATCAAAGGTTAATTAATTTATTGTTAAAGGCTAATTAATAAATGATTAAAGGATAATTAATTAAAAATGGTTTGTAATTAATGTTAATTAACTAAGATTAGTGGTTAATCTGATTTAAATTAATAAGATGATTAACTGATCTTACTTATGAATGTTTGGATTCTATTGAATGCTTGAATGGTTTGATAACCCTGATGTGCGATGCTTTGTGATATATTTTGATTTGAGCTGTGATGAATGTAATTTATTTATCTATGATGAATTTATAATAATTATCTGTGTTTATCTGTGAATGAAAGATAAGCATTATAGGTTATACCGCTTATCGATATTGCCGTGCTTGAATCTGTAATGATTGATGATGTTGCACTATTGTGTAAAAACCATGGACTACACCATACAAACACAAATATGGATTTGCACGAGGCATTTGGTTAAGTCACGGATATTTGAATTTAATATTATGAAATGATTTGAAAGATTGAATTTTGAATCCAAATGGTTTTTGAAATGGAATTGGGTTGAATATGAAAAGCTTTTGAAAAAGAAGTTTGAAATTGAAATGTAGTTTGAATGTAATATATAACTTGTTTTAAAATTGTTTTGGAAATTTGGTTTGAAAGGTTATACAAGTTATATAATATATATGGACTTTAAAACCGTCTTTAAAGTATTTTAAAAGAATTATTTTAGGACTTTAATTTTAACTCAAGTTTATACTTTAAAGGCTATAACTTGTGCATATTTGATCGGATTTTTTCGAAACGAAAAGTATTTGTTTTCAAATGATAATGGCTTTCATATAATGAAAGAACTTCCAGTTTTTTTTTGAAAGATTTCAAGTTTGAGATGAAAATAGTTTTGAAAGCTATGAATGAGTCTTTGTTAAAGATAGGTGAACTTTGTTTTCAAATTTAAGAGGATCTTAATGATGTATCTTTTGTATAAAAGATTTGAAATGGAAATAGTTTTTAAAGCTATGAATGAATCTTTGTGAAAGATTTATGAACTTTGTGAAGTGAATCTTTTGGTTTAAAAGATTAAAAGTCGGAATTTGTTTAAAAGCAAGGTTTTGGGTAAAAGTTGTGGCTTAACAAAGATCCTAATATCCATATGGTTTTAAAATTAAGCACTCCTTATTCGGTTTAGCCGGGAGAGGACCTTGTGTCATAAAACCCATTCCGAATAATGATACGATGAAATGGATAGATTTGAAGACCGGTGGTGAAAACCGGGTATTTTCGAGAACGAAAGGATTACCCGTCGAATGACTCTGCCTAGAGTAGCTATGGTATAGAGATCTCCAAATGTGATAGGGAGTCCAATCAGGATTATGAATACCGGATTGCAAGGGTTTCTTTTAAAGTGTCTTTGGTTCCCAAAACGGACTTGTATGGATGTGTGTCTGACATTACACTTTGAGATGTAAAGTTGGTTTCTATCAAATACATTTCTGTTTGATGGCGGAAAATTTATTCTCCTAGCTTAACACCCTTCTCTGAGACGTACGAGCTCAGAGGTTATGTAGTTGATGGTTACTAGTGATACATTCCCAATTTGGTAATATGGAATACGAAGTGCAGCTGATCATTTTTGATCAAAGCATGGCTTTTGTGAAAAGCGTAGCTTTATGGACGTGACATCGTTGGGCCTCACTACCCGAAAGTGGTCGAAATAGGAAAAAACCGACAAGGTTATTGGGGGTAGAGCCCCTTAGATTATGTCCATTTCCTTCTTGATAAAAGGTGGTATCATGGTATGGAGCCCGGATATTTGACCTATGTGGTTGCTGAAATTTATTGCTTTGTGGTTGTTGGTGTTGAGAGCTCTCAGATAAAGGTTGGTAACGACCAGGGGATGACATACTCATGTCAATAGTTACCTAGTTACAGAGGTAACCCGTCCTTTTGTTGGCAGAGATCCGGTTAGGTTCTCGAGGCGTCCCTCCAGAGGCGTACCCATGTGGCCCAAGAAGTTTCTTAGCCTGATCATTTGTTTGAAATCCAATCATCAGTACGCGTCTTGTATGGTTTTAGTTGTATAACTTGCCATTTACTTATGGTGGTGACCCACTGTTTAGATGGTAGCTATAGTAGGTATAGTACGAAATGTCTATGCTTGCTAAGATTAATATTATACTTGCAAATGTTTTCCACTATGCACTAATAATAAAATCAAAAAGGACTTCGCGTATCGGGCATGTTTGACTATTATAAAGAGAAATCTTCTCCAATTGTGCATTTGCATTGTGTGTGTGGCGGTAGGCCTTATGGTAGTTTCATTTTCCAAAAAGCATTGCAGATTTCCTTTTAATTTCTTTTTGTTTGTTCTTGTTCAAGATAAACTGTTTTCGTTTGCTCACACCAGTCCTATGACTGACCTGGAGTTTATTGTACCCTTTCTAAACACTGGGTGCCCACAATTTTCCATACGGGCGGCCTAGAGTCATATTTTCAGAAATTCAGCTTGTAAGCGTAGATTCGATAGCCTTCAATCTTTGAAGCCTATGGATTTGGCAATAGCATTTGTTTCACTTGGACCGACCTTTCTTAATACAACTTGATGGTAGTTCGAGCTTATTGGATTGGAGTCTTTTGAGCTTTGGCATTTAGAGATGCAGTTTGTGGATTCACTCTCTCTTGGAGATCATGATGGAGTTATCTCTTCTGCTGTTGTTTTGTTCTTCCGTTGTTGTCTTGTATATCTGACAATGTTGTATCATATTGTATCAGATATTGTATCCATTGTTGTATCAATGATATTCATTTCTTTTTCCGCTGCGTTGTTGTACTTAATTTGTTATAAGCTCCGGCGAACCAGATCGATGTTTGAATCTGTGGCATTCAAATACGGGTGATGTATTTGGCTGTCGATTGAAGAAGGTCGAGTCAAGGTCATTGCAGTGGTATCAGAGCTGAAGGTTGAGTAAGAACTTAAGCTCAGGAGTTTAACACATTAGGTGACTCATTAGAGATAGGGTTACGATTACCCTAGAATGAGTATATCCCTAAGATATCCGTCCACATGCCTCAGTAATTTCTCTTACTATTCACTGATAGTGAGTATGAGTGCAAGAAGAGGACGAGGTAGGGGACAGAGGAGTACCACTTTAAATTGTCAATACCCTGCAACAACGGAAACAACTTTCTTCTCAGTCTCCTTTGATCTAGTTTCAATTCTTTGATGGCTTCGTGGCAGGTACAAGAAGAAGCTTTTGTGTGTTGGTAGCTCTGCGAATCGTACAGATAAGTTCCTATTTCGTATTCTCCTCATCAGTTCTTATCAATCTTTTCTTAACATAAATGGATATGAAATTTTATTTGAAATAAATTGGTTAACGAAAATATGAAGTTAAATTGAATTTTATCCATTTATCTGTTCTTTTGGGGTCCCGATATATTCTATGAATGGTTAGTTGTCCCTTTGGACTAACCAATGCCTCTACATATTTTGTAGACCGAGTGACCCGGGTGTCTTGTGAAGTGTTGAATGAGTTCGTTCTCATATATACTGTTGATATTCTGATTTGGTAAGCCAAACGCAGAATAAATGTTCACTTTGAACTGGTAAAACATTTCTTCATCTGTTCTTTATTTATCTCCATATCTAGCAAATTTCGAAGCGAAATTTTCTTAAGGGGGAATCTGTAACGATCTCGGTTTTGAATAGAATTTATATTGATAATTTTGTGGATAAATTTGAAATTTTCCAGAAACAAATAAAAATATATGTGGAATTTGATTTGAAATTCAAGAATCAATATTTTAGAAATAAAATTTGACTTATTAACTTTATATTTCCAAGATACTAATGTATATGAATATTTATTGGTAATATATAATTTGATTTCAAATAAGTTTTCTTAAGTTTAAAAATTTAAATAAGGTTTGATAAAAAGATTTAATGTTCTTCTTTTAAAATATACATGAGATAAATTGAATATATATATATAAACCTTTAAAGCATAAGAAATAAATTAATTCACAAATTATGAAATGGAAGGGTATAAAACATAAATTATAAATAAAAATTAAGTTAAGGGTTTTTACATAAATACACAAATTTATGACATTTGTAAGAAGGAAAATAAATACATTAACAAGTGTTAATTTACTCTTAACATACCTTAACAAGTGTAAGCCTTGTTAACAAGTGGCTTAAATTTTTTTAAAAAATTAAAATGTAAAAATGATTAGAGAAAAGAAACAACCAGGCTTTTCAATCTCTTCATCTTTCTCTAACAAACCAAAAGAAAAGAAAATCAAAAGGCTGGAAATTAAATTCAAAAAATCAGATCAAAAGAAAAAATCCGTTTCAACCTGGAAAAGAAAAATAAAAATTTCCACAAGATTAAAACCCAGAGGAACATAATCTTAAAGCTTGGAAATAAAAACTAAAAAGGCTGAATCAATAGTTTTCAAACTAATTCAAGTTTAGATCTGAAGCAACCAAAGCCAAGTATTCAAAAATCATAGTAGATTCAATTCAAATATATCAAGTTCGGAATCAATGCAAGCTAGCAGATTCATCTCAACTTCAAAGTCCAGCATCAAAAAAAATAACTTCCAGTTTAAAAGAAAACTTCTCTTCTTTTACACGCAGGTGAGCCAACCCCTTAAATCTGCCACTTTATCTTGATATTTGGATAATGCTTGAAAGTGGGATGGTTTGCATGATTGTTTTATCTAAAAATGGTTGAGTTCCTCTATATATATTTGGTGTATATGTCTGAATGTATATATATATATATATATATGGACACACACACACATATATGCTTTGTTGTGTGTTTACAGGTATTGTCACTAAATAAAATTCAATATATCATCACACAATCAATATTAGATTTTGATTTGTAAATGAAAGATGATTGAAATTGTGCAACATCACCTTTAAAAATAACTTCGAGAATTTATATTACGTATTTACCTCGGAAATTTATAAATAACAATGAAGTTCAAAAATGGGTTTAAATAGATAATGTTAATATCAATTCTTGATTATATAAACTAAAACGTTATGAAGAATGATGAATTTTGATATATAAATCCTGATTTTTAAGTTTGTATTCAGCGAGATAATTGAGGAGGATCGGATTTTGTTTCATCGTCAAATTTCGACGATCAGCTCGGGGGTAGCCATCGTGATCATTGTCGAAGGTAGCTTAAGAGTGGGCAATCATGGGAAAATTGGTGAAGGTATTTACCGTTCGTCGTGGTGGCCGTTCGTCATCGAAATAGGGTTTAGACCTAATTTTAGTCGATGTTGGAAAATGAGTTGCTGTAGCGGCATGGGTGGACCGAAACTGATGGGAGGTGGTTGGATCGATTCGTTGTGTCATAGAGCAGCTTTGGGTGGAGAAGTTGGTTCTCCGGTGATCGAAATTGGGTGGTGCCAGGAGGAACAGATGATCGAATTTCTTTGCCTGATGGGTTGAGTGAGTTCATTTTTGATTTATGGTGAGGCTCATGGTTTTGGATGGTCATTCATGACGAGTTGATCATCGTCGACTTTTGAGTGGTTGTGAAAGTGACAGGAGGTGATCGAGGCCATGGTGTACGTACAGCATGTGTCACTTGTATCTGGTGAAGTCTAGGTGGTTGTGATGTTTGGGAAGAAGAAGGTGTCTCGAAGTTGTACTCGGGGAAATTTCGATCTGACTCGAGTTAAGCTTCGGGTAAGTTCGTGTAAGTTTTAACAAAGTTTAAAATTTTGAATTGATGAAACCAGTTTCAAGTTTTGGCTCGGGGACTTTATTTAGTTGGCTCGGGAATTTTTGTTTTGGGCCCGGGTATTTTTGATAAGTTGATTTAACAAGTCTTAAAAACAAAATATATTTAGTAACAAAGTTTTTCAAAGCTGGTTGGTAATTAGTTTTCAAAGCATAAATAATTATCAAGTTCAAAAGAAGTTTTTAATTCAAAAGATTTGATTTTTTAGTTGAAATATAGTTAAAAATTTCTTTTGGGTTTTGAGTAATTATATTGGGATAATTATTTAAAATATTCTGAAGTGTTTCAAATAGAATTTATTAAGTAGTTAATTAAGATAATGGTTTATCTTAAATTAATTAAAATTCTTAATTAATAAATTAAAGGCTAAATATTAAATGAAATTAATTAAGAATAATCACCTATTGAAATTGATTAAAAGTAATTAATTACTTAAAGATAATTACTTAATAAAAGTAATTATGGTTAATTAAGTAATGATTTAAGTTTAATTAATCAAGTAATTAAAGAATAATTAATTATATGATTAATTAATTAAGGTAATTAATTTGAGGATGATTAATTAATTAAAGGTTAATTAATTAATGAATGTGATTAAGGGATGATTTATTAATTAAGGGTTATTTAATTAATTTGATTAAGGATAATTAATTAATTAAAATATAATTACTTAATAAAATTAATTAAGGATAATTAATTAATGATTGATTAATCAAGTGTTAAAAGGAAAATTACTTAATGTAATTAATTTATGAGTTATTAATGTAAGTGATTAGGGATAATCACTTATTATAACTAATTAAAAATAATTAATTAAGTGGTAATTTTATAGGTTAATTAGTTAATTTATGTAAATAATTAAAAGATAATTAAATGATTGAAGTTTAATTATTTAATGATTAAAGGTTGGTTTAATTATTAATTAAGATTGATTAATCAAAGGTTAATTAATTTATTGTTAAAGGCCAATTAATAAATGATTAAAGGATAATTAATTAAAAATGGTTTGTAATTAATGTTAATTAACCAAGATTAGTGGTTAATCTGATTTAAATTAATCAGATGATTAACTGATCTTACTTATGAATGTTTGGATTCTATTGAATGCTTGAATGGTTTGATAACCCTGATGTGTGATGCTTTGTGATATATTTTGATTGGAGCTGTGATAAACGTAATTTATTTATTTGCGATCAATTTATATTATTTATCTGTGTTTATCTGTGAATGAAAGATAAGCGTTATAGGGTTATACCGCTTATCGATATTGCTGTGCTTGAATCTATAATGATTGATGATGTTGCATTATTGTGTAAAATCCCTGGACTACACCACACACACAAATATGGATTTGCACGAGGAATTTGGTTAAGTCACAGATATTTGAATTTAATATTATGAAATGGTTTAAAAGATTGAATTTTGAATCCAAATGGTTTTGGAAATGGAATTGGGTTGAATATGAGAAGCTTTTGAAAATGAAGTTTGAAATTGAAATATAGTTTGAATATAATATATATCTTGTTTTAAAATTGTTTTGGAAATTTAGTTTGAAAGGTCATATAAGTTATATAATATATATGGACTTTAAAATCATCTTTAAAGTATTTTAAAAGTACAATTTTGGGAATTTAGTTTTAACCCAGGTTTATACTTTTAAGGGTAAAACTTGTGCATATTTGATCGGATTTTTCCAAAATGAAAAGTATTTGTTTTCAAATGATAATGGCTTTCACATAATGAAAGAACTTCTAGTTTTTGTTGAAAGATTTCAAGTTTGAGATGAAAATAGTTTTGAAAGCTATGAATGAATCTTTGTTAAAGATTGATGAACTTTGTTTTCAAATTTAAAAGGATCATAAAGATGTATCTTTTGTATAAAAGATTTGAAATGGTAATAGTTTTTAAAGCTATGAATGAATATTTATGAAAGATTTGTGAACTTTGTAAAGTGAATCTTTTGGTTTAAAAGATTAAAAGTGGGAATTTGTTTAAAAGAAAGGTTTTGGGTAAAAGTTGAGACTTAACTAAGATCCCAATATCCATATGGTTTTAAAATTAAGCGCTCATTATTCGGTTTAGCCGGGAGAGGACCTTGCGTCATAAAATCCATTTCGAATAATGATACGACGAAATGGATAGCATTTGAAGATCGGTGGTGAAGACCGGGTAATTTCGAGAATAAAAGGATTACCCGTCGAATGACTCTGCACTGAATAGCTACGGTATAGAGATCTCCATATGTGATGGGGAGTCCGATCGGGATAATGAATACCCGGATTGCAAGGGCTTCTTTTGAAGTGCCTTTGGTTCCGTTCGAACCAGAAATGGACTTGTACGGATGTGTGTCTGACATTACACTTTGAGATGTAACGCTGGTATCTATCAAATACATTTCTGTTTGGTGGCGGAGAATTTATTCTCTTAGCTTAACACCCTTCTCTGAGACGTACGAGCTCAGAGGTTATGTAGTTGATGGTTACTAGTGATACATTCCCAATTTGGTAATGTGGCATACGAAGTGCTGCTGATCATTTGTTGATCAAAGCATGGATTTTGTGAAAAGCGTAGCTCTGTGGACGTGACCTCGTCGGACCTCACAACCCGAAAGTGGTTGAAACAGGAAAGATGCGGCAAGCTTATTGGTGGTAGCGCCCCTTATGGTATGTCCATTTCCTTCTGGATAAAATGTGGTATCATGGTATGGAGCCCAGATATTTAACCTATGTGGTTGCTGCACACTTATTGCTTTGTGGTTGTTGGTGTTGAGAGCTCTTAGATAAAGGTTGGTAACGACCAGGGGATGGCATACTCGTGTCACTAGTTACCTAGTTATAGAGGTAACCTGGCCTTGTGTTCGCAGAAATCTGGTTAGGTTCTCGGGGCGTCCCTCCAGAAGTGTACCCATGTGGCCCAAGAAGTTCCTTTGCCTGACCATTTGTTGGAAATCCAATGACCAATACGTACCTTGTAGGGTTTTATATGTATAACCTGCCATTTACTTATGGTGGTGACCCACTGTTTAGATGGTAGCTATAGTAGGCATAGTACGAAATGTCTATGCTAGCTAAGATTAATTTATACTTGCAAATGTTTTCCACTATGCACTAATAATAATATCAAAAAGGTTTTCGCGTATCAAGCATGTTTGACTATCATAAGGAGAAATCTCCTCCACTTGTGTGTTTGCATTGTGTGTGTGGCGGGAGACCTTGTGGTAGTTTCATTTTCCAAAAAGCATTGCGGATTTCCTTTTTATTTCTTTTTGTTTGTTCTTGTTCAAGATAAACTGTTTTCGTTTGCTCACACCAGTCCCATGACTGAACTGGAGTTTATTGTTCCTTTCTAAACTCTGGGTGCCCACAATTTTCTACACGAGCAGCGCAGAGTCATATTTTCATATAGTCAGCTTGTAAGCGTAGATTCGATAGCCTTCAATCTTTGAAGCCTTTGGATTTGGCGACAGCATTCGTTTCACTTGGACCGACCTTGCTTAATACAACTTGATGGTGGTTCGAGCTTATTAGATTGGATTCTTTTGAGCTTCGTCATTTAGAGATGTAGTTTGTGGATTCACTCTCTCTTAGAGATCATGATGGAGTTATCTCTTCTGTTATTGTTTTGTTCTTCCACTGTTGTCTTGTATCTCTAATAATGTTGTATCATATTGTATTAGATATTGTATCCATTGTTGTATCAATGATATTCATTTCCTTTTTCACTGTGTTGTTGTACTTAATGTGTTATAAGCCCCGGTGAACCAGATTCAATGTTTGAATCTACGACGTTCAAATACGGGTGATGTATTTGGGTGTCCATTTTCAAAGGTCGAGTCAAGGTCGTTACACGCTCATATCTATTAATGCACTCAAACTCATTCTAGGGTACTACTGACCATATCTCTAATGAGTTACCCCATCAAAGCTAAGGTTCTCGCTTAACCTTCAGCTCTGATACCAAGTGTCATGACCGAGATTTCCAACCTTCGAAAATTGTAACGATATGTCTTTTTGATGTTTTAAGCAGACACACACGTCAAACTTAAACCATTCAAAAGGACAGATTGCTATGGGTTAAATAAGAAAAAGTAGAGAAAGAAAAAAAACAAATACAGAATCTCACAGCGGAATGACAAAAGATAATAATCAAATAACAGTTCATGAAGCTGTTTTAAAATATATTGATTTTTTTCTTTACAACACTAACATCAGAGTTACATAAACAGGAATAAATAAGTATTAAATGCAGTAGAACAACATGATGTAGTGGAATAACAATATTAATAATAATAGTACAAATCTTCGTCTTCGTCCTCCAGAAATAAGGTCTTCAACCCTGAAATGCTCAGGCTGACCCGAGCGAATTGAAAATACAAAACACTCGAGTTAGAACTAAAGCATCTTATGTAATTTGAATAAACGGTAAATAAATATGATTGGAATGGCGTCAGAGATGCTTATAGGGTTTGACATCTCCTATCCAGTTTATAACGTGAGTACAATAAATTAAGAGATGTTCGGGATTCACATCTCCTAAGGATTCGTTAAACTATCTATTATGTAGTACAAGACGCTATTATAATATGTCTACAGCAAAGTAAAAGTATTAAAATAGCGTTAAGGCATTACGCATATCCCCCTTAACACATTTTATATTTTCCCACAGTCTATACAGTACCATAACTCTTCTGTAAAATGGAGGCTATTAGAGGGCATTCCATAGGTATGGTACAAAACAAACTCGTAGAAGGCACTTTAGGGCATGTGAACACGACACTTGAGGCAATGCCAGGGTAGATATACCAATTGCGCATCCGGACTGGTGGTAATGCATAGCAGCGACTACCTCCCACCTAGGACACACTCGCAAAGCAAATTAAGGGTTGCCACCAAATCAATCACAAAGTAACAAAATGGTATCGAAGAAATGTGCCCGATTGGAGGTGAGACCTCACTTGGCCGGGCATGGCTCCTGTTTTAGTCACATCTAAGCTGACTCACAGGAGATAGGGTCACTTCATACCTCATATAGAAATTGATCGCCAAACTATCCTTCTTCGTTTCTGGAATCTCCACCACATACACAATTGTTAAACTGATTTTCGGTATTGGCAGAGAGTATGACGATATCTGATCCCGATCTCTTTAACAACCAAACACTTATTACATACAAGATGGTTCTTTTACATTTCAAAAATCATTTCATAATTGATATCAAAATATCATATTCAGTTCAAACCGTATCACTTTCGAAGTTGTATTCACTTTCGAAATCATATTTCAAAATAGTTTAAAACCCTCATTTCAAAACTTCGTATTCAAATCAAATATGTGACTTAAATACCAACTTAGGTTATAATATCATTTAATCTTAGTCACCTTAAAAATCGAGGATTTAAATATATAAACACATCCACTTAATTTAGCTTGAAATTTAGGAAGATGGTTTAGATAATTATAAATAGTTTTACATAGTTGTAAATGGTTAAAATTCTCTAAAATGGTTTAATTAAAGATTAAAGATACTGTTAAATTGATTTAAGATAGTTAAATTGATTTAAAATAGATTAAACATAATTAAAATAGGTTAAATAGCTTTAAAATAGGTTAATTAGATTCAAAATAAGTTAAAATGGTTTAATTAGTTTTAAAATAAATTAAATGGTTTAAAATAGGTTAAAATGATTTAATATAGTTAATGTAGGTTAAAATAGTTTAATAGATTGAAAATCTTAATAATTAGAAATAAAAAAAATTAAACAGTTTATAATAAAATATGAAGTTTGGAATTAATATCAATTTAAACTATTTAATTTATTTCAACATATCTGAACCATTTAAATTTCCAAAATCAACAAAACCCAATTTTGAATCTTTTCAATTCAAATTTCAAATAAACTATTAAATTTTATATCGATTTCAATCCATGGTTGAAATATCAATTTAAATTATTCAATTTCAATACATTTCAAAGTTATATTTCAAACAATTCAAATAACTAAATTCTAATAAATTTCACTTATATTTCAAATTCAACTTTAAATTTTCAATTTAATTCCTTTAACAACTCTTTTAAAACAATTCCAAATTTAAAATAAAACTCAAAATTCGACAATGACTCAATTTATAAAAGTCAAATTTTATTTCAAAATATCATATAACTAAATTCAAAAATTAAGCATTTTAAAATCATTTGATTTGACCAATCCGGTATCCGTATATAATTCTCTACCCTCGGGTGATATGGATATTTAACATTTCAATCTGCAATTTAAAATTTTATGGTTATATATCATTTCAAACCACAATACGAATTAAATAAAATCCATAAAATCGCTCGAGTCCATCATTTCAACCCATAACGGTTTTTCCCTAATCTATAGATCATTCGGGTATGTATCATTTCAATTCATTGGGAACTTGCAGTATTTTAAGAATATAAAACATAACATCCAGTCATCCAATATCAACAATCAAGCATCCATCGTAATTATCATACAAATCAATCAAATAAATTACACAAATGACTGATTATTTTTCACAAGTAATTAACTGGCAATTTTAAATTCAATAATAAAAATAAATCAAATTAATAGGAATAGCAAATTAAATATACCAAACAGCTATAAATAAATCCAAATCACATCATAAATTTAATTTAACTAACATAAGAAATTTTTAAAATTATGAGTGTGTCAAAACACTCACCTTTGAATTCAAATCGATTTTAAATTCAAAGTAGGGAACAAATTTGAACGATCTCAGAATTCGTCCAAACCAGCGTCAAATGTCTGGAACTTCGATACAATCCTAATGGAACAAACCACGTGTGAATCAAACCTCGTATGTAAAAGTTATGATGATTAGAACGATCGAAAATTTAAATTAAAACAGAATAAAAAAAACTACCCACACGTAAGCGACCACGTCATCACGTGGACCTTCCCTACAGTTCGAACGCTTCCAGACCCATCACAGTCGAACGCCCCAACTTTGACCATGAAAATCTCCCACCTTTGGCTACGATAGCCAATGCCGCCGCCGCCATTGGCCTTGTCCCTATATGTCGTACTCATCTATGCCGATGACATCACCCTGGTAGCCCATGTTTGCTGTGCCGCCGTACCATTTTCGAAACCCTAATCAATTTCTAACATCAATCAAACTGTCACCGTTGCCTACAAAGCACACATATGATATCACCTCGACGATCTCCACCCATCCATGCCCTCAATTCGACGACCAGTCGAAGTTCATCGAAATGTAATGAATGGCCGAGAATAAACTGTCGAATTCTGGGCACATAGAAACGAAGATCAAGAAACAGCCCACAGGTTTGACTTGCGCTCGTCGAGAGCTTCAAATCGATATATAATTTGAGAGCGTATGAGGAGTTTTGATTTTCTATTGAAATTTAATTTGAATTTGAATTTGAATTTGGGAATTTGTTTGTCTACCATTGAGAAGGAGAAGTGGATGGATGACTTTGTACGTATAGACAAATGAAGATAAGAAGTAGCTAGGGTTTATAACGGACGATTAGTAGGCAAAGCTGAAAACGGAAATATTGGCCCAGATTGATTTACACGTTGAACGATAAATGACCTGAAAAGCCTGTTCTGACTTCGGAACGAAAATGGGTCAACCCATATATCCAAATAGATGTTTTAGATAGTTTTAAACTCAATGGAATAGATTTCAAGTCCTAATTCATGGTATGAAGAAGTTGCTTTAAAAATCAGCTTATTTCAAATTGATTCCAATTGAATTTTATTAAATTGATTTCTGCGTGTTTCGAATCCGTACGATCAAACAACAGGTCCGATCGCTACGAAACTTGAAATCCTACAGTAATTTAACGTTATGGATCCGATGAAACCGATTTCGTCTAAATCCGAGTCAGTGGCCAAAATGGCAATTTCCACGTTAATTAAATAAATTAATAATTTATTAATTAAATCACTTTTTCATTCAAATTAACTAACTAACCAATTTTTATCATTTTTGATTGCATAGACATTTATAATAAATTAAAGCAAGTTTAAATATAATTCCGTGTTAAATACTTCACAAATTACGGTGTTAAATTATAATCGCAATTAAATCCAATTAATAAAATTTAATTTCAATAAATTTATTAAATTTGGTTTCGATCTTTCAATTCAATCAATTATTTCTCTACATAAATAGTTAACATTGTTATATATTTTATTACATTAATATTTACCATTTTCATCTTACTTTTCACCAACGTAATCTTTAATTACATTCAATTATAATAAATTCACCTATTATAATTTAAATTCCAATAATTTGGTCATACTTGATTCCAATTCTTTTTATTCAATCAATTGTCATATTATTCATAAATTTTCATTGGTTACATCTTATTGAATTTACATTCTGCCATTATCAATTTAACCTACATTAATTGCAATAATTAAGGGAATTAATTGCAATTGATTTCCAAATTTAATTTAACAGGCTAAATAAATAGGTAACATATAATAATTGTTACCATTAACTTTTAGTCACACTTATAAGTTTATTATTACAAACAAATGCTACAATTGCTTACATAACCCTGATTTTATCCAGTTATCATAAATGATATACTAATTCCTTAATTAATTCAACATTTACATTTGTTTTCTTATATTTAATGTATAACCAAGTATAACCTTTTAATCACTTTAGTTAATTGGAATTCCATTAAACTTCTTAATAATTAACTTAAATTAACATTGTTACATTTCATTCTATTTGTCATTTCATTTTAGTTATTATCTCATTAATATCACAAAATTTTATTTCTCCTAATATTAAAATCTAAACTTTTTAAATTAACATGTTTTAGTTATCGAAAATTTATGGGTCATTACACTCTCCCCAACTCAAAACATTTCGTCCCCGAAAAGGGAAAGGAAGGGAAAAGAAGGAATTGAGTAATTAATATATCTTATTAAAAATATTAACTTTATAAATGATTAATTACATAATCAAATAATATAAATAAAATATATCAATTTATAAACAATTAATTTATTTTATTCTCAAACTAATAAAATTCGAAAAACATTTCACTAAATTTTCTAAGTCCACAATTCACGAAAAATTTCGGCAGAGTCTCCTTTGTACGAAGAGGTCTGTGGAAAATAATAATGCCAAAAAATAACAATATATATCATATATTTTTCAAATTAATATATCCCAACAGCGGGAAAACAATATAATATCGCTATAAAACCGTAATCCAAGAAAGTACCTATTTATTGGGAAAACAACACTCATTTTACGAAACCAACACCAGTAGCAATTGCTTCCATAGCCTGTATTTCACTTATATAATCCAAAGAAGTTAATAATCATAAAAATGTGAAACATTTAAGTTATTTCAATAAATAAAAAAATAAGTCAACACAACAGAATAATAATCACTTGCGACCAAAGCATACAATCATCACATGAAATCAATAAAATCAACCATCCATCCATAGCAAGCAAAACAAATGGTTTGTTCGGGTTTAGACACTTTTAAATCGCATAGAATGACAAATAAACTACTAAGTATACCATCTACTCAACAGTCTTAGATAAAACTCAATAGATTACTCATACATCCAAACAATTAGAAGTATCTTTGCCCAAACAACCCATAAACCAAAACAACAACAAATTCCAAACATTATATAAGTTCATTTTTACACATTCCCTTCATATCACTTAGTGTTTGTCTATTTTCATCCTTATAGTGATTATTGTCTTTAATTTACATTTACTTATTACCAAAGCTCAATTCCTATTCATTCATATAATACTTAGTTACATTTATTTACATTCATTTATTCACATATGTTATTTACCTTTTCTTACATATGTTACTCATGTACAATTATTTAAAACATATGTAAATCAATTCTCAAAGTACTATATATGTTTCTTTGTAAATAAATTCACATTCATTCATTCAATACTTATTTTCATTTATTTTCATTCATTACATACAAAATTCATTTTCATTTATTCATAATGTCAATTTCTTTTCATTTTATTACTTTACATTTATTGCTTAAATAAGTTTTTTTTTTCAATTATTGGATTATACATTATTAGGTAAGTTTCTTTACAATTCAATTACCATTTATAGATTATTTCTTTTTCACATTCATTCTTCCATATATAGTATTGTTGAATATCCAATCCATTTTTAAATCATTTCAATGGTTTCTGAGGTTATAACCATTCACCTTTTTATATTAGTCATTTTAATTACCAATGGTTTCAATATTAAAGTTTATAGTATGTACTTAAACCATTCACCTTTCCATTCAATTTGATTATAAATAACTTAAATGTTAACTTTAAGCTGATAATCATTTTTCTTATCTTATCCACTTTTATTACATTTAATTGATATCATTTCCAACTATTAACTTTAGTTCATTATAATTTATAATATAAGAATTCTTATTTATAAAAGTAACTCCATTGAACACTTTCATTTTCAAAGTTTTACTTGTACAATATTCTATTACATTTTCTTATTACATTTCAACTTTCTCATTTTGGTAAGTTATTTATATGTCTTTTAGAATGTAAAGAAAGCTACATAAGTTTATTTTATTTATTTTATTAACAAAATGTTCAATAGTTCCATTTCTTATTTCCATTTTATTTACATTTTATTTACAATTTACAAATTACAATTTATTATCTGTAACAACTCGATATTTTCAGCCATTCGCATCCCCACATGTCATACTTGAATTGCTCAAAATACCGCATTGTAATAAAATTTGGAGCAAATGAAATACAATCACAGAATCATAGACATAGAAATATCAGAATAACTCGAAGAAGAAATTAAAATACCATAGTAGTTCATGAAGCTACTATAACAAACTCTCAAAACAAAATACATAATATCAGTCTGAAAAATATACAATAGAAATCTCAAATATATAGAAGTTTATAAATACCAGAGCTGAAATAGAACAACTGAAAATGAAAGGGAATAGATAACTAGACAAGAAGAATCTCCAACGATTCCTAGCTGTAGAAAAGAAATCCAAAGCCAAGCTATAAATACTCAGGCTGACCCGAGCGTAAAGTAAAACACAAAACACTCGAGTCAGGACATACATACATATATATAATGTAAACAAACTCAAGTGAACTGTAGTAGCAATACACAATTACTTAAAGGATGCTTGGGATCGCCCATACTCTAAGGATCAATTAAACCATAAAGTAAATACATCCCGTGGTTTAGATTTCAAAATAGTAATTTATACTTTGAAATCAAATATCATTTCAAAACTCAAGATCATTCAAAAATCCATTTCAAAATATCACAATATCATATCTTTTCAAAACCACATTCATTTTATTTAAAATGCCATTTCGACACACATTTCAAAATAGTTTATATTTCAAACAAATTACTTCATTTTAAATCATTAAAATGAAGTTATTATATTTGATAATTAAATTATTAAATTTTCAAAATTTAAAACTTTCAAAGTTCATTTATTCACTTAAATTTATTAAAACAATGAAAATTCAACTTTCGCAGGATTTAGAAAATGCTACGGAAAGTTACTTTTAAAACAATTCAATTTCCAAAATAACTTATATTTCTAATTTCTAACTTTATCATTAATTTATTTCACTTATAAATTTTTAGAAAATCAATAATACTTTACAAAAATCATTTTTAATTAAGTTTAAAGTCAAAATATTATAATATTTGCATTTCTAAAATACTTAAAATTTTAGAAAAATGTATTTTAACCACAGTCTGTATAAAATTTCAAACCTAAGTCCAATGATACGGATAATATATCATTTCTATCCGTAATTTACAAGAGGAAAAATCCGGGTTCTATCATTTCAAACCCGCAATCCCAAGTAAATGCCAATAAATAAAAATCGTTCAGGCCTATCATTTCAGCCCATAACGATTTTTTCTTATTCTGAAGTCCATTCGGGTATGTATCATTTCAACCCATAGTGATTCTATTCTACATGGAACATGTAGTGTGATAAACAGATATAAATAACAATATAATATCATACAGCAGTAACAGATGATATGATAGGGGTATAAACAGGGTGAACATCATATGACCATAAAACAGGCAGGTATAACATGATAATATAAATCTACAGATTCAAATGGTGTCAATTTCCTAATTATATAAGTACAAATGTCTGGTGAGAAATACTTACCTCTACAAGCTAGAGATACACAACCAAACACACAAACAAAGATCCAAAAGGCACGAAAGCATGACTACAATTCAAGTAAGGGGAGAGCCAAAGTGGTTATCTTGTACATATCAAACAAAACAATATATTGTACATGAATATACAACACAAATATCACATTAAACAACTTGAAATATGCACACAATAAAGAACCAAACAACATGACCTTGCTTTCACCCATCTCATGCACGGCCTAGGGATTAAAATGCATGATATGGTGGTGTGAATGGGTCAGGTATGGGTCCAACATGAGTCGGCCTAGCAAGGAAATGAAGGTGCTTAAGGATGTGGCATGGAAATACCAAGGTCAAGGCCAATTAGTGAGTTTTTGTGCAAGCTTTGGGTTTGGCCTGAGGACAATTGGGCTCGACCATGCTAGGGGAAGGTCAGGTGGGGTCTGGAGTGTCGGCCAGAGGTGGTGGAGGGACTGGCGGCGGCGGCTATGGAGGTGGTCTAGGTGAAAAAATGAAAGCTATGTTGTCAACAAGCTTGGCTATGACAATAATCAAAGGGTTTGTGAAGTTTTTGTGTTGCAAGCACCTAAGGTAAGTCATGGCCAGGTAGTGGTGGAGGTTAGGGGATGGTGTGGTAGTGGCTTAGGGTCAGGTAGAGGTTGGTGATGGTGATGCAAGTGGTGGCCAAGAGGTGTGGTGAAGTGGTGGAACCAATATGAGAGCTCGGCTATGCATATATAGGACGTGTTTGCCAATTTTTGTGTGGATCTTGCATCATAGAGGCCATGGCCAGGTAAGTCAGTGGAGGTGGAGGGGTTTTGCAGCTGAACAAGGTGGATGTGAAGGTGGTGGTGAAGGTGGAGGTTATGGCCGAACCATAAAGGTGAAAGTAAGGCAAAGAAAGTGCATAAAACAAAGAAGAAAAGAGTATGAAAATGTGAAAACCATTACCAAATTTTTGTTCCAGAAATGATGCCGACCGTTTTGGAGATGAGAAAGTTTATTTGGTGTGTGAGAAATGAAGGAAGATGCGGCTGAGAAAATAAAATGACCCACTTTTCTTATGCCTATCTTTTTATGATTTTCAGTTGAGTTTTTGCAAAAAAACAAGAGATCACTTCTTTTGATTAATTTCCCACGATCCAGAATTTACTAATATAAAAATATCAGTATTAAAATCAAGTTATATCATTCATATATATGAAGATATATAAATGTTTCTTTGCCTATCAGAGTGTTAATGTAGCAAAGAAATTTAATCACACAATATTTTCCATAATTGGAAGGTTTTGTGTCACATAGCTATTTCTACACTTTAATCTTTTTTATTGACTCATGATTTGACTAATACATGTTTCAAATGTTACCACCTATCATTCTCCTCACTATATCCCAGATTATTTCATAAACCAGATTAATTAATTTGTGGATTTATACCCATGTATTTGGTCTTTGGGATTTAAGAATTCATACATAAACATGCACAAACAATTCATGTCAAGCAAAATGCACATATCCTGGTTCATAGAGCATGTAGTGATCATGTGAGTAATAGAGAGCTGTAAACTAATTTAAAGGTCATACACATGAAAACAACACAGATGAGCAAAATGCAAACCCAGTCCATCATACCAAATGAAGACTCAGCATGTACATGAAGGCAGTGAATACAACTGGTTCAAGTGAAAGGAAACTATATACATGAAAACAATATGATCATGGCAACAAACCGAAAACCAAGTTAACAGTTACAAAGAGAACAACATCTACGCATTGCACAACAACCAAGGTTAGAGGTGTCATCAATGTATGCCTATAGTCAGGCAATGTCAAAAATCAGAACAATGCAAAACTTTCAGATGAAGACAAGCTACTGCACTCTAAGCAAAGAGCAATTGACAGTGATCAATATGCAGTGGAGTAATGGATATGCTCAATACACAAACAAGACCACATGATACTGTAAACTACAACAAACTTGACTAAACCAAATGCATCCAGACTTCAAATCAGGCATGCAGACAACAGGGTTTGGTTCAATATGGTTGTAGTGAAAACTACAAGTGCAAAGCATACACATCAGCTCACTACACAATGCATTACTGGCTTCAACTGGAAAATCAGATGTCCAGATTGGATTACAGGCTATGACTTCAGGCTTTTGCATGTACTTATATCAATTGCAAGACATATTTAAGCCTTACTAGTTAGCCAAGACCATGTTCAACCCATCTACATAATACTTTGGCACATATTTATTCGAATACCACTTTAACTTTATAACTGAAGTTAAACAAACGTGCCAAGGAGAATACATCCACATATCAGATTATATGGCATGTTCTCCTTCATCATAATCCACTGGAAACTCCAGAATCTATTACTTGATTCAACAACTCACTAGCACATATAATACTTAAGTTTTTTTTCCTTTTTCATATTCTTTTCAAGAAAACAAAACAAGTTTCAATCCTGGACATACATAAAACATAAGAGAGTTTGTAACGACCCGCTATTTTGGACCATTCAAATCGACAGTAAAAACATACATGTCTAACTTGAATAATTCAAAACACCGAATTGTTATTTTATATTTGGCAAAACTCAGCATATGCAGTAAAATCAATCAATTACAGAATCACAGACACAGAGTAATACAATAATACGCAATGGAATAAATAAATAGTAGTTCATGAAGCTACTATATGAATATTAGAGTTAGAAATAAAATACAACAGAATAGCTCAAATACAGTGAAGTCTCCAATGCAACAGATGACTTCTTTGAACAAATCAACCGGAAAAGCTGAAAGCTTGAAACAATAGTTGGATCTCCAGGCGAAGCTCCAAACTTCAAAGGTGAGTCTCAAATGCTGTATTACTCAGTCTGACCTCAATGTAAAGCAAAACACAAAACACTCGAGTTAGGATTAACATTCTTATGTCAATAAATCCAACTCAAGTGAAATAAAAACTGAAATACAGGTAACTCAAAGGATGTTTGGGATAACCATCCTCTAAGGATCCGTGGTGCTATTTATAATGTAGAAATATACATTATAACACCGTGGTCATTTCAAATTAATTTATACTTCAAAACCAAAATATCATTTTCATTTCAAATATATCTATTTTTCCCACAATAGTATTTATACATATTACATAATTTATAAAGTAAAGTATTTGCAATTTCCTCAAACTTCACAATCTCCTCCAAATCAACTCGACTTTCCCATTCAAATTAACTTTAAGCTAAATTTTCCATTTTAATCTAATTCAGTTTCTAAATAACAAATCCAAATTATTTTGATTTCAAATACAGATCTGAATCACAAAATAAACAATTTAAGTTCCAGTATATTTCAAAGCCTCAATATATTCAACAATTTCAAAGTTAAATTTAACAGTTACATATTGATCTTGATTTAACTTCATTTTTATTTAGTCAGGGAATATTCATTTAATAAATTCAATATATTTAACTAGCCTTAAATGACATTTTTTTAATATTTCCTTAAATTTATTTGAACAAGAATTATTCATTAAATTACTTAAATCAAAAACCAAGTTATAAATCATATCTTATATCTCAGTTTCAACAAGTTTCAAATCGGTTTAATTAAATAAAATTCTTTATTGGATACAATTTCAACTAAATTCATATTGTCTTCCCAACCTTATCCTATTCAAATTACTACCAAAATCTATTTTAAAACATAAATTTAAATACATAAACATATTATATGTATTAAATGAATCTTAATTAAATTAAATATTATTATTAAATATATATATATCATCAGAGAATTTATTTTCAAAATATTTATATATGGACTAACGGTGTCTGTATATAATTCTATCATATTGTTAAGGAATACAGATACTTATCATTTTAATCCGTAATTTAAATATATACGGGTAGATATCACTTCGACCCGCAATCCCAAATTATATCCAATTGAAAATCGCTTGGGTCTATCATTTCAACCCATAACCATTTCCTTCTATTCTAAAGTCCGTTCGGGTATGTATCATTTCAACCCATAGTGAATTCTATACTAACAGGGAACCTGCAAAGTGACAACTGATAGTATAAAATAGAAAAACATGCATATATCATCAATAACAATATAATATAAACAACAGGATATGGTGTCATATCCCACAGGTGAACAGTTACAGATAATAGCATATATAACAATTTAAATAACTACAGCAGCATATTTCAATTGTCGTTTCAACTGAAATCAAATTTAATAATATAAGAATGTTAATCGTGAGTGATTGCTCACCTTTCGAGGCTAGATAGATTTGACAAAGGAATGAGCTACGAATTCCAAAGCAACGCTAGATGGACACGATTCGATGAAGATAACAGGCACGACGGACAAAGCTAATAGATAAGGAATAGATGGAAACGATCAAAACCAGAACAGGATCGATGAAACAATTAGCGTCAGTTTGATAGAAACAACAAATATATATCCATATTATTTTATTAAAATTAACATTAATATTTTTTTTACACCTATAAATACATCTCTAGAAATATACGAAAACTAAACGCATGTGTATAAATATAAACCATCTTAATTTGAGTTGGACTAAGTATACGTATATATAAAAATTTTAAATCAATTTAAAGCGTATAGTTAAAATAATATATATGTTTTATTAACGCAACATATACAAATATCATATCAACAAGATTTTATACATAATAAAATATTTATAAACCAGTACGTATACTAAAAAAAATTCATAGGAAATATATAGTGTATGCATATATAACTTACACCATTGATTTGCTTTATATAACTTGTACTAAAATCAGGTATTGCTTAACGTACTTTTTTAAAAAATCATACTTTTTTTAAAAATCAGGTATTGCTTTATATGACTTACATACTCTACAGATACATATAAAGTTAAACTCAAAATCGGTATATACAAACTTGTATATATAAACACTCATTTATAACCTTGTAAACAAATATATTTTTATATATGTACACGTTAAAGTACTAACATAGACACACTACTTATGCAGACAATACATCCGTATATACAAACAATTATATATGCCAAATACATATGGCTAATCAAATCACATATGCAGACTATTCAATATAAAATCTAGCTACCCATCTATATAAATTGAAACATAAAACATATGTATAACTTATCCATATTACGACAGACGGATTATAAGCAAGTCTATGTATGTTACAGCTGTATAATACACTATAACAACTACTAACATATTAAAATAATATATACTTTAGAAATTTTGTACATCTAATATAAAATATACTTTCAGACTAAAAGCGAAGCAAGAATAATAATTTAATACTGTGGACTCATGTATATATGCACGCAACATAAAATTTACATACTGACATATGCAACCCGATATATTTATATAAGAAACAATATATAAAAGAACAATATGTACACATTTTGTAAAACTAACCTAATAAAGGGAGAAGAAGGAGACGTAGGCTAGCAAGTTATTTGCAGACGAGGTTAGCATGGAGGTAGGTAACATATGCGGTTGGCGCTGGATGAAGGGAGAGATGCTGACGTCGCACAGGGTCGGGCCGAAGTTGTAGGCGGGTCTGGTTACGGTGTGGGTAGGCTTCGGCTTGGGGACGGATCTGGGAGGTCTCGGCTGAGGGAGGTGCTGCTACAATATTTGGAAGGAAAGAAAAATTTGGCAGAAGAGAGAAAGAGTGGGTGAGATTAGGAAGTGTGAAACGTCAGTGGGCAAATCTCGTATTTATAAAATACAAATGTAACTGTAGATGTTATTTCGTTTCACTAAAATGGGAGAAACGTAAGTGAAGACGAAGTAAAGGGACGAATTTAAAAGAGAGCTATTTAAACGGTAGCAGTAAATAGAAATAGAACAGAATATAAAGTGAACATTGGAACAGTGGGAATAGTGATCGACAGATCAATAAATGATAAATCGAAAAGTGTGGCAACGGTCCGCTCCAATTTGGCTAAACAAAAAAACAATAAATTGTTGCTTGGATGACACGTATAAAGTTTGAAATTCAAAAGATAACGAATGGTCAAGGATCTGGTACGGATACGGTTACCGGTTCCGCGAATTCCGTTGTGTACCGGAGTTCAAAACACAGAAATAAATATGCAGCGGAGATCAGTAAGATGAGGCGAACAAAACAGTATACAGATATCAGTGGTACGATTGAATTATAATCAAACTTTCTACTGGCAGAAAATGTAGCAAAAACATAGAAAAATAAGATCGACGGAGCTAAAGAAGTCCGAATTTGGAAAAACGAAAAATGACGTCCCAGTCAGAAGATGATTTAGAAATTTTCTATGTAAAAATATTCAGGTTTGGAAAATATTTTATAATCAACAATTATTTACTGGCTAAAATTTAATAGAATTGCATAATGAAATATACTTTCATAAAATCAGATGAAAATTTACCATTTGCTAAATGAATAGACTTATTTCAAATATTAAATCTTTATTTTAAAATATTGTTGTTTAAAATTCCTCAAAAATCCAATTAAATACGTTATAAAATTTATTAAAATCTACGGGTCGTTACAGAGTTTGCCTACAATTAAACTGCTACTTCTCTAAAGCATTTTAAAACCAACAAGATCTTCAAACATCCATTCAAGCAAGCTACTCAAGCATCTTTCCTTGCAGCAACACTTTGAACTGCCTCAATGAAAATGAGACACCGCAAAGATTGCAAAGGCAACAAATAGGGTCAGAAAATATATTCTGGTGTGAGTGAGATCATAGATTATAAATAACTTGTAATTACTAAATAATGTGCGGAGAATTCGTATGATTGATGCTTATTCAAGTTCATACTAAAATTTGAGTATATATGTAAACTCTTTCTAACATACAGGCACTCCAATCATTCATTCATCCACACCATTCATTTATACATACAGATGCTCCTATGGATTAACTCCCTTAATTCCATGACTTAATTCTTCAATCCCCATTTATCATTTTAATTGGTCTTAACTCTGCCATTGAACACTATGTGTGCATTGCAAAGGGGCTCAATTCTGTTAACCCTTTACCCAGAGGCCTACAGGACTTAAACAAGTCATGCACATACTCATCATCCACCTAATGATGAATAGATCAAGGCACTACTCCTAAATTAGTTTTATAATTTAGAGACCATTTTCATTTTCTTTCAGGAGAATTTTATTAAATCTTGAAATGCTTTATACTCTTTCCTTACTTTCATAAATCAAAGAAAACTCACTCAGGGATTTCAGCCAGACATACAAAGCATTTATGCAAAACACCACGTCCCATTTTAAGGCCATTTATATTCCATCATATTTTCTAAAACTTGCATAAAAATTTATTCCAGAAATATTCCCATTTCTTACATAAATCTGGTTAAGTCATATAAAATGTTACATTTATATTGCTGTGAACATAGGGTATGGTTTTTTTTGAGAAAAACCTATAAAAACATATTGACTGGTGATTTTAACAAATCGGAACATATATATAATATTGCATTGTTCATATCATTTTTAAAATGAACTAGACATAAGCATGAATCCCCTTATTCACACTGCCTACTTCATTCTTCATTAATACCTTATTTCTCAGTAAAAGTGCCTAACTCATCTTCATATAAAAACGGATCATGAGTTACAGATTCCATCTCTTTGATCAGGGTTTTTGTTTGTTTGTTTTTTCAAGGCCAAAAATCAAAGCAATCAAAACAGATCAAAACATCAACCAAAGGCTCAGCCAAAGTACCAACCATAATTAACATTCATATATTCAGAGAATAAAAATAAAACAAAAACATTATATGGTTTTATAAAAGTAATATGGCTGCCCTTAAGTTGGTTCTTAATGCCTTAAATCTCATAGATAATTAATCACTCACCTTCCTTCTTCTTTTCCCCGAGAATGCTCTAACTTGAAAACAGTGTGAGCTTGCTCTTCTTTTTATTTTCTAAAATGTCTTTCTATTTTCAAAAATAAACTGTTGCTTATCCTCTGGTTTTTAAAACAGTTAGCTAGGGTTTTAGTGGAGAGAAAACCCATTTTTATCCCCACACAAATAATAAAATTATGTATATGTGTTTATGGCTAAATATGCCATTTTCTCTTTGATTCCATTTCGGGTATTTCTGTTACTTTTCTTTTTTTCTGTGTACATGCCATTTTCATGTTTCACCTACACACTTTTTTCATGTGACTTATCTATATTGTGTATTTTTCCTAAACCTGTAGTGTTCACACATATCTCTTTTTATCAATTAATTCCTTGTTAATATTTCAAACCATTTGTTTTCTCTTGATTTTTAAAAATGTATTTATGATACATAGTGCTAAACTGGTTTCATATATTTTAATTATCGTAAGAGTTTATTTTATCACTCTATACTTCTCTGGCTACTCATATATGATATTTATGTGAGATATGTGGATGTAAAACTCATTCATACGTAGTTATTTTTCTTCTCAATATTATTTACTGAAAACTACTGTCCTCTTCCTTATTTATCTCTCACATTCTTGATATTTATTTTCAAACTATTTTATCCTTGAAATATTTTCTATTAACCGATTTTTCATTTTTGTTAAAATTATTTTCATCTCAATAATTTGGGTCTTCACATACTCTCCTCCTAAAAGGAATTGTGTCCCATAATTATTATATTATATAGACATACACACACACACACACACACACACACACACACACACACACACACATATTTCCATCCAGTTGTATACAAAGCATAATTTTATTTCATAAATTTCAGAAACTTATGCATCCAAAACTAAGCAAACTTACGTAAGTAATGTTTAAGTTTATCATAATTTTAGACATACCTTTTCAGCAGAAAATAGATTAGGATATTTATCCTTCATCCTATCTTCAGTTTCCCATGTACAATCATACTCATCTAAACTCCACTGGATTTTAACCAATTTAATTATTTTATTTCTCAATTTCTTTTCTTCTCTAGCCACAATACCCACTGGTTCCTTCTTATAAACCAGATTTTCTTGAACTTTAACTTGTGTAGGAGATTCCAGAATGGTCTCCTTATCATGCACCCATTTTCTTAATTGAGATACATGAAATACATCATGTATATTACTCAATTCCTCTGGCAATTTCAACTTATAAGCCAAAGTTCCTATTCTTTGAATAATTTCATATGGCCCTATATATCTTGGTGATAATTTTCCTGCCTTGCCAAACCTTAATTTTTTTCATTGGTGAAACTTTGAGAAATACATAATTTTCCACTTCAAATTCCACTAGCCTTCTCCCTTTATCTGCATAGGCTTTTTGTCTCTCTTGTGCTGCACTCATTCTCTGCTTTACAAGTTCAATCCTTGCAGAGGTCTCTTTCACATGTTCTGGTCCAACCAACACTCTTTCACCTGCCTCTATCCAGTATGCAGGAGACACACAAGGCTTCCCATACAAAGCCTCGAATGGAGTCATACCTATAGTGGACTGATAGCTATTATTATAAGCAAATTCAGCTAAATAGAGATGATCTTCCCAGTTTCCTCCAAAATCAAGTATACATGCTCTAAGCAAATCTTCTAAAATTTGGTTAACAATCTCAGTTGGCCCATCTGTTTGTGGGTGGTAAGCTGTGCTCAAGCTTAATTTTGTCCCCATGGCCTCTTGAAAGTTACTCCAGAACCTTGAGGTAAACAAGTATCTCTATCACTAATGATAGTCTTGGGGATCCCATGTAATCTCACTATCTCCTTCACAAATAATTAAGCTAATTTGTGAGCATTTCTGTTTGAATTCACTGAAATAAAGTGAGCTGTTTTTGTGAGCCTATCAACCACAACCCAAATACTATCATTGCCTCTTCTTGTTCTTGGCAAACCATCAACAAAATCCATTGAAATGCTTTCCCATTTCCAGGTAGGCACTTCCAGAGGTTGTAGTAGGCCTGAAGGTCTTTGATAATCTGCCTTAACTTGTTGACATGTTAAACATTTTGCCACATATCTTGCTACTGCCCCTTTCATTCCTGGCCACCAATAATTTCTTTTAAGATCATGGTACATTTTTGTACCACCTGGATGTATAGTGTACTTTGTCTTGTGATGCTCATCCATAATCTCTTGCTTCAGTTCTTCCACATTGGGCACACAGAGTTTCCCTTTCTTTCTTAAGTAGCCTCTATCATTAACTTCATAATTTTCCACTGATATGCCTTGTGATATCATATCCTTCTTTTCTTTTAAATTAGTGTCTTGATTCTGCATCTTTCCTATTTTATCAACCAGGGTTGATCTTAAGGAGATGAGGCTTAATTTTCCATATTCAATCATGTCACTATGTACATTGTCCGATGAACCAATTTCTTCCTTCATTTCTGCTTCACTAAGGATGGTTAAATCCTTGAATTCAGTCATCATTAAGCTTGCCGATCTTTCTTGATGTCTACTCAAAGCATCTGCTACCTTGTTAGCTATTGTAGGAGTATATAGTATATCAAGATCATAGGCAACTAAAAACTCTACCCACCTATGTTGTCTCATATTCAAGTCTTTTTGATAAAACAAATACTTAAGTGATTTATGGTCTATAAACAATTCAAATTTAGCACCTAACAAGTAGTGTCTCCATAGCTTCAATGCATAAACAATGGCAGCAAGCTCTAAATCATGAGTGGCATATCTGGTTTCATTTGGCTTGAGTTGCCTTGATGCATATGCTATGACTCTTCCATGTTTCGTGAGTACTGCCCCTAACCTAGACCCATTAGCATCAGTATAAACCACTAATCCTTCATTTCCCTCTGGAATTTGCAAGACTGGAGCTTCCATCAATGCCTTCTTCAATGTTTCAAAAGCTTTCTCGCATTTTTCTGTCCACACATATGGTTGCTCTTTTCTGGTTAGCTTGGTTAGTGGGATGGCTATCCTTGCAAAGTCTTTTATAAACCTTCTATAGTAGTCCGCCATCCCCAAAAATGACCTCACCTCAGTCACTGATTTGGGTCTACTACATGATTGCACTGCCATGATTTTGTTTGGGTCTACACAAATCCCTTGTTGAGATATAATGTGTCCCAAAAAATTGACTTCATTTTTCCAAAATGTACACTTAGTAAATTTTGCCTTTAAATTATGTGCTCTTAATCTTGACAAAACCAGATGCAAGTGCTTTGCATGCTCCTCTTCTGACTTTGAATACACCAATATATCATCAATGAAAACAACTACAAATTTATCTAGAAAATCTCTGAATGTCCTATTCATTAAATCTACAAAATAAGATGGTGCATTTTTCAATCCAAAAGGCATTACTAAAAATTCATATAGCCTATACCTTGTGTTGAATGCAGTGTATTTAATACTCTCCTCCTCGACCTTCATTTGATGGAATCCAGAGGCTAAGTCCAACCTTGAAAAGATTCTTGCTCCACTTAATTGATCAAATAAATCATCAATTCTGGGGAGTGGATATTTATTCTTGATGGTAACTTTTTTTAATTCCATGTAATCAATATACATCCTCATTGTGCCATCATGTTTCTTTACAAATACCACCGGAGAACCCTAGTTTGAACTACTAGGCCTTATGAAGCCTTTCTGCTCCAATTCTTCCAATTGTTGTTTTAATTCCACTAATTCTTTAGGACCCATTCTGGTAGGCTTCTTGATGGCAGGACTTACTCCTGGGATTAATCTTATCTGAAATTCAACTTGCCTATTTTCTGGAACTCCTATAACCTCTCCAAAGACATTTAGGTATTCATTTATTACTTTTATGTCTTCCATCATTTTTAGTCATGCTCCTCATTTGATTAAGGCAATTTGTTTTGGCTATTTCACTCATGACTATAATATTTTTACCATTTTCTGTTTTCAAAGAAATAGTAAAATTTTCCAAGTTCAAAATTGCTTTGTATTTACTCAACCAATCTACTCCTAGAATAATTCCTATTCCAAGATATTTTAACACAAACAAATCAGGTTTAAACACATTTCCACCTATGTTTAATTCTACTCCCAAGCATCTAATTCCTAGCATGCAAGAGCTACCCAGGGTACTCTGAATAAACAAAGGTTCATCAACTAAATTGCATGTGAGTGCCAATTTAGTCACTATGTCTTGTGATATTAAAGAATGTGTAGCCCCGGTGTCATATATAACTGAGATCGGATAATCTTTAATTAGGAGTATACCTTCAAAGTGTCAAAAATTTCCCACTGCATTTGCTTTTGCTTTGCCTTCCAATGCTCCTAACTTTGCTCCTTTCTTGAACTCTGGGCAATTCCTTTTGATATGACCTTCTTTCCCATAATTATTGCAACTGAATGGCGTCTTCTTAGCTGCTTGACACCTATTACTCATGTGTCCTTCCTTGCCACAGTTGTAGCAAATAATTTTCTTCTTAATTTCCCTACTGGTTGCTCCTTCAACCTTCTTGTCTGAATTCTTCTTGTCATAAGGATGTGCTCTATTTTTCCCTTTCTTGTGGTTATTAGCTCTCATGTTCCTAAATTTCTCCCTTGCATTGTCATGTTGTTCAGAAGAAAGAGTGAGATCTGTGACTTGATCAAATGTTTTGTCTTTGTATGGTAGCATTGCTCTACTTAAACCAGCATTAAGTCCTTGAATAAATCTTGAATTCTTTGATTCCTCATTCCCTATAAGCATGGTTCCATACTTAGACAAGCTCTCAAACTTTTGAGTGTATTCAGTCACACTCATTGATCCTTGCCTCAATCTTATGAACTCCTCAAGCAATGTTGCCTTAGTTGTTGCTGGGATAAATCTAGCCTCAAGCATATCCTTGAGCAAATCCCATATTATCTCATTTTTTGGTCTTCCTGTAATGTTTACCTCCCACCAATCCAGTGCTGCTCCTTTGAGCCTTCTAAAAGCTATTTGTCTCTTCCTCTGGTTATTGATTTGCATGTCTGCAAATATCCTTTCCAATGTTCTTAGCCATGTTTGCACACCCATGACTCCTTAGTGCCTTCAAAATCCTTGCCTCCTAAATTTGAGAATGTTTTCAGTAGTTTAGATAACTGCTCATGAGGATTTTCTTCCCTCTGCACTGCTCCATCCCTAAATGCCCTCACCAAATCTTGCAAATTGACCAATGGTGTTGCATTAGAGGGTCCTGCTCCGAGGTTTGGTGTTCTTCCTACCATAATTCACTATACAATTTACATAACTAGTTAGTCTTGATTCTGATTTAATTGTTTCAGTAATTTATTCCTACTGAAAATATTTTTTTTTGGTTTGTTCCTTTGAATTTTATCCATATAAGAAAATTAGTTTTTATATATATATGCTATGTTTTTGGTAACATAGCTCGGATACCAACTGAAATGACCACCTTTTCTTATGCCTATCTTTTTATGATTTTCAGTTGAGTTTTTTTTTAAACAAGAGATCACTTCTTTTGATTAATTTCCCAAGATCCAGAATTTACTAATATAAAAATATCATTATTTAAAACAAGTTATATCATTTATATATATGAAGATATATAAATGTTTCTTTGCCTATCAGAGTGTTAATGTAGCAAAAAACTTAATCACGTAATATTTTCCATAATTGGAAGGTTTTGTGTCACATAGCTATTTCTACACTTTAATCTTTTTATTGACTCAAGATTTGACTATTACATGTTTCAAGTGCTACCACCTATCATTCTCTTCTTTATATCCAAGATTATTTCATAAACAAGATTAATTAATTTGTGGATTTATACCCCATGTATTTGGTCGTTGGGATTTAAGAATTCATACATAAACATGCACAAACAATTCATGTCAAGCAAAATGCACATATCCTGGTTCATAGAGCATGTAGTGATCATGTGAGTAATAGAGAGTTGTAAACTAATTTAAAGGTCATACACATGAAAACAACACAGATGAGCAATATACAAACCCAGACCATCATACCAATTGAAGACTCAACATGTACATGAAGGTAGTGAATATAACTGATTCAAGTGAAAGGCAACTTTATACATGAAAACAATATGATCATGGCAACAAACCCAAAACCAAGTTAACAGTTACAATGAGCACATCATCTACCCGGTGCATAACAACCAAGGTCAGAGGTGTCATCAATGTATGCCTATAGTCAGGCAATGTCAAAAATCAGAACAATTCAAAACTTTCAAATGAACACCTAATAAAGACAAGATACTACACTCCAAGTAAAGAGCAATTGACAGTGATCAATATGCAGTGGAGTAATGGATATGCTCAATACACAAACAAGACCACATGATACTGTAAACTACAACAGACTTGACTAAACCAAATGCAACCAGACTTCAAATCAAGCATGCAAACAACAGGCTTTGGTTCAATATGGTTGCAGTGAAAACTACAAGTGCAAAGCACACACATCAACTCACTACACAATGCATTACAGGCTTCAGCTAGAAAATCAGATGTCCAGATAGGATTACAGGCTATGACTTCAAGCTTTTGCATGTACTTATATCAATTACAAGACATATTTAAGCCTTATTGGTTAGCCAAGACCATGTTCAACCCATCTACAGAACACTTTGGCACATATTTATTCAAATACCACTTTAACTTTATAACTAAAGTTAAACAAACATGACAAGGAGAATACATCCACATATCAGACTATATGGCATGTTATCCTTCATCATAATCCGGTGGAGAACTCCAAAATCTATTACTTGATTCAACAACTCACTAGCACATATAATACTTAAGTTTTTTTTTTCCTTTTTCATATTCTTTTCAAGAAAACAAAAAAGTTTCAATCCTGGAAATACATAAAACATAAGAGAGTTTGCCTAACTTATTTATTACAATTAAACTGCGACTTCTCTAAAGCATTTTAAAACCAACAAGATCTTCAAACATCCATTCAAGCAAGCTACTCAAGCATCTTTCTCTACAGCAACACTTTGAACTGCCTCAATGAAAATGAGACACCCTGAAGATTGCAAAGGCAACAAATAGGGTCAGAAAATATATTCTGGTGTGAGTGAGATCATGGATTATAATAACTTGTAATTACTAAATACTGTGCAGAGAATTCATATGATTGATGCTTATTCAAGTTCATACTAAAATCTGAGTATATATCTAAACTCTTTCTAACTTACAGGCACTCTAAGCATTCATTCATCCACCCCATTCATTTATACATACATATGCTCCTATGGATTAACTCCCTTAATTCCATGACTTAATTCTTCAATCCCCATTTATCATTTTAATTAGTCTTAACTCTGCCATTGAATCCTATGTGTGCATTGCAAAGGGACTCAATTCTGTTAACCCTTTACACAGAGGCCTACAGAACTTAAACAAGTCACGCACATACTCATCATCCACCTAATGATGAATAGATCAAGGCACTACTCCTAAATTAGTTTTATAATTTAGAGACCATTCTCCTTTTCTTTCAGGAGAATTTTATTAATTCTTGAAATGCTTTATACTCTTTCCTTCCTTTCATAAATCAAAGAAAACTCACTCATAGATTTCAGCCAGACATATAAAGCATTTATGCAAAACACCACATCTCATTTTAAGGTCATTTATATTCCATCATATTTTCTAAAACTTGCATATAAATTTATTTCCAGAAATATTCCCATTTCTTACATAAATCTGGTTAAGTCATATAAAATATTACATTTATTTTACTGTGAACATAGGGTATGGTTTTTTTTGAGAAAAACCCATAAAAACACACTGACTGGTGATTTGAACAAATCAGAACATATATATAATATTGCATTGTTCATATCATTTTTAAAATGAACTAGACATAAGCATGAATCCCCTTATTCGCACTACCTACTTCATTCTTCTTTAATACCCTATTTCTCAGTAAAAGTACTTAACTCATCTTCATATAAAAACGGATCATGAGTTACAGAATCCATCTCTTTGATCAGGGTGTTTGTTTGTTTGTTTTTTCAAAGCCAAGAATCAAAGTAATCAAAACAGATCAAAACATCAACCAAAGGCTCAGCCAAAGTACCAACCATAATTAACATTCATTTATTCAGAGAATAAAAATTAAACAAAATCATGATATGGTTTTATAAAAGTAATATGGCTGCCCTTAATTTGGGTCTTAATGCCTTAAATCTCATAGATAATTAATCACTCACCTTCCTTCTTCTTTTCTCCGAGAATGCTCTAACTTAAAAATAGTGTGAGCTTGCTCTTCTTTTTATTTTCTAAAATATCTTTCTAATTTCAAAAATAAACTGCTACTTATCTTCTGGTTTTTAAAACAATTAGCTAGGGTTTTAGTGGAGAGAAAACCCATTTTTATCCCCACACAAATAAGAGAATTATGTATATGTGCTTATGGCTAAATATGCCATTTTCTCTTTGATTCCATTTCGGGTATTTCTATTACTTTTCTTTTTTTCTGTGTACATGCCATTTGCATGTTTCGCCTACACACTATTTTCATATGACTTATCTACTTTGTGTATTTTTTTTAAACCTGTAGTGTTCACACATATCTCTTTTTATCAATTAATTCCTTGCTAATATTTCAAACCATTTTTTTCTCTCGATTTTTAAAAATGTATTTATGCATATATAATGCTAAACTGGTTTCATATATTTTAATTATCATAAGAGTTTATTTTATCACTCTATACTTCTCTGGCTACTCATATATAATATTTATGTGAGATATGTGGATGTAAAACTCATTCATACTTAGTTATTTTTCTTCTCAATATTATTTAATGAAAACTATTATCCTCTTCCTTATTTATCTCTCTCGTTCTTGATATTTATTTTCAAACTATTTTATCCTTGGAATATTTTCTATTAACTGATTTTTCATTTTTTTAATTAATCTCAATAATTTGGGTCTTCACAGAAAATGATATGGTCAGCTCAAAATAAATGCAAATGTTGATTGAAATGAAAAGGCAATGGTATGTGAAAAGACAAAGGCAAGTGAAAGGTTTAAAACTCTTCATATTTCTTTATTCTTTTAACATTTTAAAACATATGAAAAATGAGTATAAATAAAATAAAATAAAAACAAAATAATGTATGAACAAAAATAAATAAATAAATTTTGGATAAATATAAATTAATTAACAAAATAGCTAAATAATAGAAACCAAGGTTTAAAAATTGAAAATAAAATACAATAAGCTTTGGAAAAATTTTAAAATCACTTTAAAATGTTTTAAAATAAAAATATATACCTAAAATGTCATATAAAATATATTTGAACATGATATGAAAAATAAAATATTATTTATATAAATTAAAATAGACAATTTTGTTAAATAATTCAATTTACATACAATATTGTAAAAAGCATAACTTTCACAATATGAATCGGATTTCAACGTAACGAAAAGCAGTATTCTTGAAATTAAATTTATTTTCATAATAAAAGATAAAATTCAAGAATTCAAATATTTAAATTTTAAATTTAAAAGTCAAAGTTTGACCAGATTGACCAAAATTTACATTCTCTGAAAATATTCTATTTATTCAGGTTTGGAATTATAATTCACACAAAAATCAAAATTTATATTTAAACTAACAAAATTTATTCATTTTAATAAATAAAAAAAGTTTTTAAATCAAAAATTCAAATAAAATAATCAAAATAAATAATTAAAATAAATCACAAAAATACAGGGTTGTTACACTCTCCGCCACTCAAATCTTTTCATCCCCGAAAAGGAACGAGCAAGGAAAATAATGAAAAGCAAGATAGAAAAACAAAATAGTACCTGGAAAAACAATTTCTGGATTCGAAGCACGAATGCTCTCCTCCGTCTCTCAGGTACAATCTCGATCATCAGTACTTACACAGTACTTTGACCAGATTAACAAATTTCCTTCTTAGCTGCTTCGTACCTTTGCTGATAATACGAAGTGGCTTACTCTCGACAGTCAAATTAGGCTCAATATCCAAACCATCAAGAGCATAAGGTGAACAAAAAGAGATGGGTCAAGAAGATACTAGAGGAGATCTAAGACGTGGAATACATCATGCACTCTAGAAAGCTTCTCGGGCAAATCCAAACGATAAGCCAAAGAACCAACTCTTTCCACAATGCGGAAAGGACCCTTGAAGAGGAAGAAAAAAGTAGGAATAGCTAGAAGGAAAAATAGGTTGGAAGACAAGTATGAACCATTATTTTAAAACCATAAAATTTCAAATAATTTTTTTTATAACATTTTAAACATTTTATAATATGATGAATAGTCATTTGATTCAAATTTGATAGTTCGAAGCAAATAATATTTAAAACATTTTAAATTATTTAGACAAGTAAAATAAATGATTAAAAAAGAACTTTATATAATACTTTATCAAAATACTTTTATAACTCGATGTCTTAACAAGTTTACTTTCGTTCCTGCAGACTCTGGCCATGCGTTGATCAGGCGCAAAGCTAGAATTCTTCAGGTACTTAATAGACTTGTTTCAACACCCAGTGAAAATACTAGAAAACCTTTTAAAACAACAGATATGGAAAGTGCAATCCAAACAAATCAACCAAACCAAAACATTTGTCTAACCATGGATCGACAGATACACAATGGTTACGCCTGGATCCTCCAGGAAACATCCTTACCTGAAAGCTTTCTCACCCTGCAAATTACGCCATGATGACTAGTAGACCGCAGATACACAATGGTTACGCCTGGATCCCCCAGGAAACATACGTACCCTTAAGCTATCTCAGCCAGCGGATTTCGCTACTACTACGAAACATAGATCGCAGGTTACACAACGTTTACGCCTGGATCCCCTAGGAAATATCCATACCCCTAGGCCATCTCAGCCAGGCGAATTACGCTATGTAGTCGTAAACATAAGACCATGGTGATCGCCATGGAATTCGATGGGCACTCGAGTATCATATCCGAAAAACCCAAATCGGAGAGAATAATATCGATAGATTGAATCCACAATGTGGCCACAAAGCAGATATCAAGGTGTAACAAACCCAAATTTTTATGAATTTAAATTGATAATCAAATGAATTTTTGAATAAAATTGTAAGGTAAATTGATTTAAATGGAAGCGAGTTTCCCCGATTCGACTAGAAAATATATAAAGTCATATGGATTTGACAATTAGTATATATGTGAATATATATTTAAATTGGATTTGAAATAAAATCTTAAATAAATGGTTTTAAAAATAAATATAGAAATATATATATATATATATGTATATACATTAGATATGAATTGTAAATGAATGGTTTAATAATATAAGACAATAAGTATTAAAGTAAGATAACAATAAATATTTAAACTAGAAATAGAAAAATAATATGAGATAAATTTTAATAAAAAAAAAATAGAAAGTAGAACATTTGCTAAATTCTAACAACATAATAAAATAGAAATTTATTTGTATTACAAAACAAGAAGATTTAAAGAAAATAAAATACATTTAAATATGAAAAGAATGTAGACGAAAATAAAACAAACAATATAAAATACCCTGTACAAAGTGATATCCCTGTAAACTCACTCTACATATAGCAATCTTCACCAGTTCGTTCATTTGAACTGGATACCTCAAGAAAATAATGTCAACTTAAGCTTAAAACAAAGATTACAAACAATCAACTAAAACCAGAAGAATCAAAGAAGGGGTTTCAGTTTATTTTGTTTTACAAGCCTGTTTCAAACAAATGAAGCTCTATACATTCTGCAAGACAAAAGTGAGTAACTTCTTGTTGAAAAATTGCTTTAGTATAATTATATATGTTGCTTGAATAATGCCTGAAATGTGTATGTTTATATGTATACCTACTTTTGCAATTCTGAGTATACATGATATCAATGTTGGTTTAGCTGGAAGATACCCTGTTTTTAAACTTCAAACTCAGGTTTAAATTCTTAATCATTTTCTCTGGATACATTGATTTCTAGGACTTGGATCAAAATAAGGTCTGACTGTTTGATTACAAAGGAAGTGTTAAAATTTATTTAAACTAAAAATGAAGTAGTTGCTCTGGAAAAACTTAAGATCAGTAATGCTTAAGTATTTATCAAAAATTCAATCTTAGTAAATCAATGATTCAGGATCATAAACTGATTACTAAACCAAAATTAGGATTTTTAAAAATTAAATCACATTTTTTAGTAATGAGTTGAGTTTGCACTTATGGTTTGATCGATTCAGGGATTTTGGGTTGCCTCGGGAAATACACTTGATTGGAGTGGTTAAGGTTCGTTCGGAAGGTAGATGGGTGGTCGGAGAGGCCATGAAAAATGGTCAGAGGCACTCTCGATCACTGTGGCGATGGTGGCTTTCGATTGAGGTGGGTAAACCTAGTTTTAGCTGAGTGGAGTTTTTGGGGTCTGTTCGAACACCATGAAGCATCGAGTTCAACGGGGGTTTGGGAATTCGTAGATGGATGGTAGGCGAAGTCGTGGCCGGTGGTGGTGGTTCTCTGATGGTCGGGGGAGGAGGAGTGAAGCGATTTTCGTGGATGGGTTTTTGGGTCAGTGGGTTCAAATGGGTCGATTTTGATCTGATCGAAATTTCTTCGATCTGGTTGGTGCTTTGGGGTCTCGCGTGTTCGAGTGGGTGTGTGGGATGGACGCGGTGCTCATCGGTGGCCAGAGGAGCATGGGTAGGTGCACGGTGCATGTGTGTGCACTGGGGAGGAAGAAAGGGGAAGACGTGTTGAACTCAAAGAAAAGGGGGAGGCGTCTCGAAGTTTTTCGCTGATTGGCTCGGTGAAATGGTTCAAGGCTTGAAGCCTGGGAACAATCTGTTTAACAGATTTTAGTAAAATTTAGACTGAACCAAATCTGAACGAAGCTTATAATAGATTTTAAATTTAAATTCAAGTTTTATTTTATTTTTATCTTTGATTTAAATTTGAAATAAAATAAGGGTCTAAGAAAAAGAAGATTTAAAAGATGGGTTTCAGTTTCGTTTTACTTGACAATTCTAAAATTTTAGTCTTTTCAAAAGCTGAAATGTATAATTTAATGGAAATTTAAATACTGAAGTTAAGTTCAGTTTTTATTTTAAATCGTAAATAAGTTTTAAGTGTTAAGGTATGCTTTTAAATATGTAAATTTAAAAAGGGGTTTTGAAAAAAAATTAGTTTTAAAACTTTATTTAGGATAAATTGGAAATTATTTTAAGTATCAAGTTTTAAAATGAAAATTAGAAAGAAATTGGGAAAATAAATGTTTTTAAAACGTATTGTGAGTGATGATTAAATCATAAATAAGAATAAGTTTAAACTTGAGTTAATGAAGTGTGATATCCCGGAAATTTTGACAATAACAATTTAATAATTTATGTCAAAATTTAATTGAATTGACCATATTGTTAATAATAAATTTGAAATAAAATTTAATAATCTTCTTGAAAATAAATATTTAAACTGATAATCTATTTTAAAGGCTAATAAATTGTTTTATATCTAAAATGTATACATATCTGTATATATTATAAATAGGTAATCTTTGTTTTAAATTTAATATACATAGGTATGTTTTCTTATTCTGATATTTTTAATAAACTAAAAATTGGATTCAATTTGATATTAAGCTACTAAATAAATAACCATATAATTTTAATACCCAAACTAAAAACTTAATTATTTAAAATTGATTTTAGTTTAAGTTTAAATTTAAATAAAAAGATTTGTTTGTTTTTAATGTAGCTAATAAAATAAGTAATGTATTGAATAAGAAGACAAATTCATTGTGAGTTATTTTAATTTAATCATGAGTTATATTTAACAATATTAATGATGTAATATTCTTACAAATGGATTTTAATATAGATAGAAATTACTATTTCAAAATTTATTTGAATACATAAACATGAGAAGCAATGATTGTAAACTTGAAATAACATCTTTCAAACATATTTTAAAATAAAACAAATCTTAAAAATATTAAACACAAACATAAATTAAATGTATGGTATTAGAATGTGTATAAATACATAAATATCTATGATATTAGCATAAGTATGAAAATAACTTAATAATCATCAAATTAAGTAATTGATAGTTAAAGTTTAAAAATAGAAGAAAATAAAATAAGCATAAAACTTAATATATAAGTTAAAATTCATAACTAATAATCAAAACAACTTCACATTTTGTACCTAAAGTATAAAGCAGGTCAGACAAAATATGTATATAAACTGTAAGTAAAATGTTGTAATATGTGAACTAAATAGGCAAAGAGCAAAGCAAGATTTGCAGGCAAGTAAAACTGATATACATATACAAGGTAAAATAAATCATACCAGACAAAGTTGTAATAAAATTTGTTAAGTACATGAAGTAAAACACAAACCTGACACTGTAATATTTTTGCCTGCAAAATAACATACAAGGCAAGGACAAGATATAATAAAGATGTTAAGTTCAGAAAGTAAAACAGGAACCAGGCAAGGAAAGGGGAACATCAGCAAGCAAAGGAAGATGAGCATAGTACATTTGCATTAAATATTGTATCATCTCAGCATACAAACTTAAGTCAATTCGAATTGTGCAGCCTCCAAAATAAATAAATATCTTGCCTGGTAAAACAAAATAAAGAAGAGCTTGCACCAGTAAAAGCCTGCACCTTCTTGTACAAGCTTGATTGGCTTATATTTATGTGCAATGCCTTTGTTCATTTTCTTTCAAAACATAGCAAACCTGAACATAAGTAAGTTTTTTCTTTTTTTTTACAACTTAAACATCATTTTTCTTCAACCTGGAAATTGTTACTGCATACATCTATAACTAAACAAAAGCAAGAAGATTAGAAGGAGAGCAAAACTGTTTACAGTGTTTAAAAAGTTCAAACTGTTTTCAAATACCAAGCTATGCTCAGTTCATCCTCTCTAAAGCAGGTGAGTAACATCACATTTATAAACATGTAAGTATATTTATACTGCTATATGTTCTCTCTGAAGCATTAGTTATTTGTGAGTATATTTTACAAATACATGTCTGTGTTAAGGTGTGATATATGATAATCATCTCTGTGTAACTTTCTCTGTTGTTGTCAGGTTTAAGTTCACATAAGAAAATTTCTTTTGTACTTAATTCAAGCTAGAACAAGTCATAAATTTTGAACATATAATGTTGTTATAACATAGACTTGAGTCTAAAATTTGGTTTAAAGAAAAACAGTTTGTATTAGTCTGGAAAATATAGAACAACAGTGAAAACTTTAAATGAGTTTAAATTCGATTTTCATGAATCATGAATTCAGGCATATGAATCAATAACTAATACAAAAACTTGATTTTTAAAACAGAATCACTATTTTTAATTGAGGGTTAAGGGTATGGTTCTGTGTTGAATAAAATGTGTGAATCGGTGATTTCTGGGTGATCTATTTGGATATGGGAATCGGGCTTCATTCTGGAGGAGGGGGATTGACTGGAGATGGGTGGAAAAATGGTTGATGGTGATGATATTCACCAGAGAAGTTGCGGCAGTAGAACCACTTCTTGAACCCTAATTTCTACTGTGTTCAGTGAATCGAACACTGCAACCTGTGGTGGTGATCGAGTGCTTCAACTTTTTGGGGAATGATAGTGGGGTCAAAGTCGATGTCGTAGCCGGAGTAGGGGATTTTCTGGAGGCTGAGGTGTCGTGGAAGAGGCGGTGACAGGTGTGGATGTGGTGGACCGAGTTGTTTTCAGGTGGTGCTCGAACCTTCATTTTTGATTTTCGCGTTTGAATGTCGTGTTGATGCTTGCGAGTGAGGGTTGGAGTAATGGACGGTGTGAAGCGATCACCGGTGGTGACCAGCGTCGACCATCGACACCGTGCATATGCACGGTGCACTGTGGTGCCTGGAATGTTTTGTGAAGTAGGGGTACTCGAGTTTTTAGGATTTGACTCGGGAATACTGCGTGCATGACTCGAAGCTTGTTCGTTGTTGACTCGAAGTAACGTAAGGGGGTGAGAAGGATCTGGGTAAGTGTAACAGGGTATTAAAATCCTGTAAAGTTCAATTTTCTTGGAACTGGGGTTTTTAAAAATGAAATATAGATATTGAAATAGGTATTTAATCACAGATAAGTTTGGATTGAAAAAGAAGTTTGAATCTCATTTTAAAATAAAATAAAGTTTAAAATTTTAAATTATTTGAAACCGCTTTAAAAAGGATTTCACTCGAGTGATTCGAGTGAAATAAATGAATCTCAGTTTGGATTTGTTGCTCGAGTTTCACTCGAGTGATTCGAGTGTCGGACTCGAAGAAATGCGGGGTTTTGCTCGTAAAAATATTTGTTTAACTCGGGTATTTTTAGCTACGGGTTTTAAACCTGTAAATCTATTTCAGTTTTTAAAACCAGGCTTTTAAATGAAAAAAATACGTAGTTAAAACAAAGTTTAAATCAAGATAAGTTTGGATTCAAAACGTAGTTTGAATCTCAGTCTTTAAATAAATAAAGATTTTAAATTTTAAATTTGTTTTAAACAAATTTGAATGATAAAGAGAATTTTTAAATTTGAATTGAATTCAAAATGGAATCGTGTTTAAGTTCTTTTCATCTTCTATTTAAGATAACTATTCTTTAAATTGTAAAATAAAAGGAGTTTGGAATTGATAAGATAAATTTGATTTCATTTTAAATCTTAAATTTAAAATGAATTTAAAAGTAAATTTAAATTAAATTGATTAAATACCTATTAATGATAAATGGATCATTAAATAGAAAAAGGTTTAAAAACTTAAGGATTGTAATTATCAAATTAACTAAATGGATAATGAATGACTAGAATTAATTAACTCCGAAATTAAGAGTTAAATTTATTTTAATAAGATGTAAGTTAAAGGTAAATTAATTGATAATTAAGAAATCATTGGATTAATTTTAAATTAATGATTAGCAACCAATTAATGAATTAAGTATGGAAAAATTAATAAGTTATTAAGACTAACTTAAAATGTAATTGATAATAAATCGTAGTTAATAACTTTAGGAAAGTAATTAAAGGATTATAATTAGTTATTGAAGGCAATTAACTAAAATTATGAAATAACCAATTAATGGGATTATTTTAAATAATTAATTAAATTATTTATTTAAGATAAGCAATTGTGAATTGTTAAGTATAATTACTTAACGGAAGTAATTAAGGAATTAATTACTCATTGTAATTAATTCGATTTAATATGAATTGTTTAAGTTAATTAATTAAGTTTAATTAATTTAAATAATCATTTGATGATGTAATAAGTATAATTACTTAGGGAAGTAATTAATGATAATTACTGGATGTAATTACCCAGGAATGATTTAATAGTGAAAGTAATTGGAAGATAATTACTTGGTATAATTAATCAAGGGGTTAATTAGAGATAATAAATTATGGAGTAATTTATTTATTTGATAAAGTAATTAAGGGTAGTTAATTACTGAATGGGGTTAATCAAGGGTGATTAACAATTTGGTTTAATTGAAGATTAATTACTTAATGCAATTAATTTAAATAGAAAATATAATTAGAAATCATAAATTATTATAATTTATGATGTAAATTAGAATAAATTATTTGGAAATAATTAATAAATGAATTGATTTACTAATGCAATTAATTGATAAATAATGTAATTAATGTTAGTAAATTCAAGGTAAATTCCTGTGTTTAGTTAAGGGTAATAAATTTGTGAAAATAATTAAAGAATAATTACTTAAATATAATTAAAAGTAAATTAATCAAGGATGATTAATTAAATTGAATAATTGAGTGATGATAAATTAATTGATTGGTAATCGATTATTAGTGATATAAGCAATAGAATGGTTAAGTAATTAATTTAATTCACTTTAAATTAATTAGAGATGTAGGTGATTAATTTAATTCATTTTAAATTAATTATAGCTGATGTGATTGCTTATATATATTGATTGATGATATTGTTTACCCTGAATGGTTTGAGATCTCAATATGAGATTAATGATGTTATGTATGCTTTGTTTTAAATATGATGATAATATGAATTATCTGATATGATGATAATATGCATTATCTGTTTGAAGTGACAATATTGGTTATCTGTGTATGTTGATGTTGACTATCTATTATGATATTGTGATTTATCTATCTGTGTGTATGTTGAATTATTTTGAATTTAACTGGTAAGGCTAAATAGACAACTTGGCCCTAAAAGACACGTTTTGGATTTCGATGAGACCGGGATCGGGTTTTCCGCATTTGGAAGTCCGAAAACCACATCGATTCCAAATTAACGTTAGGTCGTGAATCTGAAGTGAAGATGAAGATTTAGAATGCAAGGGTTATCGTCGTTAACTCTGAGGGTGATTCCAAAATGAGTGTAACGAGATAATGCCTTCGGTTTCGTTCGAACCCGGAACGAACTTGTATGGATTGAATGCTTTCAACACATCGTCAGGTGGGCGATGAGCATTCTAAGAAATGTGTTCTCTAAAGGTAATCGTAACCTCAAGCCTCATCAACCGGGAATGGCTAAAACAGGGGAGGTGCAGCAAGGTTAGGTGGGTCATGCCCAAGCAGGACAAGATTTTCCCCTGTCTAGATGTCCCTTTTTATTCGGCTGTGTGGACAGTTGTGAGCTCCAACTGTCGGGGTTGTCTTGTTCGGGACTGTTCAGTAAGGAATGGTTCCGGCCTTGTGTTGCAGGGGATGAAGGGAGTAATCCTCGGTACGTTGATCTAGGCCACGTACTGTGACGGGCGGTACCCCAGTAGCCCTGCCATTGTATGGAATCCAAAATCCAATAAGTGCCAACGGTTTTGATTGTATTACCCACTTCGGTGGCTAGTAGCTGGAATTTAATAGATGTAACAATTTCGGCTATTTTCTATTTACTTGAAAACCCTAGACCTATTATAATATCACAGAATTTCCTATTAAATGTTTTAGTTAGCGTAAGGTAAAAACTTACCATATTTATTCGTGGGAAGTCTTACGTGATACCTTTTGTTTTCAAATGTTTTTCAAAGTTAAACAACTTTAACCTGTTACTCATACCAGACCCATGTCTGACCCGGAGTTTATTTTTGTTTTTTTCATAAACTCTCGGGTACCCAAATTTTTACGGGTAGCCAAGGGATTCAGGTTAGGTTTGACGAATTCTGGAGGAGCAATGGAGCAGGAGGCTTCAGCGTTGTAGATACACATATAGTTCCGCTGTGGTGGTATCTCTGAGTTGTTTATCTGCATTGTATATTGACTTATATAACTAGACAGGTGTTTATAACTGTCTAGTATGTGTTGTATGATCTGTAACTCTGATATATGAAATTTATGTAATAGTTATGTGATCTATTATATTTTATTCCATTCCGCTGTGAGATTCTGTTGTTGTTGTTGTTCTTTCTTCTCTATCTTTTCTATTTTCTCATCCCTTTCTTTCTTCATGATGATACGTCTTTCTGGGCATAGAAGGGCGGGTCGTCACAGTTGGTATCAGAGCGCTAGGTTGAGTGAATACCTAGGCTCTAGAGCGATTTCTTTCTTGAGAGAGTGTATTTGTAATTTTAATATATAAAAATATATATTTATTTCTACCTACTTGTTGGGTTACCTGTCCGGGTTATCCAATATAAGTTATAAAGGTAGATAGGGTAGTGGTGTGTGTATCACGACTACCAAATGGTTGGAGTATAAATATTTGAGGTTGGAAGTGTATCTGTCGAGACTGTAGACCTAATACCGTCTCGAGTGAGCTTTGGATAGTGTAAGGATTTCATCGATCTCTGAAGGAAACCTGTTAAGGTTCGGAGTTCATTTTTGAAGTGTAAGTTTGGATGAGCTAGAGTTTGGACTCGTCGGCTTGGCTTGAGCAAGTCCGAATATCTTACCTCAGGATGTAGTAGCTGTGTGATGAGACACAGTGACTGTGGAAGTCTCCGAAGATGTTTCTTTGGAATCAGTTAAGGAAGTGTAGCTGCTTCGATGTTGTGGCTGAGTTCAGTAGAATGTTTCTGTTTGGTTTGAGGTCCGAGTTTCTCGAAGAGCTCTGGGTTAGGAATTTCTTGGCATTGGTGTGTTGGCAAGGAAGTTTTTAACTTCTGCCTCAGCAGTGTGGTTCCGTTTCTTTGATGGATTGGCTAATTAAGCATAGGCTGTTCTGTTTGGTAAAGAGAGAATAGTTTTCTTTGGTAGTGGGCTGGATTGATCGCAAAAGTGACTTGCGATTGTTGCGTTTCTTTTGAGTTATCTGATTTTTCTGGATGTCTTCAGGAAGTTAGAATTTGTCCGTGTCTAGAGATTGAGTTTGGTATCTTCTGGATTCTAGAGTGGTACTAATGGTTCAGCTTGGTAGTAAGATGATTTTTGGAAAATGAGTCTGGTAAAGCAGCTAGAGTTTTGAAGGAACTTCTGAATTTCTTTTAAGGATCTGTTGAACCATAGTTCTATGATGTGATGACCAGTTGTCCTCGTGATCATCATCAGCATTCTCATCTGCTCGGTCAGAGTAGCGCAGTGGAAGCATGGTGGCAGCTGTTGGTGTGAAAACAACTAGAATTTGCAGTGTTTTGGATTAGTGAGTTTCTACTGGAAATTTGTTCAGGATCTTAAGACCAGATTGGAATGCATCTGTATTATCTTTCCAGATGGGAGAAGTAAGATCAGTTTTCAGATTTGAAATGGCGCTTGTGTTTTGAGTTGTGTTCTGATTTTTGAAGTTAATCTTGGAAAGATCATTTTGTTGAATTGTTTTTGGGCCAGTTGATTTATAGAGAGCATCAGCAAGTGTTGAGCTGATCAGTAAGGATGTAGGCAGCCCAGGATTGTCCAGAGAGTTTTGTGGATAAGAGACGAAGGAATTTGGATTCCGTATTTGGAGATGTGATTTTGGATAAGTGTTTAGTTTCGAGATTGAATTGTCAGTTTAGATAACTGGAATTCGGAGTGTTTCACGTATCTCTGAGGGAGTACGTGTAAGAGCTATCTTTGATTGTAGAGTCAGCAGTTCAGAGAGTTTTGGTTGTTGAGTTAGACTTATCTGTAGTCTGACATCCTATTTCGTTTTGTGGATCCAGATGAATAGAATCTCAGTAGCTTAGTAATATTGATTGTTGAATTCTGTAGAGCGAGTATCCCAATATTTATACTTAGGGAAACTCGAGAAAATTCTATTTAGAATTTTATTTGGACGATTAGATTTGTAGATTGGATGAATTGGTTGCTATGATTGCTAGCATATGATTGATATCTGCTTGTGTTTTAAAATTTAATCTTTAATTACATTATTAAATTACCTTTGTTTTAAATTTCGGGGACGAAATTCTTTTAAGGGGGAAAGAATGTGATATCCCGGAAATTTTGACAATAACAATTTAATAATTTATGTCAAAATTTAATTGAATTGACCATATTGTTAATAATAAATTTGAAATAAAATTTAATAATCTTCTTGAAAATAAATATTTAAACTGATAATCTATTTTAAAGGCTAATAAATTGTTTTATATCTAAAATGTATACATATCTGTATATATTATAAATAGGTAATCTTTGTTTTAAATTTAATATACATAGGTATGTTTTCTTATTCTGATATTTTTAATAAACTAAAAATTGGATTCAATTTGATATTAAGCTACTAAATAAATAACCATATAATTTTAATACCCAAACTAAAAACTTAATTATTTAAAATTGATTTTAGTTTAAGTTTAAATTTAAATAAAAAGATTTGTTTGTTTTTAATGTAGCTAATAAAATAAGTAATGTATTGAATAAGAAGACAAATTCATTGTGAGTTATTTTAATTTAATCATGAGTTATATTTAACAATATTAATGATGTAATATTCTTACAAATGGATTTTAATATAGATAGAAATTACTATTTCAAAATTTATTTGAATACATAAACATGAGAAGCAATGATTGTAAACTTGAAATAACATCTTTCAAACATATTTTAAAATAAAACAAATCTTAAAAATATTAAACACAAACATAAATTAAATGTATGGTATTAGAATGTGTATAAATACATAAATATCTATGATATTAGCATAAGTATGAAAATAACTTAATAATCATCAAATTAAGTAATTGATAGTTAAAGTTTAAAAATAGAAGAAAATAAAATAAGCATAAAACTTAATATATAAGTTAAAATTCATAACTAATAATCAAAACAACTTCACATTTTGTACCTAAAGTATAAAGCAGGTCAGACAAAATATGTATATAAACTGTAAGTAAAATGTTGTAATATGTGAACTAAATAGGCAAAGAGCAAAGCAAGATTTGCAGGCAAGTAAAACTGATATACATATACAAGGTAAAATAAATCATACCAGACAAAGTTGTAATAAAATTTGTTAAGTACATGAAGTAAAACACAAACCTGACACTGTAATATTTTTGCCTGCAAAATAACATACAAGGCAAGGACAAGATATAATAAAGATGTTAAGTTCAGAAAGTAAAACAGGAACCAGGCAAGGAAAGGGGAACATCAACAAGCAAAGGAAGATGAGCATAGTACATTTGCATTAAATATTGTATCATCTCAGCATACAAACTTAAGTCAATTCGAATTGTGCAGCCTCCAAAATAAATAAATATCTTGCCTGATAAAACAAAATAAAAAAGAGCTTGCACCAGTAAAAGCCTGCACCTTCTTGTACAAGCTTGATTGGCTTATATTTATATGCAATGCCTTTGTTCATTTTCTTTCAAAACATAGCAAACCTGAACATAAGTAAGTTTTTTCTTTTTTTTTACAACTTAAACATCATTTTTCTTCAACCTGGAAATTGTTACTGCATACATCTATAACTAAACAAAAGCAAGAAGATTAGAAAGAGAGCAAAACTGTTTACAGTGTTTAAAAAGTTCAAACTGTTTTCAAATACCAAGCTATGCTCAGTTCATCCTCTCTAAAGCAGGTGAGTAACATCACATTTATAAACATGTAAGTATATTTATACTGCTATATGTTCTCTCTGAAGCATTAGTTATTTGTGAGTATATTTTACAAATACATCTCTGTGTTAAGGTGTGATATATGATAATCATCTCTGTGTAACTTTCTCTGTTGTTGTCAGGTTTAAGTTCACATAAGAAAATTTCTTTTGTACTTAATTCAAGCTTGAACAAGTCATAAATTTTGAACATATAATGTTGTTATAACATAGACTTGAGTCTAAAATTTGGTTTAAAGAAAAACAGTTTGTATTAGTCTGGAAAATATAGAACAACAGTGAAAACTTTAAATGAGTTTAAATTCGATTTTCATGAATCATGAATTCAGGCATATGAATCAATAACTAATACAAAAACTTGATTTTTAAAACCAGAATCACTATTTTTAATTGAAGGTTAAGGGTATGGTTCTGTGTTGAATAAAATGTGTGAATCGGTCATTTCTGGGTGATCTATTTGGATATGGGAATCGGGATTCATTCTGGAGGTGGGGGATTGACTGGAGATGGGTGGAAAAATGGTTGATGGTGATGATATTCACCAGAGAAGTTGCGGCAGTAGAACCATTTCTTGAACCCTAATTTCTACTGTGTTCAGTGAATCGAACACTGCAACCTGTGGTGGTGATCGAGTGCTTCAACTTTTTGGGGAATGATAGTGGGGTCAAAGTCGATGTCGTAGCCGTAGTAGGGGATTTTCTGGAGGCCGAGGTGTCGTGGAAGAGGCGGTGACAGGTGTGGATGTGGTGGACTGAGTTGTTTTCAGGTGGTGCTCGAACCTTCATTTTTGATTTTCGCGTTTGAATGTCGTGTTGATGCTTGCGAGTGAGGGTTGGAGTAATGGACGGTGTGAAGCGATCACCGGTGGTGACCAGCGTCGACCATCGGCACCGTGCATATGCACGGTGCACTGTGGTGCCTGGAATGTTTTGTGAAGTAGGGGTACTCGAGTTTTTAGGATTTGACTCGGGAATACTGCGTGCACGACTCGAAGCTTGTTCGTTGTTGACTCGAAGTAACGTAAGGGGGGGAGAAGGATCTGGGTAAGTGTAACAGGGTATTAAAATCCTGTAAAGTTCAATTTTCTTGGAACTGGGGTTTTTAAAAATGAAATATAGATATTGAAATAGGTATTTAATCACAGATAAGTTTGGATTGAAAAAGAAGTTTGAATCTCATTTTAAAATAAAATAAAGTTCAAAATTTTAAATTATTTGAAACCGCTTTAAAAAGGATTTCACTCGAGTGATTCGAGTGAAATAAATGAATCTCAGTTTGGATTTGTTGCTCGAGTTTCACTCGAGTGATTCGAGTGTCGGAGTCGAAGAAATGCGGGGTTTTGCTCGTAAAAATATTTGTTTAACTCGGGTATTTTTAGCTACGGGTTTTAAACCTGTAAATCTATTTCAGTTTTTAAAACCAGGCTTTTAAATGAAAAAAATACGTAGTTAAAACAAAGTTTAAATCAAGATAAGTTTGGATTCAAAACGTAGTTTGAATCTCAGTCTTTAAATAAATAAAGATTTTAAATTTTAAATTTGTTTTAAACAAATTTGAATGATAAAGAGAATTTTTAAATTTGAATTGAATTCAAAATGGAATCGTGTTTAAGTTCTTTTCATCTTCTATTTAAGATAACTATTCTTTAAATTGTAAAATAAAAGGAGTTTGGAATTGATAAGATAAATTTGATTTCATTTTAAATCTTAAATTTAAAATGAATTTAAAAGTAAATTTAAATTAAATTGATTAAATACCTTATTAATGATAAATGGATCATTAAATAGAAAAAAGGTTTAAAAACTTAAGGATTGTAATTATCAAATTAACTAAATGGATAATGAATGACTAGAATTAATTAACTCCGAAATTAAGAGTTAAATTTATTTTAATAAGATGTAAGTTAAAGGTAAATTAATTGATAATTAAGAAATCATTGGATTAATTTTAAATTAATGATTAGGAAATAATTAATGAATTAAGTAAGGAAAAATTAATAAGTTATTAAGACTGACTTAAAATGTAATTGATAATAAATCGTAGTTAATAACTTTAGGAAAGTAATTAAAGGATTATAATTAGTTATTGAAGGCAATTAACTAAAATTATGAAATAACCAATTAATGGGATTATTTTAAATAATTAATTAAATTATTTATTTAAGATAAGCAATTGTGAATTGTTAAGTATAATTACTTAACGGAAGTAATTAAGGAATTAATTACTCATTGTAATTAATTCGATTTAATATGAATTGTTTAAGTTAATTAATTAAGTTTAATTAATTTAAATAATCATTTGATGATGTAATAAGTATAATTACTTAGGGAAGTAATTAATGATAATTACTGGATGTAATTACCCAGGAATGATTTAATAGTGAAAGTAATTGGAAGATAATTACTTGGTATAATTAATCAAGGGGTTAATTAGAGATAATAAATTATGGAGTAATTTATTTATTTGATAAAGTAATTAAGGGTAGTTAATTACTGAATGGGGTTAATCAAGGGTGATTAACAATTTGGTTTAATTGAAGATTAATTACTTAATGCAATTAATTTAAATAGAAAATATAATTAGAAATCATAAATTATTATAATTTATGATGTAAATTAGAATAAATTATTTGGAAATAATTAATAAATGAATTGATTTACTAATGCAATTAATTGAGAAATAATGTAATTAATGTTAGTAAATTCAAGGTAAATTCCTGTGTTTAGTTAAGGGTAATAAATTTGTGAAAATAATTAAAGAATAATTACTTAAATATAATTAAAAGTAAATTAATCAAGGATGATTAATTAAATTGAATAATTGAGTGATGATAAATTAATTGATTGGTAATCGATTATTAGTGATATAAGCAATAGAATGGTTAAGTAATTAATTTAATTCACTTTAAATTAATTAGAGATGTAGGTGATTAATTTAATTCATTTTAAATTAATTATAGCTGATGTGATTGCTTATATATATTGATTGATGATATTGTTTACCCTGAATGGTTTGAGATCTCAAAATGAGATTAATGATGCTATGTATGCTTTGTTTAAATATGATGATAATATGAATTATCTGATATGATGATAATATGCATTATCTGTTTGAAGTGACAATATTGGTTATCTGTGTATGTTGATGTTGACTATCTATTATGATATTGTGATTTATCTATCTGTGTGTATGTTGAATTATTTTGAATTTAACTGGTAAGGCTAAATAGACAACTTGGCCCTAAAAGACACGTTTTGGATTTCGATGAGACCGGGATCGGGTTTTCCGCATTTGGAAGTCCGAAAACCACATCGATTCCAAATTAACGTTAGGTCGTGAATCTGAAGTGAAGATGAAGATTTAGAATGCAAGGGTTATCGTCGTTAACTCCGAGGGTGATTCCAAAATGAGTGTAACGAGATAATGCCTTCGGTTTCGTTCGAACCCGGAACAAACTTGTATGGATTGAATGCTTTCAACACATCGTCAGGTGGGCGATGAGCATTCTAAGAAATGTGTTCTCTAAAGGTAATCGTAACCTCAAGCCTCATCAACCGGGAATGGCTAAAACAGGGGAGGTGCAGCAAGGTTAGGTGGGTCATGCCCAAGCAGGACAAGATTTTCCCCTGTCTAGATGTCCCTTTTTATTCGGCTGTGTGGACAGTTGTGAGCTCCAACTGTCGGGGTTTTCTTGTTCGGGACTGTTAAGTAAGGAATGGTTCCGGCCTTGTGTTGCAGGGGATGAAGGGAGTAATCCTCGGTACGTTGATCTAGGCCACGTACTGTGACGGGCGGTACCCCAGTAGCCCTGCCATTGTATGGAATCCAAAATCCAATAAGTGCCAATGGTTTTGATTGTATTACCCACTTCGGTGGCTAGTAGCTGGAATTTAATAGATGTAACAATTTCGGCTATTTTCTATTTACTTGAAAACCCTAGACCTATTATAATATCACAGAATTTCCTATCAAATGTTTTAGTTAGCGTAAGGTAAAAACTTACCATATTTATTCGTGGGAAGTCTTACGTGATACCTTTTGTTTTCAAATGTTTTTCAAAGTTAAACAACTTTAACCTGTTACTCATACCAGACCCATGTCTGACCCGGAGTTTATTTTTGTTTTTTTCATAAACTCTCGGGTACCCAAATTTTTACGGGTAGCCAAGGGATTCAGGTTAGGTTTGACGAATTCTGGAGGAGCAATGGAGCAGGAGGCTTCAGCGTTGTAGATACACATATAGTTCCGCTGTGGTGGTATCTCTGAGTTGTTTATCTGCATTGTATATTGACTTGTATAACTAGACAGGTGTTTATAACTGTCTAGTATGTGTTGTATGATCTGTAACTCTGATATATGAAATTTATGTAATAGTTATGTGATCTATTATATTTTATTCCATTCCGCTGTGAGATTATGTTGTTGTTGTTGTTCTTTCTTCTCTATCTTTTCTATTTTCTCATCCCTTTCTTTCTTCATGATGATACGTCTTTCTGGGCATAGAAGGGCGGGTCGTCACATGAAGATTTGATGATTTCTAATCCATTAATTATTGAGTTAATTAGGATGAATAATTTACAATTTGTATTAGATTTATCAATTATAAATTGTTAAATGTAATTACTTAATGAAAGTAATTAAGGATTAAATACTCATTGTAATTAATTTTGGATACTTTAATTTATTAAAGTTAATTAATTTAGTTTAAGAAAATCATTAGATTAAATTGGAAATTAATGATTTCTGGTTATGAGATAATTACTTTATGATCAGTAATTAAAAGTTTAGTTTCTTAAGATAATTACTCAAGGGGTTAATTTATTATGTAAATGGGTTCGGAGGTTAATTTAATTAATATGATTAATTAAGAAAATTTTAATTAATTAAAGTGTTTGATATATTAATTCATATCAAATGATTTGGAATTAATAAATCTGAATTTAATAATAAATTCATAAGTAATTAATTAAATTGGAAATGAATTGAATTAATTAGGATTAAACAATTAATTATTCCTGCTTACAAATGTTTATTGAATGCTTATGAATGATTGTATTGTATGAGATGCTTTGAATTGATTATCCTATCTGATTTGTGATATTTTGTTCTGTAGTTTGAGCTGTGTATATTTATTTACATTTGTATACTATCTGTGAATCTGTGAATGGACGATGAGCGTTATAGTTTTATATCGCTTATCAACTATATTTCTATGTTTTAATCTGTGATGATTGAAATGATGTTGCACTAGTGTGTTAAACCCCTGGACCACACTTATACACACACAAATATGGATTTCACGAGGAAATCGATTGAGTCACAGATTTTTGAAATAGTTTTAAATTTGAATATTTGAATTCAAATGTTTTGGAAATGGATTGGGTTTAAAGTGAAAAGCTTTTGAAATGTAATTTCATAAATGAAATTTATGTTGAATAACTCGATAAAATATGAAGTTGAATAATTTGATTTGAACTTAAATTCAAGATTAGAAATTGAATTCTATGATTTAAAACTAGGGATTAAAAATGTTATACCAGTTATATATATGGGTTAAACTATTTTAAAAGTATTGATTTGAGGATGTGAATAGAATTCAAGGGCTTTAACTCGTGTAAATATAATTGGATTTTTCTGAAACGAAAACTATTTGTTTTCAAATAATAAAAGCTTTCACATAAGAAATGAATTTCCAATTTGAGTTAAAATGATTTCTAGTCTGAGATGAAGATAATTTCCAAGTTATGAAAACGATTTGAAAGCTATAAGTTAAATCTTTGATTTAAAGATTTAACGGGTTAATCCTATCGAAATAAAATTGTTTTGGAAATCTATGAATGGATCTTTTTGAAATAAATATTTTTGTTTAAAGATTTGAAATGGTAATTGATTTAACCCATTTGGAAGAAAGTTTTGGGTAATAAGTTGTGACTTAATTGAAATCCCAATATCCATATATTTCTTGTAAATATTGCGCTCACTATTCGGTTTAGCCGGGAGAGGACCTTTGTGTCATATATCCCATTCCGAATATGTGATATGTCGTTATGGATAGCATTTGAAGACCAGTGTTGAAGACCGGATATTTTTGAAAGCGAAAGGACAACTCGTCGAATGTCTTTGCGTCGACTGGTCCCCGGTATAGAGACTACATATGTGATGGGAAGTCCGAATGTGATTAGTGAATATCCGGATTGCAAGGACTTCTTTGTAAGTGCCTTCGGTTCTGTTCGAGCCCGGAACAGACTTGTATGGATTGTATGTCTGACATTACAAATTGAGATATAAAGCCGATTTCTTTCAAATATATTTCTGTTGGTGGCGGAGAATTTATTCTCTTAGCTTAACACCCTTCTCTTAGACGTACGAGCTCAGAGGTTATGTAGTTGAATGTTATCAGCGATATATTCCCAATTTGGTAATGTGACATGCTGAGTGTTGATGTGAAATGATCATTGTGTTGATTATTTGTGATAGGATCATTTATTTGATCGTCTATCCTGGTGATCATTTCTATGATCATTTGTTCACCCAAAGCATGGCTTTTGTATAAAGTATATTTTTGTGGACGAGACTTTGTCGAGCCTCACACCCCGGAATGGTCAAAACAGGAAAGATGCGGCAAGGTTATGAGGGGTAGCGCCCTTTAGGGTATGTGCATTTCCTTCTGGAAAAGGGTGGTATCATGGTATGGAGCCCTGATACTTACTCATGTTGAAAACACTTTATGATTGTGTGAATTGATTGCGAGCGCTCGGTGAAAGGTCCCAAAGGACCGGGGGATGGCATACTCGTGTCAGTTGTTACCCAGTTAAGGGTAACCCGGCCTTGTGTTGGTAGAGATCCGGTTTGGTTCTCCGGGACGTCCATCCAGAGGCGTTCTCATGTGGCAATGGGAAGTTCCTTGGCCTGACCATTCGTTGGAAATCCAAAGAAACAATACGAGACTTGTACGGTTTTAGTTGTAGAACCTGCCATTTAATATGGTAGCTATAGTAAGCATACTATAATGGTACCTATGCTGGCTAAGATTTATATTCTACTTTCGAAATGATTTGTTCTACACTATGCACTAGTAATAATATCAAATGTTTCTTTTTAATGCGTATCAAGCATCTTTGACTAACATAAGAAGAAATCTTCCCCAAGTCTGCGTTTGCATTGTGTGTGTGGCGGGAGGTCTTATGGTAGTCTCATTTTTAAAAGCATTGCGAATTGACTTTAAAAATATTTCTTTGAATGTTTTAAAAGATAAACTGTTTTTGTTGCTTACACCAGTCCCACGACTGATCCAGAGTTTATTGTTTCTTTCCTAAACTCTGGGTGCTCATTATTTTCTACACGAGCAGTCTAGAGTTGGGTTTTTCAGATAGTCAGATTAGTAGGTTATCTGGAGCTAGTTCAGTCTTTGGATCACACCGCACTTGCTTATCTTTGTGCATCGTTATTGGGAGTTCGAGCTATTGCTGGGTTGGTTCTTGGAAATGGAGTTGCAGTTCTCGGAGTTCTCTTTTGAAGACTATCTTAGAGTTGTATTGTTCCGCTGCTAGACGTTATCTAGTTTCTTTTCCGCTGCTATTTATTGTATCATATCTCTGATGTATATTGATATTCATTGTACCATTCTGTTGTACCAGATGTTGTATCAGTATTGTATATCAATGTATTATTCTTTTATTCCGCTGTGTTGTTTACTTAATGTTGTTATAAGCTCCGGCGAATCGGATTTGAACGGTCGAATCTATGGCATTCGAATACGATATGAAGTATGGATGTCGATTTTCGAGCGGGCAAAATCCCGACTCGTTACATTTGGTATCAGAGCTAAGGTTGAACTTTAGCTCAGGAGTATAACACATTAAGTAGCTCATTAGAGATAGGGTGAAGTATACCCTAGAATGAGTAATCCCTAAGATATCCGTTTTAACGCCTCAGTAAATTCTCTTACTATCCACTGATAGTAAGTATGAGTGCAAGAAGAGAACGCGATAGGGGACAGGGAAATACGACTATAATTAGTCAAAACTCTGTAACAACAGTGGAAACAACTTTCCTATCAATTTCCTTTGATTCGTTTCCAAATCCTTTTGATTGCTTCGTGGCAGCTCCACAAGAAGTTTCGATATGATGTGGCTCTACGATTCGTTATAGAAAATCCTTATCTTTATCGATTTCTTATCAATTTCTGATTTAAACTTTAATGAATTTGAAATTTAGAATTAAAATTTTGAATAAATTGGAAATTTGAAACTGAGTTAAATTTATTAATAGAAGAAGAAGCTAAATCGAATTGTATCGATAAAACGATTTCGTTTAAAATCAAATTTTGAAATTCTGTTGTAATTTCTTGGGTTGGTCGAAGTCCGAAGAGGGACAAATTGGTATGTATTTTGAGATATTTCGACTTGAATTTGGAATCCATATCTTGTGTTTGAGGAATTATAGGAGATCGAACCTGTCTATCTCTGTGTTGTTTTCGCGCCTGCGAATTTCGAGGACGAAATTCTTTTAAGGGGGAAGTTTGTAACGAACCCAAATTTTTATGAATTTAAATTGATAATTAAATGAATTTTTGAATAAAATTGTAAGGTAAATTGATTTAAATGGAAGCGAGTTTCCCCGATTCGACTAGAAAATATATAAAGTCATATGGATTTGACAATTAGTATATATGTGAATATATATTGGATTTGAAATAAAATCTTAAATAAATGGTTTCAAAAATTAATATAGAAATATATATGTATATACATTAGATATGAATTGTAAATGAATTGTTTAATAATATAAGACAATAAGTATTAAAGTAAGATAACAATAAATATTTAAACTAGAAATAGAAAAATAATATGAGATAAATTTTAATAAAAAAAAAGAAAGTAGAGCATTTGCTAAATTCTAACAACATAATAAAATAGAAATTTATTTGTATTACAAAACAAGAAGATTTAAAGAAAATAAAATACATTTAAATATGAAAAGAATGTAGACGAAAATAAAACAAACAATATAAAATACCCTGTACAAAGTGATATCCCTGTAAACTCACTCTACATATAGCAATCTTCACCAGTTTGTTCATTTGAACTGGATACCTCAAGAAAATAATGTCAACTTAAGCTTAAAACAAAGATTACAAACAATCAACTAAAACCAGAAGAATCAAAGAAGGGGTTTCAGTTTATTTTGTTTTACAAGCCTGTTTCAAACAAATGAGGCTCTATACATTCTGCAAGACAAAAGTGAGTAACTTCTTGTTGAAAAATTGCTTTAGTATAATTATATATGTTGCTTGAATAATGCCTGAAATATGTATGTTTATATGTATACCTACTTTTGCAATTCTGAGTATACATGATATCAATGTTGGTTTAGCTGGAAGATACCCTGTTTTTAAACTTCAAACTCAGGTTTAAATTCTTAATCATTTTCTCTGGATACATTGATTTCTAGGACTTGGATCAAAATAAGGTCTGACTGTTTGATTACAAAGGAAGTGTTAAAATTTATTTAAACTAAAAATGAAGTAGATGCTCTGGAAAAACTTAAGATCAGTAATGCATAAGTATTTATCAAAAATTCAATCTTCGTAAATCAATGATTCAGGATCATAAACTGATTACTAAACCAAAATTAGGATTTTTAAAAATTAAATCACATTTTTTAGTAATGAGTTGAGTTTGCACTTCTGGTTTGATCGATTCAGGGATTTTGGGTTGCCTCGGGAAATACACTTGATTGGAGTGGTTGAGGTTCGTTCGGGAGGTAGATGGGTGGTCGGAGAGGCCATGATAAATGGTCGGAGGCACTCTCGATCACTGTGGCGATGGTGGCTTTCAATTGAGGTGGGTAAACCTAGTTTTAGCTGAGTGGAGTTTTTGGGGTCTGTTCGAACACCACGAAGCATCGAGTTCAACGGGGGTTTGGGAATTCGTAGATGGATGGTAGGCGAAGTCGTGGCCGGTGGTGGTGGTTCTCTGATGGTCGGGGGAGGAGGAGTAAAGCGATTTTCGTGGATGGGTTTTTGGGTCAGTGGGTTCAAATGGGTCGATTTTGATCTGATCGAAATTTCTTCGATCTAGTTGGTGCTTTGGGGTCTCACGTGTTCGAGTGGGTGTGTGGGATGGACGCGGTGCTCATCGGTGGCCCGAGGAGCGTGGGTAGGTGCATGGTGCATGTGTGTGCACTGGGGAGGAAGAAAGGGGAAGACATGTTGAACTCGAAGAAAAGGGGGAGGCGTCTCGAAGTTTTTCGCTGATTGGCTCGGTGAAATGGTTCAAGGCTTGAAGCCTGGGAACAATCTGTTTAATAGATTTTAGTAAAATTTAAACTGAACCAAATCTAAACGAGCTTATAATAGATTTTAAATTTAAATTCAAGTTTTATTTTATTTTTATCTTTGATTTAAATTTGAAATAAAATAAGGGTCTAAGAAAAAGAAGATTTAAAAGATGGGTTTCAGTTTCGTTTTACTTGACAATTCTAAAATTTTAGTCTTTTCAAAAGCTGAAATGTATAATTTAATGGAAATTTAAATACTGAAGTTAAGTTCAGTTTTTATTTTAAATCGTAAATAAGTTTTAAGTGTTAAGGTATGCTTTTAAATATGTAAATTTAAAAAGGGGTTTTGAAAAAAAAATTAGTTTTAAAACTTTATTTAGGATAAATTGGAAATTATTTTAAGTATCAAGTTTTAAAATGAAAATTAGAAAGAAATTGGGAAAATAAATGTTTTTAAAACGTATTGTGAGTGATGATTAAATCATAAATAAGAATAAGTTTAAACTTGAGTTAATGAAGATTTGATGATTTCTAATCCATTAATTATTGAGTTAATTAGGATGAATAATTTACAATTTGTACTAGATTTATCAATTATAAATTGTTAAATGTAATTACTTAATGAAAGTAATTAAGGATTAATCACTCATTGTAATTAATTTTGGATACTTTAATTTATTAAAGTTAATTAATTTAGTTTAAGAAAATCATTAGATTAAATTGGAAATTAATGATTTCTTGTTATGAGATAATTACTTTATGATCAGTAATTAAAAGTTTAATTTCTTAAGATAATTACTCAAGGGGTTAATTTATTATGTAAATGGGTTCGGAGGTTAATTTAATTAATATGATTAATTAAGAAAATTTTAATTAATTAAAGTGTTTGATATATTAATTCATATCAAATGATTTGGAATTAATAAATCTGAATTTAATAATAAATTCATAAGTAATTAATTAAATTGGAAATGAATTGAATTAATTAGGATTAAACAATTAATTATTCCTGCTTACAAATGTTTATTGAATGCTTATGAATGATTGTATTGTATGAGATGCTTTGAATTGATTATCCTATCTGATTTGTGATATTTTGTTCTGTAGTCTGAGCTGTGTATATTTATTTACATTTGTATACTATCTGTGAATCTGTGAATGGACGATGAGCGTTATAGTTTTATATCGCTTATCAACTATATTTCTATGTTTTAATCTGTGATGATTGAAATGATGTTGCACTAGTGTGTTAAACCCCTGGACCACACTTATACACACACAAATATGGATTTCACGAGGAAATCGATTGAGTCACAGATTTTTGAAATAGTTTTAAATTTGAATATTTGAATTCAAATGTTTTGGAAATGGATTGGGTTTAAAGTGAAAAGCTTTTGAAATGTAATTTCATAAATGAAATTTATGTTGAATAACTCGATAAAATATGAAGTTGAATAATTTGATTTGAACTTAAATTCAAGATTAGAAATTGAATTCTATGATTTAAAACTAGGGATTAAAAATGTTATACCAGTTATATATATGGGTTAAACTATTTTAAAAGTATTGATTTGGGGATGTGAATAGAATTCAAGGGCTTTAACTCGTGTAAATATAATTGGATTTTTCTGAAACGAAAACTGTTTGTTTTCAAATAATAAAAGCTTTCACATAAGAAATGAATTTCCAATTTTAGTTAAAATGATTTCTAGTCTGAGATGAAGATAATTTCCAAGTTATGAAAACGATTTGAAAGCTATAAGTTAAATCTTTGATTTAAAGATTTAACGGGTTAATCCTATCAAAATAAAATTGTTTTGGAAATCTATGAATGGATCTTTTTGAAATAAATCTTTTTGTTTAAAGATTTGAAATGCTAATTGATTTAAACCATTTGGAAGAAAATTTTGGGTAATAAGTTGTGACTTAATTGAAATCCCAATATCCATATATTTCTTGTAAATATTGCGCTCACTATTCGGTTTAGCCGGGAGAGGACCTTTTTGTCATATATCCCATTCCGAATATGTGATATGTCGTTATGGATAGCATTTGAAGACCGGTGTTGAAGACCGGATATTTTTGAAAGCGAAAGGACAACTCGTCGAATGTCTTTGCATCGACTGGTCCCCGGTATAGAGACTCCATATGTGATGGGAAGTCCGAACGTGATTAGTGAATATCCGGATTGCAAGGACTTCTTTGTAAGTGCCTTCGGTTCTGTTCGAGCCCGGAACAGACTTGTATGGATTGTATGTCTGACCTTACAAATTGAGATATAAAGCCGATTTCTTTCAAATATATTTCTGTTGGTGGCGGAGAATTTATTCTCTTAGCTTAACACCCTTCTCTGAGACGTACGAGCTCAGAGGTTATGTAGTTGAATGTTATCAGCGATATATTCCCAATTTGGTAATGTGACATGCTGAGTGTTGATGTGAAATGATCATTGTGTTGATTATTTGTGATAGGATCATTTATTTGATCGTCTATCCCGGTGATCATTTCTATGATCATTTGTTCACCCAAAGCATGGCTTTTGTATAAAGTATATTTTTGTGGACGAGACTTCGTCAAGCCTCACACCCCGGAATGGTCAAAACAGGAAAGATGCGGCAAGGTTATGAGGGGTAGCGCCCTTTAGGGTATGTGCATTTCCTGCTGGAAAAGGGTGGTATCATGGTATGGAGCCCAGATACTTACTCATGTTGAAAACACTTTATGATTGTGTGAATTGATTGCGAGCGCTCGGTGAAAGGTCCCAAAGGACCGGGGGATGGCATACTCGTGTCAGTTGTTACCCAGTTAGGGGTAACCCGGCCTTGTGTTGGTAGACATCCGGTTTGGTTCTCGGGGACGTCCATCCAGAGGCATTCTCATGTGGCAATGGGAAGTTCCTTGGCCTGACCATTCGTTGGAAATCCAAAGAAACAATACGAGACTTGTACGGTTTTAGTTGTAGAACCTGCCATTTAATATGGTAGCTATAGTAAGCATACTATAATGGTACCTATGCTGGCTAAGATTTATATTCTACTTTCGAAATGATTTGTTCTACACTATGCACTAGTAATAATATCAAATGTTTCTTTTTAATGCGTATCAAGCATCTTTGACTAACATAAGAAGAAATCTTCCCCAAGTCTGCGTTTGCATTGTGTGTGTGGCGGGAGGTCTTATGGTAGTCTCATTTTTAAAAGCATTGCGAATTGACTTTAAAAATATTTCTTTGAATGTTTTAAAAGATAAATTGTTTTTGTGGCTTACACCAGTCCCACGACTGATCCAGAGTTTATTGTTTCTTTCCTAAACTCTGGGTGCTCATTATTTTCTACACGAGCAGTCTAGAGTTGGGTTTTTCAGATAGTCAGATTAGTAGGTTATATGGAGCTAGTTCAGTCTTTGGATCACACCGCACTTGCTTATCTTTGTGCATCGTTATTGGGAGTTCGAGCTATTGCTGGGTTGGTTCTTGGAAATGGAGTTGCAGTTCTCGGAGTTCTCTTTTGAAGACTATCTTGGAGTTGTATTGTTCCGCTGCTAGACGTTATCTAGTTTCTTTTCCGCTGCTATTTATTGTATCATATCTCTGATGTATATTGATATTCATTGTACCATTCTGTTGTACCAGATGTTGTATCAGTATTGTATATCAATGTATTATTCTTTTATTCCGCTGTGTTGTTTACTTAATGTTGTTATAAGCTCCGGCGAATCGGATTTGAACGGTCGAATCTATGGCATTCGAATACGATATGAAGTATGGATGTCGATTTTCGAGCGGGCAAAATCCCGACTTATTACACAAGGAGAAGGCACTTTCCATATCTTTACTTCGAAAATATGTATCATATAGTACCTTTCAAATCACTTTCAAATATCATACTTATATAAAGTCCATTATATATAAGATTCCATTTTCAAATCAAATACTTTCCAAAATCAATAGTATATCAAATCATACTTATATAGACTTTGATTATATAAGATTTAACTTTCCAAATTGAGTACCTTTCTAAAACGATAGTTTCAAATCAATTTCATACTTATACAAATCCATCTTATATAAGTTCGATAACTCCCAAATCAAGTATTTAGTAAATCAAGGTTCTCAATTTTAATTCGTTTCAATAACATTTCGGTTCCAAAATCATATATAATTTCGCCAAATAATTTCTTCCAAATTACTATATTCAGTTTCAAAGTTTCTTAAAACAACAGATTTAGAAAATAATCAAAATTTCCAAATCAACAAAAATTTAGGTCAAACAAATTCATTTCCAATGCAAACATATATTCACTTTCAAAAATCATAATACTTTCAAAGTTATAAATCTTTCAAAACTAAAATACTTGAAATCATTACACCTTGAAAATCATAACATTTGAAATCATAAAACATTCCTTTAATTCTTTACATTTCACAAATTTATTCAATTAAACCCAAATATAAAATTTCTAATTTTTTTTCAATTCAAACCGTCAGTTTCATTTCAATTTAGTTTTCCAAAAAACCCATTTCAAATATTATCAAATTTCAAATAAAGATTTGATCCACAAAATAAACTATTCAATCTTTAATATATTTCAAAGCTTAAATATACCGTATTTCAAAACTAAATTTTATAATTTCATATATCTTAAATTTTACTTCATTATTACCTAGTTTTGAAATATTCATTTCATAAATCCATTATTTTTAAATAAACTCAAATTGCAAGTAAACCGAATATCCTTTCATACTAATATAAACTTCAAATTCATTTATCAAAATCAATTATCATTTCAAATTCACATTCTTTGTCAAAATAAAGATTAAATCATTTCTAAACCATTCCAATCATCAAAATATCTAAAATGGTTACTAAGTTTAAAACCATCCCTTTTTAAAACCTTCAAACTATTTATTTCTACATGAAAAATCCAATTTACCATTGGAAAGATTATTATTCTATATATATATATATGTAACAACCCTGGTTTTGGAGATTTCCTGTGAATATTAAATTATAACGGTAGTTATAATTTAATATTAAGAATTAAAATAAATTGGGAATTTAAATTGTTTAATTGGGATAAATAATAAATTTTGAATTTAAAATGAGAAAATAAAGTTTGGAACTCTATTTTATTTTCTTAGGGTAATAATAAATGGAAAATGGATTTTTATTTGGAGTAAATGCAACGATTTTATTAATTATTGCCAATTACTTCTTTTAATAATTTTTAAGGAAGTAATTGATTTTTAAACGTTGTTTATTTAGATAAAAAGATGGAATTTGGTTTAAAAATGTATTTTGATTATAGATATGAGACTAAAATAGTTTTTATATTTTTCTATGCAAGAAAATAATTTTTGTTGAATTTTAGAAGTTAAAAATAAGGAATTATGAATTTATTTGATGTAAATTGGGTATTTTTGTAAATTTGGCGTTTTTAATAATAAAAGTATTTTAATTTTAAAATAATCTTTTGATATGATAGGAAATATTTTATTTCATATGTATATAAGTTTACAAAATTGTTTATGTAAAAATTTAAAAGTGAACGTAATTTATTTTGTATAAATATATACATATTTGTGCATTTGTTAAGTGATGTATTAATTTGCTTAGGTTTTTTCTTCTTCTTTTTATTTGGGTCCAAGCCCACTTAGCCTAAGCCTAAAGGTAGAAATGAGAAACTAATTACTGTACGCTCATTTTCTTCCTCCTGTAAACATTCAAAAACTAGAAGAAAAAAAACCCAACTTCATCTTCTTCAATCTATGGCTTTTAAAACTCAAATTTCTTCAATTCAAGCTGAGCTCTTTATCAATCTAAAGTGAAATTCACAAGTAATCATATTCTAAAACCTAAATACTCACATTCAATTTTTATTTAGAGAAGATTGTCTATTAATTGTCTCTTTTTGTTTGCATGTTTCTATTTTCTCCTCTTTTAGGTTTCTAACTCCAAATCAAGGCCAAAGTCTCCTACTTTGCTTGCTAAATCCGCTAATTTGCTGCAAATAAACCTTAAGGTGAGTTTAAACACTCACTTTTCTAGTTTACTCAAATTTTCATGTTTGTTTTTGGTTGTATTAAATGAATCCTTGTTTGAATTTGTGAATTAGAAAGATAATTTTGGGGTTTCTATGCTTGCTGAAAATGAATTAGAAAAGTGCACAGAAGTAAAATAGTGATATCATGCATGTTCCTAACCCGTTTGAGCTCATTCTTTTTGGTTAGAAACTAGACTCATGGAGAAACAATTTCGCTTTTGGTTGCATTTCGATTTATGGAAGTTTGATAGACCTGAAATAGAATTGAAAGTAAAAGTGCAACACTGTCCTTAAAGAAAATTTCACGATGCATTTGTTTTGCTTGTCATGAGGACGAACTGCTTTAGAAGGTGTTAGCGACCTTGTCTAAGGCTTCAGTCGTCTGAGTTTAGCACGTGCAGCATTGCTTCAGCATTGTATTCAGGGATATGGCCAATCCGTGTTTTCTGAGTTTTGAATTCGCCGTTTTTGGCGCATTAGTGTTAAGATTTTCTGAATTTTGAACATGCATCGAATTCTTTATTGAGTTTGAGATTTTATGAGTTTGAACTCGTATCGAGTTCCATGAGTTTTTATGATTGAGATGTATGTGTGAGATTTAGCCGCCTTGGCCTACTTATGAGTTTGAGATCTCACATTCTTACGGAGTTGTCTTGTGTTGCTTTCATGACTTCTATTTGTGATTGAGTTGAGTTTTCTCCTTTTTGGAGTAATGGTTCATCGAACCATTTGAGTTTTGCTTGAGTTTTATATGAGTTGATTTGAGTTCATTATGGGTTATAGCTAATGATATGAGGCACTTGTGTTTTATTTGAGTATTGAGTTTGATTTACCTCTTTCGAGGTATTTAGTCACTTAGGTAGCGTTTGTTACTTAAGTATTGGGCAATGAGTTATCTAATCCTTCTCCTCATTCGAGAAGAAGTATCACTATATCCATTCTACTTCATATCATTGATATTGACTGATTTGTGTAGCCAGACTGACCCGTGTGTTTATACTCGGGTCAGACCGAGTTGTTTCAGGTATCATCTATTGGACTTAGCTTGAAGTTGGTGTTGGATATCATCTCTTCTTTCGCTTGAGTATTTTATTTCTTCCGCATACTCTAATATTTTTACATTTGATTTGATGTATATGGTGTGGTCGAGTACCTCCTTTATTGTATTCATATTGTAATGTACTAAACATGTATCAGTGTATATGTATATATATGATGTCGATTACTGTTCTGTGATGTGCATTACATTTAGCTATTGTATTTTGTTCTGATAGATCCGTCAACCACCTATAGTTTTGGATTAAACATTTACCGTGTATGTCGATCCATTGAGATAGAAAAGAAATATTATCTTGCATTTATTGACGTATTCAGTAGATGTTTAAGACAAAGTTATAGATGGTCGTTCTTAACCAGCCCTATTCTCCGCTTTAGTAGACGGAATTACTCGTTAATTCTCTTTACTAAGGTGGGTCTCTGGGTGGGGCATTACAATATATATACATTATTCAAAACATTTCAAATCTATATTTCATACCAATATAATTCAAAATAGTCTTATTTATTTCACTCAACAAACAGTTTCAAACTTATATAAATCATATTACTTTATACTTTAATCATACCAAACTAAACTTATATTCTTTATGAAATACCTAATACCTTTCAAAATTTCTTGGCTTTGAAAAGTTAACCTTGATTTGAAAGTGCTCGAACCTTCAAAATGTTCGAAGAAATCATATTTTCAATTCAAGAGTTGGAAATCACCAACAAATCAGTAAATCAATTTCAATAGATAAGTTTATATCAAAACAAATCTGAATCTTGAGGAATGAACACCGGCTTACTTTAAATAATTTCAAATATATATATATATATATATATATATACATATATCTTTCGAATATCAATCCATACTTCGAAATCTGAAATCAAAATTGGTTTCACAAAAATCACTCGCGTAGCAAAGCTACTAGAGTCGCCTCTCCCCCACTCAGAAACTCGAAAATCAATGTTAATGATGCATGTATTCATCACCGAAATTATTTTCCGACGACATAAGTGGATTTTGGACTTTTATTTTCTTGAAACTTCTTTAAAATCTCTTCGAAATCAATGGAATTCATTTGAATACATTTGAAACATTTCTTATTCAGAAAATATGTTTAAATCATAATATTATATATTTTCCAAAATCTTAAAACCAATTTCAAAACACAGGAGTTTGATTCCTCGAAATTTAAATTCAAAAGCTTTTAGTGATAATTCATTTTATATAATTCAAATTCTTATAAATTTTTGAAATTTCAAATCCTTTAGAAATTTCAAAATTTCAAAGAAAAAAAAAATCCCTTTCAAAGCTTCAAATTTTCATTTTTAAAAGGTATATAGTCCTTATCGAAAACATTTCACTTTTATATAAAAAATGGTCATCCTTATTAAAATAATAATTTCGATATATGCACAATTTCGAAGTACAACCAAACACAAATTCCCAAAGAATGATTCAAGGATGGATTTCAAACAATTAAAGATTCGAATTTAGAGGAACTCTAATCAAATAGAATTCTAGTTCGAAGATTGCTCGAACGAAGATGAGATAATTTAATTACCCAATAGAAGATGGATAAGCCTATATAAATCACGGGCAACCTTAACCGGTCAACCGTGACTTTAGGAATATAACTAATTCAAAAATCTAAGGCAAATCGACATTCGATCGCCAGAGATAGAATCCGAGTAGAGCATGAGATAGATAGCATCGTAAACTTAGGATATAGAAATCTCCAGTGAATCAATGCGAATTGTAAAGGAGTTTCACCCATTTACAAATCATTCAAAGATTTGCGAAATCACCGATCTTTATAAAGGTCATTCAAAGTGGATTTATGGAATGCTCCAAAATCAAAGGAATACAAATAGGGGAGACAGGTATGGATTTCAAAACAAGTGGGAGTGTTCCAAAGTTCAAGGAATCCTAATCGATAAGAATCCTAACCAAGAGATTTCTAACAAGGTGGATTCAGAGGGGATGAAGTTTAGAAAATCTTGATTCTAAAATAAGGAAAATTTTTATACCAAAATAATCTTTGAAAATCCTTTAAAATCATTTGGAAATCATTTTATACTTCCAAAATACGTTCTCTCACAAAGAAATGATTCTGAGATTGATTTCACTCATTCTAGGTTATTTTTACCCTATCTCTAATGAGTTTTTGCTCCGCATGCTAAGGTTTGCCTAAAACAAAAGCTTTGATACCAATTGTAACAACCCGATATTTTCAGCCATTCGCATCCACACATGTCGGACTTGAATTGCTCAAAATACCGCATTGTAATAAAATTTGGAGAAAATGAATTACAATCACAGAATCACAGACATAGAAATATCAGAATAACTCGCAGCGGAAATTAAAATACCATAGTAGTTCATGAAGCTACTATAACAAACTCTGAAAACAAAATACATAATATTAGTTTGAAAAATATACAATAGAAATCTAAAATACATAGAAGTTTATAAATACCAGAGCTGAAATAGAACAACTGAAAATGAAAGGGAAAAGATAACTAGACAAGCAGAATCTCCAGCGATTCCTAACTCCAGAAAAGAAATCCAAAGCTAAGCTGTAAATACTCAGGCAGACCCGAGCATAAAGTAAAATACAAAACACTCGAGTCGGGACATACATACTTATATAATGTAAACCAACTCAAGTGAACTATAGTAGCAATACACAATTACATAAAGGATGCTTGGGATCGCCCATCCTCTAAGGATCAATTAAACCATAAATTAAATACATCCCGTGGTTAAAATTTCAAAATAGTAATTTATACTTTGAAATCTAATATCATTTCAAAATTCAATATCATTCTAAAATCCATTTCAAAATATCACAATATCATATCTTTTCAAAACCACATTCATTTTATTCAAAATAACATTTCAACACACATTTTAAAATAGTTTATATTTCAAACAAGTTACTTCATTTTAAATCATTAAAATGAAGTTATTATATTTAATAATTAAATAATTAAATTTCCAAAATTTAAATCTTTTAAAGTTCATTTATTCACTTAAATTTATTAAAACAGTGAAAATTCAACTTTCGCAGCATTTAGAAAATGCTACGGAAAGTTACTTTTAAAACAATCCAATTTAACAAAAGACAGCATTTAAAAAATGCTGTAATAGGATTGCTTTAGCTCACATAAAACCTTAGTTAATTTCAGCAACTACAGCACTTACAAAATGCTATAATAGTCCTTAATTCAATTTAGCCATTTAGTTCATTTCTATCAACTATAGCATTTACAAATGCTGTAATATCATTTACATTAGAAATAATAACATTTCAAATGTTGTTAATTACTAAATATTCAGTATAATTTCACAAACAACAAAATTTTATTTAAATCATTTTAAACTTATGAAATCATATACTTTCACTTTTAAAACAATCATTTAAATACCCTTATATTCATGATTTTTATAAAGTTAAATTTTCATTCAAAAATCAATTTAATAATAATTTAGTCGTATAATTCAACATTCAAATTTCAATTTTTTATAATTAATTTTTTAGCTTAACAGTTAAGTTTAAATTTCCAAATATAACTTATTTTTCATATTATTTTATTAACTTAAATTTCATTTTTAAACAAAATTCACAAACTTCCAGTCTAAGTTATATTTCATATTTCAAAATTCAACTTAAATATTCTTTTATTTAACCTTTTAACTTATTCAAAAATCATTAACACTTTATAAAATCATTTTAAATTCATTTTAATTCAAATTTTAAATCTATTTATCATATCTCCTACTTAATTTAAATTCCATTTATAACCAAATCTTAATTTCCAAAATAACTTATCTTTCAAATTTCTAACTTTACCATTAATTTATTTCACTTATAAATTTTTATAAAATCAATAATACTTTACAAAAATCATTTTCAATTAAGTTTAAAATGTAAATATTATAATATTTACATTTCTAAAATAATTAAAAATTGTAGAAAAAAATAGTTTAACCGCAGTCTATATAACATTTCTAACCTAAGTCCAATGATACGGATAATATATCATTTCAATCCGTAATTTACAAGAGGAAAAATCCGGGTTCCATCATTTCAAACCCACAATCCCAAGTAAATGCCAATAAATAAAAATCGTTCAGGCCTATCATTTCAGCCCATAACGATTTTTCCTTATTCTAAAGTCCATTCGGGTATGTATCATTTGAACCCATAGTGATTCTATTCTACAGGAACTTGTAGTGTGATAAACAGATATAAATAACAATATAATATCATATAGTAGTAACAGATGATACGATAGGGGTATAAACAGGGTGAACATCATATGATTATAAAACAGGCAGGTATAACATGATAATATAAATCTACAGATTCAAATGGTGTCAATTTACTAATTATATAAGTACAAATGTCTGGTGAGAAACACTCACCTCTACAAGCTGGAGATACACAACCAAACACACAAACAAAGATCCAAAAGGCATGAAAGTACAGCTACGATTCAAGTGAGGGGAGAGCCAAAATGGTTATCTTGTACGTATCAAACAAAACAATATATTGTACATGAATATACAACACAAATATCACATTAAACAACTTGAAATATGCACACAATAAAGAACCAAACAACATGACCTTGCTTTCACCCATCTCATGCACGGCCTAAGGATTAAAATGCACGGCCATGGTGGTGTGAATGGGTTAGGTATGGGTCCAACATGAGTCGGCCTAGCAAGGAAATGAAGATGCTTAAGGTTGTGGCATGAAAATATCAAGGTCAAGGCAAATTAGTGATTTTTTGTGCAAGCTTGGGGTTCGGCCTGAGGATAATTGGGCTCGACCATGCTAGGGGAAGTTCAGGTGGGCTTTGGAGTGTCGGCCAAAGGTGGTGGAGGGACTGACGGCGGCGGCTATGGAGGTGGTCGAGGTGAAAAAATGAAAGCTATGTTGTCAACAAGCTTGGCTATTACATATTTTAAAGGGTTTGTGAAGTTTTTGTTTTGCAAGCACCTAAGGCAAGTCATGGCCTGACACTGGTGGAGGTTAGGGGATGGTGTGGAAGTGGCTTAGTGTAACAGCCCAAATTTTTAACAAGTATTTTTCACTTGTATTTTCAAAACTTTGGGGTTTATTACATAAAAATCTAAATTCTAAAGTGATTAAAAATAAAAATAAAAACAATTGACCAAATTTTTAATTAAATAATAAGATCTCTGAAATTTTGACATGGTTAAGAATTAACTTTAATATGGAAATTTGGGTTTTTGTCGAAGATGGTAAATAACTTAATTTCTAGCAATATCAAGTTTTAATTAAGAAAACATTAATAGCATAGGTGGTTAAGACATCTGGGCTATTCACGACAAATCATGAGTTCGAGTCTCAGCACGGTCAGAATTTCGAATTTTTTTAGTGTATAAATGAACTGGGTAATTACGCGTTAAAAAGGGCGCCTAAATTTAGGGAATAAATACCGTGTATATATATATATATATATATATATATATATATAAGAAAACGTATAGAATTTTAATCCGTTATTTCGGTATATTTTGGGCATAAAATATTATGGCTACGGTACACATTCTTAAAAATATGACCTTACTGTAAATGAGTAAATTTATCAGTAGCATGTGTTTTAGAGGGAAGGAATATTCTAGCATTCAAATCAAATATGTTGCCTCTAAATTCAACGCATTACTTTAAAAATTTGATTTCATAGAATTTTTTTCCATTCAACAAAATTTATTTCTTGCATTTTCAAAACACAATTTTCTCCTAAATCTCAGTCATGCGCAGTATCCATTCTCCTATCTGCTTGCCTATTTCATATGCGTTTTTCTCTTTACTCATATCTCTTACGTTATTTTTCTCTTTCCAGTAAAATTTACTTTCCAATTTATATATATTTTAATTTGATCAAATCATTTCCAAAATGCTAAATAATAAATGAAAGTTTCACTTTGTTTAAGGATAACTCTAAATGGGAATTTTAATAAAAAAAAAAAATTGGATTATATACTTGCTTTAAAAATTTGTAATATTTGGTCCATTTGGATAATAAAACGCCTTTTTATGGTAATAAGAATCAGAGAGAGATGTAACCAAAGTTTTATCTTTTTAATTTAGTAATAAATGTTAAGAATTTATAGCATATTAATAAACTGATAATTTCGAATTTAAAAAGGGCACGCATTGTAATGGTATAAGTAACGTATAAACGTATAAATTAAAAATGTTATTTTTGCATAAATTTTTGGGCGTATGATAATGCGTCAGTTTGGCGTATTTTAAAAAATTATATTTCTATATCTATATGGACTAATAAAATCAGTTAGGAGATTTCCAACCAAAACGTATTGATTTCGTGCCTATCCGTTTCTCTAAAATTATGCACTGATTTAAGGAGATTCCCACTACCAATATTGTTTTCAAAATCGTGCTTCCCTTTCACGCAAATATCATCTGGAAAGAAATCAAACTTGCTTTCCTTGCGCGTGACATATCAGTGAAATTTATTTCCTTTAACATCTTTGTCATTTGCCTCTTTATAAAGATTTGATTTAAAAACTTACACAAATAAATTTTATTCCACTTGCCATTCATTCCTCTCAAACAAATATAATTGCTTGCCTTCTAAAATTCAATCAATCAGAAAATTAAATTTCTTACCATTTTCTCTCCGTGACATAAACCAACGCATGCATTCAAATCTGTCCTTGAAGTAGCATCCAAAGCAAATTAATACTTGCTGATTCTTTGTATATAAATCTCTCAGACTATAAAAATAGCACGCAACTATTAATTGGAAAAAAAAGAGATATAACGTTGCAATCAAATTTTTCGTAAATCTGGCAAAAATCACGCATATATTATCTGAGAGAAAATCAAATTTGCCTTCCTTTGCGCATGACATAAAATTTTATTCTTTTAACTTTTTTGGCATTTGCCTCTTACCTTCCTTATCTATTATTTCTTGCGCATGTCCCTGTATTCATTTTTAATTCACGCATCAGAATGAATGCATTAAATCAAGAACTTTCGTATAACTTGGAATGGTTCAAATTCTTTCCTCTCTGCATTTAAAATCACTCAAACTTATCCATTCGAATGAAAGAAAATTGGCAATATTAATCATGTATAAATTATCTTCCATCAATGCTTGCCGTTTCTTCTCTGCATTTAAACCTTGCTAATCAAACAATGCAAGCCTTATACATTCAAATCGGGCAATATAAATCGCGCATATTTTTCTAGAAATCAAACTAAAGAAAACTGGAAAGAAATCACACATATTTTTTCGCTTGCCTTTTCCTTAAATTTCGCAAGTTGTTTATCTATATATATACACCATACTCAGTTACAAAATTCCACTATCTTCTCTCTGTTTCTTCTCCTGAGCTTGCATACAATCAGGTAATATTTCTATTCCTCTTCTTCTTTTGTATTCTCTTTGTTTTCTTTCTCCCTCCCTTATATTTTTGTTTTCCTTCTTCAGTTTTTTTCCTTTTCTTTTTCACCTTGCTCGGCTACTTCTCACTCCATATTTCTACCGTCTTTGACTAAGTACATGCCTTTCTTTTCCCCCTGATAGTGTTGCCATGTTTTGCCGTGCATATCATATAGGAAGTCAAGCTTAGTTGCATTCTGTAGTGATTTCATGCGTGTGTGCCTGTAGTTGATATAGTTTGTTATAGCCATAATGAAAAAAAAAAAAAAAAAGAAAGACCATTGACGAGCATAACCCTGTAATATCAAATGAGTAGAACTGATAGAAGGCTTTCCAAATTTGAAAGAAGACATAGAATGTCAAAATGGGACGTGTTTTGCAAGGCATGGTTCATAAAATGGCAAAAGAATATAAAGTGTTTCAATTAGAGGCCTGCAATGCTTTGAAGCATATCGTTGCGTGGGATAGTTTGCATCTATGCATGGAGATATTGGACGTGTTATCTGAAAACTGAAGGGGAGGCGTGACTATAGGGGAAAGGACTTTAAAAATATGGAGATGTTATGATGTGTGCATGTTTTGATTTGGAGTTTGGCAGAGACGTGTTTATCTAGGCAGAGACACAAGTTTTGCATAAAATTCATATTTTCAAACTAGATAAGTAGGACATGCCGTTGGAAAAATTTATATATATAAATATAATAATAATAATAAATAGCATTGCCAAGCCTATGAAGTTGGGGTCGGGATGTGGGGTGAGGCAGTCGAGCAAAAGCTGAACCAAAATTTCTTTTACTCTATTCGTTCCAATTTTCTCAAAATTTTTGCTTTGACTGTAATTTTTAAAGTCACGTATTCGGTATTTGGATCTTGAATCTAGGCGTGACATCCAGGGAAAATTTGATCGTTACCCGCTGTGCGATTCTTTTTCGGGGGATTTTCATTTTGAATCAAAATTTCTGCAGCTTTAAGGTGAGTATTTCTCACCAGACAAACATACCTATATATCCGTGATTTATCACAAGTGTATTTGTAAATTATTTATTAAATTTTATCTGCCTGTGATATAACGTATGATGTTAAACCCCATTTTAAATTGACACCTCATCAGTTGTTTATCTATTGTAATATTATTGCAGTTATACTATGTAATTCTTATTTACTGATTAAATCATCATTGCAAGTTCCCTGTAAATTTGAGATCATTATAGGCTGAAATGATAGGCCTGAATGATAATCATTTGTTCATTTATTTAACTGTTTAATTATTTATTTGTTAACTTGGGATTGCGGGTTTGAAATGATAGAACCCGGGATTTTGTAAATTGCGGATTGAAATGATATAAATCCGTATCACTTGACCTAGGCTAGAAAACTATATACAGACCCGTGGTTTATATAATATTTTTCTGAAATGTTTAAAAGTATTTTAAATGGGAATTTATAATATTCTGGTTCAAATGTAAAGGATTTTTATAAAATTTATAATGATTTTTGAATAAGTCAAAATGTTAAAAAAAATAAATGTTTAAGTAAATTTTTTGGAATATAACTTATTTTGGGAAATTCTGAAATTTTGTTAAAAGTGAGTTTTAGTTAAGGAAATAATTGATAATAAGTTATATTTGGGAATTTAAAATTTGATTGTTAAGTTAATAATTTATTACAGCACTTAAATGCTGTCTTTTATAAATGAACTGTTTTGACTTACAGACTTTAGGTGGCATTTCATAAATGCTACGGAAACTGAATTTTCGGATTGTTTAAAATAAATGGAAATAATCTTTAGGAAAAAATGCTTAAATTTTGGAATTTAATATGTAATTAATAAAAAATAAGGAATTGACTTTAAATGGTTTTAAATGGAAGAATTTAACTTTTAAATGTGAGTTGAAAGGCAAATTAATTCCTAAATAAATTGAATAGATTTAAATGGTATTTTATATTAAATAAAATGACCGATGTTTAAATAAATGATGGTTGAAATGATATTATGGTATTGAAATGTATTTGAAACTTATTTTGCTTTTTAAAGTATAAATACCATTTCTAAAAGTTGTAACCACGGGTTATAATAACGTTTGGTTGTTAAAGAGACCGGGATCGGATATCTGGCATACTCTCTGTCGATACCGAAAACCACTTTGACAACCGTGTACGCGGTGGAGATTCCAGAATGAAGTAGGATGGTGGTGACGTTTTCTTTGAGGTAAATACGTGGACCCGACTCCCGTGAGTTGGCATAAGGTGGTTAAGACAGGAGCGATTCTTGGATTAATGAGGTAGCACCTCTGATCGGATGCACTTCTTCGTATGCCATTCTATTACTTTTGTGATTGTTTTGGTGCGCACCTTTGATTTGGGAGTGTTGTTCGAGGTGGGCGGTAACTGCGGCTACGCGTTTCCATCGGTCCGGATAGCAATTGGTATATCTACCCTGGCATTGCCTAGTTGTGCCGTGTCACCTACCATAGCGAGCCTTATACGATTTTGGTTTTGTACCATACCTATGGAGTGCCCTTTGACGACGCCCAGTATGGGGGAGATTACGGTACTGTATAGACTATGGGAATATATTTTGTGTTAAGGGCTATATGGGTAACCCCTTAACGCTATTGAAAAGTAAGTTTATTAACTAATGGACATTATTATAATAGCGAAATATTACTACATAGTAAATAGTTTAACGGATCCTTAGAGGATGGGCGGTCCCAAGCATCCTTTAAGTTACTTGCTCTATACTACAGTACACTTGAATTAACTTACACTATATAAGTATGTATGCCCTGACTCGAGTGTTTATGTTTTATTTTACGCTCGGGTCAGCCTAAGTTGCAGTTTCAGCTTTCTTTCCGGAGCTAGGACTTTCTGTAGATCATTCGTGCTGCCGGCAAAAGCTTTTCACTCTATATCTTATTTATGAAATGGAGATTTTGGAATATTTGGCTTTCTATTGAAGTTTTAAACTGTATTGGAGATTTAAACTATGTAATTTTATTTGGTTGAGATTTTATAGTGGCTTCATGAACCACTAAGTATTTTATTTCCGCTGCGAGTATTCTGATTCTGTGTCTGTGATTCTGTGATTAATTATTTACTGTATATTTTGAGATTTGCCAAATTTTAATTACAACGCGGTATTTTGAACAATTCAAGTCCGACATATGCGGATGCGAATAGTTGAAAATATCGGGTCGTTACATTTGGTATCAGAGCTTTGGCTCTAGGCAAATTTTAGAATGTATGATAAATTTGATTTACAGAATCACTTCATTTGAGCTTGAATCTCTTCCTTTTCGAATTTTGGAACGTTCCCTGCGGTTCCGAAGTTCATTCGTGTCCCTCACTATTCATTTTCTTTCGATTCTGGAGTATCCCATAACTCCACTTCGGATGATCTTTATAGTGAATTGGCGGTCTCGCCAATATTCTAATAAAGGGGTGAAACTCCTTTGCAATTAGCATTGATTCACCAAAGATTTATATTTAACCTCGGTTTAGATGCTAGTATCTTTGGTTATTCCGAACTCTATCTCTTCGGATCGAATGGTAAATCTACATTCGATCTGACTCTTTAAGTCACGGCTGACCAGGTTAAGGTTCCCCGCGATTTATATAAACTTATCTAGTTCCTTGTTCTGTTATGTAATCATCGGATCTTCTGATTCCAATTTATCTTTAAATCAAAATTCTCTTTGATTTGAGTCCATCAAATTTGAATCTCTATCCTTGTTTTGAAAAATTTATTCCTATATTTGGGAAAAATCTAATATTATATATATAAGTATAATTTCAGAATTTAACTAGTTGTTTAGAGATAATAGTGTTTGATTTTATTTATGGTTTTGTAAACCATTGGTTTTGTCTTATATAAATAATTGAACTATAAAACATGGTTATAAATTTATTTGGAAACATAAATGGATTTAAAACAAGAATTTAAGAATTTAATTTCTGATAGTTTCAAACCTTGTGTTTAAAGTCTTAAAAGGATATATTGTTATTTAAATTATTTTCGAATACAAATTTGTTTCCAAAGAAATTTTAAAGTTTCAAAAATTAGTGCTCTTCTCTTTATCGCTGGAAAATAATTTCAGTGAGGACTACAACATCATCAACATTTATTTTCGAGTATCGAAGTAAAGAGACCACGTTGTAGTTTTGCTTCAAAAATTTAATTGATTTGAATTTCTTAATATGACTTAATTTATAATATATATAGATATATGATTTAAATTTGATTTGACATATGCTATATGTATGTATTTATTTATCTCTAAAGTGTTTGAAGTTAATTGGAAATTTAATTCATAAATTTATGTTAAAAGGTGATTCTAATGATTAAATAAAGTCAAATTTTGAATGAATATTTAAACTTGAATAATAGAATTGGAAAATTTTTTTACTTGTATAATTGCGTGCCAATATAACTTACCTAAATCATTCAGAAATTAACTATGTAATTGGATAATATACAATGTAAAAAGATTTTTAAATAAAATTTGAGTGTTTATAATAAATGTTATACACTAAACTCTAGTTATAAAAAGATTAATAGAGGAAAATAAAATTAAAGGGTAATGGAATAATTTTTAATATAAAATGATGTTAAGGAACTAAGAATAAATTTAAACAGTTGTAATAAGTGTAAACATATTTGACATAGATGAGAAAAATATTGAGAGAAATAAATTTAATTATAGTTTGGAATAAAGAAGAAACTAAATGGGGAATTTAGTTTATTTTGGGAAATGGTAAATTTACTTTAAAAATTAAGTTAAATTGCCATTTCAAATTTGGACTAAAATTAAACATTTTAAATTAGAATGTTATAATACCTTGTGTAAAATTTGGATAAAAAAAAATGAATGATTTTTTTAAGTGTAGGGATATTATACAAGTAAATATGTAAATAAATAAATGTTAAAATTTTAAGTATAAATAGATGAAATCAATGATTAATTTAAAATTGAATTTTTACTGTTTAGATTAATGATTCTAATTTAAGTTTCAATTTAGTTTTCTTTCAGGTTGTTTCTATTCCCCTACCTTCTTCCTTTTCGAGGACGAAAAGTTCTGAGTGGGGGATAGTGTAACAGCCTAAATTTTTAACAAGTATTTTTCACTTGTATTTTAAAAACTTTGGGGTTTATTATATAAAAATCTAAATTTTAAAGTGATTAAAAATAAAAATAAAAACAATTGACCAAATTTTTAATTAAATAATAAGATCTCTGAAATTTTGACATGGTTAAGAATTAGCTTTAATTTGGAAATTTGGGTTTTTGTCGAAGATGGTAAATATCTTAATTTCTAGCAATATCAAGTTTTAATTAAGAAAACATTAATAACTTAGGTGGTTAAGACATCTGGGCTATTCACGACAGGTCATGAGTTTGAGTCTCGTCATGGTCAAAATTTCAAATTTTTTTAGTGTATAAATGAACTGGGTAATTACGCGTTAAAAAGGGCGCGTAAATTTAGGGAATAAATACCGTATATATATATATATATAAGAAAACGTATAGAATTTTTATCCGTTATTTCGGTATATTTTGGGCATAAAATATTATGGCTATGGTACACATTCTTAAAAATATGACCTTAGTGTAAATGAGTAAATTTATCAGTGGCATGTGTTTTAGAAGGAAGGAATATTCTAGCATTCAAATCAAATATGCTGCCTCTAAATTCAACGCATTACTTTAAAATTTTGATTTCATAGATTTTTTTTCCATTCAACAAAATTTATTTCTTGCATTTTTCAAAACACAATTTTCTCCTAAATCTCAGTCATGCGCAGTATCCATTCTCCTATCTGCTTGCCTATTTCATATGCGTTTTTCTCTTTACTCATATCTCTTACGTTATTTTTCTCTTTCCAGTAAAATTTACTTTCCAATTTATATATATTTTAATTTGATCAAATCATTTCCAAAATGCTAAATAATAAATGAAAGTTTCACTTTGTTTAAGGATAACTCTAAATGGGAATTTTAATAAAAAAAAATGGATTATATACTTGCTTTAAAAATTTGTAATATTTGGTCCATTTGGATAATAAATAGCCTTTTTATGGTAATAAGAATCAGAGAGAGATGTAACCAAAGTTTTATCTTTTTAATTTAGTAATAAATGTTAAGAATTTATAGCATATTAATAAACTGATAATTTCGAATTTAAAAAGGTAACGCATTGTAATGGTATAAGTAACGTATAAACGTATAAATTAAAAATGTTATTTTTGCATAAATTTTTGGGCGTATGATAATGCGTCAGTTTGGCGTATTTTAAAAAATTATATTTCTATATCTATATGGATTAATAAAATCAGTTAGGAGATTTCCAACCAAAACGTATTGATTTCGTGCCTATCCGTTTCTCTAAAATCATGCACTGATTTAAGGAGATTCCCACTACCAATATTGTTTTCAAAATTGTGCTTCCCTTTCACGCAAATATCATCTGGAAAGAAATCAAACTTGCTTTCCTTGCGCGTGACATATCAGTGAAATTTATTTTCTTTAACATCTTTGTCATTTGTCTCTTTATAAAGATTTGATTTAAAAACTTTCACAAATAAATTTTATTCCACTTGCCATTCATTCCTCTCAAACAAATATAATTGCTTGCCTTCTAAAATTCAATCAATCAGAAAATTAAATTTCTTACCATTTTCTCTCCGTGACATAAACCAACGCATGCATTCAAATCTGTTCTTGAAGTAGCATCCAAAGAAAATTAATGCTTGCTGATTCTTTGTATATAAATCTCTCAGACTGTAAAAATAGCACGCAACTATTAATTGGAAAAAAAGAGATATAATGTTGCAATCAAATTTTTCGTAAATCTGGCAAAAATCACGCATATATTATCTAAGAGAAAGTCAAATTTTCCTTCCTTTGCGCATGACATAAAATTTTATTCTTTTAACATTTTTGGCATTTGCCTCTTACCTTCCTTATCTATTATTTCTTGCGCATGTCCCTGTATTCATTTTTAATTCATGCATCAGAATGAATGCATTAAATCAAGAATTTTCGTATAACTTGGAATGGTTCAAATTCTTTCCTCTCTGCATTTAAAATCACTCAGACTTATCCATTCGAATGAAAGAAAATTGGCAATATTAATCACGTATAAATTATCTTCCATCAATGCTTGCCGTTTCCTCTCTGCATTTAAACCTTGCTAATCAAACAATGCAAGCCTTATCCATTCAAATCTGGCAATATAAATCGCGCATATTTTTCTAGAAATCAAACTAAAGAAAACTGGAAAGAAATCACACATATTTTTTTCGCTTGCCTTTTCCTTAAATTTCGCAAGTTTTTTATCTATATATATACACCATACTCAGTTACAAAATTCCACTATCTTCTCTCTGTTTCTTCTCCTGAGCTTGCATACAATCAGGTAATATTTCTATTCCTCTTCTTCTTTTGTATTCTCTTTGTTTTCTTTCTCCCTCCCTTATATTTTTGTTTTCCTTCTTCAGTTTTTTTCCTTTTCTTTTTCACCTTGCTCGGCTACTTCTCACTCCATATTTCTACCGTCTTTGACTAAGTACATGCCTTTCTTTTCCCCCCGATAGTGTTGCCATGTTTTGCCGTGCATATCATATAGGAAGTCAAGCTTAGTTGCATTCTGTAGAGATTTCATGCGTGTGTGCCTGTAGTTGATATAGGTTGTTATAGCCATAATGAAAAAAAAAAAAAAAAAGAAGAAAGACCATTGACGAGCATAACCCTGTAATATCATTGAGTAGAACTGATTGAAGGCTTTTCAAATTTGAAAGAAGACATAGAATGTCAAAATGGGACGTGTTTTGCAAGGCATGGTTCATAAAATGGCAAAAGAATATAAAGAGTTTCAGTTGAAGGCCTGCAATGCTTTGAAGCATATAGTTGTGTGGGATAGTTTGCATCTATGCATGGAGATATTGGACGTGTTATCTGAAAACTGAAGGGGAGGCGTGACTATAGGGGAAAGGACTTTAAAAATATGGAGATGTTATGATGTGTGCATGTTTTGATTTGGAGTTTGGCAGAGACGTGTTTATCTAGGCAGAGACGCAAGTTTTGCATAAAATTCATATTTTCAAACTAGATAAGTAGGACATGCCGTTGGAAAAATTTATATATATATATATATATATATATAATAATAAATAGCATTGCCAAGCCTATGAAGTTGGGGTCGGGATGTGGGGTGAGGCAGTCGAGCAAAAGATGAACCAAAATTTCTTTTACTCTATTCGTTCCAATTTTCTCAAAATTTTTGCTTTGACCGTAATTTTTAAAGTCACGTATTCGGTATTTAGATCTTGAATCTAGGCGTGACATCCGGGGGAAATTTGATCGTTACCCGCCGTGCGATTCTTTTTCGGGGGATTTTCATTTTGAATCAAAATTTCTGCAGTTTTAAGGTGAGTATTTCTCACCAGACAAACATACCTACATATCCGTGATTTATCACAAGTGTATTTGTAAATTATTTATTAAATTTTATCTGCCTGTGATATAACGTATGATGTTAAACCCCATTTTAAATTGACACCTCATCAGTTGTTTATCTATTGTAATATTATTGCAGTTATACTATGTAATTCTTATTTACTAATTAAATCATTACTGCAAGTTCCCTGTAAATTTGAGATCGTTATAGGCTGAAATGATAGGCCTGAACGATATTCATTTGTTCATTTATTTAATTGTTTAATTATTTATTTGTTAACTTGGGATTGCGGGTTTGAAATGATAGAACCCGGGATTTTGTAAATTGCGGATTGAAATGATATAAATCCGTATCACTTGACCTAGGCTAGAAAACTATATACAGACCCGTGGTTTATATAATATTTTTCTGAAATGTTTAAAAGTATTTTAAATGGGAATTTATAATATTCTGGTTCAAATGTAAAGGATTTTTATAAAATTTATAATGATTTTTGAATAAGTCAAAATGTTAAAAAAAAAATGTTTAAGTAAATTTTTTGGAATATAACTTATTTTGGGAAATTCTGAAATTTTGTTAAAAGTGAGTTTTTGTTAAGGAAATAATTGATAATAAGTTATATTTGGGAATTTAAAATTTGATTGTTAAGTTGATAATTTATTACAGCACTTAAATACTGTCTTTTATAAATGAACTGTTTTGACTTACAGACTTTAGGTGGCATTTCATAAATGCTACGGAAACTGAATGTTCGGATTGTTTAAAATCAATGGAAATAATCTTTAGGGAAAAAGGCTTAAATTTTGGAATTTAATATGTAATTAATAAAAAAATAAGGAATTGACTTTAAATGGTTTTAAATGGAAGAATTTAACTTTTAAATGTGAGTTGAAAGGCAAATTAATTCCTAAATAAATTGAATAGATTTAAATGGCATTTTATATTAAATAAAATGACTGATGTTTAAATAAATGATGGTTGAAATGATATTATGGTATTGAAATGTATTTGAAACTTATTTTGATTTTTAAAGTATAAATACCATTTCTAAAAGTTGTAACCACGGGTCATAATAACGTTTGGTTGTTAAAGAGACCGGGATCGGATATCTGGCATACTCTCTGTCGATACCGAAAACCACTTTGACAACCGTGTACGCGGTGGAGATTCCAGAATGAAGTAGGATGGTGGTGACGTTTTCTTTGAGGTAAATACGTGGACCCGACTCCCGTGAGTTGGCATAAGGTGGCTAAAACAGGAGCGATTCTCGGATTAATGAGGTAGCACCTCTGATCGGATGCACTTCTTCGTATGCCATTCTATTACTTTTGTGATTGTTTTGGTGCGCACCTTTGATTTGGGAGTGTTGTTCGAGGTGGGCGGTAACTGCGGCTACGCGTTTCCATCGGTCCGGATAGCAATTGGTATATCTACCCTGGCATTGCCTAGTTGTGCCGTGTCACCTACCATAGCGAGCCTTATACGATTTTGGTTTTGTACCATACCTATGGAGTGCCCTCTGACGACGCCCAGTACGGGGGAGATTACGGTACTATATAGACTATGGGAATATATTCTGTGTTAAGGGCTATATGGGTAACCCCTTAACGCTATTAAAAAGTAAGTTTATTTTACTAATAGACATTATTATAATAGCGAAATATTACTACATAGTAAATAGTTTAACGGATCCTTAGAGGATGGGCGGTCCCAAGCATCCTTTAAGTTACTTGCTCTATACTACAGTACACTTTAATTAACTTACACTATATAAGTATGTATGCCCTGACTCGAGTATTTATGTTTTATTTTACGCTCGGGTCCGCCTGAGTTGCAGTTTCAGCTTTCTTTCTGGAGCTAGGACTTTCTGTAGATCATTCGTGCTGCCGGCAAAAGCTTTTCACTCTATATCTTATTTATGTAATGGAGATTTTGGAATATTTGGCTTTCTATTGATGTTTTAAACTGTATTGGAGATTTAAACTATGTAATTTTATTTGGTTGAGATTTTATAGTGGCTTCATGAACCACTAAGTATTTTAATTCCGCTGCGAGTATTCTGATTCTGTGTCTGTGATTCTGTGATTAATTATTTACTGTATATTTTGAGATTTGCCAAATTTTAATTACAACGCGGTATTTTGAAAAATTCAAGTCCGACATATGTGGATGCGAATGGTTGAAAATATCGGGTCGTTACACTTAGGGTCAGGTAGAGGCTGGTGATGGTGATGCAATGGTGGCCAAGAGGTGTGGTGAAGTGGTGGAACCAATATGAGAGCTCGGCTATGCATATATAGGACGTGTTTGCTAATTTTTGTGTGGATCTTGCATCATAGTGGCCATGGCCAGGTAAGTTAGTGGAGGTGGAGGGGTTTTGCAGCTGAACAAGGTGGATGTGAAGGTGGTGGTGAAGGTGGAGGTTATGGCCGAACCGTATAGGTGAAAGCAAGGCAAAGAAAGTGCATAAAACAAAGAAAAGAGTAAGAAAATGTGAAAACCATTACCAATATTTTTGTTCCAGAAATGATGCCGAGGGTTTTGGAGATGAGAAAGTTTATTTTGTGCACGAGAAATGAAGGAAGATGTATTTACGCATATATAATGCTAAACTGGTTTCATATATTCTAATTATCGTAAGAGTTTATTTTATCACTCTATACTTCTCTGGCTATTCATATATAATATTTATGTGAGATATGTGGATGTAAAACTCATTCATACTTAGTTATTTTTCTTCTCAATATTATTTAATGAAAACTATTATCCTCTTCCTTATTTATCTCTCTCATTCTTGATATTTATTTTCAAACTATTTTATCCTTGGAATATTTTCTATTAACTGATTTTTCGTTTTTTAATTCATCTCAATAATTTGGGTCTTCACAGAAAATGATATGGTCAGCTCAAAATAAATGCAAATGTTGATTGAAATGAAAAGGCAATGGTATGTGAAAAGACAAAGGCAAGTGAAAGGTTTAAAACTCTTCATATTTCTTTATTCCTTTAACATTTTAAAACATATGAAAAATGAATATAAATAAAATAATAATAAAAAAAATAATGTATGAATAAAAATAAATAAATAAATTTTAGATAAATATAAATTAATTAACAAAATAGCTAAATAATAGAAACCAGGTTTTAAAAATTGAAAATAAAATAAAATAAGCTTTGGAAAAATTTTAACATCACTTAAAAATGTTTTAAAACAAAAATATATACCTAACATTTCATATAACATATATTTGAACATGATATGACAAATAAAATATTATTTATATAAATTAAAATAGACAATTTTGTTAAATAATTCAATTTACATACAATATTGTAAAAAGCATAACTTTCACAATATAAATCGGATTTCAACGAAATGAAAAGCAGTATTCTTGAAATTAAATTTATTTTCATAATAAAAGATAAAATTCAAGAATTGAAATATTTAAATTTTAAATTTAAAAGTCGAAGTTTGATAAGATTGACCAAAATTTACATTCTTTGGAAATATTCTATTTATTCAGGTTTGGAATTATAATTCACACAAAAATCAAAATTTATATTTAAACTAACAAAACTTATTCATTTTAATATATAAAATAAAGTTTTTAAATCAGAAATTCATATAAAATAATCAAAATAAACAGTTAAAATAAATCACAAAATTTCAGGGTTGTTACATTATCTTTATTTTAGAAGTTTCCAATTATTAATATGGTCAAGATTCTATTCATTACAATAATTTCAATTTCTAATTTTCAAAAACTTAAGAACTAAACAACTGGGTTTCATTTCAATTATTTTAAAACAATATATATATAATCATATCTTTTATATATATTAAATCATATTTGGAATTTAAAATCAAGATTAATTTATTAAAACAATTGTGCAGTAAAATTACTACACGGTTTTCCCACTTTGAAATTCGAAAATGAACATCGATGGTGCGTGCACTCATTACCGAAATTATTTTACAGCGACAAAGAGGGGATTACAAACTTATTTCCTTCTAGAAATTCTTTTAAAACATTTCTTCCAAACCACTTTGAAATATTTATATCAAAAAATACTTCCAATTTGTAACGACCCGAAAATTTCGTTAACTAAATTTGTCATATTTTCCATAATTTTTAATAAAATGAATGTTAGAAATTTGGTGTTGCCATTTGTTCTTATTAAAAGTTAACAATTTAAAATGAGATTTCCAATTCAATAAAATAATGTAAATATTGTGGTTTAAATTTTGAATGGAATATGTGAAAACAAGAGTAATTATGGAATAATATGTTATTTATTTAGAGTATTGAATAAAAAAAAAATTTGTAAGCCAATTTTAATTAATGGCAATAATGCGATATAAGCTAATAAATTTAATCTCAATGCGATAACCATTTAATGAAGGTAATGAAACAGGATTTAGGAAAATGTATACTAGGTATAAATCAAATAGAAGGAAACAAACGTATATATCGAATTGATTTATGAATAAATACTTTGGATAGTAATTGAATGTACAGTAATGGTAATTTAAAACCTATTTATAGTAAGACTACATAAGATTTAGTAAATTAAGTGGTGGAAATATTTTTCCTAGATATACTTTGAAGATGTGAAATTAAAGGTGAATATTAAAATTGGTTAATGTAAAATAACATTGATTAACCGTAAATGGGAATAAATTTGAAAAAAAAAATTATGTTACAAGTGGGTGAAAGTAAAGATAAGGGGCAAGAGTGTTGGAATAGGTATATTAGAATAACTATAAAGTGTAAATGTACGTATTTATAGCAACATGAATTATTGAAGGAAAATAATTGGTAAACGGGGTTTGGGCTAAGGAAATGTTATTGATTGTTTTGAAACCTTATTTATTATGGGAAATTAATTTAGCATTAGCAAAACCAATGCAAATATCTAATTTATCAGTAAAGCAATAATAATAAATAGTAATCAATGCAAATTTATGTAACAATAGAATGTGAAATTTGGGGAATAGACGCAAAGTATATATGAGTTGCTAAAAGTATGCATAATAAGTGCAAATTTAATAAATCAATGTCCTGTAGAGGTTGGAGTATGGTTAGTAATAAAAGCTTTTAAAGGAAAAACCTTTAATTTATAAATGAAAATCAATGCATTAAATTAGGTGTAACTGAATGCATGTAAATAATTTTGTAAGAATAAGTTAATAAACAATTTATTTGTGCATACCCAATTTAATTGAAATAACAGAAAAGACAAGAACTTGATTCGCCTAGGTATATATATTGATAAACTATAACTAAATAGAAAGTTTGGTAGTAAATAGGATATAAGAAGACAAAGGCAACTAGTAAATTAATAAATGAATTCATAATAATAAGTAGCAATTAATGCATATATATTTGGCATTAGTGATAATTACAAAACTTTACCCATTTATCTAAATTATTTAATTAAATCTAAATCTATGGCAACATTGTTGTAATGATGGTTGTAAGTGAATTTGAATGTAAAAGGGTAACAATTATTTAGGTTAACCATTTTGAGTATGTTAAGTTAAGAATGGCAATCGATTGAAATAAATCTAAATTAATTATTTTGTTTTGGTTAATGTGTTCTAGTTAATAAAGGGGAGTTTATAAGAAATGAAGCATGCACTAATGACATGTGTTATAATTCAAATGTTATTTATACCCATAAAATGTCTATTTACTGAATAGAAAGATTTTAAATCCATAAGCGAATTTATTGAGGTTCCAATTTATAATTTATAACATTTAATGTAGACTCAATTACAATTAATTGACTTAAATCTTGCAGTTAGCGTAGATTTGTTTTGTAACTGGAGTAGTTAATCCTATAAGATGAAGTTAATGCTAATTCTATTTATAATTGGACCATTTGTTGATATAGATTATAGAAAGCAAGATGTATAAATTTAATTAAAGTATCAACATTCAACAATTGTAATTATTGAAAATTAAAATGGAATTTGAGGATAATAAGGTGAAACCATGAAAAAATGTTAATGCATCCTTATTACTGGTAAAAGATGAGTATATAAAAGTTTGAAAATCAAAAATAGGTTTTTGAAAACTTAATTTATAATTTCTAAATATAAGGAAGTGGAGAAATTAACACTGCAATGGATAGACTTATCAGCTTTTAATTTACATCTAAATTTTTTTAGATCAATTTGGAAATTAATAAAATTGTGGATATTTTTTGAAACGTAAACGAAACGTCTAGATTTACATTTGTAAATACGTTAAAATAAAATGTAAATGATAAGGAATTTATTTATTTCCAAAATCCGTAACGTGTGTAATTAATATTATTTATCTTTTGGGACCACTTTCGTTTGCACGTTAAAATTCGTGCACACCTATTCTTTTGCGATCTATCTATAAATAGACGATCATAAACCCTAGCCTCCATCTTCTATCATTTGTCTGTACGTTCTTTTCTTCAACTCCTTCTCCTACCCAAATGGATGCAAACCTAGATCTATTTCAATTCAAAATTTCAAATGAAATTTCAAAATCTCCAGAAAAATTCCAGAAAAATATATGTTGATGTTCTCGAGATGCGTAATCTGGTGGTGCAATTCGTTCTTTGATTCGAATCATAGCTTGGTCTGAAACTGCAAATCAAATCTCGGCCATCCAATGATCGTCGACGAACTTTAACGGATCATCAAATTGACGGTACAGTTGGGTGGAGATTGACAAGGGGAGTTCATCAACGCTGGTAGTGGGTCGATGCAACGGTTAGATCGAGGGTAATAGTTCAATTAGGGATTCGGCCGTAGGGTTGAACGGCGGCGGCGGAGCCATTAGGGGCAACCGGACCTGAATAGGGGGGTGCGGCTCGGCGAGCTGGAGGTGATGGAGGTGGTCCGGGGCGTCACGGTGGCCTGAGGTGCGCGAGGTTGGTGGTCAAAGTCTCGGTCAAGGCTTGATATTGGGTTCGTGCGCACGCGTCTTCCTGGGCAGTAGAGATGCTGACGTGGCAAGTGTGGTAGGGATAGGTTATTTTGTTTTGTTTTTAATTTAATTTGATTTCAACTCGTTTAAATCTTAATAACTTCGTCATACGAACTCCGTTTCACGCGCGATTTCTTTTGTTAGGATCGTATTGAGATTCCAGATCTGTTGACGCTGGTTTGGACAGATTTGGAGACCGTTGAATTTTTGGGTTTAAATTGGATTTGAATTCAGTTTAAATCCCAAATGTGAGTGTTTTAACCCACTCACAACTTCTAAAAAGTTTTTATGTTTGTTAAATTTATTTTGGATATGAGTAGAGATTTATTTATGACTGTTTGACATGTTTTATTCATCACATCTGTTAAATCGCATTTATTTAATATAACTGTTCATTAAATTTTATTACTGCATATAGATTGGCAGTTATAGTTATTTATTTGCAGATATACTGTTAGTTTAATAGTTGTTAAATTTATTTTTGAATATAACTGCCAGTTATTACCTGTTATATATTATCGGATAAATATTGATATTATTTTGTTATTGGATGATGATTGTGATTTGGATGATGGATGATGATGGATGAATGGATGTTTTATTTTATATCATTAAACTACAAGTTATTATGCATTTTTCGTTCCATTCGAGATTGTGGTTTGAAATGATATACAACTGCAAATTTTTATTTTTAATTTGCGGATTGAAATGATAAACATCCGTATCACTTGACCATAGGATAGAAAATTATATACAGGCACCGTGGTCTATATATAAAATATTTTAAAGTGATTTCTATGGTTTGGATGGGATACGGTTTATAAAAAATTTTAAGTTTTGATATTTTATAAATATTATTCTTCTACATATATACATATGAAGTTAAAATTTTTGAATTTAGGCTGTGTATAAATCCGTTAAATAAAAATGGAAAAATTGAGAAAATGGAATTTGATAATTTATATTATATGTTTAAGTTTGGAAATTTTAAGGTATGATATTTATAACTGGAGTTTTTCCAAGATAAATTTAAATGAATATTCTAGTATAATTAAATTTAAGGAAATATTAAATTTCTAGAAATTGGAGTTGTATTTATGGATTTTTATGTGAATATTCAAGACTAAATAATAGAACAATTGATTTGTTGAAAGAATAAAATTCCAACTTTAGTTTTGAAATATTAATACTCCAAAGGGATATATATATATATATATAGAAATTAAAATGGTTTTGGAACTTGAAAGTGATATTTAAATTATGGTTTAGACTTTAAATAAGGAAATATATTTGTAAAGCCATGGAAATTATTTTTCTTAAAAAAAGTAACCTTAAAGTCAAACCATTTATTTTATATACCGTTGAATATCCAAACCATTCAAGTTTTAGAAGTTATGGTTTTAAAACTATGAATTTTCGAAATATTATGCTTTGAAAGTATAATTCAAATGTTTGGTTTCCAGATATTTTAGATTTTAAAGCAGCATGATTTTTGGAAAAGAATTATATTTGGATAAAATGATATCATATTGTTTGGGTTTTAAAATGATATCGTATTCATAGTTTTTGAAATGGAAATTTTTATTCTGGTTTTTAAGTATAAACTATTTTAAATGACCGCGGTGTTATAATAACGATGGGTTGGCAAAGAGACCGGGATCGGATATGGACATACTCTCTATCGATACCGAAAACCACTTTGACTAACCGTGTACGCGGTGGAGATTCCAGAATGAAGTAAGTTGGTGGCGCCGTTTCTTGTAAGGTAAATATGTGGACCCAACTCCCGTGAGTTGGCATAAGGTGGCTAAAACAGAAGCGATCGATGGGTTAATGAGGTCATTCCTCTGATCAGACACTCCTCTTCGATATTATACTTTGACTTTGGATTGATTCAGTTGCCACTTTTACTTTGATTCTGGGGGAGTTTGTCCGAGGTGGGCGGCAGCTGCGTGCTGCGCGTTTCCATTGGCCCGGAAGCGTAATTGGTATATCTACCCTGGCATTGCCTAGTTGTGCCGTGTCACCTACAATACCGAGCCTTGTACGAGTTTGGATTTCTCCCGTAGCCCGTGTGATATCCTCTGGTGGCTTCCCGATCAGAAGGGACTATGATATTGGATGGACTATTGGGACTATTACGTGTTAAGGTGGAAAATGTAAAGCCTTAATGCTATTTAAAAGTATGTTTATTTTACTATAGACACTATTATAATAGCGCAATATACTACATAGTAAATAGTTTAACGGATCTTTAGGAGATGTAAATCCCGAGCATCTCTTGAGTTACTGCACTCGTATTTAATTCTGTTAATTTAACTTACATAAGATCTTTTAGTTCTAACTCGAGTGTTTTTGTCTTTTCAAATTCGCTCGGGTCAGTCCGAGCGTTTCAGGATTTGAAGATTTAGCTTTGGAGGATGAAGATGAAATTATTATTATTTATACTAGTTCACTACACACTGTTCCGCTGCATTGATATTTTGGTATGTGTAACTCTGATATGTATTATATAAATGTTTGTAAACAGTTTTATAAACTGTATATTTTATTATTATATTTTATCCTTCCACTGTGAGATTCTATTTTGTTTATTTCTTCTTTGTTTTTCTTATTTACCCCATAACAATCCGCCCTTCCGTATGGTTTGAATTGGCACGTGTGTCTGTTTAAATCGTGCGAAAAGGCTGGATGTTACACAATTAATATTGATATTATATTCCAAATCTTTTGAAAGAAATTTTCAAAAATCCCAGAACTTCGGTTCTAAACTTCCAATTTATATTTACTTTATTTACAATCTCATTTCTCAACTAATATTCATTAATTTCACTGCCTAACAACAAACATTTTACAACCAAATATATCATTTATAATATTTTTATTTTATATACAAAATATATAATAGTTAAAATTATTTCATTTACCTATATTTCAAAACAAATATTGTGTCGGTCTGCCCTATTTAGTGTTTAGAAATCCCTATCAATTTCACAGCAACCTATGCACCGACCAGTATTTATAAATACAAAACGGAATAATTTAACACAATATAAAAACATTTTATAACACTAACTAATATGCTCTCTCATATACACTCAGTGACTCATTCTACTGTATTACTACCCTTTCTAAATGAATCAGACCCCACAAAGCTAAGTTATCGCTAAACCAAAGCTCTGTACCAACTGTAACGATCTTCCTTTTTGGATGTTTTAAGCAGACACACACGTCAAACTGAAACCATTCATAAGGGCAGATTGTTATGGGATAAATAAGAAAAAGCAGAGAAAGAAAGAAAACAAATACATAATCTCGCAGCGGAATGACAAAATATAATAATCAAATAACAGTTCATGAAACTATTTTAAAATATATTGATTTTTTTTCTTTACAACACAAACATCAGAGTTGTATAAATAGGAATAAATAAATAATAAATGCAGTGGAACTACATGATGCAGTGGAATAAATATAATAATAGTAGTACAAATCTTCGTCTTCGTCCTCCAGAAATAAGGTCTTTAACCCTGAAATGCTCAGGCTGACCCAAGCAAATTGAATATACAATACACTCGATTCAGAACTAAAAGATCTTATGTAAGTTAAATCAACGGTAAATAAATATGAGTGGAACGGCGTAAGAGATGCTTACGGGGTTTGACATCTCCTATCCAGTGTCTAACATGAGTACAATAACTTAAGAGATGTTCGAGATTCACATCTCCTAAGGATCCGTTAAACTATCTACTATGTAATACAAGATGCTATTATAATATGTCTACAATAAAGTAAAAGTATTAAAATAGCGTTAAGGCGTTACCCATATCTCCCTTAACACATTTTATATATTCCCATAGTCTATACAGCACCGTAACTCCTCCCTAAACTAGAGGCTATCAGAGGACACTCCATAGGTATGGTACAAAACAAACTCGTAGAAGGCGCTCTAGGGCATGGGAGCATGGCACTCGAGACAGTGCCAAGGTAGATATACCAAATTGTGGATCTGGACTGGTGGTAACACATAGCAGCTACTACCGCCCACCTCGGATACACTCCTAAATCAAATCAAGGGTGGCTACCAAATCAATCGCAAAGTAATAGAATGGTGTCGTAGAAATGTGCCCGATTGGAGGTGTGACCACATTTGGCCCAGCATGGCTCCTGTTTTAGTCACATCTAAGCTGACTCGGTGTCACGTCAAACCTCATACAGAAATCGTTTGCCAAACCATCCTACTTCATTTATGGAATCTCCACCCATCCATGCCCTAAATTCGACGATCGGTCGAAGTTCATCGGAACGTGATGAATGATCAAGAATAAACTATCGAATTCTGGGGACATAGAAACTCAGATCAAGAATCAAACCGCAGATTTGACTTGCGCTCGTAGAGAGCTTCAAATAGATATATAATTTGGTAGGTTCGAGGATTTTTGATTTTCGATTGAAATTTGATTCGAATTTGAATTTAGGAATTGTTTGTCTGCCATTGAGAGGGAGAAGTGGACATATGAAATTGTACGTACAAACAAATGAAGATAACAAGTAGATAGGGTTTATAACGGGCTATTTATAGGCAAAGCGGAAAACGGAAACAATGGACCAGATTGATTTACAAGTTGAACGATAAATGACCCGAAAAGCCCGTTATGACTTCGGAACGAAAATAGGGCAACCCATATATCCAAATAGATGTTTTAGATAGTTTTAAACTCAACGGAACATGTTTTAAGTCCTAATTTCATCGTATGAAGAGTTTCTTTAAAAATCAGCTTATTTCAAACTGATTCCAATTGAATTTTATTAAATTGATTTCTATGCGTTTCGAGTCCGTACGATCAAACGACATATGAAACTTGAAATCCTACAATAATTCATCGTTACAGATCCGTTGAAACTGGTTTCGTCACAATCCAAGTCAATGGTCAAAATTTCTATTTTCACTTTAATTAAATAAATTTATAATTTATTAATTAAATCACTTTTTCATTCGAATTAATTAGCTAACCAGTTTTTATCATTTTTGATTACACGGGCAATTATAATAAATTAAATCAAGTTCACATATAATTTCATGTTTAATATTTCACAAATTACGGTGTTCAATTACAATTGTAATTAAATCCAATTAATAAAATTTAATTTCAATAAATTTATTAAATTTGGTTTCGATCTTCCAATTCAATCAACTATTTCTCTACATACATAATTAACATTGTTATATATTATATTACATTAATATTTTACCATTTTCATCTTACTTTTTATTAACGTAATATTAATTACATTTAATTGTAATAAATTCACCTATTATAATTTAAATTCCAATAATTTGGTCAAACTTGATCCCAATTCTTTTTATTCAATCAATTATCATATTATGCGTAAATTTTCACTGATTACGTCTTATTGAATTTACATTCTAGCATTATCAATTTAACGTACATTAACTGCACTAATTAAGTGAATTAATTGCAATTGATTTCCAAATTTAATTTAACATCCTAAATAAATAGGTAACATATAACAATTGTTACCATTACCATTAATCACACTTATAAGTTTATTATTTGCAAACAAATGTTACAATTGCTTACATAACACTGATTTTATCCAATTATCATAAATTATATACTAATTCATTAACTTATTCAATATTTACATTTGTTTTCTTAGTATAACCGGGCATAAAGTTTCGATCGCTTTAGCTAATTGGAATTCCATTAAACTTGTTGATAATTAACTAAAATTAACATTGTTACATTTCATTCTATTTGTTATTTCATTTTAGTTATTATCTCATCAATATCACAAATTTTTATTTCTCCCAATATTAATCACTAAACTTATTAAATTAACATATTTTAATTATCGAAAATTTACGGGTCGTTACAAAAATCGACATCAATACGTCCACTATATTACATGCCAAGCAATCAAGTGCCGAAAACACCAGATCGTTAGGGGAAAGAAGAAAGAGGTAGAAGAAGAAATAGAAATAACAACACAAAATCTTATAATCACAGCGGAACAATATATAATATATAACAACTGGTCTTTATTCAAAAAGAACTATAATTGTTATTTATACATTACATTATCATAGTACAATACATCAATAACACAATACCGGACAATTATAATAACTTGTCCTGATAAATGATGAATATATAGCCTACAATACACAGTGGAATAAAATCAAATACGTGTAATACGTCTACGTCATCCAGCTCATCTCCTGACTCCATGGCTTCCTATCATGTATCTGTAATACTCGGTCTGACCCAAGCATTATAATAAAATAACACCCGAGTCATTCTGGAAAACTAGCGTGAGAAAACACACTCAATTTGAATTATTTAAGTTATCAAAATCCCCTTGAAAATCAAAGGTATCTCGTAAGACCATGACACAAATAAACACGATGGGTTTTTACCTTACGATAACCAAAACATTTTATATCAAAATCATCTGATATTATAATAGTGTTAAAGTACAAATACTTATTCAAACAGTTTAAATTGTTATATTAATTAAATTCCAGCATACTAGACTCTACAACCAAAACCGTAAAGGCATGTATTGGAGAATGGATTCCATACGACTGACTAGGCACTAGGGTACCACCTGTCATAGTACACATCTAGAATATTGTACTGAGGACCATGCCGGGATCCCTTGCCACAAAAGACCGGACTACCCCTAACCTGGATAGACCGAATATGCTATCACTCCGGGTGTTCCTACCCTTTCTGAGCTTTTTCCATGTATCGTAGTAATAATATCCGAGGGTATCTAGAAAGGTGATAAACATACCCTAATTGGGTGAGACCCACTTAGCCTTGCTGCATCTCCCTTGATTTTCAGTCATTCCCGGTTGATAAGGCTAGAGGCTATGATTACCTTTTTAAGGAATTTTCACTTAGAATGCTCATTGTCCTCCAATGACAATGTACTGATAGCATCCATCCATACAAGTTCGTTCTGGGTCCGAACGGAACCGAAGGCACTATTCCTACTACATCCGTTTTGGAATCATCCTCCAGATTAGTAGCGATTAGCCCTTGCATTTCACTGCTCCGTCTTTGATTCCATGTTCTTGTTTTCCCTTTGAAAACGTACTTGTTCGATCGATGTGGTTTTCGGATAGCTTATTTGATCCCGGTTTCTTCGAAACAACACTCGATATTTTCCGGTAATCTCAACCCCGGTTGTTTAAGAAATAACCGGACGAAAATAAGGTTGGAGATTACCACCTAACCATTAGTGGACGGATTTCCTTATCATCATCCTAGAAGAACGAAATGAGTTTATACGTACAGTATAGCGCCTTGAACGACAACTGTACCATATAAATCCCGTATTTCCCCTAGATACTCCCAAAGTTATATTTTGGGTCTAGATTTTTGATAGTCGGTTATTTAACTAGCAAATAACAACCATTCAACCAAATATTTTCTTTTCCACTAAAAACACTAAGTCTTATTTCATTTTATTTTAATAAATTAAATCTCTTTATCCAAAGTATATACTTATCTTACCGAATTTAGTATATTCACCAACTATCCTTTTCAAAAATATTTGAAAACCCATTACAATAATGTGGAAAGTACCACTGCGGTATCAACCATGGATTCATAGCTCAATGTTTACGTCACTATCCCAGAGAAATCCAAAACTTACCTTTAGGCACTCACTGCCTTCGATTACACCGTAAAAGTATACCATTACTTCTAAAAAACTTTATTTAATAATTTTCTCGAAAATAACACTTATAAAATTCCTAAATAAATTTCCATGTTTTAATTTAGGCAAATACCTTTTAAATAAAAGTTATTGCATAAAATAATACTAATATTGAATAATTTATCCTTTAAAATAAAGCACTGATTAATTCTTAATAACAATTAACTTAATATCAACTATCTAAATTAGTAATTAAATATACTTTAATAATTTAAAATAATTACATAATTTTGAAACAATAATTTATTTTGATTTTATCAATAAAATTCAAATCAATTCACAAGACTTATTTATAATCATATAATACATTTTGACAATTTTAAAATATTTTAAACAATCAATTTTTCTAGAATATTTTTATGCTAAAACATTTTTAAACCACCTAGTTTAATAAATAAAAATCCTTCTTTTTAGAACAAACTCAATTCACTGATAAAAATGTATTTTTTCCCAATTTCAATATAACCAAACTAATATATATAAATCTCTCGATTTATCCCCAATTTGATTTACGTCCCAATTTCGTAAATCCCCTTCTTAGCTTTTCTAAAAGTAAGTCTATTATTTATTTTTAAACCGGTTTACCCATCTCATTATAAATCCTCACCATAAATTTATAATTTCAATTTATCCACTGATAATCATTTCACTTTATTTTTAAACCATGTTTATAAATCCCACAGCCTCATTTCCTGTTTATAAGGGTTTCACGATACTTAATCGATTATAAATCGATTTCTATACTGAATTCCATTTTTAAATCAATTTCTTAAACAAACCCAACTATATTCCAAACCCTACTATATTCAGATTCCACTTCCTTTTCATAATTTAAAATCTTATTTGAAATCTAGTATAATAATTTCATATTTTATTTTCAAGTTTCCTTTTTATTTTTCCAAACTATTTTAAATCTCGATTTTAAAATCTTTTTACACTTGAACAAATATCGGTTAAGTTATATTATTTAAACTCCATCTATTTAAATTATTCCAAAAGTTTCTATTTTCCATACTCTGAAATTATTAAGTACAGATTTTAAAATCAACTATTTATTTTTCCCAAATTCACTTCTTTTAGTTAATCCACATTTCACTATAACTATTTTTACTTCCAATTTCCTTTTATAATTTCTTTCCAAATTTCAAACATTTAATATCGGTTTTTAAAAATACCAAATCATGGCCAAAACTACCCTAGCATCCAATAAATTCAAATTACACTATAATCTACAACAGATTATTCAATCAAACCATATATCAGTATATATGAAATTTAATTCAACGTTTTCGAGGTATCCAGTTGGATCCCACCAACCCATTTTCCTGCATCCACAGATGCTAATACGACATAAAAATATGAATCCCACTTCGAGGGGGTTAACGCGGTATATAGGGTCATCCACTATTATGCGGGGCGCATAGGTCTCATCTGCTATATATATGCAGGAATAATCACTTCAATTACTAATATATATATACTACTATATATAATAACACATCCAACTGTTAATAATTTGTCAATTCAATAAATCAGTCAATATTTAATTTTAAATATTTGAAATTAACTAGTAATCCAAAATTGAGTGAGATTAACTCACCTTGATTTTTATTTTGCAATTCATTCCAATTTTTATTTCTATCACGTAGATTCTACAGCTACGAACCAGACTTGATTTTTTTTTCATAAATTTTGAACCACGTATGCAAATTTATTGAATTTTATTAGCTACATTTTTATTAAAATTCTTAATTTAAAGAACTCAATATATCAATTTTTTTATAGTAATACCTTATCCCAACACCAGCCTCTGGCTCTCTCTCATGCGGACTCCGGCTCTTTCTCTCTCTCAGGCGAACTCCTCATGCCCACACCTCATCGTTCACCACCTCTAACCTAGAGCACATCGCGACCCAAACTTTAGCCACAGCCACTCATGGCTACACACGAACAGTTCCGAACCACCATCATAAATCCCGTCACCTCCCACCTACGCTCCAACCACCCAGATCGCGAACCTCAATTCCAAACCTCCCCGACATTGTGACCCATCAACAATCATCCACGACCCTCTGAACTACCTTACCAGTAATGCACAACATGCCTCCATCCCCAAAATCTTGACACAACTCCATGCAGCCTCACAACAGGTCATAGCTCAGAAATTCCCACCGCAACCTCCAGGAAGCCGTCCGTATGAGAATCCAAGCTTCCCGACTTCAAAGAATCTAATCTCCAGATTTCCAGATTAGATTTTGAATTATTTTGAATTTTGAGATCAAAGGAACTCTTTTTTCCTTTCGGGTATAACTTGTTCAAACTGGAAGAGATGAAAAATGGAAATGCGGTTTTCTTTTTTCCTTTCAAATGTTGATTTTTTTATAAACGTTTTTCTTTGTTGCGTGCCGTTATAAAAGAGTGAGTGAAGAAACATTAGCATGTTTAAGGGGTGAAAAATGGCACAACGACTTTTAAAAGAAGAAAAAGCCGATGTGAATAATTTTTTGACCAGTCAACCTATAAATATATTATTTAAAATTTCAAATTACCTCGATTACGCAACTCAAAATCTCGAACTCCCATCAAGGCATGGCGCTAGGCGTTTATAATGTTATACCCCTATTTCGAATGTAATGGAAAGGTTTTGAGTCTTAATTAGATCATATGAAGAAGATAGCTTTTTGGACCCAATTTTTATATTGAATTTTCGATATAAATTTCAACGCGTTTATATTCCGTATGACCAAACATTAACTCGAAACGCTATGAAACTTGAAATCCAATAGTACATTATTACAGGTCCAATGGAACTGGTTTCGTCGAATTCCAAGACCGTGCCTCGGAAGGCTATTTTTATACGTTATTTCAAACAATATATTTTTAAACCTGAACAAATCACTTTTAAATTCGATTTAAAAAGTTTATTTATCCTCATTATTATTAATATAAATTTTATAAGCCTTTAAATTATTTTTACCAAGCGTAAAACTCCAGATTCAATATTTTAACCAATATTCAATTATAAATTCTATAATTAACTTATCCGGTAAATAGTTATATCTGAAATTCAAGTTAAAAATTAACTTTTAAATATTTAAAATCAATCAAAAATTCAAATTTCAAGTAAACAAAATTCTAGGTCGTTACACAATCATAATATGCCAAACAACAACCACATGAATAAGTAAACAACCAGATAAAAAAAATTAAAAAAAAACATGCGACAAGCCAACAAACACTTAATAACAACCAACAAGCAAAAGAGATCAATTCAAACAAGCATAACATGAATTAGTAGGTGAACATCAAGCAAACAAGTAAACAAGTAAACAAACGAATAATTAAATCCAGTCATAGTAAAACAGGCAATCAATAACATGATACAATGATAATAAATTTATCTAGATGTGCAGAACATAAATTAATAAGTAGACATAGGTAAATAAGTAGCTAAATTTTCTTAATTGTAAATTATTTAACAAATAATAATGAAATACAAAAAATTCAACCAAAGTAAACGAATACAACCAACAAAGTGACTATCACAATAATCAAAATGGATAGTCCCTTCTTCATATCCCAACTCACTCCAAGGAAGGAATAACTAGACATCCCTACAGCTCATTGGGGAAAATCACACACTAGTTATAAATGTAACATCCTCACAATTAGGGTCGGGGAAACTCTAAACTCTTCTTACGCAATCATTTTACACCCCATGTTATAATGTTTAGTTTCATAGTCTCAGCTAAAAAACCTAAGTAAAACATTATTTTAGCAAAATGATTTTTTTTAAAACACCTCTAAATTTTGTTATTTAATTAAACATTTTACTTTTTCAACTATTTACTTTTCATATCAAATCATCCTCATCTTATTAAACATTTTTTACAAGTTATTATAAAACTAAATTTTTTATAATACATCATTTCTTAATAATATATTCCCAATAAAATAATTTTTAGATTATGTCTCTTTTCAGCGAAAAACTCTTACCTAAAAATGTTTTTTCTTCAGAACATCATTTATCAAAGAGTACCTTTTAAGTGAACATCCTTACAACCAAAAATCTTTCCAAAGGAAAATTTAAATCAAATATGCTTAATATTTTATCACATTCTTTCATCTAAATAGATACTTTCTCAAATAAAAATACTTCCATCAAGCTATTACCAAATATTTCCACTTGTTAAAAAATTTCTCAAATAAAATATTTCCACCATATTATTTGAAATACATCTTTTAGAAAACAATTCTTTTAAAATAAAATACAATTTTTTAAAATAACCTTCTTATGGAGCATTTTAAAATAAATATTCTTTAAATCATATAGTATTCATTATAAAGAGTGTTTTCAGCAAAATTTACTTTTCTTTAGAATAATGGTTTTTCACTAGACATTCCCCAATAGCGTCCTTATAAAAAAAACATTTTAAACCTTTTATTAAAATAGTTTTATCACTCAAAGCATTTTTTAAACAAGTACTCCTCCAACTTTATGTTTTAATTTTCGGCACCCACTCGCATCTTTCGCTATGCGTGCATTTCATTTAGTGTAGAAGAGGTAAGACCACTGAACGAAGCTCTTTTGGTGCCAGCGTCATGATTTGATATCCCTACAACTCCAAGAGCACATATATTTTCATGGCAACATTTATTTGTAACAAAGGAATCCCTTGTTTTTACATGCTACCAATCCCATATATATGCTATTTCTTTTAGAATATCTTACGATGTGGGACTAATCATAATCCAATCTACGCAAACACTCTAATACAATGCGAGCCACACCTAACAGATCTCCACCTTGGTGAGCATTTTCTCAATTAAACTTGAAGTTATACAGAGTCCTCAAACACTTGGATAAGGTCGCTAACACCTCCAGCAGTTAGGCTAAGCTGTTTCACAAAGAGTTCTCTTTACCATGGTTGGAGTAGGCCCTGTTCTAAGTTATAACGCCACCTTAATGAGAATCCCGAACTCAAGCCATATATTGGAGCATTTTCAGGTCAACGCTACATCATATTGGTCCCATCGAACCATCGGCTCTGATACCATGTTGTAATTTTCGGCACCGACTCGCATCTTCCGCTATGCGCGCACTTCATTTAGTGTAGAAGAGGCAAGACCACTGAACTAAGCTCTTTTGGTGCCAGCATCATGATTGGATATCCCTACATCCCCAAGAGCACATATATTTTCATGGCAACATTTATTTGTAACAAAAGGAATCCCTTGTTGTTACATGCTACCAATCTCAAATATATGCTGATTTCTTTTAGAATATCTTATGATGTGGGACTAATCATAATCCAATCTACGCACACACTCTAATACATTGCGAGCTACACCTAATGCTTTATATTATGTGTGTGTGTGTGTGTATTAAAATATCTGTTAGCCAAATATTACTAAAATGTCTCTTAACAGAGTATTTTTTTTCCAAAGTATTCTAAACTAAAAAACACGGTTACAAAATACTTTTTCAAAATATACCTTTTTCAAAAGATGTTCCAAAATGAAAATAATATTAGCTAAGATGTTCTCATCAAAACATTTCTTCGAAAAGGAAATATTTTGAAGCATAACATACTTCTATAAAATGTTCTCAAGTAAAATTCTTTTCAACAAAAATTTTCTTTCCCTGGATAAATTTTTTCCACTTTTAGTAAAGCATTTCTAAATAGTAATGCTATTATAGAACATATTCAAAGGATGTTTTAATCAAAGTTTCTCATGCAAAAATGTTTCTTCAAAGACTGAATTCAACTTTCAATATCTAATTAATACTCATTTTAATTAAAATACTTCCAAATAAAATAGTTTAGAATATTTACTCTTTATTACAAAAATAACTTTGTAAAAATATTTTATTTCCAAAATTATATACTTTATTTCTTAACAAAAAGTTTGACATGTTGCATTATGCACAAAATAAATATTTTTTCCTCTTTTTAATAAAATATCTTTAAAATTCGGAATATATATTATATAAATTTTCCAAATAATATTATTCACTTCAAACGGGGGTTACAATCTAATTAAGTTAGGGCTTTAATTAATTTTATATTGGGTATGTGTCACTTGGGTTATAACCAATACTTTACTACTTTTACAAGTGTTCATCCTACTTCATTTCAACTTTATTTATCTTTCATATAAAAGTCGTCATAAATAAATATCATTTCAGGGTGAGGTAATAAGGGTTAAACAAACAACCCCTAAATATATGGTATACAATTACCAATCAAACACTTTCTTGTTTATATTCTAACCTAACCTTAGATATAAATAAACTACCCTAATCGGTTTAAAGTTTCCCAAGGCTCAAAGAATTGCTAAACCTAAGCTCTGATATCAAATGTGATGACCTACTATTTTTAACATCTAAATTCAATTATAAACAACATCGAAATACGCTTACAACTAAATTCAAATATTAAAGACAGGGAATTGTGGGTGTATAGAATTAATAAAAAATCTGGAAAAATGTATATAAAGAGGGAAATCTCATAGCAGAATTTAAAGATTCATTGTACATCAACTCAGTAAGAAAATTATTATATAAGACCATCATTTCAATATTAAAATGTCACATGGTTTTGATATATTAAAAAACAACATTCTTAATATGTTAATCAAAATTAAAGAATAATAATAAGACAGTCTAAGGAAAATATACTGAACTATTATCCTGCAAATACAACTTTTGATCTGGAAATCCACTCCACCTTTGCCCTTATCTACAAGTTCTACAAATGCAATATATATATATAATAAAAGGAAAATGTGTCAACTATTTTTGAAATGCGCCTTATCCTATATATTATGGCTATAGGCTTGGTAACTATCACATTGGAAAAAGCCGCCTAAGTAACCCTTTTGCGGGGATCAAGCCCATGTAGTTTTTCTTCTTGCCATTCTCCTACATCCAAATACTTATAGTAAATAACAACTACAACATCCATGCAACCAGTATAACAAATGTAGATATTAAATTCAAAAATTGTATTCCTATACATCTATCGTAAAGATCATCTTATTGGTGATAATAATAATAGCATACAACCATCAAACATCAACAACTATCAATGACGACTCCAATCCATCAAATAAGAAAATAACAACACATAAATATACTTGCATACGTCATCATTAATGTAAATATAATCTACAAATGTGAACTAATCTAATCAACATTAGTGATAAAACATCAAATATCACACACTCATCAAAATATGATATCATCATGAAACGTTAAATATCTATGTGATAATTACGATCAACAATTAATCGCTCATCCAAATAGTATGTTTACATCATTACGCTCTTAAGTAAAAAATTATATTATTATTGTTCATTATAAAATCGCCTTTATTTACATCCTAAAAAAAATTCTTTTTGAACGATAGTATACATTTTAATTCTCTTATTGTACTTCCATTTCTCCAAACACTTCCAAAAATCACAATTTGAATCAAATATAGTTATCTTCATCAAATCATCCTTTAAATTGATAATTTTACTAATTTACATTAAAATAATAATCAATGACAAAACTTCTTTAAATACTTTCCAAAACAAATTTATTACTATTTATTCCAAAAACACAACATTTTATTTTAAATCATTAAAACTCCTTTATATCTATCTATCTCAAAATAGCAATTATTTTGTCCAAGAACACTTTTGGACACATTTCTATTACAATTATTATTATTATCAACTAAATACCCATTTTATTTTACAAATCAAACAATAGTAATATTTCTTACCATAAATTTCATGAGATCAAACATTACGTCACTTAACGAAACATCGTAATTTTCCGAAAACCCATATTATTATTTATAAAATCTCACTTTATTAAATAATTACAATAAACCTTTTGAATTTAGTTTAAAATATATCTTCCGCTATTATTTACGAATTTCTCCAAAAATTCATAAATAATAACATTATTAAAGTTTTCTATAAATTTTATTTTATTTCATTAGACTACTTTTATTTAGAAAAATCACACAAAAAGGGTAAATAATCATGTATATTATTTATTATCAAACTTCACCCACTTTAACGTTCAGGTTTTAAATCCGCAATTAATTATAAAACAACAATCAATAGTAAACAACCAACCCAATGCTTAAAATTTCCAAAATATCCATAATATTTAAACAATTACCAATACATCACAACGTATATTAATAATTATAAGTTTTCATTAATAGATAAGCATTTAATATTTTAAAATTCAATTAAATATATTAAGCTATACCAGTGTTCTTTTTCAAATAGCCTCAAAACTCAGTCAACCCAATGCTAAATCATCTAGAATTTCGCCATAAGTCCAATAGAAGAAACTGCATGTGAATCGAGATTTGTATATAAAAGATATGAAGGTTATAATTTTCAAGGTTTATGTTGTAAATATTAGATAAGGCATAAAATAAAAAAGAAGCAATCACCTCAAATAAAGATTAACCTAGATATATTTCAAATCAATGAAGAGTATTGTTTTCTCCTTTCATCGTAACACAACTCGCTCCCAAAATCCAAGTGTACACGTTGTTAAATAAATCCCTAACCCTTTATTAGTTACTATTTTATTTTGAGATATCTGCTATACATGTTGAATTAAGAAGGGTAGAAAAATTCTTTGTCGTTTCTTCCGAAAAATTAATCTCCTTCCAACTCAACCACCGTTATTTATGAGGTCGGATGATGGATAGAGAAAATTTGAATGTATGCATGTAACCAGAGTAAGAAGTGAACTTTAATTATAAGTTTACCTTTTACATAGGAATATTTAATTTCCAATATATTGGGAACCAATCTTCATAAATAAATTTTTTACCTATACGTTAATCATTTCCCACAATATAAGTAATTAATATATAACCAATTATACACACACATACACCTAATTAGTATATATGTAATAAATTCATCGCATTGTATATACTTATATTTATGGACACACACACACAGATATATATATATATATATATATATATATATATATATATATATATATATATTTGATGAATCCATAATTCATACACCTTAATTTGCACATAGTTTCCAGCTTTATATTTTCTTACATCAGATTAACTATATACACACACACATACATAGTTTCCCTTATCTACGTACATGTATACATGAATATATTTTGACTATACATTTTTAATGTACCTTTTATCAAATCTCTCACCCACACATGCACACATGCATACATTTCTCTTCATGTATGTATCTTTTTGTTTGTTTTCTATAGAAACTCATAAATATGTCGTTGGCCAAGATTAAACCCATTACCTCTCTAAGTGAAGTCTACTTTCTTAACCAAGTACACTAAATATACTTTTATTTTCGAAACAAGAACAAATCGAAAATTATTTTTCATAGATGTAGACTTTTTAGAATTATACGGTCAATACATTTTAAACCGTGTAATGACCCGTATTTTTGATAATTAAAACTATTAATTTAAATAAGATTTTGAAATTTAATATTGTGAGAAATTAAAATTTATGATTTATTAATGAGAAAAACCAATTATAATATGATTTAATAATGTTTTTTTAATGTTACTGACAACTTTTTTAATGTAGTTGCAATCAATTGAAATAATTGTAAAGTTAATTTGGTTAAAATTGTAAATAAGGAATAAATTAAATGTTGGATTCATTGTTGAAATTATTTGTTATTAGTTGAAATAGGTCTATTATGGAATATGAAATCAATTAATTAGTACATAAATTTATTAGCTTTTGTTTGTAAATAATAGTCTTAGAAAAGTGTTTGAATTACTAACGTGTAATAATTGTTTTGATTATTATTTTACTATTTAATCCGTTTGAAATTAATTTGGAAATCAACAAAACTAATATAATTGAAATATTGCAATTTATACGGTAAAGACGTTAACTGTTGAGTGATGAGAATAGTAAGATGGAAACTAACGTAATTCTTGTTATCAGGAAATAGTGATTTAATATAATAATTTAAAATTAAATGAAAGATTTTTTTTGAAATTTAAATTAAAATGAATGATTTATTACAGTTGTAATTAAATGCTGAAACTAACGTAATATTTAAATCTTGGATTTAATATGGAAAATTGTATTTTTAAAATATTACAAATTCCTATTTAATTAAGAATGATGAAATTTGTTAATTTTAATCAAGAATTTAAAGGCGATTAATTTTTTTAAATTTATAATTTATTTAATAAATGTGAAAATTAGCCATTTTGACCACTATCTCGGATTTCGATGAAACCAGTTTCATTGGATCCATAATAGTGAATTATTATAGAACTTCAAGTTTCGTGGCGATCAGACTTATCGTTTCATCTTACGAGCTCGAAAAGCGTAGAAATCAATTAAATGAATTCAATTAATATAATTTGATTTTAAAAGCTAACTTCTATATACAATGGAATTAGGGTTCGAGACAAGTTTCATTGAGTTTAAAAATATTGTAAATCTATATTTCGATATATGGGACAACTACTTTTGTTTCAAGAAAGAAATGGGGTAGTTGGGTTGTTATTGTTTCGACCCAATTCGATCAGTCCATTAATTCTTATCTATCTCTGTCTATATAAATAGATATTTTGTGAAACCCTAGCAGCTTTTATTTTTGATTTCTATACATAATTTATTCTTATCTATTCCTTCTCCAATGGATGTCTTTCCAAAATCCTAATTTCAATTTTTAATCAAACTCCAAAATTCATACTCCTCAAACCATAGCAAATTATATATTGTTGGAAAGCTGTCGATGAATGTAACCTGCATCTACAATTCATTTTTGTAATCAAATCACGGTTTGACCAGAAATTAGTGAAGAAGCCTCAGCTATTCATATTAGGGTTTGGGATTTAACGGTGGATCGTCGATTATACGACGATCGGAGGGTACCATGGTATAGATCTTGGCAAATAGAGTCGATCTGTGGTCTTCATTCGTGTTAGAGAGGCTCAAGATCGCCGAAACTTGCGATAACTGGTGATGGCGGCACTGGCTCATCGGAGGGGGCGGAAGTTTGCGTGCGGCCAGGGGAAGGTCCACCCGAGCTAGTGGTTCCATCAACGATGTTAGATCTAGGCATCGAGGCGTGTAGGTCGCGGCGTATGGTGATGATTGATGGCGGTCGTAGCTATGATCGTGGATGCATGTGTGAGTGCTAGGGTTTCAGAGAGGTACAAAATTACCTTTTTTCCCCTATTTGTTTTTTATTTTAAATTTTAAATTTTAAATTTAAACGTTCTGATATCGATAAATTTTTCATACGAGCTCGGATTTGGACACAGTTTCTTCCATTGCAATCATATCAAAATTCTAGACAACATAGAACTAGTTTGGTTTGTTTTGGAGACTCTTGGATTTTTGGGCTTTTATTGGATTTAAATTTGGCTATAAATCAAAGATGAGTGATTTAACCCACTCACAAAGACTAAACCTTCTTATGTTAGTTCAATTAAATTTAGGATGCGATAAGAATATTTTCGGTTGCTATTTGATGGTTTAATTTGACATTTTAATTTAATTTGAATTTTGATTGAAATAAATTTCCATTGAAATTAATATTGAAATTAAATTGATGGTTAAATACCTTATATTGATAACCATATAATTGTTGTGATTTATCTATTGATCGGGATGTTGGTTGTGATGGATGTTTATTTGTTGACATTTTGGATGATCGGATGTTATGTTTATTATATATGTTGTTATCACACTACAAGTTCCCTTAGTTTGTTAGAAAAATCACCATGGGTTGAAATGATACATACCCGAGCGATTTTATTAATTTGGCAATTATTGATTCGGGATACAGGTTGAAATGATATATACATGGAAAATTTAACTATTTTGGGTTGAAATAATACATACCCAATCACTTGACCATAGGGTAGAAAATTATATACGGACACCATTGGTCAGTTTAAATTATATTCTAAATGGTAAAGTATGTTAATTTATAAATTTGATTTTTAAATTTAATTTAATGATTTTATTTAAAAATTTATATTTGGAAAATAATTTATTTTATATGTTTTAAAGTTTCAAATTATAAGTCAATATATGGTTTTAAATGTAAATTTAAGTATTTTACTTATAATTTTATATTATTTTTAAATATATTTTATAAATAGTTTAAAATTTAATGTAATAAAAATTTAATACAGTTTTAATATTTTTTAAAATTTAATTTAATATAATAAATATAGTTTAGGTATAAGATAATAAAAATTGACTTTTACAATAAATTTAATAAATAAAAGATTTTGTAAAAGATTTTAGAATTTTGTAAAAGGTTTTGTAAGGAATTTATAAAAGTTTTGTAAGAGATTTTATAATGGATTTTATAAAAGATATTTTATAAAGGATTTTATAATGGTTCTATAAAGGAGTTATAAAGGTATAAAGGATTTTTTCAAGGGTTTATAAAAGATATTGTATAAAGGGATTTGGAAGCATTTTAAAGGAATTTGCATAGATGTTTATGAAAGGAGAAGAGTTTTAAACTGTTTTCGAATTTATAAATAGCTTTATAAATAGTTCTAAAGTATATAAATAGTTTATAAGTGGTCCAAGAGAGATTTATAAATTATTTTTGAAATTGATTGAAAGAAATCTTCCTTAGTATTTATGAATATATTTATACTTTTGGAATAAGTATATGGCTATCTTGACATGAAGGTATAAAATGTTTTCTGGATTTATTATTAAAAATGTTTTATAAAATGACCACGGTGTGAAATAAGCGTTTGGTTGTTAAAGAGACCGGGGTCGGATATTGTCATACTCTCTGCCAATTACAGAACCACTTTAACAATTATGCCCATGGTAGAGAATCCAAAACGATGTAGGATGGTTTGGCAAACGTTACTAGTACGCGGTAAGAACATAGCCCTAACCCTCAGATCAGCTTGATATGACTAAAATACGAGCTCTACTAGGCCAAGTGAGGTCACTCCTCCGAACAAACATACTTCCTCGATACCATATCTGTTACTTTGTATTGATTGGTGGCCACCTTCGATTTGATTATGGGAGCATATCTCGAGGTGGGTGGTAGTAGCTGCTATGCGTTACCACCAGTCCAAGAGTGCAAAACAGTATAATCCTACCCAGGGCATTGTCTCGCGTGCCTTGTCATATGCCTTATCAAGCCTACTACGATTTTTGTTTGTATTGTACCTATGGAGTGCTCCTTGATAGCCCACCAGTTTATGGTGGAGTTTACAGTACCGTATAGACTACAATGCCTATAAAAATGTGTTAAGGGTGATATAGGTAATGCCTTAACGCTATTTTAGTACTTACTTTACCGATAGACATTACCTTTATAGCGTATTCTAAAAAATACAGATAGTTTAACAGATCCTTAGGAGATGAAAAATCCTGAAACGTCTTTTTAAGTTATTGCACACATGTTATACACTGATAGGAGTTGTAAAATACCATAAGCATCTCTAAACCCTGTAACGACCCAAAATTTTCGAACCGGAAAATTCCAGATAGTTATGAAAAAGAAGAAAGAGATAGAAGGAGAAGATCAGAAACATCAACATCTCACATTCGCAGCGGATAAAATATAATAATAAATAATAACAGTTTACAAAAGAATACTACATCTGTCGATTACATTTTAATACATTAGAGTTACACACATACTCAAACACTGGACATATACAAATCAACATGTCTCAGATAATCAAAAAAATATTAAAGCGGAAAAACTCCATACGTTCCTGCCATCCAGCTCGCCTCCTTAGCTCCATAACGTCCTTACCCGAAAATCTGTAATACTTGGTCTGACCCAAACATTACACCAAAGTAATACCCGGGTCCGGCTGGAAACTAGCGTGAGTAAACCCATCTAACAATGAATGCAAAGCATTCAACTTATATAAAATCTGGGGTAACTCGTATAAATTTACAAGTTCACAATATGTTATAGACATAACTTATTTCACACATAAGTTTTCTAACTACCAAGGATTTAGATTTAAAATAGTCCAATTCCTTTAAATCTCTTCATTCCAGCCTACTGATTTCACATATCAATCTATAAAAATTCGAAGTGGTTTCGGGTATTTCCCAATACTCGACCCTGGTCTCTTCGAACCCAGTGTCATCTAAACCCAAGTTATTCAAATGATAAACAATTCAAACTTTTAAAAATACAGGATGCCACTTTACACAGCAATGCATCTCGAGAAATGACCACGTTATCACTACTCAACCCAACACCTCTTAATACAGAAACATTCTAGATCAGTAATATCAACCAATCATTCATAAGCAAGATTCATTAGTCACCCATTTCTAATAAATCAAATTACTTATTTTAATCATTTAATCTTGCTTACTTAGCAATAATTAGTTACAATCCATTAATTTATCATTCCCTAATTATCCATCTTACATTTATCACTTAGTGTAATTGTTTAAAGGATAGTTAATTATCTCTAATTAATCCCCTGATAAGTTAACCTTCAATTACGTCTACTTGGTAATTATCCTTCTCATCAATTTCACCAAGTAATTTAAATCCAAATTACTTCCTTTTATTAATCATCAATTAATTTATTACATCCAACAATTATCACTAATTACTTCACCAAGTAATTATACTTTATAAATTACATTAAGTAATTATACCTACCAAATTTCACAATTGATTATCCTTAATTAATTAATAAAATTTATTACCTTAAATTAATCATATTAATAAATCATTTAATAACCCTTAACCAATGATCTTTCGTTAGCTATATTCATTAACCAATCCTTTAATTACTTCTCTAAGTACTTAACTTTAATTAATCACTTAATCATAAATTAATTTGTTAATTAATTCTTAATTACAAATTATTTAATTTCCAATTACATAATTAATTTCTAAATTTTAACTAAATTTATCTTTAATTACTCCATTAACTAATTCCTAATCATCGATTAACAATCCAAACTTATTTAATTAACAATTCTTAATTTCCATTTAATTTGACCCTAAATTAATAACCTTAATCCAAATCATTAATTTAGAAACCTTAATAACTTAATTAATTAATCCATATCATTAATTAATCAACTTATTTATTTAACCCTTTATTTACCTTAACAATTTAATGAATTTCAAATCATTAAATTTTTAATTAACTTTAAGATTAAAAAAATCATTTTATAACTGATTTACTGATCATTCTCAAACACATTTAAAATGTTTTCTTTCGAATTCATTTTCAAACTTAAAATTGTTTTCTTTCAAACAACAAAGATAGATAACAGCAACCAAATAATTAAAGCTTTTACAAATTCATAACAGCAACTCAGTTATACATATTGAATATTACTCACGATCGATCACGAGCCCTCAACTGCTCCTCCTCCACGAATCGGCATCGAGCACAAATCCCTCACCTCAGGCCTTCCTCGTACCCACGAACTCCTTCACCTCCAAGCCACCGCCGGCCTCGCAAACCCCAAACGCCACACGCGACTTCACTTAATGGCCGAATAATGATACTCGAAAACCCTAGCTCGACTTCCTATTCGAGCCGCCGCTCTTCCTGCTGCCCAGTCGCAAGCAGATACCCTCTCTCCTCATCGTCGAGTTCGAGCTCGATTAAGTTCCGCGTCGCCATTTTTTTTGAGTTCGATATCTGCTTTTGAGAATAGAGAGGGGGACATGAATAAGATATCGACTTGGGGAAGCTTCTTGAGTACGCGTTTTTTGTTAATGAAAATATTTTTGACTATTTGACCTTAAATTTTATTATATTATAAAACTTTCAAAACGTCTCGTTAATTGCCATTTAAAATTTTGAGCTCCTCTTAAGGAATTGCGCTAGGCGTTTATAAGGGTTTACTCGCATCCCAAACACAGTGGAACATGTTTCGGAAGCTAATTCAATCATATGCGTGAGTTACAGAAGAAAATGATCGACTTTGAATTAAATCGATTAAAATAGTTTCTAAGCGTTTTGAGCTGCCAGGGTCAAACGACAACTCCGATTGCTACGAAATTTGAAATTCGATAATAACTAACTATTTCGGATCCAATGGAACTGGTTTCATCGATTTTCGAGACAGTGCCTCGGAAGGCTATTTTTAAATATCGATTTAAACGATATAATTTCAAAACTAAACAAATCACCTTTAAATTAAATTTCAACTATTTTATTATCTTCAGTGTCATCATTATAAATTTTACAAGCCTTCAAATTATTTTTAACAGGCTTAAACCTGAAGATTCAATAATTTTCCCAATTTCAGTTCATTAAATCCAATAACTTAATTTCTATTAATAATAATATTTGAATTCTATTTAAAAATTAACTTTTAAATATTTAAGATTAATTAAATATTCCAATTTCAGATGTCTAAAATTCTGGGTCGTCACATTCCTCCCCCTTAAAAGAATTTCGTCCTCGAAATTACTAGTTAGGAAGAATGTCCAATACCTGTTTACTTTTCCCCCAAAACGAACAGTTAACATCCTACCAGCTATCTTTTATAAAAGACCCCTTATCATTCTTACTAACTTCCCAAACTCTCCCATAGTTTTCAAACCATACCCTTTTACTCAATCATTCAAATTTCAATTTAAAATCAAATTTTGAACTATCAAAATTTTCTAACTCCCAAAATTTTCGGAAAATTTTGGCGGAGTCTCCTTTGCACGGAGGAGCTTTTGCAATTTGACAAGCGATATAAATATATATGCATCGACCCACACGGTCGGAAAAGCAAAAACAATTCATATTTCCTATTTTTATTGCGTAGGCGTACCTTTATTTAGCATTTTAAGCAAGCGGCTTATTATTTTAGCAACTAGCGCAACCAAATCCAGCCAAAACGGCTCCCCGGTACCTGTACTTACTCAATTTAAACATTTAAGCACTATATATATGAAGTTTATAACATTTTTCTTACTAAAACATCTACAAAACATCAACTCTAAAAGAAATGCATTCTAAATAACTTCCACGAGCAATTTATATGATTTCAACACTAATTCAATTTCTTTCAACCAATTCATATACCATTTCATTCAATTTTATTGGTTTACAACTCAATTGCTTACATTCAACCTATTTTTAATCCAAACAAGCTCATATTCAATTCAATTGATCTTAAAATCAATTTAATTAATTTCTATTAACTCATAGAATTTTAATTACTTTTTGTTTACGTCAAACGACAACTATTTTTATGTAAATTCGACGATATTTGCTTAATATAGTATCCATTTAGTTTACAACTACTTCAAATTAATTTCAACTCATTATGTATTTAGTTCCATTTCATTTCTAATTTATTCACCAACCATACATTGCATTTCAATATGCACATATCAGACTACATGAAGTCCAAACATGAATCAGTGAATATGCTACAGTCATGATATGCAAGCAAACCAGACCAGTTCAAGTTAATACAAGAAAGAAGTACATATGAAACTTATAGTGCAACTAATCAGAGGTGGCAACTTCGAGTATCAGACCAACATTAATGTATATGAACATAGATAATGGAGCAATGCAACAGTCAAAAGTGAAGTACAAACCAAGTGCACCAGAGAACAATGACTGATACAAGTGAATCAAACCAAAAATTCAAAAGAACAAGTGCAGCTTCTACATAAAGGTCTGAAACAAATGAAAACAGAGGCAACTGGCAACAAATAAAACAATGAACCAGACTACAAGATGATCCAAACAAGGCTATAACTTCATAGTGAATCAAATGGCATAGACTCGAGTGGAACAAGAAACATACACAGTGTAGCAGTGTAAGCATCACCATGGAAGTCAAACAAGTATATAGGTCAATGAAGTTTCAAGTCAAGGCCGAAGTCATCAGAATTTCATGTAAGCCAAAACCAGAAGCAATATCAGTGCAACAATGATATTGAAGAAATTATCAAGTCAGAGCAGAGTTCGACAGTCTCAAGTGCTGAAGTAAATTTGCAAATTCAAGTCGAAGCCGTAAGCAACCAGGGTCAAAAAGAACAAAATCAAACACACCGTTCTGGTCATGATGTCAAAAGAGCAAAGTGAGGAAGGTTCAAAAATGACCGAAGTCAATCTACAAGCAACAGAAGAAGCCGTGGGTCAAAAATCAAAACCAAAGTCAAGTAGGAAATTCACTACCGTAACGACCAAGGAAAGATCGAACAACTCTGAATCGAAGCCGTGTCAATCAAGGAATCAAACGATTTCGAAATCAAAACCATGTTAATCAAGTAAACGAAATTATTCGATATGAACAAGTCAGAAATTATCATCAGCATTAAAAAAAATCGAATAGCTGAGATAAATCAAGTGATGAATTCAAATAAATCTATACGAACGAAAATCAAGGCTCTTGAATCCTATATAAACACTAACATCATCGGCCGTAAAAGCATGGAGTTCAAGCATTCAACCCAGAGAGCAAAAGGCATAAATTACATACTCTATCAAATAATTATTTAGCTAATTAGCTTACTTCCAACTTTTAAATCAATATTCGATTTTATTACAAAAAAAATCACTTCATTAAATTTTCCTGAGTTCAAATTTTTTTCATAATTCCAGTTTTGATTTGTTTCATTTTCAAAAATAATAATTTAGAAATGCTTTTAAATTCACATAGTATTATTAAAATAGCTTTTATAAAATTACTTCTTATAACTCGATGTCTCAACAAGTCCATCCTTGTTTTTACAGAAATTCGGTCATACGTTGATCAAGCGTCGGACTGAAAATCTGTAAGTGCTTGGAAGACCCATTTTCAACATCCGGTGAAAATACCTGTGAAAATAATTTTATTGAAAATATAGAAAAAAGTTTTTGAAAATAGAGGAAATATCTTTGGTGAGAATGCCCTGGAAATCATCACCCTCATCCATGGTCGCAGTTACATCTTGGGTTACGTTGCCATCGCAGCAAAATTCCACGTAATTGTAGGCTCTCCGCGGCCCTCGATTACGCCATGGAACCCACAACAGATCGCAGTTACATTCCATGGTTACGTTGCCATCGCAGCAAAAGTCCATGTAACTGTAGGCTCTCCGAGGCCCTCGATTTTCGCTGTCGAAATGAAACTTCTCCACTCCTACATAGGTCGCAGTCTACCGATGTAAAATCAGACGCGGACTGTTGGCTCTCAGCAGCACACACGACTTCCGCTATGTTACCATAGGTCGCAGTCTACCGATATAAAATCAAACGTAGACCATTGGCTCTCAGCAGCACACACGACTTTCGCTATGGTACACACTACTCATAATCCTCAAGAACTAGTTTTGTCCGGACTCCTCACAGGACCAACTTTAGAACTCCTCCTTGGGGCTCAAGGCAGCACCACCCGGTGGCACTCCTGAGAAGTTCATTTCAAGGGAGCTCATTTTTCCCCAGAGCCATCATCAAAACACTTTATACTATACACATATAGTATCTTTCAAATCATAAACCTAGTATGATCTCATACAAAGCTCCTTTACACAAAATCGATTATCCCAAAATCGATAATTCTCAAACTAGGCTTTTCAAATTCCAATATTAATTTTACCCAAAAATCAAAAGCCTTTCCAAATCCAAAGGTTCCCAAAACCTTTTCCAAAATCCTCATAAGATCCTTTATATGTATATAAATATATATAATTTTTTTAAAAACTTTGGATCATTTCAATTTTGTATAAAATTCCTTTTATACTTCAAACCCCCTTCAAAATCCTTTTCTTCCGTCAGTAGATACAAAAGGGGAGATTTATTTTATATAAAAAAGATATATAACTTTGTTTATTCAAAATTAAATATTCAAATTTGATTACTCTTTTCAATATCAATTTCATTCAAATCTGTACGATATACACATATCATCCGTATGCTATACCAATCTAATCGCTCGCTCGATCACACAATTTCACTTCCAAACTAGTATCGTCCACCCAACTTCCTAGTGCGGACACAGATCTGGTTTCTTGATCAGAAACTGTCATTCTCCTTGCATAGCTATAACTATGATAGAGAATATCCAGAACTAATCAACAGTCCATATCCAGGTTCACCGTCGAAAATCGAGTGAAAAATCCCAACTCGGATCGACATAACTATCTCGAAATTCTATGCTCGAATCTGGATCAAATCACTATGCGAATATAATAATATAAGTACATCCTACGTAATTATCTGCATTGATTATTAGCCAAATTAATTTCCTTTCTATTCATCCCCTCTTTGAATTTTATTCACTTAATCACATTTGCCTTAATTCCCATTTGAATTATCACTTCAATTCTTATCTCAGTTGGGTATTTAATCAATAACAGTTTGAACTCCGACCAGTTTATATTTAGAAAATAGCTTGAAAAATTTTAAAATAGTTAAGTAGTTGAAAAATAATTATTAGTTTGCAAAATAACGGTAAAATTGTTGGAAAATAGTTAAATAGTTATAAAATAGTTAGATAATCACAAAATAGTTTAAAATAGTAATTAGTTATAAAATAGTTGAAAAACAGTAATTAGTTTATAAAACAGTTACAAAATAGTTAAATAACCCCAAAAGTAGTTATAAAATAAGTATAAGATAGTTTTGGGTTTAATAAGAAAGGTTGTATATAAAATAAATAACTTGGAAAAATAGATTTGTACTAAAACAATTTATTTTTAAAAATGGTCTAGAGTCAAACTGTTCAATTCCTAATTTCCATTCTCATCAATTCAATTTAAATTTCCACTTCCATTTAAATTGACCCAAATCTAATTTAAATAACTCCAATTTCCATTGGACTTGATTTATTCCCAATTCAAGTTGAATTAATTCTCAATTTCTTTCCAACTTCAAATCAAATTCCATTTGATTCTTGCTTATTCAACTTTATTTACAGTTCCAAATTATTCAAATAAATTTGGACTAATTTCAAATTAAATCCACTTCAATTTCAAATCATTTCAATTTAATCCAATCTAAAATTTCCATTGATTTTTTTTTAACTTATACCTCTTCAATCATAAATCCAATTAATCTGAATCTACTTCAAATTGAATGAATTTAATTCCAATTTTGAATTTAAACCATCTCGAATTTATATTTCGAGTTAAAATTTTAAATGTTGACTTAATCCTTTAAATCAATCAACTTATCTCTTTATACCATTTAATTTTAAATTTTGTTGTATTTCTATTTTCACTTAATTTAATTCCAATTCAAGATTTTAATTTGGCTGTATTATATTACTTCTTCATTTAATTCCAATAATTTAACAACCAATCACCTTAATATTTATTAGAAGGAAAAATTGCTTTATATATCAAAATTATATTATTATTTTATATATATAAAATCGTTTAAAACCTTTATATTAGAAAAAAACAAATACGTGCTCATATATATATATATATATATATATATACACTCAACTCATTCTAGAGTACTACGGACTCTACTTAATAAGTAATCCCATTAAAGCCAAGGTTCTCGCTTAACCTCGCTCTGATACCAACCGTAACGACCCGAAATTTTCGAACCCGAAAATTCCACATAGTTATGAAAAAGAAGAAAGAGATAGAAGAAGGAGATCAGAAACATCAACATCTCACATTCGCAGCGGATAAAATATAATAATAAATAATAACAGTTTACAAAACAATACTACATCTATCGATTACATTTTAATACATCAGAGTTACAAACATACTCAAACGCTGGATATATACAAATCAACATGTCTTAGATAATCAAAAATAAAATATTACAGTGGAAATACTCCGTACGTTCTTGCCATCCAGCTCGCCTCTCAAGCTCCAGAGCGTCCTTACCTGAAAATCTATAATACTCGGTCTAACCCGAGCATCACACCAAAGTAACACCCGGGTCAGGCTGGAAACCAGCGTGAGTAAACCCATCTAACAAGGAATACAAAGCATTCAACTTATATAAAACCTGGGGTAACTCGTATAAATTTACAAGTTCACAATATGTTATGGACATAACTTATTTCACACATAAGTTTTCTAAGTACCAAGGATTTAGAATTAAAATAGTCCAATTCTTTTAAATCTCTTCATTCCAGCCTACAGATTTCATATATCAACCTATAAAAATTTGAAGTGGTTTCGGGTATTTCCCAAAACCCGACCCTGGTCTCTTCGAACCCAATGTCATCTAAACCCAAGTTATTCAAATGAGAAACAATTCAAACTTTTAAAAATACAGGATGCCACTTTAACAACAATGCATCTCGATAAATGACCACGTTATCACTCAACCCAACACCTCTTAATACAAAAACATTCAAGATCAGTAATATCAACCAATCATTCATAAACAAGATTCATTAGTCACCCATTTCTAATAAATCAAATTAATTATTTTAATCATTTTAATCTTGCTTACTTAACAATAATTAGTTACAATCCATTAATTATCATTCCCTAATTATCCATCTTACATTTATCACTTAGTGTAATTGTTTAAAGGATAGTTAATTATCTCTAATTAATCCCCTCATAAGTTAACCTTCAATTATGTCTACTAGGTAATTATCCTTCTCATCAATTTCACCAAGTAATTTAAATCCAAATTACTTCCTTTTATTAATCATCAATTAATTTATTACATCCAACAATTATCACTAATTACTTCACCAAGTAATTATACTTTATAAATTACATTAAGTAATTATACCTACCAAATTTCACAATTGATTATCCTTAATTAATTAATAAAATTAATTACCTTAAATTAATCATATTAATAAATCATTTAATAACCCTTAACTAATGATCTTTCGTTATGTAACAACCCTGAATTTTGAACGATTTAATTTGAAAATATTTAATTAATTTTAAATATTTAAATGATGGTTTGAATTGAATTCCCAATATAACTATGAAATTGACGATTAAATTTTAAAATTTAATCTATAAAAAGTTGAATAAAAATTTAAATTTGACTTTGAAGTTGAATTGAATATTGAATTTGTATTTTATATTCAAGCTAATGACTAAGAAAAATAATTTGGATACAAGAATTATTATTTATGTAAATTTATAAAAGGATGGTTAGTTTTAAATAACATTTTTCTTTTCTTTAAAATAAAAAGGAATAAAATTTTAATCAATATAAAATAAATAGAGAAATACACGTAGTTAAAAATTCAAACAACAAAATTAACAAAACAAAGTAAAGAAAATAAATATACAAAAAAAATTGAATTTAAAAAAATATATATTAATAATATAATATATAAAATAAGAGTACATTGCCTTACTCTTATCAGCTAAAAACACGCCTTTGTTTCAGCCATAATCCACGACCAAAATCACGTCTCCCCTCTCTTATATTCGAAACCTTACCTCCTTCTTCCATCATTCGAAACGAAAGAAAAAAAATGGCGGCCTCTCCAATTTTCGCTCGTCTTCAAATTAGGGCTTTTCGAAATTAGGGCTTGCTTCGGCTTCAATTCGCTTACGTGCTCCTCGTTCGACAAAGGTGAGTGATTTATATCCCTCACATCTAATTCAATACCAGGTGACGATAGTTGATTTTGGTTTCGATGTTTATTTTTGAACTATTCGATCTTCTCTGTCATCTCTGTTTCGATTTCGATTTTCTCTGATTGTTGTTTGGCTTCGTCTCAGCCGTTCAATTTTGCCTTCCCTTAACAGTGGCTTCGGCCTTTAATATTGTTCGATTTTTGTAAAGCACGACATTGATTTTTGATTTGCACTTGTTCTTTTACTCTTGTTTGAACTGTTCGATTTGTGAATTTGAATTCGGTCACTTAGAACTGCAGTCGTAAATTTTTAATTACTGCTTTGATTGTATTTTATTGAAGTCACCTCTGATATCTTGGCCCTTCGAATTTGTTCTTCCTGTGATGATTTGGGGTTGTTCGTCATTGACTTCATTGAACAGTGGTTTGTTAATTGCTTTGAGCATATTGTAGCTGGTCATTGCATTTGTTATCTTCATTATGACCTGTTTCACTGTCATGTTTGCATTTGAGCTCCTTGATGTTGCACTGCTTCATCATGGTACTTGACCTATTTCGATGTGGGCATTGTCTTGTTAATCATATCTGCACTCTCTTGAGTCTTTAATTGATAGTTGCTTGTAAATACACTAGACTCATTTTGATGGTTGCTGTGCCTCTGGATACCTGTGGTCGTTGCATTTTGTTGCAGTCTGCCCTTGAATCCCAGTAGTGGCCATAGTTTCATTTTTTATAAAATATTACACTTATTAAAGTGTGCAACCATGAGTTGTTTGGAAACTTGTTTTATTGAATTTACTTGAGCATATGCAAACTGTTGCATTTCAACCTTGCTATGTTGCATCAGTTTTATTGCAGTTTTACAACTTTGTATACTTGTGGTGGCTGCAAATTTTTGGTTGCAGTTTTGCCCTTGAATACTTGTGTTGTTGGCTCTGGTCATATTTTTGGGTATACTTGTTTTGGGTTTCACTTGCATACTCTAACTTGATGGATTATATGCCTATTTCCTGATCATTCATGATTAGTCTTGTTTACTTGATGGCACTTAGCTTGGTATGGTTTATACTTGTGACTTCACTTCAGTTCATTGAACTGTTTTGGTGCATCAAATTGTGCATACTTGATGCCTTGATTTCATTCTGACTTCACTGGAATTTGTTGTTGTGTCTTGCTGTTTGACTCATCTGGGTGCACATGCTTGTTTCACCTATAGCCCTTGTGATTTGTGGCTGTGTTACCTTACCTTTGGTACTCATGCTATTATCACGTGTTAACATTCACTTGAATTCACTGTTGCACTGATATCACTTCTTGGTACTTTGCTTTGTAGTCTCCATTACACTGTATTGTGTGATATTACATCACTTATTGTTGCCTCTGTTCATCCACTTGAATTCTGGCTTTGATTTCTTCATTTTTGAGACTGGTGCTGTTTCTTTGATATTGTGACATTGTTGTCACATTTGTTCATCTACATATAAGTAAATAGATGTATGTTGTTGTTGTGCTTTGGCTTCAGCCTGTTGTGCACTTCATACTTGTTGTCCTTTGTAGTTAATCTGTTGGACTTCATGTACCTTTGTACTCCACTGTCCATGTTTTAATAATACTGTAACTTGGGTTTGGTTCCATTTGCTTGGTGCCTTCTTGAATTTATGTGGTGATGTTGACTTTGCATAAGCTCGAGCTTTGTAGCCTTGCTTTGTTCAAGTCATACTTGTAGCCTTTGTGCCTTGTCGTTCCACTATTGCACTTCAATTGCTTCTGCTGGTTCATGTATACGTACGTGTCATTGCCTTCGTGCACTGATGCTTACTGTCTTGTTGAATTTGAGGATTTTTGAGTTGTTTTGAGTTTATTGCTGCATTACTTTCTGGACTCCCTCTGATTCATTTCATGTTTTGTACCTTTGCCCTTGTGTCCATGTGGTGACTGTAGTCTTGTTGCCGTTTGCCCTTGAATTCAAAGTGGGCTGCAGTTTCATTTTTATGAAAATTTTGCACTTGTTGAAATGTGCAGTAATAAGTTGTTTGGAACTTGTTTTCTTGGGTTTACTTGGGTATATGCAAAACAATTGCATTTCGACCTTGCCTTGTTGCATGGGTTTTGGTGTTGCAGTTGTGTTGAGTCACTGACTTGACCTCTGCAACTTTGATTTCTGATAGTATTTTATCTTGAGATGATTTCACATGTTGTTGTGGCGAGGCAGTGCACGCGTGTGTGCACTGCAGCCACGCAGTATCTACATTTTGAATCGATATTTGAACCTTCATTGATTTTGGTTCATTGACCTTTTGCATATTTCATCACGATAGTGGCAAGGCAGTGCACGCAAGCGTGAACTGCAGCCACACGGTGTTGATTTTATTAGTATACTATTTTGTTGTCATTTATGATCTTTTGCATATTTCATTACGGTAGTGGCGAGGCAGTGCACGCAAGCGTGGACTGCAGCCACACGAAGTTAACATTTTAAAAATGTGGCGAGGCCGTGCACGCGCGTGTGTACTGCAGCCCTACCAAATCTAATGTTTTAAATGATGTTTTCTTTTTGATGAAAATTGTTTTATGTTGACAATTCAATATATTTTGAATCTATTTTGATGATTTTGTAGTTAATTGCCGTTTAGGCAATTATGATGTTTTTTTTTCTAAATTATCTTCATCAATAATCCTTTCATCTATCTTCATTGAAAATTTGAATCTACTGATTTCTTGTATAACACTGTTAAGTGTTATATTTACCGTTATCCAATTTCTTGTTAAGGATCGGATAGGTGAATTTATCTTTGACTGTCATCTAATTGTTAATTGATTATTATTGCCTCTATGCACTAATAACTGAGTTTGAATTAGACTGACCTATGTATTATTTTCTTTTGAACGTAATACTCGGGTCAGACCCAGTATTTTACAGCTTGAAGATTTTCGGGCAGCGAAGTTAGAGAGAGAGTTGGGGAAACGCTTCACTTTAGCTTTTCGGGGATTTATTTTTGTACTTAAAAGAAATATTCCGCTGTATAAATTTAATTCATTGTATAAACTCTAATATATGTGGAAAATTCATTATGTGAAATATAATTATTCTGTGTTTCTGTGGCTGATTCCGTTTAAACTCTATAAACTGAATAACAATCCGTCATTTTGAACGTTTCAAGTTGGTTTAATTACCGACTCGGGGCGGTCAGAACGGCGGGTCGTTACAAAAAGTGGTATCAGAGCTTTGGTTTATACAAAGCTCAGTTTATGATCTTTAATATGAATAGTTATTAGGATCACTTTAAAGAAAAGTGTTTTTCAAATTTAAAGAAGTATGAAATTGTTTTCTTTGAAAAATAAAAGGTATTTTGAAAATTCAAATCTTTTTCGGAAATTCCCCTCTCTAAATTTAGGTTCGCGATAGTTTCTCTTCAGTAAGGTCTCCTTAGATTTGAGTTCCGATCATTTGAAAACCATTATCGAATTGTTGAGATTTATGGAAACTGAAATATAAGTTAAGTGAATCGATGAATTGGTTTGAATCAATATTTTGAATATCTCCAAAGTAATAATTGGTAGATAAAATGATATGTCAATTTAGTATAACCATGAGGATCATTAAACTATAACTTGGAAATTTGATTCTGAATTCTTTTGAAAAATTGATTTCAAATGTTGTGAAGAACGAATTAGTAAATAAATGGATTATAAGTATTTAACTTATAATATGGACTTTGGGTATATAATTGAGTTATATAAATTGAATTGAATTAATAAAGGAGATTTATGAATCGAAATTTTATAAATAGAAATGGAATTTGTAAAGATTGTTTATAAATTTGAAACCAATTGAATTTGATAAATGAAACATAGAAGTTATTAAAGGAGATATATTCGTGATTTTGGACAGCGAATTATCCTTTATGTTAGATATTCTGATAGTAAAAGTTGGTTGGGAGTTTTATCCACGATTTTGGACAGTGGATAATCTTTTAAATAAATGTGTAGAAACACTGAATTGAATAAATAAGTATATTCACGATTTTGGACAGTGAATATATTATTGAATAAAACGGAGATGTTTTAGGGAAGTGATATTATGAAATGAAGTTAATGGTTTTAAAGATGTTTTAAAATGTATTAACTATCGAAACCATAGATTTCAACATTCAATTGTTGAAATAGGCGTTTGCGAGAAATAAGGAAATGGTGGACTATAACACTGTTGTTATAGTAAATGATTTCCGAATGCAAATGTTGTTTATAGTGTTGGGATTTATATATCTATCTTAAATTCGAATCCCTATACTAGTGATTTTGGGTCGTCGTAACGATGTTTTACGCAACATTTGTTTTGACTCAAATAAATGTGTTCAAAAGAACGTTTTCCTTAAAGAATGGAATATATACTTGAGTATGATTTAAGTATATTGAATATTTTCCAAGTGTTGAAAATAAATGGATTTGTGAATTACTTATTAATAAATAAGTATGGAAATGTTTTCCAATATGAAATGAAAGGTTTGAAATTTTATCTTTTAAAGATAAATTGAAAAATGAATATTTGAAATTGGTTTCAAATGGTTAACTGTGGAAAATTATATATATCTTGTAAAGATATTTTTGGGAAATTTGAACGATCAGTTCAACTTGAATTTTTTTCAAAAAGATTGAATTATGAGTTAAATTGAGTTTAACTTTGACACCAAAAACAAATATAAGTTGAGCTTTGAATTTCGGATAGTCGATTTGGATTGTATGTCTAACATGGTGAATTGATGACATAGAAATTGATGTCTATTAAATATATATCTGTGGTGGCGGAGAATTTATTCTTTTAGCTTAACATCCTTCTCTGAGACGTATGAGCTTAGAGGTTATATATTGATAGACATCAATTATGTGTTGAGAATTGACGATGTAACGTGAAATCCAAATCGAATGTGAAGTCGATAATGAATTGGATTATGAATGTGAATTGGGTTTGAGATAACCTTAAATTTTCAAATCGATCTAGAGGAAAATTTTAAATCGGTAATGAGATGGAAAATTTTGGAATCCTCTATTTGTTATGAATATGATATATTGTGGTTTTCGTAACTTATATATGTGAATGTAATAATTCGAAAACCATCAGTTTGGAAAGTCATTATTATGAAAATCCTATGCAAGTTTACATAGGTATGATATGTACGAAATGTGAAATGAATACTATATGTATATGACATATGTTTTCTAAAACTGAGGATAGGGAAATGTACCTTCCATTTATAATTTGTGAAGGTGATTGGAACTCGGAATGAGTGTCCATTGGAAATCGTAGCTACGTAGAATTTCCATTAGTGGAATGTCCATTGGGACTGGAATCCCCCACGATGGATCATCGTGTTGGGATCATGTGAATTGATGATGTATGCTGGCGTAATTCGTGGGGCGTGATGCCTACAGTTACAAGCGATTCTACTGGGATAGTAGCGCAACCGCCGCGTAAACTGCGATCTAGAGGCCAAAGCGTAATTTGAGGGGCGAGATGCCTACGGTAACGAGCGATTATACTGGGATAGTAGCGTAACCGCTGTGTGAACAGCGATCTATGGCAACAACCATGGCGAAATTCAAGAGAGATGTGAAATCTACAGTTACAAGCAACTCTACTGGGATAGTAGCGTAACCGCCGGGTAAACTGTGATCCATGGGGGAACGTGCTTTCCATATCCATTTTTAAAAGTATTTTCACTGGGAGTTGAAGCAAGTATATTTAGTACTTGGAGATTTTTAGTCTTGCGCCTGGCCAGCGTATGCCTAATGTCTGTGAGAATGACGACGGACTTGTTAAACTTCGAGTTAGCAAGTATTTTCAAAACTTTAGATAGCAAATCAATATTCTGAAATTAGAATTACATAATTCCAACGTAATGAACTAAGGAAGAAGATCTTTTAAAATATCTTGAAAGCACACAGCTTTGGAAAAGATGTAATATGTAAATATCTAGCATGAAGAATTTCAAGTTTAAAAATCTGAGTTTTGTAAGTCGAAAATTTTGGTAAAAGACTTTTGTGTCTTGATTATAAAAAATAATGAACAAAGCTAGTGAGATAAAATAAATGGAATGAATCCTATATTTATTTATTTTAATAAAATTCGAACTTGGTAAGAATTGTGTAGGGTATAAATATCGGTGAGATTTTAACAATCATTTTTTTCCTAACTTATAATTTCGGGACGAAATTCTTTTAAGGGGGGAAGATTGTGACAACCCTGAATTTTGAACGATTTAATTTGAAAATATTTAATTAATTTTAAATATTTAAATGATGGTTTGAATTGAATTCCCAATATAACTATGAAATTGACGATTAAATTTTAAAATATAATCTATAAAAAGTTGAATAAAAATTTAAATTTGACTTTGGAGTTGAATTGAATATTGAATTTGTATTTTAAATTCAAGCTAATGACTTAGAAAAATATTTTGGATACAAGAATTATTATTTATGTAAATTTATAAAAGGATGGTTAGTTTTAAATAACATTTTTCTTTTCTTTAAAATAAAAAGGAATAAAATTTTAATCAATATAAAATAAATAGAGAAATACACGTAGTTAAAAATTCAAACAACAAAATTTACAAAATAAAGTAAAGAAAATAAATATACAAAACAAATTGAATTTAAAAAAATATATTAATAATATAATATATAAAATAAGAGTACATTGCCTTACTCTTATCAGCAAAAAACACGCCTTTGTTTCGGCCATAATCCACGACCAAAATCACGTCTCCCCTCTCTTATATTCGAAACCCTACCTCCTTCTTCCATCATTCGAAACGAAAGAAAAAAAAATGGCGGCCTCTCCAATTTTCGCTCGTCTTCAAATTAGGGCTTTTTGAAATTAGGGCTTGCTTCGGCTTCAATTCGCTCGCGTGCTCCTCGTTCGACAAAGGTGAGTGATTTATATCCCTCACATCTAATTCAATACCAGGTGTCGATAGTTGATTTTGGTTTTGATGTTGATTTTTGAACTATTCGATCTTCTCTATCATCTCTGTTTCGATTTCGATTTTCTCTGATTGTTGTTTGGCTTCGTCTCAGCCGTTCAATTTTGCCTTGCCTTAACAGTGGCTTCGGCCTTTGATATTGTTCGATTTTGGTAAAGCACGACATTGATTTTTGCTTTGCACTTGTTCTTTTACTCTGGTTTAAACAGTTCGATTTGTGAATTTGAATTCGGTCACTTAGAACTGCAGTCGTAAATTTTTAATTACTGCTTTAATTGTATTTTATTGAAGTCACCTCTAATATCTTGGCCCTTCGAGTTTTTTCTTCCTGTGATGATTTGGGGTTGTTCGTCATTGACTTCATTGAACAGTGGTTTGTTAATTGCTTTGAGCATATTGTAGCTGGTCATTGCATTTGTTATCTTCACTATGACCTGTTTCACTGTCATGTTTGCATTTGCGCTCCTTGATGTTGCACTGCTTCATCATGGCACTTGACCTATTTCGATGTGGGCATTGTCCTGTTAATCATATCTGCACTCTCTTGAGTCTTTAATTGATAGTTGCTTGTAAATACACTAGACTCATTTTGATGGTTGTTGTGCCTCTGGATACCTATGGTGGTTGCATTTTGTTGCAGTCTGCCCTTGAATCCAAGAAGTGGCCGCAGTTTCATTTTATATAAAATATTACACTTGTTAAAGTGTGCAACCATGAGTTGTTTGGAAACTTGTTTTATTGAATTTACTTGAGCATATGCAAACTGTTGCATTTCAACCTTGCTATGTTGCATCAGTTTTATTGCAGTTTTACAACTTTGTATACTTGTGGTGGCTGCAGATTTTTGGTTGCAGTTTTGCCCTTGAATACTTGTGTTGTTGGCTCTGGTCATATTTTTGGGTATACTTGTTTTGGGTTTCACTTGCATACTCTAACTTGATGGATTATATGCCTATTTCCTGATCATTCATGATTAGTCTTGTTTACTTGATGGCACTTAGCTTGGTATGGTTTATACTTGTGACTTCACTTCAGTTCATTGAACTGTTTTGGTGCATCAAATTGTGCATACTTGATGCCTTGATTTCATTCTGACTTCACTGGAATTTGTTGTTGTGTCTTGCTGTTTGACTCATCTGGGTGCACATGCTTGTTTCACCTATAGCCCTTGTGATTTGTGGCTGTGTTACCTTACCTTTGGTACTCATGCTATTATCACGTGTTAACATTCACTTGAATTCACTGTTGCACTGATATCACTTCTTGGTACTTTGCTTTGTAGTCTCCATTACACTGTATTGTGTGATATTACATCACTTATTGTTGCCTCTGTTCATCCACTTGAATTCTGGCTTTGATTTCTTCATTTTTGAGACTGGTGCTGTTTCTTTGATATTGTGACATTGTTGTCACATTTGTTCATCTACATATAAGTAAATAGATGTATGTTGTTGTTGTGCTTTGGCTTCAGCCTGTTGTGCACTTCATACTTGTTGTCCTTTGTAGTTAATCTGTTGGACTTCATGTACTTATGTACTCCACTGCCCATGTTTTAATAATACTGTAACTTGGGTTTGGTTCCATTTGCTTGGTGCCTTCTTGAATTTATGCGGTGATGTTGACTTTGCAGAAGCTCGAGCTCTGTAGCCTTGCTTTGTTCAAGTCATACTTGTAGCCTTTGTGCCTTGTCGTTCCACTGTTGCACTTCAATTGCTTCTGTTGGTTCATGTATACGTACGTGTCATTGCCTTCGTGCACTGATGCTTACTGTCTTGTTGAATTTGAGGATTTTTGAGTTGTTTTGAGTTTATTGCTGCATTACTTTCTGGACTCCCTCTGATTCATTTCATGTTTTGTACCTTTGCCCTTGTGTCCATGTGGTGACTGTAGTCTTGTTGCCGTTTGCCCTTGAATTCAAAGTGGGCTGCAGTTTCATTTTTATGAAAATTTTGCACTTGTTGAAATGTGCAGTAATAAGTTGTTTGGAACTTGTTTTCTTGGGTTTACTTGGGTATATGCAAAACAATTGCATTTCGACCTTGCCTTGTTGCATGGGTTTTGGTGTTGTAGTTGTGTTGAGTCACTGACTTGACCTCTGCAACTTTGATTTCTGATAGTATTTTATCTTGAGATGATTTCACATGTTGTTGTGGCGAGGCAGTGCACGCGTGTGTGCACTGCAGCCACGCAGTATCGACATTTTGAATCGATATTTGAACCTTCATTGATTTTGGTTCATTGACCTTTTGCATATTTCATCACGATAGTGGCAAGGCAGTGCACGCAAGCGTGAACTGCAGCCACACGGTGTTGATTTTATTAGTATACTATTTTGTTATGATTTATGATCTTTTGCATATTTCATTACGGTAGTGGCGAGGCAGTGCACGCAAGCGTGGACTGCAGCCACACGAAGTTAACATTTTAAAAATGTGGCGAGGCCGTGCACGCGCGTGTGTACTGCAGCCCTACCAAATCTAATGTTTTAAATGATGTTTTCTTTTTGATGAAAATTGTTTTATGTTGACAATTCAATATATTTTGAATCTATTTTGATGATTTTGTAGTTAATTGCCGTTTAGGCAATTATGATGTTTTTTTTTCTAAATTATCTTCATCAATAATCCTTTCATCTATCTTCATTGAAAATTTGAATCTACTGATTTCTTGTATAACACTGTTAAGTGTTATATTTACCGTTATCCAATTTCTTGTTAAGGATCGGATAGGTGAATTTATCTTTGACTGTCGTCTAATTGTTAATTGATTATTATTGCCTCTATGCACTAATAACTGAGTTTGAATTAGACTGACCTATGTATTATTTTCTTTTGAACGTAATACTCGGGTCAGACCCAGTATTTTACAGCTTGAAGATTTTCGGGCAGCGAAGTTAGAGAGAGAGTTGGGGAAACGCTTCACTTTAGCTTTTCGGGGATTTATTTTTGTACTTAAAAGAAATATTCCGCTGTATAAATTTAATTCATTGTATAAACTCTAATATATGTAGAAAATTCATTATGTGAAATATAATTATTCTGTGTTTCTATGGCTGATTCCGTTTAAACTCTATAAACTGAATAACAATCCGTCATTTTGAACGTTTCAAGTTGGTTTAATTACCGACTCGGGGCGGTCAGAACGGCGGGTCGTTACAAAAAGTGGTATCAGAGCTTTGGTTTATACAAAGCTCAGTTTATGATGTTTAATATGAATAGTTATTAGGATCACTTTAAAGAAAAGTGTTTTTCAAATTTAAAGAAGTATGAAATTGTTTTCTTTGAAAAATAAAAGGTATTTTGAAAATTCAAATCTTTTTCGGAAATTCCCCTCTCTAAATTTAGGTTCGCGATAGTTTCTCTTCAGTAAGGTCTCCTTAGATTTGAGTTCCGATCATTCGAAAACCATTATCGAATTGTTGAGATTTATGGAAACTGAAATATAAGTTAAGTGAATCGATGAATTGGTTTGAATCAATATTTTGAATATCTCCAAAGTAATAATTGGTAGATAAAATGATATGTCAATTTAGTATAACCATGAGGATCATTAAACTATAACTTGGAAATTTGATTCTGAATTCTTTTGAAAAATTGATTTCAAATGTTGTGAAGAACGATTTAGTAAATAAATGGATTATAAGTATTTAACTTATAATATGGACTTTGGGTATATAATTGAGTTATATAAATTGAATTGAATTAATAAAGGAGATTTATGAATCGAAATTTTATAAATAGAAATGGAATTTGTAAAGATTGTTTATAAATTTGAAACCAATTGAATTTGATAAATGAAACATGGAAGTTATTAAAGGAGATATATTCGGGATTTTGGACAGCGAATTATCCTTTATGTTAGATATTCTGATAGTAAAAGTTGGTTGGGAGTTTTATCCACGATTTTGGACAGTGGATAATCTTTTAAATAAATGTGTAGAAACACTGAATTGAATAAATAAGTATATTCACGATTTTGGACAGTGAATATATTATTGAATAAAACAGATATGTTTTAGGGAAGTGATATTATGAAATGAAGTTAATGGTTTTAAAGATGTTTTAAAATGTATTAACTATCGAAACCATAGATTTCAACATTCAATTGTTGAAATAGGCGTTTGCGAGAAATAAGGAAATGGTGGACTATAACACTGTTGTTATAGTAAATGATTTCCGAAAGCAAATGTTGTTTATAGTGTTGGAATTTATATATCTATCTTAAATTCGAATCCCTATACTAGTGATTTTGGGTCGTCGTAACGATGTTTTACGCAACATTTGTTTTGACTCAAATAAATGTGTTCAAAAGAACGTTTTCCTTAAAGAATGGAATATATACTTGAGTATGATTTAAGTATATTGAATATTTTCCAAGTGTTGAAAATAAATGGATTTGTGAATTACTTATTAATAAATAAGTATGGAAATGTTTTCCAATATGAAATGAAAGGTTTGAAATTTTATCTTTTAAAGATAAATTGAAAAATGAATATTTGAAATTGGTTTCAAATGGTTAACTGTGGAAAATTATATATATCTTGTAAAGATATTTTTGGGAAATTTAAACGATCAGTTCACCTTGAATTTTTTTCAAAAAGATTGAATTATGAGTTAAATTGAGTTTAACTTTGACACCAAAAACAAAAATAAGTTGAGCTTTGAATTTCGGATAGTCGATTTGGATTGTATGTCTAACATGGTGAATTGATGACATAGAAATTGATGTCTATTAAATATATATCTGTGGTGGCGGAGAATTTATTCTTTTAGCTTAACATCCTTCTCTGAGACGTATGAGCTTAGAGGTTATATATTGATAGACATCAATTATGTGTTGAGAATTGACGATGTAACGTAAAATCCAAATAGAATGTGAAGTCGATAATGAATTGGATTATGAATGTGAATTGGGTTTGAGATAACCTTAAATTTTCAAATCGATCTAGAGGAAAATTTTAAATCGGTAATGAGATGGAAAATTTTGGAATCCTCTATTTGTTATGAATATGAGATATTGTGGTTTTCGTAACTTATATATGTGAATGTAATAATTCGAAAACCATCAGTTTGGAAAGTCATTATTATGAAAATCCTATGCAAGTTTACATAGGTATGATATGTACGAAATGTGAAATGAATACTATATGTATATGACATATGTTTTCTAAAACTGAGGATAGGGAAATGTACATTCCATTTATAATTTGTGAAGGTGATTGGAACTCGGAATGAGTGTCCATTGGAAATCGTAGCTACGTAGAATTTCCATTAGTGGAATGTCCATTGGGACTGGAATCCCCCACGATGGATCATCGTGTTGGGATCATGTGAATTGATGATGTATGCTGGCGTAATTCGTGGGGCGTGATGCCTACAGTTACAAGCGATTCTGCTGGGATAGTAGCGCAACCGCCGCGTAAACTGCGATCTAGAGGCCAAAGCGTAATTTGAGGGGCGAGATGCCTACGGTAACGAGCGATTATACTGGGATAGTAGCGTAACCGCTGTGTGAACAGCGATCTATGGCAACAATCATGGCGAAATTCAAGAGAGATGTGAAATCTACAGTTACAAGCAACTCTACTGGGATAGTAGCGTAACCGCCGGGTAAACTGTGATCCATGGGGGAACGTGCTTTCCATATCCATTTTTAAAAGTATTTTCACTGGGAGTTGAAGCAAGTATATTTAGTACTTGGAGATTTTTAGTCTTGCGCCTGGCCAGCGTATGCCTAATGTCTGTGAGAATGACGATGGACTTGTTAAACTTCGAGTTAGCAAGTATTTTCAAAACTTTAGATAGCAAATCAATAGTCTGAAATTAGAATTACATAATTCCAACGTAATGAACTAAGGAAGAAGATCTTTTAAAATATCTTGAAAGCACACAGCTTTGGAAAAGATGTAATATGTAAATATCTAGCATGAAGAATTTCAAGTTTAAAAATCTGAGTTTTGTAAGTCGAAAATTTTGGTAAAAGACTTTTGTGTCTTGATTATAAAAAATAATGAATAAAGCTAGTGAGATAAAATAAATGGAATGAATCCTATATTTATTTATTTTAATAAAATTCGAACTTGGTAAGAATTGTGTAGGGTATAAATATCGGTGAGATTTTAACAATCATTTTTTTCCTAACTTATAATTTCGGGACGAAATTCTTTTAAGGGGGGAAGATTGTAACAACCCTGAATTTTGAACGATTTAATTTGAAAATATTTAATTAATTTTAAATATTTAAATGATGGTTTGAATTGAATTCCCAATATAACTATGAAATTGACGATTAAATTTTAAAATTTAATCTATAAAAAGTTGAATAAATATTTAAATTTGACTTTGGAGTTGAATTGAATATTGAATTTGTATTTTAAATTCAAGCTAATGACTTAGAAAAATAATTTGGATACAAGAATTATTATTTATGTAAATTTATAAAAGGATGGTTAGTTTTAAATAACATTTTTCTTTTCTTTAAAATAAAAAGGAATAAAATTTTAATCAATATAAAATAAATAGAGAAATACACGTAGTTAAAAATTCAAACAACAAAATTTACAAAATAAAGTAAAGAAAATAAATATACAAAACAAATTGAATTTAAAAAAATATTAATAATATAATATATAAAATAAGAGTACATTGCCTTACTCTTATCAGCAAAAAACACGCCTATGTTTCGGCCATAATCCACGACCAAAATCACGTCTCCCCTCTCTTATATTCGAAACCCTACCTCCTTCTTCCATCATTCGAAACGAAAGAAAAAAAATGGCGGCCTCTCCAATTTTCGCTCGTCTTCAAATTAGGGCTTTTTGAAATTAGGGCTTGCTTCGGCTTCAATTCGCTCGCGTGCTCCACGTTCGACAAAAGTGAGTGATTTATATCTCTCACATCTAATTCAATACCAGGTGTCGATAGTTGATTTTGGTTTTGATGTTGATTTTTGAACTATTCGATCTTCTCTATCATCTCTGTTTCGATTTCGATTTTCTCTGATTGTTGTTTGGCTTCGTCTCAGCCGTTCAATTTTGCCTTGCCTTAACAGTGGCTTCGGCCTTTGATATTGTTCGATTTTGGTAAAGCATGACATTGATTTTTGCTTTGCACTTGTTCTTTTACTCTGGTTTGAACAGTTCGATTTGTGAATTTGAATTCGGTCACTTAGAACTGCAGTCGTAAATTTTTAATTACTGCTTTAATTGTATTTTATTGAAGTCACCTCTAATATCTTGGCCCTTCGAGTTTGTTCTTCCTGTGATGATTTGGGGTTGTTCGTCATTGACTTCATTGAACAGTGGTTTGTTAATTGCTTTGAGCATATTGTAGCTGGTCATTGCATTTGTTATCTTCACTATGACCTGTTTCACTGTCATGTTTGCATTTGCGCTCCTTGATGTTGCACTGCTTCATCATGGCACTTGACCTATTTCGATGTGGGCATTGTCCTGTTAATCATATCTGCACTCTCTTGAGTCTTTAATTGATAGTTGCTTGTAAATACACTAGACTCATTTTGATGGTTGCTGTGCCTCTGGATACCTATGGTGGTTGCATTTTGTTGCAGTCTGCCCTTGAATCCAAGTAGTGGCCGCAGTTTCATTTTATATAAAATATTACACTTGTTAAAGTGTGCAACCATGAGTTGTTTGGAAACTTGTTTTATTGAATTTACTTGAGCATATGCAAACTGTTGCATTTCAACCTTGCTATGTTGCATCAGTTTTATTGCAGTTTTACAACTTTGTATACTTGTGGTGGCTGCAGATTTTTGGTTGCAGTTTTGCCCTTGAATACTTGTGTTGTTGGCTCTGGTCATATTTTTGGGTATACTTGTTTTGGGTTTCACTTGCATACTCTAACTTGATGGATTATATGCCTATTTCCTGATCATTCATGATTAGTCTTGTTTACTTGATGGCACTTAGCTTGGTATGGTTTATACTTGTGACTTCACTTCAGTTCATTGAACTGTATTGGTGCATCAAATTGTGCATACTTGATGCCTTGATTTCATTCTGACTTCACTGGAATTTGTTGTTGTGTCTTGCTGTTTGACTCATCTGGGTGCACATGCTTGTTACACCTATAGCCCTTATGATTTGTGGCTGTGTTGCCTTACCTTTGGTACTCATGCTATTGTCACGTGTTAACATTCACTTGAATTCACTGTTGCACTGATATCACTTCTTGGTACTTTTCTTTGTAGTCTCCATTACACTGTATTGTGTGATATTACATCACTTATTGTTGCCTCTGTTCATCCACTTGAATTCTGGCTTTGATTTCTTCATTTTTGAGGCTGGTGCTGTTTCTTTGATATTGTGACATTGTTGTCACATTTGTTCATCTACATATAAGTAAATATATGTATGTTGTTGTTGTGCTTTGGCTTCAGCCTGTTGTGCACTTCATACTTGTTGTCCTTTGTAGTTAATCTGTTGGACTTCATGTACTTATGTACTCCACTGTCCATGTTTTAATAATAATGTAACTTGGGTTTGGTTCCATTTGCTTGGTGCCTTCTTGAATTTATGCGGTGATGTTGACTTTGCATAAGCTCGAGCTCTGTAGCCTTGCTTTGTTCAAGTCATACTTGTAGCCTTTGTGCCTTGTCGTTCCACTGTTGCACTTCAATTGCTTCTGCCGGTTCATGTATACGTACGTGTCATTGCCTTCGTGCACTAATGCTTACTGTCTTGTTGAATTTGAGGATTTTTGAGTTGTTTTGAGTTTATTGCTGCATTACTTTCTGGACTCCCTCTGATTCATTTCATGTTTTGTACCTTTGCCCTTGTGTCCATGTGGTGACTGTAGTCTTGTTGCCGTTTTCCCTTGAATTCAAAGTGGGCTGCAGTTTCATTTTTATGAAAAATTTTCACTTGTGGAAATGTGTAGTAATAAGTTGTTTGGAACTTGTTTTCTTGGGTTTACTTGGGTATATGCAAAACAATTGCATTTCGACCTTGCCTTGTTGCATGGGTTTTGGTGTTGCAGTTGTGTTGAGTCACTAACTTGACCTCTGCAACTTTGATTTCTGATAGTATTCTATATTGAGATGATTTCACATGTTGTTGTGGCGAGGCAGCGCACGCGTGTGTGCATTGCAGCCACGCAGTATCGACATTTTGAATCGATATTTGAACCTTCATTGATTTTAGTTCGTTGACCTTTTGCATATTTCATCACGATAGTGGCAAGGCAGTGCACGCAAGCGTGAACTGCAGCCACACGGTGTTGATTTTATTAGTATACTATTTTGTTGTGATTTATGATCTTTTGCATATTTCATTACGGTAGTGGCGAGGCAGTGCACGCAAGCGTGGACTGCAGCCACACGAAGTTAACATTTTAAAAATGTGGCGAGGCCGTGCACGTGCGTGTGTACTGTAGCCCTACCAAATCTAATGTTTTAAATGATGTTTTCTTTTTGATGAAAATTGTTTTATGTTGACAATTCAATATATTTTGAATCGATTTTGATGATTTTGTAGTTAATTGCCGTTTAGGCAATTCGGGTGTTTTTTTTCTAAATTATCTTCATCAATAATCCTTTCTTCTATCTTCATTGAAAATTTGAATCTACAGATTTCTTGTATAACACTGTTAAGTGTTATATTTACCGTTATCCGATTTCTTGTTAAGGATCGGATATGTGAATTTATCTTTGACTGTCGTCTAATTGTTAATTGATTATTATTGCCTCTATGCACTAATAACCGAGTTTGAATTAGACTGACTCGTGTATTATTTTCTTTTGAACGTAATACTCGGGTCAGACCCAGTATTTTACAGCTTGAAGATTTTCGAGCAGCGAAGTTAGAGAGAGAGTTGGGGAAACGCTTCACTTTAGCTTTTCGGGGATTTATTTTTGTACTTAAAAGAAATATTCCGCTGTATAAATTTAATTCATTGTATAAACTCTGATATATGTAGAAAATTCATTATGTGAAATATAATTATTCTGTGTTTCTGTGGCTGATTCTTTTTAAACTCTATAAACTGAATAACAATCCGTCATTTTGAACGTTTCAAGTTGGTTTAATTACCGACTCGGGGCGGTCAGAACGGCGGGTCGTTACACGTTAGCTATATTCATTAACCAATCCTTTAATTACTTCTCTAAGTACATAACTTTAATTAATCACTTAATCACAAATTAATTAGTTAATTAATTCGTAATTACAAATTATTTAATTACCAATTACATAATTAATTTCTAAATTTTAACTAAATTTATCTTTAATTACTCGATTAACTAATTCCTAATCATCGATTAACAATCCAAACTTATTTAATTAACAATTCTTAATTTCCATTTAATTTGACGCTAAATTAATAACCTTAATCCAAATCATTAATTTAGAAACCTTAATACGTTAATTAATTAATCCATATCATTAATTAATCAACTTATTTATTTAACCCTTTATTTACCTTAACAATTTAATGAATTTCAAATCATTAAATTTTTAATTAACTTTAAGAAATCATTTTATAGCTGATTTACTGATCATTCTCAAACATATTTAAAATGTTTTCTTTCGAATTCATTTTCAAACTTAAAATTGTTTTCTTTCAAATAAAAAAGACAGATAACAGCAACCAAATAATTAAAGCTTTCACAGATTCATAATAGCAACTCAGTTATACAGATCGAAGATTACTCACCATCGATCATGAGCCCTCAACTGCTCCTCCTCCACGAATCAGCATCGACCACAAATCCCTCACCTCAGGCCTTCCTCGTACCCACGAACTCCTTCACCTCCAAGCCGCCGCCGGCCTCGCGAACCCCAAACACCACACGCGACTTCACTTAATGGCCGAACAATGATACTCGAAAACCCTAGCTCGACTTCCTATTCGAGCCGCCACTCTTCATGCTTCCCAGTCGCAACTCAGTCGCAAGCGGATACCCTCTCTTCCCATCATCGAGTTCGAGCTCGATTAAGTTCTGCGTCGCCATTTTTTTTTTTGAGTTCGATATCTGCTTTTGAGAATAGAGAGGGGGACGGGAATAAGATATCGATTTGGGGAAGCTTCTTGGGTACGCGTTTTTTTGTTAATGAAAATATCTTTGACCATTTGACCTTAAATTTTATTATATTATAAAACTTTCAAAACATCTCGTTAATTGCCATTTAAAATTTTGAGCTCCTCTTAAGGAATGTCGCTAGGCGTTTATAAGGGTTTACCCGCATCTCGAACACAATGGAAGTATTTCGGAAGCTAATTCAATCATATGCGCGAGTTACAGAAGAAAACGATCAATTTTAAATTAAATCGATTAAAATAGTTTCTAAGCGTTTTGAGCTACCAGGGTCAAACGACAACTCTGATTGCTACGAAATTTGAAATCCGATGATAACTAACTATTTTGGATCCAATGGAACTAGTGTCATCGAATTCCAAGACTGTGCTTCAGAAGGCTATTTTTAAATACCGATTTAAACGATATAATTTCAAAACTGAACAAATCACCATTAAATTAAATTTCAACTATTCTATTATCTTTAGTGTCATCTTTATAAATTTTACAAGCCTTCAGATTATTTTTAATAGGCTTAAACCTGAAGATTCAATAATTTTCCCAATTTCAGTTCATTAAATCCAATAATTTAATTGCTATTAATAATAATATTTGAATTCTATTTAAAAATTAACTTTTAAATATTTAAGATTAATTAAATATTCCAATTTCAAATGCCTAAAATTCTAAGTCGTCACAAAGCCATTACACTCATATTTACTTGTTGTTGATTTAACTTAAATAAGATCTTTTAGTTCAGACTCGAGTGTTTTGTCTTTTCATTATGCTCGTGTCAGCCTGATCATTTCAATGTTTAAGACTTTATTTTTATAGGATGAAAAGGGAGTTTAGTATATTATATTATTAGTGACTTTCTGCTGCATCATTATTGATATTTCATTGTTTGTACTTTGATTGTTGTAAAATAAAGTTGTGCAATCAATTGTATATTATAAAACAGCTTCATGAAATGTTTATTTGATAATTACTTTTTATCATTTCGCTGTGAGATTCTATGTTTTTGTTTTTCGTTCTTTCTCTTATTTTCTTTTTTACACCATTAACAATCCGCCCTTTTGAATGGTTTAAGTTGACAAGTGTGGTTTATTGGCGATTTGAATCGTCCAAAAAGGTGGGTCATCACAAACCTTAACTCCAAATCTATCAAAATTATATACCAAACTGATCAGCTAGAAAAGATCTTCATAGTGGTTATAAATAGTCATTTAATTCACCCTTTTAGTAAAAATTCATTTTAAATTAATCTATTATTGAGCGCGCTAGATTTGCGGGTCGTTAAAACATAAGTTAAGGTCATCCTAAAGTATTTGAGAAATGCTATGAATTTGTTTCTAATATATGGAAATAATAAACTCCTTTTGAAGCGGGTACTTGGACTCGAGTTTTCAAAGTGATGTTGACGAAAGTAAATATATCTTGTGATTCTTATTTACCCTTAAAGTAAGGGTTTCTAGGTTGGGAAGGTTCCAAATAAGAGGTTTGGTCAATTCAACCATGGAGACTTAGAACATCATGTTAAACATGCCATAAAATAAGCAATGTGGATGACTAAATTAATTAAAGAGATAGGAGCGATCCAAGTATTGAAGGCTCGAACTTGATGTCATATGACAATAATGTGATAAATATAAATCCTAGATACCACGAGCTCACAAGAGGTCTAGACACATCCTTTGTAGATTCCATATGATAAGATAATTTATCGATGAAGGAGGGGTAATCAAAGGAGTAGATATAAGATAACATCGTAGATCCATTCAAAGGCCATTTATATGTTTAGATTAGGTAGACTGATTAAATGTAAGGACATGACGCAGCACAATTGGTTCTAAATGCCCGTAGGAGATTAATATAGTTAAGGGTATGTCCTAGGGGGACTTATATAATTTTTTGCGTGACTAAATTAGCTCTTTTTTAAGAATCTTGCTCGATATAAAATATGCTTTTGGATTTTTTTCCTATAATTTGTTTTGTTACATTGTGATATATATCAATGTATGAATACTTTAAATATACATAAGAAAAATATCATTAGGATAGTGTTTTATTGACTGTAATTGCTAATGTGCTTATAACTATGAGTTTCGAATCAAATAGTCAAAGTGCTTATCCTTAAATAACTCCTAGTTGAGATGTATTAAAAAAATGATATCGATATATCTATTGAGACCAGTGTATGTAATGCTCTCAATACGATGGATCGTGAATAACCCATGATTGTTGGGTACACTAAGGGATTACATACTTGTTGTTGTTTTAGGAAAGCAAAAAATGACTCATAGAGATTCTTCTATAGGATAATACAACTAATTCAAAATAGAAGATTACATGTAATGACTTGTAGTAATCTTTGGACTTGAAATCACTATTGATCTTAAATAGCTAAATTATACTTTGATTGTGGATAATCACATGACATAAAGATCACGTTAGAATCATAGTTGGGTACATATAGAACTACTTGAAGTGAAACACTACTCAAGAGAGGAGTTTTCTCCTTCGTTGTAAAAGGTTATCATCACCATAATTGGTCGTCAACTTAGAGTCAAAATCATTGACCAGAGTAAAGCGGTTACTGAACAAATGTTATCAGATTGAAACATTTATGATTAAAGTATCTAACAGCTAACAAAACTTTAGTTCTTAGTAACATAGTGATGATGAGAAGAAAATATGCACAAAATATTGCTACAAACGTACAGCTTAAAAAAGATTCGAAATTTATTTTGTTTAAATGATCTACAAGCAATTGAACTTATGCTCGATAGTTGTAACAACCCGCATATTTATCGATTGTATATTTAAACATTTTATTTAAATATTTCACCGTTAGTCGGATTTTAGTCCGAAAAGTTAATTTTTGCAAACGTTCGAATTGGGACTCGAGACCCCTTCCATTGAGTTTAAAATGTCGTTTGCAACGTTTTTGAGTATAAGCTTTGATATATTTGGAGTAAGTTGATTTTTGCTACTTTTTCTATAGGGCTTTGGGTTTGGGTTCAGCCCATTTGCCCAATTCTTGTTATATCAACCCAACCCCTCTCCACTTCTCTTCATTCATTCCTCATTTCCTAACTCTCTCAAGCTCAAGTGAAAAATGGGGGAAAAGATTGGAAATTAGAATCCCTAAGCCCTAGTTCCTTTGCAAATCAAGTTCTAGCTCCAAACTAATAGAAGAAGCTTTGGTAAGCCTCCTCCTCTTCTTCTCCAATTCATTCTCTTATCAATTTTCAGAAATTCCTAAACCTAACTTTGGGAATGTTCTTCTTTTGAGCTTAGATTTAAGCTTCTTGTATTGAGATTGAAGTGTGGTTGATCTTCCCTTGTCTTCAAGCTTCTCATTCATTGTTTTTGGGTTCAAAGGTGAGATTTTTATCTCACATCTATGACTATAAACATCTTTGATTGTTGGGTATGAATTCCTAACACTTATTCGTGTGCATTTGCTTTTGGTTTGGATTGATTTGGTGAATATTCCAATTTTTAGTGTTTTGAGTTCAAATCTTTAAAAATCATAACTTTGATGTTGGAACATGTTTTCGGTGATGCATCGAGGAGCCAATAGGACCGGGTAGCCGATGGGCGTAATCCCCTAGCGTCCATGATCGACCGTTTGCAAATTGAGGGAGTTTGCACTTCATTTGAAATAGGGTAGGAAGTGTAGAATACAAGTTCGGCCGACCGAACTCAGTGGCCGGTCGACAGACCTGTAGCCCGAAACTGTTCTGGGCTACTTTCGGTCGACCGACTCAGAGAGTCCGGTCGACCGACCTGCTCCTATTTCCCTGTTTGCCTATTTATGCTCGTTTTGCTTTGTTTTTCCAATTGTTAATCGATTCTTCTTCTCCGCTTAGTTGCTATCACCTTTGTCGACTTTGATAACTTCTATTTTTGGGATTTTTGGGTATTTCCACTTTGATGGATTCGGAATCGAATTCTTTGGATTTTATTCACGTCTTCGAATGTGAATTTTAGTGATCGATTGTTTCTACAATAATTTATGCAATTTCCCACTTTCAAAATATAAAGGTTTCAATACTAGTAGTAGATATCAAAACTCTTTCATCAAAACGATTTCAACACTATTTTATTATAAAGCTCGTTTCTTAAACCGTTTTCCAATCTATTAGTATATACAAACCTTTACCTCGCTCGTATGAGAAATCTAATTAAACTAATTAGTAAAACAAGTGGTATGAAACGCTTGCGTTTACTTCGTCGGTTAATTCTTGGACTTGTTCGATTGAACCTCTTGTGACAAATTTTCTAGTGGAGATCTACAATTTGTTCGTAAATATTTAAGTTAAGCTAGTGGTTATGGGACATGAGGCTAAACTCATATATTAACTAGCTTACTGTAATTGACACTTCTTGATGATCGATGATGATCATTTTATGGTTTAGACTAGCAATGTGCGATGTCTCTTTGTTCACGTGGAGGACCGTTCCTCGTTTTATTAAGCTTCATCTCATTTCTTCCATGGGTCGTACCTATTTAGGTGCGTCGACGTTGGTTTAAGCATGGGTCGTACCTATTTAGGTGCGTCGATGTTTGTTTATTCATGGATCGTATCTATTTAGGTGCGTCGATGTTTACTTATGCATAGGGTGTAACTTTCTAGATGCATCGATGTTAGACTTCGTGGAGCAATAGGCTCAATAAGTCGGGGCGTGGGGCGTATCTTTCTAGGTGCGTCGATGTTCGTCTATGCATGGGACGTATCTATCTAGGTGTGTCGATGTTCGACATTGCATGGGGTGTATCATTTTAGGTGCATCGATGTTAGACACTACATGGGACGTATCTTTCTAGGTGCGTCGTTGTTTGACTATGCATGGGGCGTGTCTATTTAGGTGCGTCGATGTCCGGTTTATGGAATAGCGTTCTGTTTGGGATTGGCCATCCTTTTCTTGTGATTTCTGGATTTCTAATTATTGATTTCTGGAATTTATGCTTCACAAACTTTTACAATTGGCATTGAAATGTATGTCATTTTTGTGGCTTGGTGAATTAAATAAACAATATGTCATTCTTTTTATGCTATGAGATTTTTGAGATATGGAATGATTTTAGTTGGTTTTCTATGTATACTTGTCGCAGTATGACATTTTGGTTATCATACGTTTTATTATTATATCTCTTCTTATATCTCATTTTATCTGATAATCATAGCTAGACTGATCTGTTTATTATTTTCTTCTTCAATAATACTCGGGTCAGACTGAGATTTTACAGGTGCTTCTGCTTGACTCCTTATCGGGCCACCATCTGATCTTTTGGCTAACTACTTTAGTTTAGTAGTTTTTGTTGTATACTGTTGAGATATAGACTCCTTGATGTATACATATTTTTGTCTAGCACTTGTATCTTTTTCTTTGTGATATTGTGGATCTTGATAGACCACTACTCTGATGTACACTTTTATGTGTTATATATTCATATCTATTTCCGCCTTTGTGATATGAATTGTCTATGACTGATTTGTGTTATGTTTATTTTTATATTTGTTTCCGAAGATATTTATAGCCACTGTGTAGTAGTTTTGATTTTGTATCGGTATGTCGGATTTCCTCTTGAAATGAACTGCATGTGATTCTATCTGACATCGGTGCTCGCACAAGGCAATTACACGGATGGTCGCTCCTCAACAGCCTTATCCTCCGCGCTAGTTGACGGCATTACCCCGTAGTGTTCTTGGCTAACGTGGGTATAGAGGTGGGGCGTCACAGCTTGGTATCAGAGCCAAACTTCGGAATAAAGTAGAATAATTTAACAAGGATCATCGTCCTAAGTCCATCTTAGGAGTTGTGCCTAAGGATATTACTCGTGTCATCGTACCGTTCTATCCTATTTTCTTTTATCATTCCTTGTTTTATCTATCAAAATTGCTTGATATTTATTTGGAGAATAATATTTTTCTTCTTTCTTTCTTTCTTAAAGAAGAGAAATGGTTAGACCAGGCCGTCCCTGTGCCGGTCAATCTAGTGCTACTCCCCAGGATGGAGTTTTTATGTCTGCCCAGCAGCTTCTTGATCTAGTAAAGAACGCTCAAGCAGCCGGACCTAATCTGGAGCCTACTCATCCTAGATCCGGTTTTGCACGCTTGTGCAGAGACTATACCGATTTGGGTGGAAGGCCATTCAAGGGATCCGAGGGTGTTATAGAAATTCAAGCTTGGCTCAAATCATGCGATCGCACCTTTACTCGCACGAACCTTGTTGATCTTCATCGAGTCCAAGTGGCGTCTAGCATGCTCCAAGAAATAGCGTTAGATTGGTATGAGCTCTTAACTTCGGAGATTATCGAAGCGGATCTTACTTGGGAGCAATTTCGGGAACGATTCGAACTAAAATTTTTGCCGGAGGCTGAAAAAGAAACTTTGGCCCGGCGTTTTATTGACCTTGTTCAAGGTGAATCTTCTGTGATGGATTACGTCGCATCTTTTGAATCTCTCTCTAAGTATGGGGTCGAGTATATTAATAACCCATTGAAGAAAAATCAGAGGTTCGTCTATGGGTTGAATAAGAACCTCAAGAAGCCATTACTTCTGAAACTATAAGTTTCTTTTGATCAGCTTATTGATATTGCTCTTCGACTTGAGGAGGCCGATAATGAAGGTAATGTTGAAGTTTTGGGTGCCCAACAGAACTTCAACAATAACGTGAAGAGGCCTATCAAATTCAAAGGCCCCTCTCTCAATAAGAAAGGGAAGCAACAAACTCCGGTAGCAAAGACTCCTACCTCTAGTCGTGGACATGCTACAATTGTGTTTCCACGAACCACTATGCAACAGAGTGTCTGAAACCCCTCTTTTGTCGCTATTGCAAAAATTCGGGTCACCATATAACTGCATGTCCCATACTTCAAAGTAAGAAGGAGGGAGAGCTCAATGCAGTGCAAGCCCCTAGTGGCACTTCTCTTGGTCAAGGTATTTCCCATTCAATCCTTGATTTTGTTTATCTTGTGATTATCCTTTTCAAGTTCTTGTTGATATGAGTTCATCTCATTATTTTATATCAAAAGAACTTGTTGATTCTTTTTCTTTAAAAATATTTTGCACTCGATGCCTTCTTTGAGAATTGCGAATCCAGTTGGCGGATCCGCAACACTCAATTTGCTTTTTATTAATGTCGAAATTATTTTATGTGGTTTTTCTTTCCGTGCCGATTTTTTTACTTTGGCTTCGGAATTGATGTTTGAAAGGATTGGCTTAATCGTTGTGAAGCCCATATCCTATTTTCCGAGTGGACTATTTATCTTTGACATTTTCTATCGGTTAAGCAGATTTCTATTTTTCCTTTACGATTTCGATTCCAATTTGATGGCATCATTTTATTCTTTAAGCTCACATGTTGAGTAAAGTGTTATTTCTCTCATTTGGGTAGTTGTGAATTTTCTTGTATCATTGAGCTTGTCTTAGGATTATCTCCTAAGCAATCTTTTGAGTGGTGTTAAGGTCTTTTTAGTTCGACCTTGCCACCGATTTTCATTTGCTACGAGTTGCGGGAGTTAGCGTTCCATTTACCGCATTCCGCACTCGTTATGATACTTATGAATGACTTATTATGTCATTCAGTTTGTCCAGCTTATTTCATCCATTTTATAAATCGAATATTCTATGAATATTTCGGTGAGACCATTCTTGTATTCATTGATTTCGGATGAAAATAGAAATTTAAAAAATTTTACAAATCTTTTTCATAAAGATTTATTTATAAGTATAATTGTATTTTGTTATTAAAATGAACAAAGAATATTCTTAAAAGTTTTTAAGAGACATTTTTGTCATATAGAAGATGATTTTGTGATTGTATTGCCCATTTAGTGTTTTAAGAATTTTGGTCGATGCGCTTGATCAACGTTATCGATAAGAATTTCCTAAACGCTTTGATGAGACAATCAGACACGATATATTGACTCGTAAAACGTAAATTTTTCTAGAAAGATAATTACATAAAGATGATTGTAATTTGAAAGTTTTAGCTTTTTGGGAAAGAAGATTATTTGAAAGAATTCTTTTCCGATACTCTTATTCTTGTGTTTCCCGAGGAGAACCAAGATTTTACCGTTTTATACCAATGCTAGTCGTATTGGTTTGGGTACCGTCTTCTTGCGGAAGAGAACGTGCTATCACTTGTGATTCTAAAATCATTAAAGCTGATCGAGACTAGGTATGCCACTCATGATCTAGTGCTCGCGGCTATTGTTTTCTCTTTTAGAGTTTGGCATCATCATTTTTGGGGTGAGAAATTTGTTCTCCACCTTGATCATAAATCTTTGGATATTTCTTTTCTCGTAAGGAACTTCATGTTGACTCGAGCTCCTAGCATCTTATGATCTTGACATTCTTTTTATTCTCGAGGGGAAATCGTGTTGCCAATGTGTTTAGTCGCAGGCAACAAGTGGTTGATTCTTTGATGATGTCTGAATGGAATTATCTTTTTATCATGTTCATCGGACGTTTTGATATACTTAGTTTTATTAAGCTTCATTTCATTTTTTTATGGACTAGCATCCAATGTTCTTTTATGGTGTTCGGTTCATCGGATGTACCCTTTTTGAACTACATCGATGTCTCGAATTTTTGGTTCATTGGACGTACTATTGTACTACGCCATTGTTCCAAATTATTCGAGTTTCTAGTTTCTCGGGCGTACCATTATTGTGCTACGCCATTGCACCGGCTCAATTTTTCTATTATTCATGACGTTTTCCACGTCTCTCAACTACGGAAATGCTTTTAGTATTCCGATTTTTATTCTAGAGCCCGATATTGTTGAAGAAATTGAGTTTTCACCTAATTTGACTAATGAGCAACATACTCTCTTGTGCTCTTTAGGGTGAACTTCTTATTTCGAATTTTCTTTTGTGTTGATATGCTTTTATGGTTGTTACTATTTATTTTCTTCTTAAGTATTGCGAGGACGCAATTTCTTTAACGAGGGGAGTCTGTAACAACCCGCATATTTATCGATTGTATATTTAAATATTTTATTTAAATATTTCACCGTTAGTCGGATTTTAGTCTGAAAAGTTACTTTTTGCAAACAGTCGAATTAGGACTCGAGACCCCTTCCATTGAGTTCAAAATGCTGTTTGCAACCTTTTTGAGTATAAGCTTCGATATGTTTGGAGTAAGTTGATTTTTGCTACTTTTTCTATAGGGCATTCGGTTTGGGTTCAGCCCATTTGCCCAATTCGGGTTATATCAACCCAAACCCTCTCCACTTCTCTTCATTCATTCCTCATTTTCTAACTCTCTCAAGCTCAAGAGAATAATGGGGGAAAAGATTGAAAATTAGAATTCCTATGCCCTAGTTCCTTTGCAAATCAAGTTCTAGCTCCAAACTAATAGAAGAAGCTTTGGTAAGCCTCCTCTTCTTCTTCTCCAACTCATTCTCTTATCAATTTTCAGAAATTCCTCAACCTAACTTTGGGAATGTTCTTCTTTTGAGCTTAGATTCAAGATTCTTGTGTTGAGATTGAAGTGTGGTTGATCTTTCCTTGTCTTCAAGCTTCTCATTCATTGTTTTTGGGTTCAAAGGTGAGATTTTCATCTCACATCTATGACTATAAACATCTTTGATTGTTGGGTATGAATTCCTAACACTTATTCATGTGCATTTGCTTTTGGTTTGGATTCATTTGGTGAATATTCCAATTTTTAGTGTTTTGAGTTCAAATCTTTAAAAATCATAACTTCGATCTTGGAACATGTTTTTGGTGATGCATCGAGGAGCCAATAGGACCGGGTAGCCGATGGGCGTAATCCCCTAGCGTCCATGATCGACCGTTTGCAAATTGAGGGAGTTTGCACCTCATTTGAAATAGGGTAGGAAGTGTAGAATACAGGTTCGGCCGACCGAACTCAGTGGCCGGTCGACCGACCTGTAGCCCGAGACTTTTCTGGCCTACTTTCGATCGACCGACTCAAAGAGTCCGGTCGACCGACCTGCTCCTATTTCCTTGTTTGCCTATTTATGCTCGTTTTGCTTTGTTTTTCAAATTGTTAATCAATTCTTCTTCTCCGCTAAGTTGTTATCACCTTTGTCGACTTTTATAACTTCTATTTTTGGAATTTTTGGGTATTTCCACTTTGATGGATTCGGAATCGAATTCTTTGGATTTTATTCACGTCTTCGAATGTGAATTTTAGTGATTGATTGTTTCTACAATCATTTTTGCGATTTGTCACTTTAAAAATATAAAGGTTTCAATACTAGTAGTAAATATCAAAACTCTTTCATCAAAACGATTTCAACACTATTTTATTATAAAGCTCGTTTCTTAAACCGTTTTTCAATCTATTAGTATATACAAACCTTTACCTGACTCGTATGAGAAATCTAATTAAACGACTTAGTAAAACAAGTGGTATGAAACCCTTGCGTTTACTTCGTCGGTTAATTCTTGGACTTGTTCGATTGAACCTCTTGTGATAAATTTTCTAGTGGAGATCTACAATTTCTTCGTAAATATTTAAGTTAATCTAGTGGTTATGGGACATGAGGCTAAACTCATATATTTACTAGCTTACTGTAATTGACACTCTTGATGATCGATGATGATCATTTTATGGTTTAGACTAGCAATGTGCGGTGTCTCTTTGTTCACGTGGAGGACCGTTCCTCATTTTATTGAGCTTCGTCTCATTTCTTCCATGGGTCGCACCTATTTAGGTGCGTCGACGTTGGTTTAAGCATGGGTCGTACCTATTTAGGTGCGTCGATGTTTGTTTATTCAGGGGTCGTATCTATTTAGGTGCGTCGATGTTTACTTATGCATAGGGTGTATCTTTCTAGATGCATCGATGTTAGACTTCGTGGAGCAATCGGCTCAATAAGTCGAGGCGTGGGGCGTATCTTTCTAGGTGCGTCGATGTTCGTCTATGCATGGGGAATATCTATCTAGATGCGTCGATGTTCGACTTTGCATGGGGTGTATCTTTTTAGGTGCATCGATGTTAGACACTATATGGGACGTATCTTTCTAGGTGCATCGATGTTTGACTGTGCATGGGGCGTGTCTGTTTAGGTGCGTCGATGTCCGGTTTATGGAATAGCGTTCCGTTTGGGATTGGCCATCCTTTTCTTGTGATTTCTGGATTTCTAATTGTTGATTTCTGGAATTTATGCTTCACCGACTTTTACAATTGGCATTGATATATATGTCGTTTTTGTGGCTTGGTGAATTAAATAAAGAATATGTCATTCTTTTTATGCTATGAGATATTTGGAGATATGGTATGATTTTAGTTGTTTTTCTATGTATACTTGTCGCAGTATGACATTTTGGTTATCATACGTTTTATTATTATATCTCTTCTTATATCTCATTTTATCTGATAATCATAGCTAGACTGATCCGTTTATTATTTTCTTCTTAAATAATACTCGGGTCAGACTGAGATTTTACAGGTGCTTCTTCTTGACTCCTTATCAGACCACCATTTGATCTTTTGGCTAACTACTTTAGTTTAGTAGTTTTTGTTGTATACTATTGAGATACAGACTCCTTGATGTATACATATTTTTGTCTAGCACTTGTATCTTTCCCTTTGTGATATTGTGGATCTTGACAGACCACTACTCTGATGTATACTTTTATGTGTTATATATTCATATCTATTTCCACCTTTGTGATATGAATTGTCTATGACTGATTTGTGTTATGTTTATTTCTATATTTGTTTCTGAAGATATTTATAGCCACTGTGTAGTAGCTTTGAGTTTGTATCAGTATGTCGGATTTCCTCTTGAAATGAAATGCATGTGATTCCATCTGACATATCGGTGCTCGCACAAGGCAATTACACGGATGGTCGCTCCTCAACAGTCTTATCCTCCGCGCTAGTTGACGGCATTACCCGTAGTGTTCTTAGCTAGCATGGGTATAGAGGTGGGGCGTCACAATGGTATACCTCAGCTGTTTGTGCATGCATTAGTATTTAATTTTTTTAAATGTTATTGATGACCAAGTTCGCATGAGGGAGTCAACATAGTAGTGTTCTTAGCTATTTTCTGAGTTCAACTAGTTTAGATTAACTTATAATTGTTACAAATTAATAACAAAAATGAATAAAAATGTTGAGTTAAACTTTTATAGCATTTAATAATTTATTCAAAGCCTTAAAGTTAACTAAAATGGTATGTGTATATATATATATATATATATATATATATATATATATATATATTAGTTTAATTAAATAATTGAATATATGAGCATAATTGAATAATTAATTCTTACATGATATATTAATTAGGCCTAATATCATGGACAGTCCATGGAGGTGAAGGGAAAAAAAGGAGAGAAGGAGAGGGTTTAAGAAAGTCATTTGACTATACTAGATGCATATTTAAAAGATGGGAACTCTAATTTCCCCAAAATTTGAGATAAATTGTAAATAGAAAATAATAATACAATGATAACAATTAATTGGATTAAATTAGTAAATAATCTTATTTAACTTATGATGGGGCAAAATGGTTAATTTTTCAACCATTAATTCTAACAGTAGGACTTGCACCATTACAATTAGCTCACTTTCTTAATCAAAACCAGATATAAGTTTATTTTAGTTTAGAGGTCGTGTAAAGGAGATACAAATGAATTAAAAGTTAAGTAAAAAATCTGGCATGTAAGTTCAAATACATAATGTGATATGTTGACATACATCTATTCATCAACATACATCTTAAGCTATGTCAACATACTTTCAATCATTACACATATGTCAACATACTTCTATAGTGTTAGGTGGGTTTTTAACCAAGAAGAATTCAACTGATGGTAGAATGTCAAGACGAAGGCAGAATGACTTGAAACCTAGAGGGCAGATCCAAATGAACCAAAGAAATAAGTTATGAAAATTTGGACCACTATGGAGCTATGTCCATAACTCGGTATCGAGTTATGGTCATAACTCGGTATCGAGTTATGGTGCTCCATGGATGGGACCTCCAGCCATTCTCCAACTATCATGTGCGAGCCGAAGTGATTCTGTAATGTTTTGGATGATCTATCTTAAGAATTAAAGAGTTAGCTCTAGTAAACTGCAGTACAAACCAAGTTATGGAGGAACGATCATCAAAACAAGTCATCAACCTACAAAAACACACAGGATGCTACAAAATGAGGTTAATAGCATCATTTAAGATCGAACACTAAGTTCCCTCTAAGGGGATAATTTGGTACCAAGTAATAGGCATAACTTTATACCGAATTATCACTTTAACTCGTGGCACGTTCAACATTTTCGCATTATCTTGGGCTAATGTCTGGACCTCTCTAGTTGCGGGCTTCTAATTCAATATGACTGATACCCTAATGAATACAAACCATGCAACAACCAAAAGAGGTTCGAGTTTTTTCCATCATTATATGGAAGCTCTATCTCTTCTTCATCTCTTTCCTCTACACAATAGTCACTAGGGCAGCTACTCAAGGTAATTCCAGTATTTAGAATCGATCTAACCCATGTACTTGTGACTTATTCTCTCTTAAAACCTTTGTAGTCTCAAGAAAACTCAATCAAATCTATAAGCAACAAAGATATAAAGTGGACAAAGGAAAAAGATCGTGAAACACTTTAAAATCTTGTGTCTCTCTTTCTTATTGCTGTGTATTTTCCTTTGTTATTATTGTCATCTGCTAGACCTAGGTCTCATAGGTTTCCTACAAGCTATTCTTAAACGTTGATCCATTTTGACTTTAACATTTTGCTGCTTTCACTGAGAGAATCTAAATTTATGCTCGTATATAGCTTGCTATACTGGATTCGAAGAGATCCAACGGTTAGATCTAAGGAATTTTCTTTGAGGATTTCTAGGCTTGCTATTGGAGATCAATGGCACCTAGAAAATAGAGAACTACTTTTGGAAGATCCACAGGAGCAACAATTGGTGGTGACGAAGAAACTCCCTAACAAACTGAAATTAACAGCACTAATAATCACCGAACGGAGGTTAATATTAGAAATCTAGCATTATGATCCTCCACCCAACATGAAGTTGTGATGAAAGGAGTGCTTAGCCAGATAGTTAATGAAGTTAACCAGAAAATGGCTGATAGTCAAAAGGCTCTCACAGACATGATCGATGATTTGCAAGCATTATAGCCAATAGGTGCAACAAGAGCTAGACAAGAAACTACAACTGCTATGGAATAAGAGAATTCCTCTGTTTTAGGCTTTACTAAGTGGAACGGTAGACAAAAGAAGTACGAGGTTGTTAGTGGAGCTGTAAAAATCATAATAGAAGGCGAATGAAGTATTTCTCCCACTGGAAGGCAACCTACTACAAACCCAACTTAGGATAAATACTCCGCAGGAGAATACTAGAATGCTTGTCTCCGACTCAAAGGATGACATGAAACTTGATAGAGGTGGAATGGAATTGAATGCTTATGCAAAAAGGCAAAATGACAATAATGAAGTTTAAGATGCCATAGTAAGACCAACCGCATGCCAACAAAACTCTATAGGAATTGTTCTTCCGAAGAATGAGAACCTAAGATCAGTTGGCAAGCCAAGACTATTTGTGGAGTCAAACACTAGGCGTAGCCACCAAACAGTCATCTAATAGACTACTACTCTAACGAGGAGCACATCGCTGATAAGGTTAAATGATTGGTGGAGTAGAGTAAGAGCATGAAGAACGAAGGCTGGGGTTCTGCACCCAGCTAAACTCTATTCATAGAAAACGTTTAATGTGAAGAATATCCTAAGAAGTTCAATATGAAGACTATGCCGCCATACAACGGGACAAAGGATCCTAAACAGTGTTTGTACAAATACGAGTGGCATATGGACGGAGGTAAAGCTACAGATGCTACTTGTTATAGATGTTTTCCTATCTTCTTGGAAGGGGTCGCTTTCATGTGTTTTACTAGACCCCCACAGAGATCCATTTCTACCTTTTTTGAATTGACAAGAAAGTTTCTAGAACAGTTTAGGCTTCATACTGTAATACCAAAAGACATGATGTCTTTATCTAAAAAATTTTAAGGACTGAATGAGTAACTAAAATCTTTCTTGAATTGGTTTAACAATGCAGGCATGAAAATAAGCAATCCTAGGGAAGATATGATTCTCATAGCCTTGGTCCAAGCAATCCATCCCGATAAAGACTTCAGTAGATGGATTAAAATGAAATAATCATCGACCAAAGAAGAATTCCACCAAAATGCGAATCAGTTCCTATGGTTGGAAGATGCAAGTATGATCAAAGGTAAAACTATCGAACAACAACCGAAGGATATGGTCTAGAGTAATGTTGCGACTAAACAGGAAGGAGATGACTTTGGAAATGCCGTTAGAAACTCTAGAAATGTCATCGGAAACCCTAGAAACCAAAGAAGAGTAACCATAACTTTGGTGATAGATATAACGCGAATGTGAAATGCCCAAGGAAATTCGGGATAGTGGAATATACACTATTGAACAATAGTATAGAGAATATCTATATTATGACTCATGGATACGAACGCTACAAAAACCAACCTAGGAAGGAAGCCTCCAAGTGACAAAAGAAATTGAGGAAGTACTGCCGCTTCCACGAGATGCACGGGCATAACACTAGTGAATGCCGACATCCGAAGGATGTGATTAAGGAGTTGATAAGGAATAAAAAAAGTCTAGCAGTACGTGAAGAAGCCATAGCATGGCGAGGGAGCCATGAAACCCCAGGGGCTAACTACTCAAGAGGAATTGCCTAGGACCAACGGAGAGGGACCTCAGCTAACTGATAAAAGACTAGTCATTAATTAGTAATCCAAGAACGAAGCAGCATCTGAACGCGATCCAACTTCACTTAGCTTTATCTATGTATTTCTTATTTCTCACAAATAAGTCATCCAAGGACACTGAGGGCAGTGTAAATAGGCATGACTTTCCTCTCCTTCTATTTTATTAGTAAAATTATCTTCTTGAATAGATGGAACCATGTTCTTGCAAGCAAAACCGTCAAGTCGATGGGAAAAATCGATCCTTGCCTTCTAAGAACTGGCGTTGCTTTGGCAACGTCGGGAAGGCCCACAACTTCTGAAGCCTTGGTATTGCTCTAGTAATATCGAAAAACATACTATTTTCTAAAGCCTCAGTGTTGCTCTGACAACATCGGGAAACTTACTATTTTCTAAAGCCTCAATGTTGCTCCAATAATATTGGGAAACCTGCTGTTCCCAAAAGCCTCAGTGTTGCTCGGGAAACATCAGGAAACTTACTCTTCCTTGAAGAGTTTCTTCTAGAATCAATGGAATAGCATTCTTGCAAGCATCTCTTCCTATGCACCACCAATTAATTTGCACGTCGCTGCTTGAACTGGTGAATCTGTGTTCAAGTGCACAAAACTCACCATGCACCACCAATAAGCTAATCATCGCTGCTTAAACCGATGGAAATGTGTTCAAGTACACAAAACTCTTTATGCCACCAATAAGCCATACATCATTGCTTGAATCCATAGAACCACGTTCAAGTATGTAATACTTCTATGCACCACCAATGAGCCACACATCGCTTCTTGAATAGATGGAACCGTGCTCTTGCAAGCAATACACATTTCCTAAGTACTGGTGGTGCCTTGGAAACATTGGGTAATCTTTTCATTCTTTAGCGATCGGTGTTAACCTAGTACCACCGAGAGCTCATCCAAATTTTCTATGTATCAGTGTCACTTCGGCAACGTCAAGAATGCTTTCTACTGCAGGATTGGTGGACATAAATATTGCACTGGCAATGTTTCGAAAATCCAAACCACCTAATTTACGAAGAAAATCGATCCCTATCTTTTAGTGCTGGCATTGTTCCAACGACGTTAGGAAATTTCAAATCACTAACTTAATTGGGAAATCAACCCATAACTATCAAGGCATAGCATTGCCCGAAGATAGGCAACATCGAAGGAAAAAACGAGTACCTGAGTTATTCTAAGGTTCCAGAGATAGAAACTGATGCACAGGTATGATCTCTATAATGAACTCGGAAAAGGTTGGTAGTCAAAGAGCAAAATGCTTAGAATCGAGCATTAAAACTGTAAGTTCCTGAAGAAAAGGGCTACCATATAACTCAGACTGGGGGCAACCAGAGAGTCGCCAAGAGTACCCAATCACATTTTAATTGTGTGGATCAAGCGTTTGAAGTAACCAACCTATGGATTGGGGGCGCACACACTAACACTTGGTCAAAATAGATCAAATCACACTATAGTTTTGTTATGTCTAATGAAATATTTAGGAAATCACAACAGAAATAAGTAAATTAGTATACTAGGCAAGCAAGTTACACTACTTACATGCACAGAGCTGTAGTAAATACGCACATCACATCACTCAAAATAGCAGTATATTATATGGAGACTGCAAATCTAGTAATTGTATTACATATGCACACAGTGGTATGTAAATAGATGAAGTACATAAAATGGAAAAAAAATACACAAGATAGATTACAAAATAAAATTTAATCTTTCATTACTAACATCTTTTATTGTACATAGACAAACTGCGGGGGCTGTACCCACATAATATCGGCATGTTTTAGACATCAAAAAGAAAAATACATACTCCATTGGCACGAAAACCAAAAAAATACTATGTATAGACCAGATCGACCCAAAAACATACAAAAACTACCAGTGCTGCACTCCAGCAATACTGGATCGCGTCATTACTTCTTACAACCCCGATAAAGAGTGGTCTTCTTCTTCTTGACGCACCTCTTCTTTCTGGAATAAGAATGTCCTTCTCTGATTCCAAAATCGAGCTCCTCAAACCCATAGGCAGATGCATCCCTGGACATCGGCTTGCCGGCCTTAATTATGAATGGTAGAATCCTGGGATATGCATCATATGGTTCCTTCTTCAACTTCATCTTCTCTTTAAGCTTCCCCATTAACCGCTCTACCATCAAACCTTTATCCGCCAGGTCGGAGGCACTGACAGTTTGAGTGTCCTCCTCTTGAGACATCGTCCAAGTCCTACAATATTTTTATCTGTTCAGAGTTGGGCCCAGGCTAAGGGATCTAGATAGGAATTGTACCCAAAGCTATTGTAGAGGAAGCGATAGAAGTAGTAAAGATGGCAGTGGCTCTCGAGCCTTGTTTAGCAAGAGGAGGAGGTGAGAGAGATGGTTGAACTACGAGTTGGGAAACGCAGCTGTATAGTTTAGTAAAAGACTCCGGAGTGAACTGAAGCTTTTGGAGTATTAGAGAAATAAAGGAAATAACTGAAATGGGATTTTGATCGTGAACTTCAATTTCAAAACCCCTTTCATCTATTTCCATTTCGTTAGGCCACTCAATGATTTGAGGGATATACAATTCAATGATTTGAGGGATATACAATTCGTGTAGGTCTTCAGATGTTGATAGAGTGCAAGTGGTTGTAGAGCCAACCCCTGTGGATGTTGAAATGGTCGCTATTAGCCCTTAGGATTTGAAAGTAGGTGTTTTTTCTTAAACCGAAGAACTTGGGCCGACAAGTGCCTTAGCAGCATCCTCAACAGCGGTCTTATCCTTCTCTTCTTTTAGAAATTTTCTACCGACGACTAAAATGTCAATATCTTTGGAATTAAGATAAGTGGTCATTAATTCTTCTTTATAGCGCATATCCCTTGCTCACTTTGATCTAACTAACACCTCTTCCCAAACCATGGCGGCGGTCCGAGGATAATCATCCCCGAGCCACTTCAAGCCACCCTTGGTTTTGACATTGCAATAACGGAGATGTAGCATGTTGGAATCCATCTAGTTCATTGCTTCATCGTGCTCTTCCTAAAGGCTTGAAAGCTCCAATCAAGTGACCAGATGGTTGATCTCTTCTGCCAGTTTATTGGTTGTAACTTGTTCTTTCTTCTTGGCTAGTCTTGCATTCTCCTCATAGAGTCGAGTGAGTTCAGCGACATGCTCAACGACGGTGGCGGCTTGTTCAACATAGTTTGGTCTTGGGCCTTGATAGACTTCGCACATTTAGTGACTTGCTCTTTCAGTTTGTCAGACTCTATATGAGCTTCTTTGAGACGATTATTAATCACAAGAAGTGCTCTATCATGAGCCCGGTTTTCCTCCATCAGCAGCTTGTCACCGGTAGCTTTTCCCTTCAAGGTCATGTCTCTTTCAATCTTGAGCTGAGCTATCTCATTATCGTGATACTTAATCATTTTACCGTGATCTTCCCTTTTTGCATAAAACAAAATAATCTCTTGGTAGTTAACACGGTTCACTTCAGAAAGGGCTCGTACAAGACTCTACCACTCGAATCCAGCTTTCAAGTCCTCATGGACCGCCTCAAGGTTCTAGAGGGAAGTAGCTATTTTCGTGGGCTTTATGATCATATTAAATTTAACTCCATGTAAAAACATATGTATGTAAGCAGCTTGAAGTTGGGGTGGACCCGGTGGAAATGCGAACTTTTTGCCCTGACTAGAAGAAGCAGGAGCAGTCACAATAGTTATGACCTAAGAGGATGTGATTTCCTGCATCATAGCAGTTTGAGCCTAGGTTTAAGGAGGAGTAAGAAATAACCAGGTCCGGCGGCGATCATGATAATCCCCGTGGCACTTGTGCGTATCGCTGGGGGCATTGCTTTGATTACCCTTTTTCTCTTCTCTCCCATCTCGTGCACTATCTATAAATGGCAGGTTCATCATCTTTTCTCTTCCTTCTCTCCTCATCAGTTTTTCGATTAGAATGATGGGTTGGATCTGGAGTTTGATCCTCGTAGGAGCCAAAGTGCTGATGAAGTTGATATTATAGTACGTGACTCATGGTACATGAAACGGAAAGTAGTATGAAGTTAATACTTAAACTCCAAAACTTAACTCGGTTCAGAAAAGTGAGTCCGTGATCCTAGCGTGGAGTGTGTAGTGTCAGTGACTCTCTATATATTCTACCAACTGTGTTTTCATGATTTCAAAGTTGGAGTCTGTTAACCTGGCTTTTGGCAGGGCAGCTTATAGGCGGATTTAACCCCGTCGACTGCACGGTTATTGAGGCTGGAATACTATGGGTTTGATTCAACTAGATGGAGAGATAATCAGTCGCGGATGATAAACATGATTATGAAGTCGGGATTTGGCATAGTCGATGGAAAAAAGGAACAGGATACTTGAATATGGGTTTGTACAATAGTAGATTGCTTCGGGTTGCTTGGAGTTTTCTTCGAGTCACGCTTGGATTTACTTCGGGTTTTCATGGTGGTTGCTTCAGGTCAGGCAAAGGTGTGCATCGATTCAATTGCGATCGGCATGCTTTCATGGGGTCGGCATGCTTCGAGTCGGCACATGTGCATCTTCGGTCAAGGGATTGGCATTTCACTCTAGGGTCGACATCCTTTTGCTATCGGCATATTATGGTAACTTCGAGTTGGCAACTGTCTTTCTCCAGGTCGGCATTAGGTCAGGTCGGCCTGTTCTATGGATCGGCATTAGAGAATGAAAGTGGTCGGCATTGTCATCTTGCTTCGGGTTGGCTATGAGTTCTCTTTGGGTCGACATGATTGTGTCTTCGAGTCAACAATGATTGGAAAATTGGATGGATCGGCACAGGTTAGAGAATGGGTTGCTTCGAGTCACGTGCTAGCTTGCTTCATGCCAGTGATGGATCTACTTTGGGTCATCCTCGAGACACTTTTAGGTCGGCATATATACTATTTGGGATGGATTGCGATGATGTACATGGGTTTTGTTTTTTGTGGGCCCATATCACTGAGGAAGCCCAGTAACCAAGGTTTTGCCTATAAATATAGCACGCAGGGCTTTAGGAAAGGGAGGCTCATTCTGTTTCCCTTCATCTTCTTCCTAAAGGCTACTATGTCGTTGTTGTTTCATAAAACTCTGGATTATAATTGTAACCAATTGATTGATTAATAAAAAGAAAATTTCTAGAGTGGACGTAGGCCTGAGTTAGCCGAACCACTATAAATCTTGTCTTTCTACTACTTTCTTTTTAATTTTTTTTGTTCTTCATATTTATATCCTCTTCGTCCATTTTATTTGTGATCTATGACTGTGAATTGGTGCTTTCATTTGCAATTGGGTGTTTGTGACCTAATTTGGTACAAATAGAGTCCTTCCACCCTCGCTTATGGAAGTATTAGAAGATGTGTTGATATGCGAGCCAATATTGCCTATTACCTCACTAACTGAGAAATCCTCAAATTCATTTATGTGAATGAAGACGCCTCTTTGAAAATCAAAACTCAAAGTATCTACAATTGGTTTTCACTAGCTTGGCCTCCAATTGATTAAGGAATTTCGATAATTTGTTTTTATCGAGGAGAAATGGAAAGCCGAGGACTCAATTCCTTGACAGTTAGCAATTCCAATGAATGGAGGATAAGAAGATCAGGGGTAATCTTCGGTGATCCACCACATGACATTGCTCCCACTTCAGTAACGTGAAAATCAATATCATCATCGCCATTGCCTCTTCTTTCTCCACGACCGTCGATTGCTCCCCATCTCTCCTTTGTACCGGTTCATCTTCTTCTGGGATAGGGGACACCCTATGTGTCTCATCGCTATCCCTTGGAATTCTTCCTTGAAATGTAAATCTGTGTCGGCTTTAGGAACTTCATCGGGTTGAACACCACTCGATGGATCGGCCATATTCCCTGAGAACCCATGTCAGGGTTATGGGTAGGGGCATGAGAATGAGTTTGCATCCTAAAGCCATTCGATGTTGAAGGTTCTTCAGCCAAAGAAAATCTATTAGGGTATAGTAAGCCAAATCTTTAAAGGTTCTCATTTGTCAAAAGGAACACAATTGAGCACTCAAATGATTTCACAACCTTCAGGAGTTCATGCGTTACCTTGAATCATGATTGCTTTCTCGCATTAGGATTGCTGTGATAAAAATATAGAAAGTTAGAAATTTAAACCATCCTAGTAGTGTATGAGCCAAGGAATGGTGGCTTACCTCTTGATATCTAAAGATGATAGAATCCCTTTGGACACTGAGCGAAGAAATATTCATTTTTGAAAGTAGACCCTTTATGGTGAAGATATCCTATCAGCTTGCATCCCCTCCAGGCTTCTATAATTATGAAGTAAGGGCAATCTTGCCTCCTCTTGAATTTTAGGAATGTTAACTCATTAATCCTTGGAGGGCGCCCAAGCCTAATCATGAACAAGATATACAATGAACTCAGGAGTGCATAACCGCTGGGATGAACTTGGAATGGCGCAAGTCCTAGTTCATGAAACGCCACCATCAAGAATCGATTGAATGATGGCACAACACCGATCGAGAACATGTAACAGTTGCATGCAGCGAAACCATCTGGGGGATTGTGTGCAAGCTTAGCTCGAGCGAGCAATTGAACGTCACTCTCTGGAACGCTATGCTGCACACATATATTTCTAAGCGATCTAATCGATTGTGTTGATGGCACTTATTTCAAAAGATTAGTCAAGATTCTTATTCCAAGAGGCAATTGATTAAGCACAGACCCAACGGTAACTAGCGGGCCATAGAATTCCATTGAAATAGATTGGCTCGTCCTACAGTAATAGATGGAGAAACTAGGGCAGCAAATGATTCAACTTTTAAAGATGTGGATGCCCCTTTACCAGATTTATGACGAGATGACTGACATGTCATTCTAAATAACAAAAATTATTGATCACGGTTAGGTATGCTTTATTTCTAATATAATTCACATATGATTAACGCTTGGAATCCAAAGGAAGTTGCCATGTACTGACCAATTGGATTCCAAATGTTGACCAGAGAAAGTGTAGAGTGTTATCTACACAGAATAAGTCTAGTGCCCTAAACACCACGAACGGACCATCCTATGTAGATAGCTCACTTGTGTTCACAAAACTACCTACATTATCCATTGAAATTATCTTTCTATACCTACCAACTATCGATCGACAACCGATAACAGATCCGTCGTCCAAAGCAACATGCAATGTCTTTTCTTTTCAGGATCACTGGAAGTGTAGAGATGAAAAGGCTTTGCGATGCAATCATCCAATGCGACCGATTTCCATATGAATTGTCATGTTTATTCGACGACTGAGACTCAGGCAATCTCATTGAGGAAAATGGTTGCAGCCAGAGAGCACGACATGTCTCCAAAACTACACGTACTCGATTGGGGGCAAACCCTAAATCCAACACCAATCGAATATGCCCAAGATCAACCATCTTCTCAAAATAGAATTCCACTAAACCCAGACTGTTAATGTCATAACGACAATCCTATAACCAACCTAAGTCCAACCTCTAAATTCAAGTCAAAGGATAAGCTCGGGCTAGGATTTTTTGGAATAGATCATGTCTGAGAATTGGGGGTTGCAAACTCAAAGGCGACGGCTCTGCTAGAACGCTGCGACTGATCAATGGAAGCGGTGGGACCAGGTGGTGGCAACACTACTGTCGAGTGGAGGTCTAGAAATAGCATAGCTCAGTGACAAGCAAACCTTAGGTTTGGTCATTTTGAGCGAATGCGATTCGGGTGGGAAGTAAAATAAGGCAAGTGGAAAGAAAGACTCAACAAGTATGGTTAATTAGGATAAGATTTTAGAAATTTTTTATAAGCAATTAACTAGGTACTGAGTTATCATTTCTCACCCAATTTGACTCCAAGTCGACTTATACAATCTACATGATACTCAAGGGCGTTATGTGATCTCCAAAGAAAAAATAACATTACTATATAAGGAATTAGAATTCCATCATAAATTAGAATCGATGGCTGAATAGCTAATTAGAAATTACCCAAGTAAAATCAACATCTCAAGATGACACTCAAACGATAAATTGGAATTCATTGGCTAACAATTAAGGATCTCTCTTATTCTAGAGCACACTTTGCTTCCAATAAAAGCTTATTTTGAAGGGCAAATGTTAATCGGGACTTTAATCAGGCTGAATTCAGTGGAAGATAGAACGTCGAGACGATGACAGAACGACTTGAATCCTCGACGGTAGACTCAAATGGACCATAAAAATAAGTCATGTAAAGTTTGACTACTATGGAGCAAAGTCCACAACTCGGTATCGAGTTATGGTTAATAGAATCTCCAATGTTGTATGATCCATTCTTTGACTATAATATGTGAGCCCAAGAGAACCCGTAAAGTTTCGGGTGATTTATATTGAGAATTAAAGAGTTAGCTCTAGTAAACAGCAGAACAAACCAAGTTATGAAGGAACGATCATCAAAAAAAGACATCAACCAACAAAAAAACAAGGCTTATTACAAAATGAAGTAAAAAGCATGATTCAAGAGGGAACACTAATTTCCCCCCTAAGGGAATAACTCAGTAGCCATAACTCGTTACCCAGTTATTACTTCAACTTGTAGCACTTCCAACTTTTTCACACTATCTTGGGCTGATGTCTAGACCTCCCTGGTAGCGAGCTTCTCATCCAATATGATTTGCACCCCTTTAAATACAAGCTATAGAGTAACCAAAAGAGGATCAGGTTTCTGCCATTACTACGTTAAAGCTATTTTCCTTCTTTATCACTTTAGTCTACACAATAGTCACCAAGGCAGCTACTCCAGGCAATTCTAGGACATAGAATTGGTCTAACCCCTATACTTATGACTTATTCTCTCTTAAACCCTTTCTAATCTCAAGCAGACTCAATCAAATCTGTAAGCAACAAAGCTATAAAGTTGACATTGACCAAAGATCGTTGAACAACTATAAAATCTTGTGTCTCACTTTCACTATTTATTTTCCTTTATTGTTATTGTCATCTATTAGATCTAGCTCACATAGGTTTCTTACAACATATTATTAGGTGTTGATCACTTTTTGGCATTAACATAGAGATATGTCGACATATGTGCGATTGTTTCATCTTTTGATTTTTTTTAAGTTAAGGAGGGATTGATTAATTTAAACTTAACTACGAACGGTTATTTTACTCGAATTGAATACTATAAAATGCTCATTTTTTACTATAAAAATTTATGAATTTTCTCTCTTTTCATCACCAAACATTCTCTTACTTTTCTTAACTTTAAAATGGAATGATTCTATCGATATTCAATAGATTTTGGTGGTCTACCCATCAAAACGATCATGGAGATGAGTACTACTATCTAGTAAAAGAATTGATACAAATTACTGAGCTTACTATGCACTAAAGAGAAAAAATAGTGAAAGGAAGAAGTTGCTTGGAGCATTTTGGGAGATTTTATGAGTGATCCATTACTTAGTTGCAATATATTGCACGGATAATATCATGATGGTGGTTTGCAGTATATAATCTATGTATATAAGCATTTGTATTAGAATTAAGAGATTAAATCATGGGTTTGGGTAGAAATAGGATAAAAATTAAGTAAAATTAACATATGTGAATATAATTACAAAGTTAATGATTCATTCTATAGCTACCATATAACCTTTGATAACATTTTAATGATGAATAGAAATCTATATACAAATGAAATTGAAAGATTTATCCTTGAACTAAATAAGCTTCAAACACTAGAAAGATTTATCCTTATACTGAAATATACTTGAAACAAGATGCGCTAAGAACAGGTTTATACGTTAACATTCATTACTATATAAGATGGATTAATATATTTGCTTGACGATAGAATTGTTTGATGTAGATAAATATACTATGAATCTATGGCATAAGTAGGCAACCATGAATATGGTGCTCCCTTATAGTGCTTCATGAGCCAGGAGGAGGACTGGATGGTAAGCGACCATGTAGGGCCTTGGGCTAGTGTAGGATATGAGTCCAATTTTTCTAGTGAAAGGATGTTAAGCGTTCCTATAGGGCCTTAGGCTAGTCCAGGATGTATTCCATTAAATAGACAGTGGTAATACAGTCGACTAGGGCCTTAGGCTAGGCAAGGATGGATTTAACCACAATTAAGAAAACCAATGGTAGTATTATTCGATAGGGGGTTAGGTATGTCTATGATGTATCTAATCGCGCGTTAAATAGTGATTATATTATAGTAGTATCTTTGTAGTATATGTCTAGGATATATTTTGTAGGGACTCGGGTAGGTCTAGGCTATTATGGTCATTCCCAAATCATTTTACTTCATCTCCAAATAGATCTAAAACTCCATTGAACTTCACTTTAGCCAAAACCATCTCTAATCTCTTCCAAATCAAGCCAAATCCATAAATTTAGCAAAGACTAGCAAGAGGATTAGTAAGAGACTTCAAAATCTACATTTCTAAAGAAGAAAGTTTGGGGCTTTGATGTGTATTCTTAGATTTTCCTCTTTTTATGTGCAGATATATGATTTTTGGTATTTGGTCAGTGATTTATCATCTCACAACCTATAATATATGTACCTATATACTTTGACATTTTATTTAACAATTTTTTAAGTCAAAATTATGTTTTATGCTATTTTATAACCCAGCCTAAAGTTAAAAAAGTTAGTTGTTTTAAAGTGATTTAATCATGTCGCTTCAATGCATTATTACCTATATAGATGTTAGGCTATGTTTTAATTTTGTTTGAAGGTGATTTGCCATGTTTTGATGTATGGGTTCAAGCTTATATAATGTTTGAATGTTATTTAATGTTTGCTTGAGTGTTGTTTGTAAGTTTGTGTAGCTATAAATTCTCATCAAAGCAAATTGCAGGAATGAACAATTTTATGGTTAAGGGTTCCCTTGTAGAAGGAGCGGTGATGTGCTCTCCAATTTGATATATAAAAAAATTGAAAATCTATAAATGTATAATTGGACATTAATGGATCAGCTCTAGAGTGTTTGGAGTTAGATTGATTTATAAAGGATGCACGTGGGTTGAAGCATTTAGTGTAATGATGGAATCGATGTGGAGTTGAGATGCTAAAAGAGCTATAAGGTTTTGGTTTGGTATGGACTAGCTAGTAATTGGCTTCGGGCTAAATAAGGTATGGTGCGGTAGAAGTTTGGGTCCGAGGATGTGGTGTGGCCGATGGACGAGGACGAAGCAAAACAAATATTCACATTAGGAATGTGCTTCAGTCTGGGTATAAAGTTTCTTCGGGCTAGGGAAAAGAGTGCTCGGTGGATGAGGGTTGCTAGACGAAAGACCGTGTTCGGGAATCATTATCAAACTTGATTTGGTATCTAGTAGTTGTGGTGCTTTGGTCGGTGGTCTTGTTGATTCGGTCTGGTCACAAGCTAAACTATGCGGAGTATATAGAGAGAAATTTGGCTGTTGGCTTCAGGCTTGGCATGGATGTGCTTCAGGATAGACTTAGGGTTACTTCCAAGTTCTGAAGGGTAGGATTAGAGTTAGAATGGACGATTCCAGGACAACTTAAGAAAATTTCTAGGTTAGAGGGGTAACAAATAAAGTATAATTACTTGGGGCCTCATGTGGCAAGTGATCACTACATCTATTGATAGACCAAGTGGACAAGTCCTATGTGATAGCTTATGGAGTAGAATAAGATTATAAATGACTAAGGATCGAGTAACATGAATAATCAAAGTTATAAATTTATGCAGAATAAAAATAGAAAGTAAATAATACCAGAGAGTTTTATGTTGGTTCGAACTTCTCGTTCTATGTCCATTCCTAGACTCCTTTTGTATTTAAACTGATACCCTCTCTTAACCCGGAGGAATAAGTGTTATAACCGCCTTAACAACCGACCAGGACTCCAACTGCTTGGACAACCGAATAGGACTTCAACCGCCTGAGGATTCTACAATAGGACTTTTAACTACAAATAGTAGAAAATTGTTCGACTGAGTATGCTCTTAAATAGCAATGATAAGTTGATAATGTACACCATTCCTATAATCTTCTTCTTTATAGTATATAGTGTAGTTTGTGAAGAAAGGAAGTAAATTAAATCACATAAGAAAACATTCTTGAATAAACAAGTGATCAAAATATAAAGATATTTAGAATTGGAGGCTTGTAAGTTCAATAGCAAAGATAGTGAGAATTAGGAATAGAATAGCTTATCAAAACATTGCTATTCTTTGCTTATATAGAGTTAAAGGTTGCAATAATTCATAAACAGTAATGGTGAAGAGCTGTGACTACACTCTTGAATAAGAGTTGTAACTCTTTATGATGGAGATGCACCTTTTAAGACAACTAGCCGTTATGCAGATTCAACTAGTCGAGTAGAGTGTGGCAGCCAATTGAATCGATGATTTTGAAATCAGCAAGCCTACGGTGCATTTTGGCCAGTTTTCAGCCCACTGGAATTGATAGGTTTGATGGCTTAATCTTCATATATTTGAAAACTTGTACAAATACATAGTTTCAGACCGCTGACCTTTTTTATTCAACCGGCCGAGTGCTGAAGAAATTTGTTTTTTTAATTTCAAAATTGATTTTTGCAATATGTGTTTGTGCGTATATCACACAGAAGAGATTTTAACAACATTTTGAACTACCTACCAAGACTCTACGAATGATATTATAGTGTAACACCATTTTAGTCTTCATTTTATTGAGTTTGTCTCTTTGTATAAGTGATATCATTTCCTGCAAAAGGAGATTAATATATACTTGTATAGTTGTCATTATAAAAACATCAAAGTACTAGGTTCTAGCAATCTCCCCATTTTTTATGATGACGGCTATTTAAGTTTAATTTAAAATTTAATAAATCTTTAGATAGTTCTCCCCCTAAGTGTATACTCCCCCTATTGATATGTTCGTAAGTTTAGTTTCACCCTTTGTCATCGACAAAAAGGAAATAGATATCTACAGGAGAAATATATACAAAAATTATGTAGGGAAAGTGCTTTCTTTGAATCACATCAAAGTATAACCATATTGTAGAAAATAAATATTAAGCCACCAAAAAATATAGAAATGATGTTGTACCTACTTCCTTTGTTAGAGTCCTAAGAGTTAGACGGGAAGCCAAACCCATAAGGGTGTAGAATTCCCTTTATAAACAAAATTATTATTCCTATGAATAGAAGTCATAGAAGATTTTATATACTTATTTCTAATCAAATGATTCTTAGTCTTTGGAATCCAAATCTTAATAAAATTTGAATGATATGTAGTTTTCTTTTTACTAATAGATTTTGAAACTAGTTTTTCTTCTTGAAATTTATATATAGAGAGTTATACTGTTTAGGACTAGTTACCGCTTTTGTAAAAAATTATATCCTAATCCTTTTTTATTGGAAGTGGATTGTGAACTTTTTATAATCTTAGAAAGATTTTCTCTTCCTCTATTAAAGTTAGAAATATTTTTGGTAATAATATCTAACTTTGTTTAAAGATTAATAATATCTAGTTCTAGAATTTTAGCAGTTGATTCCAATTCATGATTTTCTGTTGATAATGTGTCATTATTTTATTTTTAAGTCTCGATTTCATTGTTTAATATAGTAATTTGCGAAGCAATACTATAATAAGATTCTTATGAAATAACAAGTTCTTCTTCTATGATTTTCTTTTCATCTCTCGACATATCAACTTCGATTTCATTTCCATATGGCCTTTCTAGTGAATCTTTATACTTTCTCTTAAGATTTCATAGTTTATCTAATAATTCAAAATTTATACCAACTAAATCATCAAAAGTAAGGTTGCTTACATCCTTGTTTGTGGCCATAAAGCATACGTTGGCTTGTTCTGAATCACTGCTCATGTCTCCGTATGATGAGGAAGAGGAATCTGCATCATCCCATTTAACTAAAAAAGCTTGTTTCTTCTAATATCTATCGCTCTTGCTTTTATAGTTATTCCTATCTTTGTTGCTATATGAATAGTCATTCGTTATATGCCATTTTTTGTGGAATTTATAGCATTCAAGAGTTGAGGATGATGGTTTGTTGTTTCAATTATTCCCAAAAATTTTGTGCTCTCTAAATTTAAGAATTTTTTTTGAAATTCTTAGCTATAAACACCATATCATCTTTGTCAAATTCTTCTTTTTTAGTCTGGAATGCTATTGTTTTTCTATCTTGAGCTTGAACTAGTTTTTCCTACAAATTAACTTCATATGACATGAGTTTTTCTATTAACACTTTCGGTTTTATGGTAGAAATGTCGTTAGCTTCTTCAACTGCTAAGACTTTTAGTTGCCACTCATCCGTTAAAGAGTTTAGGACTTTTGAAAGAGTATCAAAATCAGTATACTTTTCTCCTAATGGCAAAAGTGAGTGATATATATCTCGAAAACTGGAATACATCTCATTTATGGTTTCATTTTGCTTCATTCTAAAATTCTGAAGTTGATTCTTATGCATAGATATTTTGCTTTGTTTACCCTTGTTAGTACCTTCATGAGTAACGTTAAGAGTGCGCCAAATTTCATATGCTGAAGTACACATACTAACCCTATTAAGCTCATTTTATCTAAGAAATAAAACAAAACATCCATAGCTTCAACATTTGCAGTAGCATCTAATTTCTGGTATTTGACCATTGTGCATAAGGAGTGGTAGGTACAAAATATTATTGTTGAGTGACAGTCCAAGTGTCATGTCCAATTGCTTGTATGTAAATTCTCATCCTAGTTGACCAATAATTATTGTTTAATCCATTAAATAGTAGTGGTCGCATAGTGGGATGACCTTCAACAAAACTTGGTGTTGTGTTATTTTCCATATTACTTGAATATCAAAAACTTGCTTACAGTCATATGATGTCCTTGCTTTGATAGCAAATGTTTGTGACTAAGGATTGAATAATATATCTAAGTTATAAACTTGTGCGGAATAAAAAAAAGTAAATAATGATAAGTGAATAACACAAGAGATTTTCATATTAGTTCAAACTTCCTATTCTACATCTAGTCCTTGACTCCTTCTAGATTTAAATCAATACCCTCTCTTAACCCGAAGGAATAGGTATTACAACCACCCAAGCGACCGAATAGGACTTCAGCTGCCAAGATAACCAAACATGACTTTAACTACCTGAGGATTCTATAACATGACTTCTAACTACAAATAATAGAAAGGTATTTGACTGAGTATGATCTTGATTAGCACTGATAAGTTGATAATGTACACTCTTCCTGTAATCTTTTTGTTTATAGTATATAGTGTAGTTTGTGAAGAAAGGAAGTAAATTTGATCACAAGAAAATATTCTTGAATAAACAAGTGATCAAAATATAAAGATATTTAGAATTGAAGTCTTGTAAGTTCAATTGCAAAGGGAGAGAGAAATCGAAATAGAATAGCTTATCAAAACATTGGAATTCTTTGTTTTATATAGAGTTTAAAGGTTGCGATCGTTCATGAAGAGTAACAGTGAAGACACATCTTTTCAGAAAACCAATCGTTATGCGGATTTAGCGAGCTGAATAGAGTGTGGCAGCCAAATGAATCAATGATTTTTGGATCAGCAAAGGCACAATGCATTTTAGCCAGTTTTCAGTAGGCTAGAATTGATAGGTCAGACGGCTGAATCTTCGTATGTTTGAAAATTTATGCACGTACATAGTTTCAGATGGCTGACCTTCGTTATTCAACAGGCTAAGTGCTGAAGCAATTTGTTTTTTTAATTTCAAAATTCATTTGTGTTATAGGCATTCGTGCATATACAACCCAAAAGAAATTGTAACAACGTTTTGAACTATATACTACGACTCTATGACTGATATTACAGTGTAACACCATTTTGACCTTCATTTTGTCGAGTTTGTTTCTTTGTATAAGTGATATCATTTACTGCAAAAATGGTTAGCATAAACGATATATACTTGTATAGTCACGACTAAAAAATCAAAATACAAGGTTCTGACAAAGATGTGGTTCTACTATTGGTACATGTGCGAAGGGATCTATGGATTACTCCAAGTTTTTGATAAACACTATGTTTGGACAGGGTTGTCTAGGTGTACCCATGTTGTTGGACGTCTGTATATGTCTAGTCTCAAGCCATTCATGTAGGCATGAGTTTAGCATCCACGAGTTTGACTTGCCCTCGATCATCTGTGTGGGTCACAAGAGTTATTGTATATCCAACAACACCTGAAACAGATATGCAAAGTTATGTGATGATTTCTATGTTTTCTATATGCTTGATATGGATGTCATATTATTACACTATATACCTATGGTCTACATTATACATAGTGTAGTACATCCAGATGTGATAGTAGATAAGCGTATATTGTGTTTACTGTCTAACTTGTTGGATGCATGGACATGTTAGGTAGGGTTCTACATTCCATATATATGGCTTTTATAGTATTTTGGGATGATGTATCACTCACATTGGACTATTGTCTAACTCGAGGTTTTATGTTTGTTTCTTATTATCTTAGGTTCTCTTAAATGGGTAAGTTAAGGATAACAGGTCTAGATAGCGCATGGAGCTATACAGAGTTTAAGCAGGAGGCTTTGCATTTATATACTCGTATATAGGATTTTATATCATATATATTCTATTTGAGTACTATAGAGATATGTTAGTATTTGTATTATTTAAGAGATAGACATTAGAGTTTATTTTGAGATCTAGGATGTATAAAGTTTGTTATTTTTGTTTTTTTATGAACCTATTGTAGTCTGATGTTATTATTTATGGTTCATTAGATTTTATACTACCTTTGAATGTTATATATTTTTGTTGAATATTGTATGTTATCCTATGCATTATGAAATATATGACATGTCTTTTAATTTTTTTCATTACTTTACCACCTTGATAATTGTTTGAAATTATTTGGGTACCATTGTAATGCACTCTACAGGTCATATTAGTGCCAAAGGTGTAGGGAGATCGTCACATTTGACATTAGAGCTTAGGTTGGGTAGTCGATCTAAGTTGATTGTGGATCCATCAAAGATAATGAGGAGGTATCAGCTTAGGATGGATCAGGTGATATATGATAAGGCTTACTTATTATATATTTGATTTTCAAAACTATATATTTGTAATATAGTCATTCACTCATGCCAGTTATTCATTTTTGAGAGACTAATCATTCTTATTACAACTTATAAGAATGAGTCGGCAAATGAGAAATGCCATTAGGACTTATATTTCAATCATAGAGCGAGAAGACGGTAACAAGGCAGTTGTGAACCCCGATATGCAGGCTATGTTCAATAATATGACAGGGAACATGTCCTAGAATGCCCAAGGTATCGTATCAACTAATGTTGGCGATGGTGCTCTGAAGCAAACGCTGATGGAAGATTTTGCTAAGCTAAGAAAGACTATTCTAGACTTGATGGTAGACCGTCTCTTAGAATGGAATCAACTATTGAAGTGCATGAGTAGTTGGACACATTCCAACAAATCTTTAAGGACATGAAGTTAGAAGATGCGATAAAGAGAAAGTTGGCCTCTAGGAAACTTTCAAGCAGGGCCATGAATTATTACAATGCTATGAAAATAGCTACTCATGGGGATCAATTCATTTTAGAGCAGTTTAAAACTAGATTTGAGGAAAATTTCATACCGACGACCTAAAAGTTAGTACTTCTCATTGAATTTGTTGATTTGAAGAATGGAGACTAATTTGTCTTGGAGTATGTGGTTGAGTTTATTATGCTTTTGAAGCATTGTATGTCTTTTATTGATACTCCATTGAAGAAGAATGAGAAACTCATAACTAATTGAATGAGTATCTTGGTAAGTGGATGCTAAAATGCATTGATGAGACCTTTAAAAAGGTCATGGAGAGGGCTTTTAGGAATGAGTGTCTTTACCCAATGCCATGAAATGCTGTTGTTCCAAAAGAAGGGTTTATAGTGCAAGGTGGTAGCGATGGCAAGAGAAAAGGAATAGTAAAGGAAAGAAGCAGTTTCAAGGCAAAGATGGTCAAAAAAGGGTAAATGGGAGCCTACGTCTTAAGTGTGGGGAGAAGGTAAACCTTAGGAATAACTGCAAGGGTACATAGATGAAGTGCTACAAATGCAACACATCTAGACATTTGAAGAAGGACTATCCAAAATCATTGAAAGCAAGTAGGTTATGTCTTCTTATACTTTGAACACTATTCCTACTTCATCTAGTGCTCATCGGCGAAAGTGTAAGGGAAGGGCATCAGAATTTAGTGTATGCTAAACGTGTTTTTGTTTGATACAGGGGAACAAATTCATTTATATCTAGTGATTTGATAGATAGATTGGGATTAAGTTTTGAGATGGCAGACAGACCCTTGATTGTGTCAAACCTAATGAGAGGTTCTGCTGGTTTGTTTATGATTTGTCATCAAATAGTTTTAGGGAGTCATTTATATGTGTTTATTTACGATTGTTTTGTAATTGGGTTTATGGTGTTTGACATTATACTTTGGATGGATTGCTTTAAAAATATAAAGTAATAATGGACCGTGAGAGGTTGACTATGATGATTGCGATAGATGGTGATCAGAGGGTAGTGTTGGGCAGCCTACTTGATGATGGGATGATGGTTAGCTTTTCTTATTCGCTTGTGGTCCCACACGATGAGTTATCGTTGGTACCTATAGTGAAGGGGTATTTTGATATATTCAGGGAGGTGAATGGATTACCACCACATAGTGAGATCGAGTTCCATATTAACTTGGTAAAGGACGCCAGATTGATTGTTATGCCATCGAGGCATATGGCGCCCAAAGAGTAGAAGGAACTGGAGGTTTAAGTGGATGACTAATTGAGGATGGGGTTTATTCATAAGAGTTTGTTTGAGTGGAGTGCACCTGTAGTATTCACCATGTAGGTGGATGGATCTTTGAGAATATGTGTTGATTACCTTAGCTAAATAAGGTGATGAGGGAGAACATATATCCACTCTCATATATTGATGACTTGTTTGATTAGCTCGATGGTGCTAGAGTATTTTATCAATTGGATTTGGCAATGGGACTCCACCAACTGAGAGTTGCAAATGAGAATGTGTCGTTTACTGCATTTCGTATGCCGTCAAGATTCTTTAAGTGGTTGGCTATGACGTTTGGGCTAACTAATACACTGGATTACATTATGGATCATAAGAATCTTGTTTTTAGAGGTCGGCTGAATAAGCTTATGCTTGTGTTATGGATGATACCCATATCTATTCAAGGATGGAAGAAGAGCACAGGGAGCATTTGAGGGTTATGCTAGAGGTGCCGAGGAAGCACCAATTGAAGGCAAAGTTTTCTAAGTATCATGTTTGGAGGAGTGAAGTGTGATTATTGGGTCATGTTGTCTATGGAAAGGGCATTGCTGTAGATCCTACAAAAGTTGCAGTAGTCTAGGATTGGGTCATCTTAAGAATGCTATAGACGTGAGGAGCTTCCTTGGACCTACGAAATACTATAGATGTTTTATCAAGGACTTCTCCAAGGTAGCGACACAACTAACTAACTTGATGAGGAAGAATCTGACTTTTGCTTAGGATGCAAGGTGCAAGCTAGTGTTTGTGAGCCTAATGTAGAAGTTGACGAGTGCACTGATGTTCGGCATTCTGAGTGGGAATGAGTAATTGATAATATACGGAAACTCCTATGGTACTAGAGTAGGTGTGATGTTAATACAGAGGGATTAGGTTGATGCATATGCTAGTTGATAGCTGAAACCACATGAGTGGAACCGTCGGACTCATGATTTGGAGTTGGTGATGATAGTGTTTTCTTTGAGGGTTTGGAGGCATTACTATTAGGAGAGAGGCATGCAGTATTCACTGACCATAAGTCATTGAAGGACCATTTCTCTTAAAAAGATCTTAAACTTCATCAACAACGATGGTTGCAATCATTATCCTTCTATGGCTATGACATTACCTATATGCTTGTTAAGGGAAATGCAGTCGCTGATGCATTAAGTAGAAGAAATGCTTCTTTGCGAGAGATGTTCCTATAGTTGAAGTGGATTGCTTGATTATACATTTTGACAGCAATAAAATTTACCATGATATGAGCAGGCATTTTATTAGGAAGGGATGAAGAAAGATGTTGGGATATTCATCTTTAAGTTTATGAACTATCAGCCGGTAAAGACTGAATAGAAGAGGCCAAGTTGTTTGCTACAACCTCTTGACATTCTAGAGTGGAAGTGGAAATAGATATTGATAGATTTCATCTATGGATTGTCAATGATGAGGTAAGGGTACGATAACATCTGGACTATAGTTGATAGATTGACGACGAGTGCTCGGTTTATACCTATAAAATATAGTAGAATGACATCGAAATTGGTTGAGTTATATGTGAAGTGATTAGTGCGGTTCCATGTTGTGTCGAATAGCATCATTAGTGACCAAGGCCCGCTGTTCACTAGCAGGTTTTGGAAGAGCTATGAAGAGGTGTTGTAGACAAAGCTGCACCTAAGTATAGCTTGTCAAACAAAAACTGATGGTCAGACATAGGGGGCGAATCATATTTCAGGATAACTCTTGAGATCTTGCATCCTTAACATTTGGGGCTTGTGGAATGACCACTTGCATTTAGTAGAGTTCTTGTACAACAACAATTATTAGTCTAGCATGGTATTACAATATTTGATACATTATATGACAACTCATGCAATGCTCTTTAGTGTTTGTGGGAAGTGAGCGATAAACTGATATTCGTGCCATATATGATCAAAGAGACATCAGAGAAGATCAAGTTCATTTGGCAGTGAATGGAGGCTACTTAGGATCGACATAAGATCTATGTTAATAAGAGAAGATGTGGTATTGAGTTCTCTATCGCCAATATGGTGTTTGCCAGGTTTCTCCATTGAAGAATGTAGTTTGAATCGGTAATAAGGAAAAGTTAACATCTAGATTCATGGGTCCTTTTTATATACTTGAGAAGATTAGGAACCTAGTATACAAAGTTAGCTTACCTCAAAAAATGGTGGGAAAGAAAATTGTGTTCATTGCTTCTCATATGCAAAAGTTTGTGCATATCTTGGGCGTGACTATTACACCGGATAAGTTGGATGATATCGAGATTGAACCAGAAGCTTTTAGACCTCCTAGGCATATTCGTATTGTCGGGGACATGATATAAATTAGCTTAGTAGGAAATAGTCGAGTTAGTAAAGGTTCAATGGGGTGAAAGCATTGCATAAGGGAGACCAAGCAGAGCATAAAAACCGGTTTTTCAAGGCTCTTCCCTTGGTAAGACTTTCTACTATTGCATTTACTTTCATTTTCGATATCATATAAAGTATTTTAGTACACTAGATACTAGAATTGGTGTGGATATTATTTCTTTCTTATTTTTGTATGTTTGATGTTTAATAGCTTGCTTATGATTGTTCAGCATGCGAGGTAACTATGTTTAACTTTGCATTGGTTGTGTTGCAGATTTTGAAAGAGAAATTTCTAAAGGGGGGATAATGCAATGACACGTATTTTATATATCAAAGGATCGAAAAATATTATTTTAAAACAATATTGGTCATATGACACTATAGCTTTGGGGGAATGTTGAGATTTTACATATTTGATCCGTAGAAATTTTATGGGACGATTTTACTCTTGCAAAATAATAATGGCTAATTTTTTTGATAGGATCCAAATTTGGGGCCGAGACCAATTCCGTTGGATAGATATGGTGGTTTCTCTTTCCGTAGATTGGTCATAGAGGCTTGTTGGACTTATGGTTTGTAAGATATGGCTGTTTGAAATTAGATAGTCTTTGGGATAGCTCAATGGGTAATTAGTGTGATGTAGGATATGTCGATTAGCCCATTTCAGGTTTATAGCTAATATTGGATACTAAGTCATTCACAAATCATGTTTCCTTCATTCCAAAATAGACTAAACCTATATTAAACTTCTCCTTAACCAAAACCTTTCTTCCAATTCAAGTCAAATCCATAGATCAGGGGTAGATTATCAAGGAGATTAGCATGAGAATTCCAAATCTACATTTATAAAGAAGAAATGTTCTGGCATTATCACCCTTTCTTCGATTTTCCTTGTTTTACATGCAAATATTTTATTTTATTGGTGTTTGGTGGGAGATTTATCATCTTGCAAACTATTGTATACATACTTATATGTTTTGACATATTTTGGATATAACTTTAAATTCAAAACTACATTTTAACGTTTTTTTGAAACACAAACTAAAGTAAAAATGAATTTAAAATGATTTAATGATGTTTCTTTGATGTGTGACTGCCTATCTAGCTGTTAGGCTTTGTTTTAGATGTGCTTTTTATGCGATTAGCCATATTTTCATGCATGGATTCTTTTTTAGATGGTGTTTGAATGTTGTTTTATGTTTATTTGGATGTTTTTTTTGTATGTTAGAGCAATTGCAAGTGCTAATTGGAGCAAAATGGAGGTGGTGAAATATTCTATTGTTAGTGATCTCCATGCAAGAGTAACGATGTGCTCCACAATTTCATACACAAAGAATAAGTGATCCGTAGAAGTAGAATTGGACTTTGATGGATTGGCTCTAGAGTGTTTCAAGGTGAATTAATGCACAAGGGATACACGTGGATCGAAGCGTTAAGTGTAGCGATGGAATCGCCGTGAAGTTGAGGTGCTGAAGAAGACACATGTTTTTCGTTCGACATGCACCGGCCAATAATTGGCTTTGAGTTGAAGGAGTGGTGCGACAGAAGCTTTGCTCTAGTGACGTGGTTTGGCCGGTGGACGTGTGTCGCCGAAAAGGAGATTGTATTCGGGAGTCATTGCCGAACAAGATTTGGTACCTGGTAATTATGGTACCTTGGTCTGGGGGTCGTGTAGTTTCGATTCGGTGACAAGAAAAACCAGGCATAACATAGAGGATAGAATTTTGCTATTGGCTTCGGGCTTTGGAATGGATGTGCTTCCGGGAAAACTTACAGTTATCTCAAGGATTCTATTGGTTGGATTGTAGTAAGGATGGACTACTCTAGGACGACTCGAGATAACTTTAGGTTTTGATTGGCAACCAATGAGGTGTAGTGACTTTGATGACTCGATGTGATGAGTGAATATAGCATCTAGTGAAATATTGAGATGACAAACACTGTGTGATGACTTGTGAAGTAGAATAAGATTTAGTTCTACTATTGGTATGTGCGTTAAAGGGTCGATGGATAACTATGAGGTTGTGATGCTCATTATGCTCGGACAGGGTAGACCATGTGTATCGAAGGCAATCTCTGTGCTCCTTTGTTATTGGACATATATATGTGTCCAGTCCCTAGCCATTTATGTTGGCATGAGTTGAGTAGTCGCTAACTATTTGTGTGGTTCATAAGAGTTGTCATATACCCAGTGGCATTTAAGCGAGGGATGCAAGGTAGTGTGATGATTGTTATTTATTCAGTGTTCTTGATATGGATTTCATGGTATTGTCTTATACCCATATAGACCATATTGTACTTGGTGTAGTACGATTGAGTTAGGGGTATGCCCTAAGCGTAATTATGTAATTTGTAATATATATCTAAATCGATAACCATTCTTCTTCAAAAAAGGTGTTTTCTTTCTATTACATCCTTGTTATACTTTGATATAGTTAATTAAGTAATTAATTTAAAGTATATTAAATAAAAAATCCTTAAATGATATGTTATGTAATATTAACTACAATGTGTTGTAATCATGAGAAATTTATCACATTAAATTGCCATATTGTTTTAAATATTCCTAGTAAAGATGTTTCAAATGGAATATCAATAAATCTGTTAAGATGAGTGCGTACCGCAATCCAGATGCTAGACAGGTATTACTACTCATGGCTGCCGAGGGCACCAATGAAGTACATACTAATAGATATTGGATATCTGTGGAATGACTCACTTGAGTGTTTTCAACTGGTTAATATAACTAAGGTCAAATAGAGAATCTAAAGGACGATGTTACACGGTTCTATCGACTTGAGAATATTATTGAACTTTAATGTGGACACTCCACTTTGATTATAGTTAAATCATGGCATGACGTCCATAGAATAACTATAGTTGGGTCTGAGTTGAATCATTTGAAGTGAAACACTATTCAATTGAGTATTCATTTCCTCAATTTTACATGGTTAGTATCACGGTCAACTGTAATCAATTCAAAGTCAAAGTAATTAGTCATAACAATACGGTTAATAATAATTGTTATCATTTAACCAAGAACTTTATGTTTAGGCTATTCAAGTTGAACATAAGAAATATTGGGATTCTTGCCGAAAAAAATTCCATAAGTTATAATGTGATGTAGTGTTGACGAAGAAAGTTGGTGTAAATAATCGTCACTATCAGGTATCGCTTATAATAAGTTAAATTGAATTTTTCCAAAAGGATGTGTAAGGAATAAATTTAACTAAAATTTCACACCACTAGCTAAGGTGATGTGTGAACGTTAATATTTGAATTATTCGATATTAGTAGTTGAATTAATTTACACATTCGAGTCGTAGAACCGTAGTGATGAACACTCCAAAAAATCTCATGATTTAATTAATTTATAATTATTCCAAATTAATTAAATTAATTAAATTAATTAATACTTATGAAATATTAATTACTACTTTTTAAATGCCATTATTATTAAAAAAAGTGAGTACATAAAAGTTTTAGACATGAGTACTAATACACGATGTTGGTTTGGATTTAAATAGAATAAATACTAGGTAGTTTTCTTAATAAATTGAATTAATTAATATTTATGAAATATTAATTATAATTTTTTTACTTGATTTGTTTAAATGTTATTAGTATTTCATAAAGTGCACATATAAAAGTTATAAATGCGCATATCTACATACGATATTGATAGAATGTTTATGTAACGACTTAAAAATTTAGCACTATTAATATTAGATTAACTATAAATCTATTTTTAATTAAAAGATGAATTAGGTATCATGTTAAAACCGTTGCAAAGGTCTATCTGAACTGACTGGTTTGATATATAATTTTGATGTATTTGGAATTGCGATTTGTGAAATAGAGACGATATATTGTTTAAATAGAGCACATAACTGAACCTGCTTCATTTTAAGCCAAACAATTACACGTAACTATACCCACTTCATTTTCTATGTAAGTGATGCATAGAAACCCTAAAGGGTATCTGCCACATCAATCTCGCCTCCACATTCTCGAAATTCTTAACAATTTAATGGCGGATGATTTTCGCAAACTACAAATTGATTCAAAGATCAAATTTCCCAGACCGTTACATATTATATGTCCTGCGAAGCTCTGGATGAATGGAGTTGACATGTGATGTTCAATTATCTGGATAGTGCTTAAGTCGGATAGAAATTAGTGAACACATACAACCATTCAAATTTGGGTTTCAAAATCAATGGTAAATTAGTGATGATTGGATGATCAGAAGACAGAAGAACATGGAGGAGGTCACCAGCAGTCGATCCATATGGTTGGATCGAGGAGATTGGCCATGAAATCATCATAAATCAAGGGAGAACTCCAGAATTTTTAGCGACGATGGGTTTGCTTGGCTGTGGCAACAGGACTTAGGTTAAGTCGGCATTGCATGGATTTCTACCATGGGCATGGTGGTCGTAGTAGAATGGTACATGGATGTCTATGGAGGCATGCGGTGGTGGAGTTTGGTTGAGTCAATTGGGTTTGCTTGATACAAGCAACAAAGGAGGTGAATGAATTTACTTTTTTCCCCTCTAAAATAATTAATATAATTTAGGTACATACAATTTCTAATCTCTATATCGTCCACATACGAACTTTGATTCAAGCATGGTTTCTCCAGTTAGACTCATGGCGGTATTTTAGAAGGTACCGCATAGAGTTACTGAGTTTGGAGGTTGTTAGCAAAAAAGCATTGGTATGGTCCATTTAATTTAATTAATTGAATTGTAAATTATAGGTTACATATCTATTGATGAAAAATCATATTTATTAGTATAGCTATATTCTATGGACAATCATTATGTTTAACAAAATATCATCATTATTATTGTGAATTGATTGGATAATTATTGTTGATTGTAGTATTTTTGAGCTTTTAATTAAAATAAATATTTAAATTTAATTAGGAAATAAATAATTGAAACAAAATGGATAATAAGGATAAAAATAATTAAATAAATAATAAATATGGTTATTTATAGATTTTGGATGAGTTTTGTAAATAATGATGACTTGACAAACTTTATTTAAATTAAAGGATAGAATTTAGTAAGGTCATTATTTATGAATCTTTGGGAAATTCATAAATAATAACTACAATTATATTTTAAATTGATGTTTAGGAAGTATATTATTTATAGAGTAGAATTATATTTTAAATAATATTAATGTGATTTTCAAGGAAAATTGTATTGTTCTGCGTAAATGATAGAATGATTAATTTCACGATGTTTGGAGTATGAAATATTATTATTATTGTTTGAAAAGTAAAATAAAATCTATTTTTTGAATAATAGTAATAAAAAATGTTTTCAAAATGTGTCTATGGATAATGTAATTAGTTTATGAGATAAATAGAAATAGAAAAGAGATTCGTTAATTAAAATTAAAATGTTATATCTTTGGAACAAAGAGTAATAAATTGGTTTGGGAAAATATTTAAAGAGGTTTTAATATATATTATTATTTTGATATAAAATACTAATAACATTATCGTTCTAAGGAGAGATTTGATGTTGATTACTATTTTTGATTTAAATTGCGATGTTTAAAGTATTTGAGGAAACAGAAGTAGAATAGAGGATTCAAAGAATAAATTATCATTTAAAAAGAAAACAATTATTATTGTTTTTGGGATAAATAAGTAAAGGTGACTTATAATAAACAATAATAAACTAATTTTATAATCAAGAGAATAATGGATGAAAACATATTATTTGATGGTCATTGAATGTGTGATTAATGATTGATTATAATTATCATATCTATTTTATGTTTGATGATGGTATCACATTTATTTTTACAATATTTTACCATTATTTTACCATTATTGCTACTAGGTAATGGGTAGTTAATTATGTTTATTTGATTATGAATGTTGTGTTAGTAATACTGAGTGGATTAGTATATGTGTGACGATTGATATTGTGTTACAATCGTAGAGTGATTGACACAAATTTAATGACTTAAACTTACATTAATGATATATTACTATAGTTAATGAGTTGTACGTGTGTAAGTTTATTTATATTGTTTTCTTATTTGATGAATGAGTATGACATTGAATATTGTTCATGTTTTTTGGCTATGTTTATTATTATATATTGCTCCATATGATGACTTGTTGAGATGGATGAGTAGGGATATTGTTTTCTACTTATACTATATGCTTTGGTTATATTGGTTGTGATGGTTGTAATGGTTGCATGAATAATATGGTTGTTATGTACTGATAAATATTTGGATGTAGGAGAAGAGCATAAAATAAGAATAAGTGGCATTGAACCCCCAAAAGGGGTATGTTGGCAGCCATTTTCTATGCAATAGCATATGGTTCCTTTATGGTCGTGGTGTATAGAAATTGGCACAGTTCCAAAAATGGTTGACTCATGTTCTCCTTTTTTCTATGTATATGTGTATTTGTAAGTTTGTAGGTGAAAGTAAAGAAGAGAGCAAAGGTTTAGGAAAGAGTTGTATACGCAGGATAGATCGATATACCTCTTACATCGTATTTACACAGTTTTTTGTTTTAATAATTGATGTATTGAAATGTGTGAATTATATAATTATATTAGCTTTGATTAATATCTGATTGTTATAATAATATGTAAGTATATCTATACATTGATGTTTTAAATTCCACTTTGATATTTCCCTTTTTATCCATTGTTTTAGATTTTTAATTATATCTATCCATGGCCCACCATCTTTGACATTTGAAATTGGTTTCAAGTGTATTTTGGTGTTAGTTGTAGGTGTATTCTAATGGCATTTATGATTATTTTTAAATGTTAAAAATAGTGGGTTGTTACATTTTGTATCAGAGCTAAGTTTAGCGAAACCCTGAGCCTTTGGTAGGTCCGATCATTTAGAGTGTGATGATTTACACATTAGGTTGAAATGGAATATTGGATGAAAGAGCATTTTGATTGACAATTGAACGCTTTATGTGTATGGGTTGTTTGTTAACCACCATTGCCCCCACTTTAAGATGATGTTTATTTACGATGACCTTTGTGTGCAAAATGTATAAAGTAGAAGTGGGGAAGGATGAACATTTATAAGAGGGGTTAAGTGTTGGGTATAACTCTAGTGACACACAGTTGATGTTAAATTATAATAAAAAATGACCTTAATAAAATGGAAGCACTTTTTATTTTTAAAATGAATAAAAATTATTTGAAATTTTTTTGAAATATACACCTCTGATGTTAAAGATATTTTAAACAAAAGGGAATCATATACTTTTGGGTATAGAAGTGATTTGTTGAAATTTTTTTTGAGAATAAATATTAAATTAGGAAATAAAATATTTTTGTGAAGAAATTTTCAAAAGGAAAAGTAAACATAGTAAAAATATTTTATATGAATGTACTTAGTAATAAGATGTTTTAATTAGATATTGGAAGTTGAAATCAGTCTTTGGAAAAAAACATTTTTCTGTGAGATTTTTTAAAACATCTTTTGGAATATGTTTCTATAATGGTATTATGTGTAAGAAATGCTTTATTAGAAGTGGAAAAATTTTACCCAAGAAAAGAGAATTTTTGTCGATAAACATTTTATTTGGAAATATTTTAGCAAGGATGTTCTGTTGAAAATATTTATTTTGGTATGAATTTTTTAATGAAAACAATTTAGTTAATTTAAAACATCCTTTGATGGATAATTTATAACCACATTATGACATAGAATATTTTGTAGAAATATTTTTTGAGTGATATATTTGAATGGAATATTTTTGTTAAATGACGTTTTAAAATATATATTATAATGTTTGAGAATATTTATTTAATAATATGTTTTGAGGAAGAGAATACTAGTTTGATAATAGTAGAATTTAAAATATTCTTGTCAAAAATACCTTGTTGGAGAATATTTAGTGGAAATCCTTATTTTAAAAGGAAAATATATTTTGTTGAAGCATTCTTTACCATGAATATTATAAGATTTGGAGAAGATTTACTAAGGTTTTTTCCATAAAAAGATATTTTATTTTGAAGGAATTATTTTCTCAAAAGAAGAATTCGAAAATAATATACTGGAAATATTTTTATTTGAGAAATTATATTAATACTATTTGAAAATAGTTTGATGGAGGCATATTATTTGAGAAGTATTTTTTTAATTTATAATGTGACAAAGTATTTAGCTGAATAAAAAGTTTATCAAATTGATATATTTAATTTTAGAAAAATTTGGTTTGGAAATTAGTTTTGGTTTAAGGATTTTCACTTATTCGGTGCTCTTCAAATAAATGGTATTTTGAATATTTTTGAGTAAAGTGTTTTAGTGGAAAAGACATGATTTGAAGATTGTTTTATTGAGAATATATTCAAAACAATATTGTGGAGAAAAGAAATATGTTATAAAGTATCTAGTTTAAAAATAATTTAAAGAAAATATTTATTAAGGCAAGGGTGATTTGATTTGGTAAGTAAATGATTGAAAAGGTAAAAAAAATTAATTAAATAATAAACTTTGGAGGTATTAAATAAAAAGTTATTTTATTAAAAAGATGTTTTATTTGAAAATTTTAACTGAGAAATATACAACTGGACTTATTAACATGGGTTGTAAGATTAGGAGGTAGGATGAGATTTGTGTTTACATAACACCCATTATGACGATGTTACCTTATAACTGTTTTGTTTGACTTTTCCTTAGGTGTTGTGGTTATTTTTGGGTACTCCCTTCCATATAGGGGTTGGGATATGGTGTAGGGGCTACCCATATCGAGGTTTGGGATGTGACCATTTTGTTGTGTTTGTTCGTTTTCGCTAAATTGTTTATGCAAATCTATTTCTTATTAGATTACACTTAATTTTTTACTGTACGGTTTGACGGTTGACTTAAACTAATTCATGTCATGCTTGTTAGAATTATTTCCCCATGTTTATATTGCGTTGATTTTTTTATTTGCTGTAATTGGTTTTAAACTTAGATGGAAGCTTTGACTTGAAAATAAAAATATTTTGCTTCAAAGATATATTAGAAAACTGCTCGCTAGTGGATCCCACTTTGGTATTTGGTTGGTTGTCATTGTCATTAAATGAAGAAATTACTATAAGAGGATTTTTTTGGAATCATATTTTTCGATGCGATTCGAAGATTTGAAGAAATGTGATCCGATATTGATATTCCAGGCTTGACGACTCAACGTTGAGAGTTGTGATGATGATCCGTAGGACAAGTTCTAGGACGCAAACTTGCAAAGAAGTTCTAGGATGCGCTCTACTATGTCTATAAGTGCACTAAGGGATTATTGAGACTCGAAGGTCTTGATATGTGCTCATAAATTAATGGTATGTGAGGATGCTCACTTGGGCTAGGACGTGACCTAAGAGTTTGTCGACCTTAGGACTTAATCTTACCCTATACTGCTAGGACATGCAGTAAAGTTCCTCGTCCTCTAATGGGCATGGATTCGAATAAAGAAACCAAATGATCATGAATACGCATATATCCCAAAGTACAATACTCTAATAGTGGTGAGTATTCATTGACCTTAGGATGGTGGTCATTTGAAGAGACCTAATGACATGGGTCTGAGGATCGAGGATTGATGTAGCTGCAATATGAGTAGATGACCATATTATTTCGATGATTCAGTCATGAACGGGCTTATATTATTTTGAGGATGCAACATGACTTAAAACATATTATTTTGAGGACATAGGCATAGTTGGGCACGAATTATTTTGAGGATGTGACCATAAGCTAGTGCAAAGGATATTGTGGACGGAGTGAAAATGGAATAGTATACCAATTATTGTGAAGATAAAATTATGAGGAAGTTCATCAACAATTTTGATGATATACATATTATGATGTATGTGTAGTCATAATAGGAATTAAAACACTAGTGTTACCGGTTGATAGGTTAGTATGGTGAAGATACCATATTTGTTTTGATGGGCTATGTTGGTTATTGATTTATCTATATTCCTTTATTTATACATGCATGTTTAGGTCGGCCTATGTTTCGCTATAACTATTATTATGGTTGAATTATTAAGATACATGATATGTGTTAATCTATGATTGAGATTATTTCGCCTTTTATTGATGGAGTGTTATTTTTACATACTATAGTTTGAATTATACGGCTAAGGAAGTGCACATGTTATTATAGTATATGTGTATATATATAGAAAATTGAATTCATTGTTGTGAATGAATTGTATTGTGTCATGATTGAAGGTGTTTTGGGGTCGTTATACGCTGTTTTTATAGGTAGTTAATTTGTGATTAATATGTTTTCCTATATTTTGTGGTTAAGTCCATGTTGAAACTTTATCAATTTTGTTGAATGTCATACTATGGGGAATTGGAGGGCTATTCATTTAAGATGGTAAGAATGTAACATCCTAAAAATTGATGCTATTACGTTAAGCTAATTAAAAATGGAGTTTTAAGGGCAACATGATGTGTGCTAGGGCTACCGCGAGTTACCGCAATTGGTGGTTAACCGCTGACCAAACACCATTTGGTCGATGGTTGTCCCTCGACCGCAATCTAAAAAAATTCCGTTCGAGCGTTAAAGGCCGAACGTGATAGCCCCTAGCACAAATCGAGGTGCACTAAGCATTACAATATAATTAAAAGGTGAATTTCTAAACCATTAGGAAGGCCTTTCCAAACCGATCAGTTTGATATATATAATTTTGATGATTTGGTTACGGTTTGCGAAATGGAGACATGTAATATTTAAATAGAGTATGGAACCACTATTGGACCAAACGGTTGCACATGAATGAACCCACTTCATTTTCTATATAAATAATGCCTAGAAACCCTAAAGAGCGAACATCCTGTTAGTCTCCCCTCCTTAATCTAGAAATTCTTCTTAATCAGATTTTAGTGGCGGATAATTTTCGCTAACTACAAATTGAGTAAAAAATTATAGGACCCAAATCCCAACACATTATATATCGTTGTGAAGCTCTCGTTGAATGAAGCTGACATGTGGTATCCATTCGTTAGATAGTCTCAGGGTGGCTAGAAATTGATGAACCACTATCAACCGTTCAAATTAAGGTTTTAATATCAATGGTGAACTAGCGATGATTGGAGATCGTAAAGCACCAAAGCATAGAGGAGATTACTAGTAGTAGATCCATACAATTGGATCAAAGAGACTAGTCACAAAATCGATATAAATCGAGGGAAAATTCTAGAATTTTTGGCAATGATGGGCTACCTAATAGCGGCAGTAAGGCTTGTGTTGGGTTGGCGTGGCATGGATTTCAATGCTGAGGATGGTGGCGGTGGTGGATCGGCAAATGGAAGTCCATGGAGGCATGTGGCGGTGGATTAATCGCATTAATTGGTTTTGCTTGATATAGGTAGGAGAAGGAAGTGAACGAATTTATAGTTCTGCCTATCTAAATTAATTAATAAAGTTTAAGTACTTCCAATTCCTAATCTTCATATCTTCTACGCTGAAATTCTGATTCACCCGCGGTTTCTTTAGTTGGATATGTGGCGAAATTCTAAATGATTTGGCAATAAGTTAGCTATATCTGGAGGCTTTTAGAAAAAGTGCATTGGTATAGTTCATTTAATTCAATTAATTGAATTTAAAATTATAAATTTAAATCTATTATTGAAAATCCAAATATAAAGATATATGTTGTATTATGTAGATGACTGTTTGGTTATTATCATATTTTGGATGTATTGTGGCTTGATTGGATAATTATTGTTGAATGTAATATTTTTGGGTGTATAATTAAAATAAATATTCAAATTGAATTAGGAAGTAAATAATTGGAACAAAAAGGATAATAATGAAAAAATTAAATAATAAATGATAAATTAGGTTATTTACATATTGTGGATGGATTCTGTAAATAATAATGATCTAACAAACAATACTAAAATAAAGTATGGAATATAGATAGGTTATTATTTATGAATTTCAAGGGAAATTAATGAATAGTAACTGTAACTATATATTAAATTGATATTTATGAAGTTTACTATTTATAAAATGGAACGAGATTTTAAATAATAGCAATGTGAATTTCAATGAAAATAGTACTGTTTTATGTGAATGACAAAAAGATTGATTTTACGGTATTCCGAGTATGAAATTTTATTATTATTTTTTGAGAAGTAAAATAAGAAGGTGTTTTTTGAATAATAATGGTAGAGAAATATTTTTCAAAACTGTTACTATTTTGAGATAACTTGAAATATAAAGAAGTTTCAATAATTTAAAATAAAATGCTGTATTTTTGAAAAATAGTAACATATTAGTTTTCGAAAGTAATTAAAGAGCTTTTTAATATATATTATTATTTTGATGTAAGATAATATTAATATTTATTGTTTTAAGAGAGATTTAATGAAGATTGCTAATTTTGATTTAAATTGCAGTGTTTAGAATTATTTGAAGAAACAAAAGTATAATAAGGGCTTTAAAGAGTTATTATTATAAAAGAACCATTATTGTTTTTGGGATGAATAAATAAAGGTGACTTTATAATAAACAGTAATAAAATGAATTTTATGCTTAAGAGAATGATGAATGCAAATATATTATTTGGATGATCGTTGAATGTGTGATTAACTGTTCATTATAGTTATAACATGTATCTGATGTTTGATGGTGGTATCATAAATCAATGAGCATGTAATATTTCCCTATTATTGCTACTGGACGATGGGTAGTTAACTCTGTATATTTGATGATGGATGTTGTATTACTAATACTGATTAGATTAGTACATATTTGATAATTAATGTTTTGTTACTATAGTATAGTGATTTGGCACACATTTGATGACTTATACTTATATTGATGATATATTATTGTAGTTAATGAGTAGTACATTAGTATATTTATGTTGTTTTCTTGTTTGATGATCAGGGTCAACAATGAATGTTGTTCGTGTTTGATGGCTACTTTTATTATCGTTGTTGCCCAATATTATGTCATTGATGAGTAGGGATATTTTTCTTCTTATACTATTTGCACTGGTTGTATTTGGTGTGATAGTTGAATTGGTTGCATGGATGCTATGGTTGTTATGTACAAACAAATATTTAGATGCAAGAGAAGAGCAAGAAATAGAACTACATGGCATTGATCCCCTCAAAGAGGTACGTAGACATACTTTTTTTATGCAATCGCCTATTGTTCCCTTGTGGTCATGATGTATAGAAATTGGCATAGTCCCAAAAATAGTTGACACCTTTTTCTCCTTTATTCTATGTATAAGTGTATTTTTAAGTTTGCAGGTAAAAGCAAAGTAGGAAGCAAATGGTCTTAAAGGAGCCTGTTTGAGCCAAAAATGGTCAAAAACACCCAACCGCAGATGAAAGCACCAATTTACAGTCACAAATCACATATAAGTTATATGAAGAGGATATAAATATAAATAACAACAAAAATTAAAAAGAAAGCAGTAAAAAGATGGGATTTATAGTGGTTCGGCTGACTCTAGCTTACGTCCACTCTAGAAATTTCCTTTTTATTAATTAGAGAATCTATTATAGTTATAGTCCAGAATTTTTTGAAATAACAACAGCGGAGCAGCCTTTTAGGTAGAAGCTGAAGGAAAACACAACGAGAATCCCTTTTATGAATCCCCGCCTGCCGTATTTATAGACAAAATCCTGGTTACTAGGTTTTCTGAGTGATATGGGCCCACTAGAACAGACGTCTAGTCCATATTATCGATCACCACTTTCCTGAAGTATATAACATGCCGACCCCAAGAAGCCTGAGTAATGGCCCAAAGCAGATCCATCATCGGCCCGAAATAAATTCGTCCCTGACTCGAAGCAAAAAACATGCCGATCCCAAAACCATGTTGCCAACCTGATTTCCCAATGTCGGCCCAGGGAAAAGCTATAGCCAACCTGTAGCAAGTAGAAATGTGCCGATCCCTTGAAGAAAAAACATGCCAATTCCATTTCCTCTTGCAGACCCGAAGTAGAAACCTTACCGACCTGAAGTCCTTCAATCTTGCCGACCCCTACATGATGTGGACTCCATTTCCTTATGCCGACCCAAAGATATGCTGATGTCGATCCGAAGCCAAGGCTCTGCCAACCCCAAGCAGCACCGACCCCTCTAAAATATGTCGATCCCCAGTGACCCGAACCACACCATAGCCTGGCTCGAAGCAATCATAATGAAGACCCAAAGTAAACCCTAATGTGACTCGAAGCAAACTCCAAGCAACTCGATGCTACTCAATTTTTATCAAACTCATATTACAAGTATCCCGTACTTTTTGTCCATCGACTATGTTGAATCCCAACCACATATTTATGTTTATCGCCCATGATTGATCGTCTACCCATCATCTGAACCAATATCATCATATTCTGGCCTGGATAGCCGAGCAGTCATTTGAGTTAAATCCGCATGTATACGGTCTTGCCAAAAGGCAGGTTAACATTTGCCCTCCAAAACTTGTCTTGCTACTGGAAGGTGTGTTTGAATAACTTCAAATCCGAAATCCAACGTCCATATTTCGGATCCACGTTCTCTACAGATCATTTTATTCAAGTCCGAGACCTCTCTAGGTCCTGCAATCCAAATCTGGGTCCTCGTAGGGTCAATATCTAAATCCGGGACCTCACTGGGTCCATATCTAAATTCAAGGCCACTATGGCTCCTTAGCCAAATCTGTAGCTGAACAAAAACACTATCCAAATCCATCTCATACCTTGGAAGTTGGTTATCGAATTCTACGATTTCTCCGGATCATTTAAGGTCTCTCTGGATCCTTGCTAAGCTCGATCCAAACTTAACGATTGAATAGGCAGATCCTGTCGTGCTCCAACGAAGCTACATATCCCTTGCACTCCAGTTTAGTATCCCTGAACATCAAGTGATGCCCTGGTCTTAGCCTCTCCGGGCTCTTGCTGGAGCTCATTCTGTCACACTCTAGTAAAGGAGAAACAACATTGAACGACCCGATCCTGTCGCTCTCCGGTGAAGCGATGTCACTCCCTGCACTCCGGTTCAGTATCCTTGAACATAAAGTGATGCTATCGCCTAAGACCTAGACCAGTTGCAGCCACTCCGGGCTCTTGCTGGATCCTATCCTGTCATTCTTCGGTGAAGGGAAACAACATTGAGCGAGCTGATCCTATCGCTCTTTGGTGACGCCGCGTCACTCCCTACAGTCTGGTTCAGTATCCCTGAACATTAAGCGATCAATGTCCAACTGACTTCCAGTATCCATCCGGTAACTCTTCGATTAAGGGTTTGTTTCATAAAATCCAAATTCATTTATTAAACCCAAGTTCCAAATGCCTAATAAGAAAAACAGAAAAACTAAGTGTTGCCTCTCCAGACAGAGCGGCCTATTACCATCTTAGAGCATGCCTAGGGATTGCTCTGGTTCCCTTACATGTGTAAGCGGCATAGCTGCTTCAGTTTTTAAAATAAAATCAAAAAAATTATTCGATGACCGAAGTCCAAATCCTAAGCTCAGCACTTACCATCACGATCAGCTGATGACGAGTCATGACCCCGATCTAGGGTCGTTCCTATTTGTTGTAGGTGGTAGTTGCTCATGTTCTATTGCTCTCGTCTGGTTCCGCACATACTATGGCCATTTGCCACTCCTAACATATTCCTCCACCACGTCCTTCAAGTGGCGGAACTCATCCATGGCATGCCCATCAAGCTCATGAAATAGGCAGTACTTCCCACACTTGCGTTCCCATTCTATGGGATCCCTCCTGGGTGGTCTTCGATAAGGGAGCTACCCCCGTATTTCCAAGTAAATTCGTCCAGATTCTCTGTCAAGTCCATGTACATTGCAAATTTGGGTTCTCGACCACTCCTTCGTTTTTCAGAACCACCATATCCATCATCCTGCTTTCGCTTTCCTTTATCCATCCTACATCCTTCTCCAGACATTCTTCGCCTTGCATGGCATTTACCCCTTGCCTCTCGGCGTGTGAATCCTTTAACTGAATAAATCTTTCCGCCTCATGGTAGAACTCCCAAGACCCTATGGTGGATCCCTTTCCAATGAATCCTTGAACTCAGTGCCTCTGCAATCCTTACTACCACCACCATCAAAATCATTGATGGATCCGGGCGATCTGCCGAAGCTACGGCTGCGTTGAACCGCATTAGAAAATCCCTCACGGACTCTCGTGTCCTCTGCTTCATTGATGCCAGTGTCATTACATTCTTGGGTCGCGTAACGTAAACCCTAAACTGTCTCATGAAGCGTTCCACTAGCTTGCCCCATGTCCTGACCGATCCATTCTCTAGGTGCCTAAACCAAAGTGCAGCCAAATCCGTCATGTATAATGGAAAACATCTTGCCATCACCTCCTTAGATGCCCCAGCACTTCCATATGCCTGATATATTTGGTTACATGCATAGTTGTGTATGATTTCCCATCATAGGCCTCCTGTGTTGGCAATTTGAATTCTGGAGGGTTCCTTGCGTTTCTAATATTCAGAGTGAACGGACTCCGACTGACTTCCTCTAAGCCTCTGCTCGGTGGCACTTCTCTCATAATCCTTCTTATCAATCCTGCCATCCGCCAGTCTCCATCCAGGGTTGGTCCTCTGTTTTCATCTCCACCCTTTCCCATATGTCCAGGAGGGTATTCCGGGTAGTACTCCTCATGTTGCTCATCCACGTTCACGTTGGCCTCAGCTTGCTAAGCTCTATTTACCAGTTATCCAATATCTGATCCAGGGGGTCTGCACCCAGGCCTTTGCTGATTCCCTTCACGCTCCCACTCTAGTTCTGAATCTGACCTCCAAAGACCTCTGTAGCTCCGACTCCTTGTCCTATATTGCCAACAACTGCGGTTGGTGCATTTCCAAGGTTCAGTGTCCCAGCCTTCCCATTTGCCTGAAGAGTTCCTCTATCATTTCTTCATGCCTTTACAACATATGTTCAAGCACAGAGTCCACCATAGTCTACATTTCATCCCTTGTGATGTAGATGGATGCTTGATCTGATCCTGCTTCGGAGGAAGCCTCTTGACTTCCCTCTTGATGGATCCTTTTGGTTACCTGCCACCTTGCTGATTGCCTAACCATAGCTTCCAAAATCCGAGTTCCTAAGCTTTCAAAATCAAACTCCAAGCTCTGGAATCCCTGAGTGCTAGCTTTCTCAGTGAAAGCACCAAAATGTTTGAGCCGAAAATGGTCACAAACACCCAATCGCAGATGAAAGCAACAATCCACAGTCAGAGATCATAGATAAGTTATATAAAGAGGATATAAATATGAAGAACAACAAAAATTAAAAAGAAAGTAGAAAGTAGTAAAAATATGAAATTTATAGTGGTTCGGCTGACTTTGGCCTACGTCCACTCCAGAAATTTCCTTTTTATTAATAGAGAATCAATTACAATTACAATATAGAGTTTTTTTCAAAACAACAATGGCAGAGCAGATTTTAGGTAGAAGATGAAGGAAAACCAAATGAGAATCCCTTTTCTGAAGCCCCTCCTGCCGTATTTATAGAAAAAATCCTAGTTATTGGGCTTCTTGAGTGATACGGGCCCACTGGAACCATAGTTGAGTCTTTATTGTCGATCACCGCTTTCCTAGAGTATATAACATGCCGACACTAAGAAGCTCGAGTAACGACCCGAAGCAGATCCATCATCGGCCCGAAGTAAGTTCGTCCATGACTCGAAGCAAAAACATGCCAATCCTAGAACCATGTTGCCGACCTTATTTCCTAACGCCGACTCGAGGAAAACTATAGTCGAGCCAAAGCAAGTAGAAATATGCCGATTCCTTGAACCAACAACATATTGATCCCATTTCCTCTTGCCGACCTGAAGTAGGAATTTTGCCAAGCCGAAGTCCTTCAATACAGCTAACCCCAACGTAATGCCAACCCCATTCCTTATGTTGAGCCGAAGATATGTTGATGTCGACCCGAAGCCTAGGCTCTGCCAACCCCAAGCAGCACCGACCCCTCTAAAATATGTTGATCCCAGTCACTCGAAGCACACCATAGCCTAGCTCGAAGCAATCATCATAAAGACCCAAAGTAAACCCAATATGAATCGAAGCAAACTCCAAGCAACTTGATGCGACTTAACTTTTGTCGAAACTCATATTTCAGCTATCCGGTACTTTTTGTCCATCGTCTATGTTGAATCGCGACAACATATTCATGTTTATCATCCGTGATTAATCATCTATCCATCATCTGAACCAATATCATCATATCCCGACCTTAATAACCAAGCAATCATTTGAATTAAATCCGCCTGTCTATGGTCTTGCCAAAAGGCGGGTTAACAGAGCCGTAACCACATGATAGATTATTATACTTCTTGCATCTTTGTTAAACAGTTTGCGATGACCCACATTTCGGAAGGTTTAAATCAACAATAATCATGTCCAACTCAAACAATCCAAAACACAGATAATCAATGGGTTTAATTAAGAAAAATAAGAATAGAAGAAAACAAATACAGAATCTCGCAGCGGAATGACAAAATAAAATAAACAAATAAATAATTCATAAAGCTGTTTATACTATACATTTGTTTTGAATTTTACAACATCTATCAGAGTTATATATACAATAGAGCAATAGAATCGTGTAGTAGAAAAACATGATTTTGGGAAATAATACTAGTAATAATACACCAAATCTACGTATTCTCCTTTGGAATAATTGATCTTTAATACGCTGAAAACTCAAGGCTGACCCGAGCATAAAGTAAAACAATACATTCGAGTCAGAACTAAAATATCCTTATATGAGTCAAATAATTATCACATATAACAGGAGTGTAATAGCGTCAGACGATGTTTACGGGATTTTATATCTCCCGTCCAACCTATAACGTGCATGCAATAACTTAAAACATGTTACGGGACTTTACAACTCTTAAGGATCCATCAAAATATCTATATATAGTAGAATACGCTAAATATGTAATGTCTAATCAATAAAATAAATATTTTCTTAACGTTAAGGCTTTATAGTAACCTCCCTTAATGTGTTTATAAGCATTGTCATACAATTTTCATATCACACAACTGGTAGAACGTCGGTAGATAGGGATGCATCATGATATGACAAGGCACTTGAGGCAATGCCTAAGGTAGGATATTGCCAACTCGGGTCGCAAGCCTGGTAGTAACGCATCATAGCCACAACCGTCCACCGCGTCCAGCCGTCCCATATCGAGTCACAGGGAAATCATCCCAAATCAAGGTGAACCAATTGAAACTTAAATCAAAGGTAATTATATGGACTGAGTCCACAAGAAAAATGAAAGAACAGGTGTCTAATAGGGGTAGCTAGCCCACTTGGCATGGATCAAGCCGTGTTGTTGTAGTCATTTCAAATTGACACAAAGTATCGGGGCTATCCATCGTCGTCCTCTTTCTTCAAATGCAGCAATGTACACCATATCCACATCATTCAAAAGTCTCCTCCACGTACATAGTTGTTAAAGTGGTTCCAATATTGACAGAGAGTATGCTAATAGGAGGCCCCGGTCTTTTTAACAACCAAAAGTCATTTTACACACTGATTAGTTATTTACATTTGAAAAAGATTCACTTGATAACAAATATCATACTCGATTCAAATATCATATTTGCTTCAATGTGTCATATTCTCTTCAAAATATCATTTTATTCACTTTGAAATCAATTTCATTTCAAAACCATTTTATTCTGTTTGAAATCAATTTCATTTCAAAAATCATTTTATTCACTACGAAATCAATTTCATTTCAAAACATCATATTTACTTAAAATATGTCAATTTCACTTGGAAATCATTTCCAATATCTCAATTTTACTTCCAAAATCATTCCGAATTTCAACTTAGGTTATAACTTCAATTTAACCTAGTTCGTATTAAAATCCATGCTTCAAATATAAATAGTTCCCAACTTGAACAGTTTGAATTTTAGATAATAGTTTGAATATTTTTAAAAATTAGTTTAGATAGTTGAATATTTAAAATGGTTTGATATAAAATGGTTTGAGTATTAAAATGGTTTAAATAGTAAAATAGTTTGGAAAATAAAAATAATTTGAATATTTAAAAAGGTAGATTTTAAACAGTTTATATTAAAATAGTTTATTTTGAAAATAGTTTCAAATCAAACTGTTTCTTTCCATTTCCAAAAAATCTTGACTTAGGTTCAAATTTCAATCAAACTGATTCAACTTCAAATCTTTCAATTTTAAATAATCTTCAAACTCCATCAATTTAAATCGAATCAATTTTTATTTCAATTCAAATTAATTTCAATTTCAATTAGAGTAAATTTCAGTTTCAATTTCAGTTCGAATTACTTTCGATTTCAATTTCAATTAAAATTAATTTTAATTTTGAAACGTTCATTTTTAACTTCAAATTTGATTCAATGGTTTAAAATTCTGTTCAATTCTTCATTTAACCATTTCAATTTATATATTTCAAGTTTGATTTCAATTTATCGATTTAAATCAATTAAATCAAATTAACCTCAAGGTTCAAATTTTAGATTCAAATCTTTAAAATAATTTAATTTCGAGTTAGATTTGAAATATCCATTTGAATTACTTTTACTTGGGAATATTTCAAAGTTCGAATAAAAGTTAAAATTGTTTAAAACAAATCAATTTCCATAATTCAAATCATATTTCAATTATAACTTTAAACTTTTAAATTCAATTTTTAAACGATTTTTGTAAACTAATTTCAATTTCAATATTTCAAGCTGAAGTTGAAAACTATTCCAACTCCTATATTTTAACTCAATTTTATTTTTATAAAATAGAATCATTTGAATAAATTCAAATCCAAGAATTTAAAACCATCTACATTAACCAATCTATTGTCCATATTTAATTTTCTATCCTATGGCTAAGTAAATAGTTATTTCAATTCTTAATTGCAAGAATGGATATATATATCATTTCAATCCAAAATAAATGTCATAGGTAATATATCAGTTCAACCTATTTCTTAATTTATTCGAAATAATTCAATTTACAGTTTTAAATACTACCAATAATATATAGGGTGATACCGGGATATATAAATAAACAAACATCCAATCATCCAAAATATCAACCAATAGGCATCCATCACAATCGACATTTAAATAGTCAATATAACACAACATTTGACTAGTTATTAAATATCAGATTTTAACTAATATTTTAATTCCAATTTCACTTTACAATCAATTTTATTTCCCAACAGTCAATTCATATGTTGATTTAAATGTCAGTTAATTTACCAAACAATAATCAATAAAAATAAACACTTCAAGATTTTGACTTAACTAACATAAAAATATTTTAGTATTTTGTGAGTGGTTTAAAACACTTACCTTTATTTGAAAATGAAAATATTTCGTATTCAAATAAATACCAATCCGATTTCATGCCGTAGACGACTTCGATATGAATCCAATTCAACTTATTTCACTCGAAATGGACCTCGTTTGAAAAGTATATTCAATAAATAACTTAAATAAGTTTAAATTAAGCAAAACCTTCCCCTCATATGCAAGCTCCAAGCATGCGTTCCTTATCGCCAATCCAACTTGTGACATTTCGTTTATTTTTTTATTTTTTTATGAACGATCAAATCACCACTCGCCTACACCTCCAACCGATGTCGCCACCGCTTGTGCCTACAACTCCAGCTCCGCCGTGCACTCTAGTCGTGCGTGAGAATCAAAGCGCCAACAAACTCCAAAAACTGATGACAAACACGAAAGATTACTGGTAATCTCGAGTCCTTCAAGCTCGACCTAACCGCAAATCGTATGGAGGAGATCGAGATCTACATTTTTCCTTTTGGAATCACTCGATTTCGTTGAGCGGATGAGGAGAAATCAAGGAAGAAAGATGGATGAATTTTAGCCATTAACGAGAATGAAAGTGGCTGAAGAGAATGAGTTAGGGTTTGACGAAATGAAATAGAACGTGGTTTATAATATAAATTTTCGACCCGATTCCCAGATAAAATTTTCAAACTCTAAACGAAGCATGCCTCTTGGCATTTTATATGTGTAACGACTTGCCTTATTGGATGGTTTAAATCGACGATAAACCACACACATCAGACTCAAACCATAAAAAAGGACAGATTGTTATGGGGTAAATAAGAAAAAATGGAGAAAAGAAACAAACAAATACAGAATCTCACAGAGGAATGACAAAATATAATAATCAAATAAATAGTTCATGAAGCTGTTTATAAGTAAAATTGATTATTCTTTTATAATACAGATCAGAGTTACATACAACAAGAATGAATAATAAATAAATACAGCAGAATAACATGATGTAGTGGAATAAATATAATGAATATTAATATTACAAAATCATCGTCGTCATCCTCCAGAAAGCAGTCTTCGATAAACTGAAAACTCGGACTGACCTGAGCGATTTGGAAAGACCAAACACTCGAGTTAGAACTAAAAGATCTTATGTAAGTTAAATCAAAATAAATAAATACGAGTGTAAAGGCATTACACATGTTTATGGAGTTTGACATCTCATATCCAGTGTTTAATGTGAGTGCAATGACTTAAGAGATGTTTGGAATTACCATCTCCTAAGGTTCCGTTAAACTATCTACTATATAGAACAATACGCTAACAGTAAAGCATTAAAATAGCGTTAAGACGTTACCTATATCCCCCTTAACACATTTTATATAATGCCGTAGTCTATACGGATTCTGCAAACTCCACCAGAAGGTGGGCTATTAGGGAGCAGTCCATAGGTACGACAAAAAACAAACTCGTAAAAGGCGCGATAGGGCATGTGACACGATACTTGAGGCAATGCCAGGGTAGATATACCAATCGCGGATCCAGACTAGTGGTAACGCATAGCAGCTACAACCGCCTAACTAAGAACACAATCCCATAATCAAAAATCGAGGGGTGGCCACCCAATCATCACAAAGTCATAATATGGTATAGAAGAAATTTGTTGGATCATAATTGCAACCTCACTTAGCCCGGCGTGGCTCTTGTTTTAGCCATATCAAGCTGACTCACGAGGGTCAGTGTTACGTAAATACCTCACAAAGAATCGCACACCAAACCGACCTACTTCATTTCTGGAATCTTCACCACGTACACAGTTGTTAAAGTGGTTTTCGGTATTGGCAAAGAGTATGACAATATCCGATCCACGTCTCCTTAACAACCAAACGCTTATTTCACACTGGATGGCTCTTTTGCATTTCGAAAAGTCAATTCACAATTGATATCAAAATATCATATTCTCAAAACCATATCATTTTCAAATCATATTGACTTTAAAAATCACATTAACTTCAAAAATCATATTCACCTTCAAAATCATATTTACTCAAATATGATCATTTCACAAAAAGGTATCAATTCCAAATTCCAACTTAGTTTTTATCATCATCAGGGATTTAAATATAAATACTTCGACTTTACACAGTCTGAAATTTTAGAAAATAGTTTAGGTGGTCATAAATAGTATTAATAGTTTTAAAAATAGATTGGAATAGTTTAAATAGTAAATGTAGTTTAAACAGATTTAAATTTGATTTAATTAGAATTAAAAATGATTTTTATAAATTTAAATAGATTAAATGGATTTAAATTATTTTAAATAGATTTGAAATATATTAAACAAATTTAAATTATATTAAATAGATTTAAAATAGATTAATTAAATTTAAAATAGAATAAATAGATTTAAATTATATTAAATAGATTTAAAATACATTAATTAAATTTAATTAGTTTAAAATCGGTAAAATAGATTAAATTGGATTAAATAGGTTATATTAGATTAAAATAAATTAAAATAGCTTTAAATTGATTAAAATAGTTAATTTAATTAAAATAGTTTAAATTAGTTTCAAATAGATTTCAAAGTTATATCCTAACATTTCAATAACTCAATTTCGATAAATTCATTTATATTTGACCCTTCAACTTTGAAATTCCAATTTAAATCCTATGAAAAATTCATTAAATAAATTTCAATTTCATCATTAACGCTTGGATTATCGAAAATAATTCATTTTATATAAATACATTTCTATTTCAAAATGCAAGTTAACCGAATTCAAAATTTAAAGAATTAAAAATCATTTAATTTAACCAATCCGCTATCCGTATATAATTTTCCACCCTATGGTCAAGTGATACGGATAGTATCATTTCAATCCGCAATTTAAAACTTCACTGTTGTATATCATTTGAAACTGCAATCCCGAGTTAAATAAAAATCCATAAAATCGATCGAGTCTATCATTACAACCCATAACCATTTTTCCCTAATCTATAGATCTTTCGAGCATGTATCATTTCAACCCATGGGGAACTTGCACTCTTATCACAATATAAAATACAACATCCAGTCATCCAATATCAACAATCAAACATCCATCACAATCATCATACAAATCAATCAATAAAAATTAATAGACAACCGATCATTAATAACAGGTATTAAATTGACAATTTAAATTCAATGTTAAATTAAACGATGATTAAAGGCAATAAAAGTCAAATTTAACTAGCATGACGATTTAAACATACCAAACATCAATCAATAAATTTCTGATCACATCATAAATTCAATTTAACTAAAATAAGGTAATTTAGTAATTGTGAGTGGGTTAAAACACTCAGCTTCGATTTTAAATCCAAATAAAAACCAATTTAGGCCCAAAATTCAAACAGCCTTAGAATTCGTCCGAACTAGGGTCAAAATTTTTGGAATTTCAATACGATCACAACGAAATAAACCGCACGCAATTCCGAGTTCATATGCAAAAGTTATATGAGTTAGAACATTTGAAAAGTCAAATTATAAAATATAAAAAAAAAATTATGAAGCATGTTTACCTTGCTACGTCAGTATCTAAAAATCGGTACAAAACCCTAGCTAAAATCACGATCGACCCTTAAACCCTACAGCCGCTACCATCACGTGCCAAACCCACTACCACGACCGCTTCCAGGATGATCAGGCCTCACCGTCGTCTTCCCCTTCCCAAACCACCCATCCACCGTGGTCACGGCCACCTCCGACCACCCCCATCAACTGCGCCGCCACCGATGACCTTCGGCCATTTCTGTTAACTCCCACGACATCTAACACAAACAAATGACATCCCAAGGACCTGTTCAACTCCACCTTTCCAACACCACTTCCCGATCGTCGATCGGACGACGATCCACCGTTGGATCGTCCAAAACCTAGAATGGACGGCTGTAGTTCATCCTCGATTTCTAGATGAATTGTGAATCCGATTGAAAAATGAATCACATCGGTGATATACACTCGTCGAATGCTTCGAATTGATATATATTATGGTAGGCTTTTGGGGATTTGATTTTGAAATTGATTTGGAAATTGAATTGAGGGTTAGCAAATTTGATTTTTTTTTGTTTCTGCCATTGAGAAGACGAAGCAGAGGCATGGAATTACACGTATAGGAATAAGAAAATAGAAATACTACTAGGGTTAAAACAAAACAATTTATACTAATGAAGCCCGATAAGAATGAATAACCTATCGAACTGGTTCGAATTGACAATAACTACCGGAAAAGCCCGTTTCGCTTCCAAAACGAAAGTAGGTCAACCCATATATCAAAATATATGTTTTTGAAATTTTTAAATCCAATGGAATAGGTTTCAAGTTCTAATTCCATCGTATGAAGAAGTTAGCTTAAAATGAGCTTATTTTAAATTTGATTTCAACTGAATTTAATAAAATTAATTTCTACGCGTTTCGAGTCCGTACGATCGATCGTCAAGTACGGTCGCCACGAAACTTGAAACCTTACAATGATTCACTGTTACGGATCCGAGGAAACTGGTTTCGTTGAAAATCGAGACAACGGTCAAAATGGCTATTTTCACGTTAATAAATAAATTAATATTAAATTAATTAATCACTTTTTAATTCAATATTTATAAACTAACAAATTTTCATCCTTTTTCATTACTTAAACATTTATAATAATTTAAAAAAGTTTACATAAAATTTCAATGTTGAATATTACATAAATTACAGTGTTCAGTTCCAACTGTAAATAAATTCCAATTACATATAATTTATTTCTAATAAATTGATCAAATTTGATTTTAATCTTTTTATTTCATCCAATTATTATTTTATGGACATAGTTACATTAGTTTATATCCTATTACATTAATATGCCACAATTACCATCTTTAATTTGTATTAACTACTGTATTTCAATTATATTCAATTTTTGTCAATTTCATTATAACTTAAAATCCCAATAAATTAATTTATCTTTGTTTCACTCTTTTTATTATATTAATTATTGCCTTGTAAATATAAGTAACATTTGTATACATATAATTACATTCACCTTTTAGAGTTATCATCTTAATTGATTTTATGTAACATTTAATTTCATTTAATTGCAATCGATTTCCAATTTAATTTAACCGACTAAATAAATAGGTAACTTAGAATAATTTATCACCGGTAACTTTTAATCACATTTATAAGTTTATTATTTAAAACTAAATGCTATAACAACTTACATAATACTATTCTATCCAATTACAATTTATTACATATAATTTCATTAATTAATAAAACCTTTAAATTATTAATTCATACACATATCATTAAAATTAATTTACAATCTATCACCAATTATAACCTTTTAATCATTCTAGTTATTTGGAATTAGATTTAAAGCAGTTACCAATTACCTTAAATTTTATACTGCTACATTTTGTTCTAGTTATGTTCTTATTATTAAATCACAAATTTTTATTTCTTCCAACATTAAATCACAAAACCTTATTAAATTAATTATTTTTAATTATCGAAAATAATGAGTCGTTACACTCTCCCCTACTCAAAACTTTTCGTCCTCGAAAAGGAAAAGAAGGAACTAAGTAATCAATATATCTCATTCAAAATATTAAATTTATAAAAAATTAATTTACATAATTAAATAATTTAAATAAATATATCAATTTATAATAATTAAATCTTTTATGTTCAAGTTAACAAAAGTTTGGAAAACCTTTCACAAAATTTCTAAATCCAAAATTCACGAATTTTTTTGGTAGAGTCTCCTTTGTACGGAGAGGTTTGGGAGAAACAATAATATCAATAATAACCATATATGTCATATTTTTCAAAATAAAGTATCCTAAACCATGGTAAAACAATATAATATCGCTAGAAAACCATAATCCGAGAACATACCTATTTGTCGGGCAAAAACAACACTTAATTTATGAAACCAAAAGCAGTACACTTGCTTCTATAACCTGAATTTCACTTATATAATCCAGAAGAGGTTAATAATTATGTAAAAGAGTAATATATAAGTTGTTTCAATCAATAATGAAAAATCAATCACAACATAACAACAATCATTCGCAAATCAAACAGTACAAACATCATTTTCAACAAAGAGAGCAATTATCCATCCATAGCAACCAAAACAAATGGTTTGTTCGGGTTCAGAACTATTAATTGCATAAACTATGTAAACCATAAACTCAATAGTCATAGATAAAACTTTATAGATTATTTATACATCTTATACAAAATAGATGTATCATTTTCCAACCAATCCATATGCCAAACAAATAATACTTTCAAATAACATTTAATTTTTATTCTTATTACTCTTTTTTTCACATTATTTACTGTTCATTTTCATTTGTTCATACAATGTTTGTTTAACTACTTTACACTTATCGCTTACAAAATTCATTTTCCATTCATTTATATAACACCCTTTTCTTTTCATTACTATACATTCATTGCTTACATAAGTTATTTTCATTTCATTTGTTTGATTATTTATTATTATGTAAGTCTCTTTACAATTTAATTCACCATTAATGGATTATTTCTTCTCCACATTCATTCTCCCATATAAAGTATTATTGAATATCAACTCCATTTCTAAATCAATTCCAATGTTTCTCTGAAGTTATAATCATTCAATTGATATATTACTCGCTTAATTATAAATGGCTTCAACATTAACCCAAGTTTATAATTATTAACTTTTTACAATTCAATCTGATTATAAATAGCTTAAATGTTAACTTGAGCTTATAATCAATTTTCTTACATTATTCACTTTTATTACATTTAATTAGTAGTATTTATAACTATTAACTTTAGTTTATAACAATTTATAACGTTAGAATTTTTATTTATAGAAGTAATTCCATTGAGCACTTTTATTTTTCCAAGTTTTACTTGTACAATAGCCTATTACATATTCTTATTAACATTACAACTTTTAACATTTTGGTAACTTATATATGTATAGGTGTGTGTATATATATATTTATGTTTTCAAAATGCAATTGAAAGTTACACAAGTTTATCTTATTTATTTTCGTTAACAAAAATGTTCAATAATTACATCTTCTAGACTTTCATATCCTTTGATTTACAGGTTACAAATTTTAAATTTCTTGTATATTTCATTAATAACTTAGCATATAGTTTCCTAATTTCATTTTAGAAGTTCCAATTATTAAATATTTAAATTTTGTTTCATTACAATAATTAAAATATCTAATTTATAGAAATTTAAGAAATAAATGTCGGGTTCCATTTCAACTCGTTTAAAATAATACACACACACATACAATAATAGCATTTATATATATCAAATCATATTTGGAAATTAAAATTCAAGATTTGTTTATCAAAACAAACGTGTAGTAAAGCTACTACAGTGGTCTTCCTACTTTGAAACTCGAAAATGAATGTCGATGATGTGTGCACTCATCATCGAAATTATTTTCCAACGACGGAGAGGGGAGTACTTAACTTATTTCCTTTAAAAACCTTCTTTTAAAACCATTCTTTCAAATCATATTGAAATAATTATATCAAAAAATACTTCTAATTAATACTAATATGATATTCTAAAATCTTTTGGAAGCGATTTCGATATCTCGGAACTTAAGTTCTCAAGTTCCAATTTATATTTGCATAACTTGTAAATCCTATTTTAAAATGAATATTTATAAAATTTCTCTAACTAACAAACAACATATTACATCCGATTATATTGCTTTTAAAATTATTCCTTTATAGACAAATATAATATTAGGCAATATTATTTCATTTTCCTATATTTCAAACCAATATTGTGTCCGTCTTCCCTATTAAGTGTTTAGAAATCCCTATCGATGTCATAACATCCTATGTACCGATTAGATTTTATAAATACAAAATATAACAAATTAACACAATACAAAATACCTTTCATAACACTAACAAGTACGCTCTATGTACCGATCAGATTTTATAAATACAAAATATAACAAATTAACACAATACAAAATACCTTTCATAACACTAACAAGTACGCTCTCTTGTATACATATTGTAACAACCCGCATATTTGTCGATTTTATATTTAAATATTTTATCGTTAATCGGATTTTAGTCCGAAAAGCTACTTTTTGCATACGGTCGAATTAGGGCTTGGGACCACTCCCATTGAGTTTAAAATGCCGTTTGCGACCTTTTTGAGTATAAGCTTCGATATGTTTGGAGAAAGTTGATTTCTGCTACCTTTTACTTTGGGTTTGGTTATTGGGCTCAACCCTATGTTAACTTATGCTCAAATCTGAGCCACTCTTCCCCACTCACCCTCATTCTCTTCTCATTTCAGTTTTTAGAGTGTTAATGGTGGGAGAGATTGGAAATTAAAATTCCAAAACCCTAGTTTCTCTTGCAAATCAAATTCCTTTCTCCAAACTCAAGAAGAACCCATTGGTAAGCTTCTCTTCTTCTTCTCCAACTTATTTTCAGAAATTCCTAAACCTAATCTTGGGAATGTTCTTGTTTTTGAGCTTAGATTCAAGCTCATTTGGGTTGTGTTGAAGAGAGGTTGATTCTCCAATTGCTTTCAAGCTTCTACTTGTTCGATTTTGTGAAAAGGTGAGATTTTTATCTCACATCTATGCTTATATTTATCTTCGAATGTTAGGTATGAATTCCTAACACTTCTTCATGTGCATTTGCTCTTGACTTGGATTGGTTTTGTGAATATTCCAATTTTTGGGTTTTTAAACCAAATTTGTGTGAAAATCCTTTTATGGATGATTGATCATGCTTTTGGTGATGCATCGAGGAGCATATAGGGCCGGGTCGCCGATTGGCATAAACCCTTAGAGCCAATGTCCGTCCGGTTGCATTTTGGAAGAGTTTGCTCTTCATTTGAATAAGGTTGAAAAACAGCCCGGGCATGATTCAGTCGACAGAAAATCTCTGTTCAGTCGACTGAACCTGAAACCCGAGAGTTTCCAGGCATGATTCAGTCGACTGAAAAACTCTGCACAGTCGACTGAAACTGGAAACAGAAAGTTTCCTGAACCTGAAAATTTTCCATGTACAGGGTCAGTCGACTGAAAATCTCTGTTCAGTCGACTGATCCTGCTGTTTGAGTCTAATTTGCCTTTTTGGATTGAAATCCTAATTTAAATCGATTCGTGATAATCCTATTTGTTGTTATCATCTATTATGACTTTGATGACTCTTTTTAGGGATTTTTGAATATCCATTTCGATGGATCCTTTATCGATTTCGTTGGATTTTATTCACGTCTTCGTATGTGAATTTTTGTGATTGATTGTTCTTACAATCTTCTTCGTGATTTGTCACTTTAAAAATATAAAGGTTTCCTATACTAGTAGTAAATATCAAAACTCTTTACTCAAACGATTTCAATACTCTTTTAATACCAAATTCGTTTATAAAACCGTTTTCCAATCTATTAGTATATACAAACCTTTACCTCACTCGTATGAGAAATCTAATTAAACGGCTTAGTAAAACAAGTGGTATGAAACGCTTGCGTTTACTTTGTCGGTTAATTCTTGGACTTGTTCGATTGAACCTCTTGTGACAATTTTCTAGTGGAGATTTACAGTTTGTTCGTAAATATTTAAGTTAAGCAAGTGGTTATGGGACATGAAGCTAAACTCATATATTTACTAGCTTAGTGTAATTGACACTTCTCGTTGATCATGACGATCATCTTTGTGATTTAGACTAGCAATGTGCGATGTCTCTTTGTCTGCGAGGGAGACTAAACCCTGTTTTGTGGAGTTTCGACTCAATTTGTGATGGGGTAGCAACCCATGGTCTTCGGGCCGTTTGTGGAGCTTCGGCTCAATTTGTGATGGTTAGCGACCATGGAATTAGCGTTCCGTTTGTGATACACGTGTTGGTGAGCTTTATGCTCCCGTTTGTGATAGGCCTCCCCCCTCTATTTTTGTGATTTCTGGATTTCTTGTGTAGATTTCTAGAATTTGTGTTTCACCAATTTTTCGTGATTTCCATTGATAAGTTTTATCAATATTTGTGCATTGGTGAATTTGTATGTCATTGACTTTAGTGGTTTCTGGATTTCTTGTGTAGTCTTCTGGAATTTGTGTGTCATTGACTTTTGTGATTGACATTGATATTATCGTCAATAGTTATGGTATGGTGAACGAAATTAGGAGTATGACGTTTCTTTGTTTCTTGTGTAGATTTGGTGACAGTGATTAATCTCTTGATGATTATCAACTAAGTATATATATATATATATATATATATCACATCTTGGCATTGTGATTATTATGTGTTTAGTCATATCTCTTATTTTATATCGTTTCATCTGATATTTATAGTTAGACTGATCCGTTTATTATTTTCTTATTAAATAATACTCGGGTCAGACCGAGATGTTACAGGTGCTTCTGCTTGACTTCTTATCCGGGATTAACTCCTTGACTTTTGGGTTAACTACTTAGATTAGTAGTTATTTTGTTGTATACATTTGAGATATAGACTCCTTAATGTATACTTATTCTTTTGTGTAGTTCGTGTAACTATTCTTTTGTGATATTGTGGATCTTTTTAGACCACTACTCTGATGTACACTTTCTAGTGTAATATTCATATCTTATTCCGCCCTTGTGATATGAATTGTCTATGACTTATTTATGTTATGTTTATTTCTATATTTGTTTTCCGAAGGATTTATATAGCCACCGTGTAGTAGCTTTGAGTTTGTGTTGGTATGTCGGATTTCCTCTTGAAATAGAATGCATGTTATATTATCTGACATATCGGTGCTCGCGCAAAGAAATTACATGGATGGTCGCTCCTCAACAGCCTTATTCTCCGTGCTAGTCGACAGCATTCACCGTAATGTTCTTGTCTAGCGTGGGTATAGAGGTGGGGCGTCACAGCTTGGTATCAGAGCCAAACTTCGGAACAATATGGAATATTATAACAAGGATCATCGTTCTAAGTTCATCTTAGGAGTCGTGCTTTAGGATTTTATTCGGGTCTTCGTACCGTTCTATCCTATTTTCCTTATGATTCCTTATTTATCTATCAAGATTGCTTGATATTCATTTTGTGAATAACCTTTTCTTCTTCTTCTTTCTTTCTAAAGGAAGAGAAATGTCTAGACCAGGCCGCCCCAGAGCCGTGCCATCTAGCACTCCGCCCCAGGATGGAGTTTTTATGACTGCTCAACAGCTTCTTGATTTGGTAACAAATGCTCAAGCGGCTGGAGCTAACCCGGAACCTACTCACCCAAAGTCGGGATTTGCACGCTTGTGTAGCGATTACACTAATTTGGGTGGGGAGCCATTCAGGGGTTCCGAAACTGTTATTGAAGTACAGGCTTGGCTAAGAACATGCGATCGCATCTTTTCACGCATGAATCTTATTGACCTTCACCGAGTTCAGGTGGCCTCAAGTATGCTCCGAGAAAGAGCATTGGACTGGTACGAGCTTCTTATTTCTGAAACTAATGAAGCGGATCTCACTTGGGAGAAATTCCGAGAACGCTTCGAGTTGAAATTCGTACCGAAAGCTGAGAAAGTGACATTGGCTCAACGATTTATAGACCTTGTTCAAGGTGAGTCCTCCGTGACTGATTACGTCGCCTCCTTCGAGTCGCTTTCCAAATATGGGGTTGAATACATCAACACCCCTCTTAAGAAGAATCAGAGATTTGTTTATGGCTTAAACAAAAGTCTCAAGAAGCCATTACTTCTAAAGTTAGAAGTTTCTTTCGACCAACTCGTTGATATCGCTCTTCGTCTTGAAGAGGCGGATAGAGAGAATGATGCTGAAGTGGTGGGTTCCAAACCAAACTTCAACAACAAGAAGAGGCCAAGCAAATTCAAAGGCCCTTATCCCAATAAGAAAGGGAAGCAAGCAACCTCCGTGGCAAAGACTTCTTCCTTTGGTCGTGGGGAATGCTATAATTGTGGTTCGAAGGACCATTATGCGAACAAGTGCCCAAAGTCTCTTTCTTGTCGCTACTGCAAAGTTCCCGGTCATGTTATATCTTCATGCCCCAAGCTTCAGGGCAGGAAAGAGGGAAAGTTAAATGTTGCTCAAGCCCTTGGCAACACATCTCGTGGCCAAGGTATTTCTCATTCTATTCTAGATGGAATTATTTTGTTTCGTGATAATCCTATTCGAGTTCTTTTTGATACGGGTGCGTCCCATTCTTTTATATCAAAAGAACTTGTTGATACTTTTTCTTTGGAGGTTTTGTGTTTAATGACTTCTTTGAGAATTGCGAATCCGGTTGGTGGATCCGCAACAATCAGTTTATTGTGTAAAGATGTCGAGATTATTTTGTGTGATTTATCTTTCCGAGCCGATTTGCATGTCATGCGTTATTTAGGCTTTGGAATGATTTTGGGAATGGATTGGCTTAACCGTTATGAAGCTCATATCCTATGTCCTGAGCGGACTATTCATCTTCGACATCCTCAATCTGTTAATCAGGTTTCTGTTATTCTTAAAGATTCAGATTCTGCTTTGGTTGCATCTTTATATTCTTTAAATCCTCGTGATGATGATGATGATGATGAGGGTGATATTATTTCTCTTATTCACGTCGTTTGTGAATTTTCCGACATATTCGAGCCCGTTTTAGGATTACCACCTAAACGAGCAATTGAGTTCAGAATTAATCTTATTCCGGGAGCTCAACCTATCACTCGTCCTCCTTATCGTATGTCCAATAAAGAAAACGAGGAGATGCGTAAACAATTATCTGAATTGGAAACGAAGCAATTTATTCGCTCTAGTTCCTCGCCTTGGGGAGCTTCAGCTATTTTTGTGAAGAAATCCGATGGTACACTTAGGCTTTGCGTTGACTATCGCAAGCTTAATGATCTTACTATCAAAAATAAATATCCTTTACCTCGGATTGATGATCTATTCGATCAACTTAGTGGTGCTAGAGTCTTTTCACGATTGGACTTGGCTACCGGTTTTCATCGGCTTCGTATTGCAGAGGATAGCATTCCTTTAACATCGTTCCGTACTCGGTATGGATCTTATGAATGGCTTGTTATGCCATTTGGGTTAACTAATGCCCCGGCTTATTTCGTTGACTTAATGAATCGAGTTTTTAAAGACTTTCTCGACCGGTTTGTTCTCATCTTTATCGATGATATTCTTGTTTATTCTAAAACCGAGGAGGAGCATGAAAAACATCTTCGGATTGTGTTGGAAACTCTTAGGAGTAATCAATTAAAGGCAAAATTTTCTAAATGCCATTTTTGGCAATCACGTGTGAAGTTTCTCGGTCACATCATTTCCGAATCCGGAATTTCCGTGGATCCTTCAAAGATTGAAGCGATTCAAGATTGGAAGAGACCGGAGAGTGTGACAGAGATTCGTAGTTTTCTTGGATTGGCGGGCTATTACCGTCGTTTTATTAAAGACTTTTCTAAGATTGCCGTGCCTCTCACTAGCTTGACGAAGAAAGGTGTTAAATACATTTGGTCGGACAAATGTGAAGCTTCTTTTCAGAAATTAAAAGAACTTCTTTCTGATGCTCCTATTCTTGTTATTCCCGAAGGGAATCAAGATTTCGTTGTTTATACCGATGCTAGTCGCATTGGTTTGGGTGCCGTTCTTATGCAAAAGGAACGCGTTATTGCTTATGCTTCTAGGCAATTAAAGTCTGCTGAGACTAGATATGCCACTCATGATTTAGAGCTCGCGGGTATTGTTTTTGCTCTTCGGATTTGGCGTCATTATCTCTTAGGAGAGAAATTTGTTCTTTACACAGATCATAAGTCTTTGAAATATTTATTCTCTCAAAAGGAACTTAATTTGCGTCAACAGCGTTGGCTCGAATTTCTTGCACCATATGATCTTGATATTCTTTATACTCCCGGTAAGGGTAATCTTGTCGCCGATACTCTTAGCCGAAAACAACAAGCTGTTGTTTCTATAATGATATCCGAATGGAACGATCTCGAGATTTTATCCACTTGCGAAATTCGAGACCGTGTTTCCGATTTATGCTCATCATTTGTTTTGTGTAGCCTTGAGGCTCGTCCTTCTCTTTTAGACCGCATTCTTGAAGCTCAAGGGCTAGATCCCGACTTGGCTCTTCTTGGCCAAAATATTAGGGATAAAATGGATATTGAAGGTTTGAAAGACTTTGATATCGATTCTCGTGGCGGCATTCGGAAATTTGGTAGAATTGTCGTGCCAAATATTGGTGATCTTCGTCAATATATTTTAGAAGATTCTCATCACTCTAAATTTACCATTCATCCCGGTAGTAGTAAAATGTACGCGGATATGAAGCGACTTTATTATTGGGAGGGAATGAAACTTGACATCGCTAACTTCGTTAAACGTTGCATGACTTGCCAACTCGTTAAGGCCGAACATCAAAGGCCCGGAGGGTTATTGCAACCTTTAGAAATTCCAGTTTGGAAGTGGGATCAAATTTCCATGGATTTTATAGATGGCCTTCCCCGTTCTCGATCGGGTTATGATAGCTTATGGGTGATTGTTGATAGGCTTACTAAATCCGCCCATTTTATTCCCGTTCGGTCTAACCGAACTGTTCCTCTTTTGGCCAAGATATTTATCAAAGAAATTGTTAAATTGCATGGGGTTCCTACTTCAATTGTTAGTGATTGTGATCCATTGTTTACTAGTGGATTTTGGAAGAGTCTTCAAAAAGCTTTGGGAACGAAGCTTAATTTTAGCACCGCTTATCATCCCCAGTCCGATGGACAAACTGAGCGTGTGAATCAAACTCTTGAAGATCTTCTTCGTTCTTGTGTTCTTGATTTTGGTGGAAGTTGGGAAGATCATATTTCACTTGTTGAATTTTCCTATAATAATAGCTTCCAATCTAGTATTGGTATGGCACCTTTCGAGGCACTCTATGGTAGGCCATGCCGATCTCCTTCTTGTTGGCTTGAGGCCGGTGAGAAGCTAGTTTTTGGTTCAGATCTTATTCGTGATTCCACAGAAAAGATTGATCTTATTCGTCATAGGATGAAAGATGCCCAGAGTAGACAAAAATCCTATGCCGATAACCGGAGAAGGAAGTTAGAATTTTCTGTGGGAGATCTTGTGTTCATTCGTGTTTCACCTATGAAGGGTGTTGTACGTTTCAGTCGATCGGGAAAGTTAGCGCCTCGAAATATTGGGACATTTCCTATCACCGAACGTATTGGTTCTTTGGCTTATCGTCTTTTATTACCGGCTCAGTTTTCTGCTATGCATGACGTGTTTCACGTTTCTCAACTTCGGAAATGTCTTCGAGATTCCGATTCTATTCTTGAGCCCGGTGTTGTGGAAGAGATTGAAGTTTCGCCTAATTTAACTTATGAGCAACATCCTATTCGTATCATTGCTTCGGAAGTCAAACGACTTCGAAATAAAGATGTTCCACTTGTTAAAGTTCAATGGTCTTTAAATCCTAAGGATTGTTCTTGGGAATCTAGAGAGTACATTGAGCGTACACATCCGGACTTACTTTCTCGTGCTCTTTGAGGTGAACTTCTTATTTCAAACTTCTTTTGTGTTGAATATGCTTCTATGGTTGTTACTATATATCTTCTTCTTGTAATATTGCGAGGACGCAATTTCTTTAAGGAGGGGAGTCTGTAACAACCCGCATATTTGTCGATTTTATATTTAAATATTTTATCGTTAGTCGGATTTTAGTCCGAAAAGCTACTTTTTGTATACGGTCGAATTAGGGCTCGGGACCACTCCCATTGAGTTTAAAATGCCGTTTGCGACCTTTTTGAGTACAAGCTTCGATATGTTTGGAGAAAGTTGATTTCTGCTACTTTTTACTTTGGGTTTGGTTATTGGGCTCAACCCTATGTTAACTTATGCTCAAATCTGAGCCACTCTTCCCCACTCACCCTCATTCTCTTCTCATTTCAGTTTTTAGAGTGTTAATGGTGGGAGAGATTGGAAATTAAAATTCCAAAACCCTAGTTTCTCTTGCAAATCAAATTCCTTGCTCCAAACTCAAGAAGAACCCATTGGTAAGCTTCTCTTCTTCTTCTCCAACTTATTTTCAGAAATTCCTAAACCTAATCTTGGGAATGTTCTTGTTTTTGAGCTTAGATTCAAGCTCATTTGGCTTGTGTTGAAGAGAGGTTGATTCTCCAATTGCTTTCAAGCTTCTTCTTGTTCGATTTTGTGAAAAGGTGAGATTTTTATCTCACATCTATGCTTATATTTATCTTCGAATGTTAGGTATGAATTCCTAACACTTCTTCATGTGCATTTGCTATTGACTTGGATTGGTTTTGTGAATATTCCAATTTTTGGGTTTTTAAACCAAATTTGTGTGAAAATCCTTTTATGGATGTTTGATCATGCTTTTGGTGATGCATCGAGGAGCATATAGGGCCGGGTCGCCGATTGGCATAAACCCTTAGAGCCAATGTCCGTCCGGTTGCATTTTGGAAGAGTTTGCTCTTCATTTGAATAAGGTTGAAAAACAGCCCGGGCATGATTCAGTCGACTGAAAATCTCTGTTCAGTCGACTGAACCTGAAACCCGAGAGTTTCCAGGCATGATTCAGTCGACTGAAAAACTCTGCACAGTCGACTGAAACTGGAAACAGAAAGTTTCCTGAACCTGGAAAATTTCCATGTACAGGGTCAGTCGACTGAAAATCTCTGTTCAGTCGACTGAACCTGCTGTTTGAGTCTAATTTGCCTTTTTGGATTGAAATCCTAATTTAAATCGATTCGTGATAATCCTATTTGTTGTTATCATCTATTATGACTTTGATGACTCTTTTTAGGGATTTTTGAATATCCATTTCGATGGATCCTTTATCGATTTCGTTGGATTTTATTCACGTCTTCGTATGTGAATTTTTGTGATTGATTGTTCTTACAATCTTCTTCGTGATTTGTCACTTTAAAAATATAAAGGTTTCCTATACTAGTAGTAAATATCAAAACTCTTTACTCAAACGATTTCAATACTCTTTTAATACCAAATTCGTTTATAAAACCGTTTTCCAATCTATTAGTATATACAAACCTTTACCTCACTCGTATGAGAAATCTAATTAAACGGCTTAGTAAAACAAGTGGTATGAAACGCTTGCGTTTACTTTGTCAGTTAATTCTTGGACTTGTTCGATTGAACCTCTTGTGACAATTTTCTAGTGGAGATTTACAGTTTGTTCGTAAATATTTAAGTTAAGCAAGTGGTTATGGGACATAAAGCTAAACTCATATATTTACTAGTTTAGTGTAATTGACACTTCTCGTTGATCATGACGATCATCTTTGTGATTTAGACTAGCAATGTGCGATGTCTCTTTGTCTGCGAGGGAGACTAAACCCCGTTTTGTGGAGTTTCGACTCAATTTGTGATGGAGTAGCAACCCATGGTCTTCGGGCCGTTTATGGAGCTTCGGCTCAATTTGTGATGGTTAGCGACCATGGAATTAGCGTTCCGTTTGTGATACACGTGTTGGTGAGCTTTATGCTCCCGTTTGTGATAGGCCTCCCCCCTCTATTTTTGTGATTTCTGGATTTCTTGTGTAGATTTCTAGAATTTGTGTTTCACCAATTTTTCGTGATTTCCATTGATAAGTTTTATCAATATTTGTGCATTGGTGAATTTGTATGTCATTGACTTTAGTGGTTTCTGGATTTCTTGTGTAGTCTTCTGGAATTTGTGTGTCACTGACTTTTGTGATTGACATTGATATTATCGTCAATAGTTATGGTATGGTGAACGAAATTAGGAGTATGACGTTTCTTTGTTTCTTGTGTAGATTTGGTGACAGTGATTAATCTCTTGATGATTATCAACTAAGTATATATATATATATATATATATATATATCACATCTTGGCATTGTGATTATTATGTGTTTAGTCATATCTCTTATTTTATATCGTTTCATCTGATATTTATAGTTAGACTGATCCGTTTATTATTTTCTTATTAAATAATACTCGGGTCAGACCGAGATGTTACAGGTGCTTCTGCTTGACTTCTCATCCGGGATTAACTCCTTGACTTTTGGGTTAACTACTTAGATTAGTAGTTATGTTGTTGTATACATTTGAGATATAGACTCCTTAATGTATATTTATTCTTTTGTGTAGTTCGTGTAACTATTCTTTTGTGATATTGTGGATCTTTTTAGACCACTACTCTGATGTACACTTTCTAGTGTAATATTCATATCTTATTCCGCCCTTTTGATATGAATTGTCTGTGACTGATTTATGTTATGTTTATTTCTATATTTGTTTTCCGAAGGATTTATATAGCCACCGTGTAGTAGCTTTGAGTTTGTGTCGGTATGTCGGATTTCCTCTTGAAATAGAATGCATGTTATATTATCTGACATATCGGTGCTCGAGCAAAGAAATTACATGGATGGTCGCTCCTCAACAGCCTTATTCTCCGTGCTAGTCGACAGCATTCACCGTAATGTTCTTGTCTAGCGTGGGTATAGAGGTGGGGCGTCACACATATACACTCAACGACTTATTCTAGGGTATTACAAACCTAGTTGATACGAGTCCTACCCCACAAAGCTATGGTTATCGCAAAACCAAAGCTTTGATACCAACTGTAACGACCTGCCTTTTTGAACGGTTTAAATTGACGATAAACCACACCTATCAGACTCAAACCATACAAAAGGTCATATTATTATGGGTTAAATAAGAAAAAGTGGAGAAAAGAAAAAACAAATATAGAATCTCGTAGCGAAATGAAAAAATATCATAATAAAATAAATAGTTCATGAAGCAGTTTATAAATAACTTTGATTATTCTTTTATAATACAGATCAGAGTTACATACAACATGAATGAATAATAAATAAATGCAGTGGAACAACATGATGCATTGGAATAAAGATAATAAATAATAATAGTACAAAATCTTCGTCTTCATCCTCTAGAAAGCAGTCTTCAATAAACAGAAAAGCTCAGACTGACCCGAGCTAATTGGAAAGAAAAAACACTTGAGTAAGAACTAAAAGTTCTTATGTAAGTTAAATCAAAAGTAAATAAATATTAGTGGAACGGCGTCATTCATGTTTACGGGGTTTGACATCTCTTATCTAGTGTCTAACGTGAGTGCAATAACTTAAGAGATGTTCAGGATTACCATCTCCTAAGGATCCGTTAAACGATCTACTATGTAGTACAATGTGCTATTATAATAGTTTCTATAGTAAAGTAAAGTATTAAAATAGCTTTATGGCTTTACCCATATCTCCCTTAACACATTTTATATAATGTCGCAGTCTATATAGATACTGCAAACACCACCCGCAGTTGGGCTATCGGGGAGCACTCCATAGGTACGACATAATACAAACTCAGAGAAGGCGCGATAGGGCATGTGACACGACACTCGAGGCAATGCCAGGGTTGAAATACCAATTACGGATCCGGACTGGTGGTAACGCATAACAGCTACTACCGCCCACCTTGGAACACACTCCCATAATCAAAATCGAGGGGTGGCCACAAAATTATCACAAAGTCATAATATGGTATCGAAGAAATGTGTCCGATTGGAGGTGCGACCCCACTTGTCCCAACGTGGCCCCTGTTTTAGCCACATCAAGCCGACTCACAGGAGTCAGGGCTACGTAAATACCTCATACAGAATCGTACACCAAACCATCCTACTTCATTTCTGGGATCTCCACCACGTACATAGTTGTTAAAGTGGTTTTCGGTATTGGCAGAGAATATAACAATATCCGATCCCAGTCTCTTTAACAATCAAATACTTATTTCATACCGGATGGTTTTTTCACATTTCAAAAAGTCAATTTACAATTGATATCAAAATATCGTATTCTCAAAACCATATCATTTTCAAATCATATTCACTTTCAAAATCACATTCACTTCAAAAATCATATTCACCTTCAAATTCATATTTACTCAAATATGATCATTTCACAAAAGGTATCAATTCCAAATTCCAAATTAGGTTGTATTATCTTTAAAGATTTAAATATAAATACTTCAACTTTGCACAGTTTGAAATATTAGAAAATAGTTTAGGTGGCCATAAATAGTTTTAATAGTTTTAAAAATAGTTTAAAATAGATTGAAATAGTTGAAGTAGTAAAAATAGTTTAAATAGATTTAAATTTCATTTAATTAGATTTAAAAATGATTTTCATAAATTTAAAATAGATTAAATGGATTTAAATTATTTTAAATAGATTTAAAATAGATTAAATAGATTTAAAATATATTAAATGGATTTAAAATAGATTAATTAAATTTAAAATAGATTAAATATATTTAAATTATATTAAATAAATTTAAAATAGATTAATTAAATTTAATTAGATTAAAATTGGTAAAATTGATTAAATTGGATTAAGTAGGTTATAATGGATTAAAAAAAATTAAAATAGTTTTAAATTGATTAAAATAGTTAATTTAATTAAAATAGTTTAAACTAGATTAAAATAGATTTCAAAGTTATATCCCAACATTTCAATAACTCAATTCCGATAAATTCATTTATATTTGACACTTCAATTTTAAAATTTCAATTTAGATCCTTTGAAAAATCATTAAATAAATTCCAATTTCATCATTAACACTTGGATTATCGAAAATAATTCATTTTATATAATACATTTCTATTTCAAAATGCTAGTCAACTGAATTCAAAATTTAAAGAATTAAAAATAATTTAATTTAACCAATCCGGTATCTGCATATAATTTTCTACCTTAAGATTAAGTGATACGGACATGTATCATTTCAATCTGCAATTTAAAATTTTACAGTTATATATCATTTCAAACCGCAATTCCGAATTAAATAAAAATCCATAAAGTCACTTGAGTCTATCATTTCAACCCATAACGATTTTTCCCTAATCTATAGATTGTTTGAGCATGTATCTTTTCAACCCATAGGGAACTTGCAGTGTTATCACAATATAAAATACAATATCCAGTCATCCAATATTAAAAATCAAACATTCATCACAATTATCATCCAAATCAATCAATAAACATTAATAGATAACTAATCATTAATAACAGGTATTAAATTGACAATTTCAATTCAATATTAAATGAAAAGATGATTAAATGCAATAAAAGTCAAATTTAACTAGAATGACGATTTAAGCATACTAAACATCAATTAATAAATTTCTAATCACATCTAAATTTAGTTTAACTAACATAAGATAATTTAGTAATTGTGAGTGGGTTAAAACACTCACCTTCGATTTTAAATCAATATAAAAATCCAATTCAGGCCAAAAATTCAAATAGCATCTGAATTCATCCAAACCATTGTCAAAATGTTTGGAATTTCGATACGATCCCAATGAAATAAACCGCTCGCAAATCCGAGTACATATGAATAAGTTATGCGAGTTAGAACATTTGAAAATTCAAATTGTAAAATAAAAAAAGCACGTTTAGCTTGCCACGTCAGTATCTCAAGCTCACGTACGAAACCCTAACCAAAATCACGATGGAGCCTTCAACCCTACAACGCTGCCATCACGTGCCTAACCCGTTGCCACGGCCGCTTCCACGATGATCAGGCCTCACAATCGCCTTCCCCTCGCCAAACCGCCCCTCCACCGCGGTCTCGGCCATCTCTGGCCACCCCCATTAACAGCGCCGCCACCGATGACCTTAAACCATTTTTAGCGACTCCCATGTCATCTAGCACAAATTAATGACACCCCAAGGACCCGCTCGATTCCACCTTTCCAACACCACTTCCCGATCGTCGATCGGACGACGATCCACCGTTGGATCGTCCAAAACATAGAATGGATGGCTGCAGTTCATCCTCGATTTTTGGACAAACGGTGAATCCAGTTGAAAAATGAATCACACCGATGAATTACGCTTTTCAAGAGCTTTGAACTGATATATAATATGATAGGCTTTTGAGGGTTTTATTTTGAAATTGATTTGGAAATTGAATTAAGGGTTTGAAAATTTGATTTTATTTTTATTTCTACCATTGTGAAGAAGAAGCAGAGGGATGGAATTGTACGTATAAGAATAAGAAAATAGAAAGACTGCTAGGGTTTGAACAAAACAATTTATACTAATGAAGCCGGATAAGAATGAATAACCTATCGAATTGGTTCGAATTGACAATAACGACCCAAAAAGCCCGTTTCGCTTCCGAAACAAAAGTAGGTCAACCCATATACCAAAATAGATGTTTTTGATATTTTTAAATCCAATGGAACAGGTTTTTAAGTCCTACTTCCATCGTATGAAGAAGTTAGCTTAAAATCAGCTGATTTGAAATTTTATTTCAACTGAAATTAATTAAATTGATTTCTACGCGTTTTGAGTCTGTACGATCAAACGACAAGTCCGATCGCTACGAAACTTGAATCTTTACAATAATTCACTGGTATAGATCTGATGAAACTAGTTTTGTTGAAATTCAAGACAGTAGCCAAAATGATTATTTTCACGTTAATTAAATAAATTGATATTAAATTAATTAATCACTTTTTAATTCAATATTTATAAACTAACAAATTTTAATCTTTTTGATTACTTAGACATTTATTATAATTTAAGCAAGTTTACATAAAATTTTAGTGTTGAATATTACACAAATTACAGTGTTCAGTTCCAACTATAAATAAATTCCAATTACTTATAATTTAATACCAATAAATTGATCAAATTTGATTTTAATCTTTTTATTTCATCCAATCATTATTTTATGGACATAGTTACATTAGTTTATATCTTATTATATTAATATGCGACAATTACCATCTTTGTTTGTATTAACTACTGTATTTCTATTATATTGAATTTCTGTCAATTTTATTCTAATTTAAAATCACAATAAATTAATTTATCTTTGTTTCACTCTTTTTATTACATCAATTATTGCCCTGTAAATATAACTAACATTTCTATACATATTATTGCATTCGCCTTTTAAAGTTATCGTCTTAATTCATTTTACGTAACACTTAATTTCATTTAATTACAATTGATTTCCCATTTAGTTTAACTAACTAAATAAATAGGTAACATATAATAATTTGTCACCAGTAACTTTCAATCACATTTATAAGTTTATTATTTGCAACAAAATGTTATAACAACTTACACAATACTATTCTATCCAATCACAATTTATTACACATTATTTCATTAATTAATACAACCTTTAAATTATCAATTACTCTTTAAATCCAATTATCAATTAGTGCACTTATTATTAAAATGAATTTACAATCTATCACCAATTATAACCTTTTAATTTCTATTTAATTGGAATTATATTTAAAGCAGTTACCAATTACCTTAAATTTTATACTGCTACATTTCATTCCAGTTATATTCTGTAACGACCCGCCGCCCTGACCGCCTCTAGTCGGTAATTAAACCAACTCGAAACGTTCAAAATGACGGATTGTTAGTCAGTTTATAGAGTTTAAACAGAATCAGCCACAGAATCACAGAATAATCATAATATTATTCATAAATGAATTTTTCTTACATACATATATCAGAGTTTGTACAATGCATTAAATTTTTATACAGCGGAATAATCTTTTATTCTTAAGTACAAGAAAATTTTTTCTAGAAAAACTTTAGTGATGCGGTAATCCCCCTCTCTCTAACTTCGCTGCGAGAAAAACTCCAAGCTGCAGAAATACTCGGTCTGACCTGAGCGTTTATTGCAAAACACAAAAACACTCGAGTCAGGATTAATCTTTATTCAAGTAATTAAATTTGTAATGAACTGAATAAAATGGTAACAGAGATGACGAATCACATGAATCAATTTAAATCTATTATGGATTTTTCACATTAACAACTTCAATTTTTAAAATCTGTCAATCCTGTGTGGCTGCAGTACACACGTATATTTACACACATGTGCACTGCCTCGCCAACACGTGTGCACCAAACAAAAGCACAGCTATCAGATCAAAACAAGGTCAAACCCAAGTTTCAAAACTAGGTTCAACTCAAGGCCAATGCACAGACAAAAGTGTCAAGAAGGCATCAGACAAAGCAATACAAACAGCAAATGTTGAAACAGGAAATCAAAGGCAGAGGCTCAGAAATGCCAAAGACATGAAGACATAAACAACAACAAATGCGAGACCAACTGCAAAAATGACACAGCAGAAGTGATCAAGGCAAAGCACAAGTGTGCAGCATCAAGTAGTTTCAAGTACACGGACATATATATATGGAACTGCCACTGCATGCAAACAGCAAAAAAAAATCAAGTCTAAAGTCTCAAGTATATCACATGAACAACTCAGGCAACCAGTTCAACTTACTTCCAATGAAATACATGGGTTCAAACAAAAAGTGCACAAGTTAACAATTCCTTAGTAAAGATCACAACATAATACTACTTGTACAAGGAGGTTGCCTATTGGAACTTGGTTTAGTTAATTTAAAACCAACAGAGGCCAGTTAAATCCATTTACAGATATACACCTGTATGTATTTACAGTGATTCAGCTCTGCTACAACAGATTACATCTTGGTAAACATTTTCCACAATACTACCCTAAGCAATTTCATACGCACTAGAAATAAACAATTTAAACTTTACAGAATGGATGTTTTAGCTACTAAAAAAAAAGGGGAACAGGATTTTCTTTGAACCTGATAACAAAAACAGGAACTCAATTATATGTACGTTCAGCCATCCTATTCTCTTATCAAATAACACAACTTAATCATCCATTCAAGATGGCTTTGAGTCATTACCTCCATTCATGGCTATATATATACTGGGTAATAAAAGTGTTTTAACCTTAAAAGTTTCAGATTTGCTCACAGTCATTTCAAATAACAAAGAAAATTGGGTTGAAATACTTATATATATACACGCATACACCCAAAAACAATGTTTCCAGAAAAGCAAAACACAAGCATTTCATTCATTTAATTCAAGCCATCATATTCATTCAGGAATTCAAGCACAAAAGATTTGAATAAACATAGGTTTACTCACAGAATTTCAACATTGATTTTTTTTTCTGGTTTAACAACTTTTACTTATTTTATCATATATTTTTAAAACTCTGTAACCAGGTATGAACAGAGAATCAAGTTATGCAGATTCAAATGCATTCATAACCACAGTTTCAAAATACTGCCTATACATGCAGGAATCCTTATAGATTCTTGCTTCTCATTTTTTTTACAATTTAAATATTGCAGTTTTAAGACAAATTTAATAGCATCTGTTCTTATCAATTCAAAAATAAATCCCAAATAGCATCTGTTCTTAACAGTTTAAAAACAAAATTTATAGTATCTGTTCTCAATAGTAAAAAAAACAATATCATATAGCATCTGTTCTTAACAGATTTAAAAGCAAGATTTGATTGCATCTGTTCTTATCAGTTTAAATTAAAATTTAAATAGCATATGTTCTTAACAGTTTAATAAAAATTTAAAAAGCATCTGTTCTTAACAGTTTAAATTAATTTGACCGAGCAAATGATAACTAATAACACCCCAAATCATAGCATGCAACCAAGAAACCAATTCAAACAAATATAAAAACTTGAATCAAAATTAATCGTGAGCAAAGAACTCACCTTTATAATCGAAACAGCCGAAGAGAGTACTGAGCACAATTGAACGAAGATCGAAGCTGAAGCCCTAATTGTTGAAGCACGGAATCGAAGAGACGAGGCCGCCATTATCTCGGGAAGGAACGAACGAAGAAACTCGTGGCCGCCATTGTTTCTTTTCTTCGGTTTGATTTCTGAAGATTTGAAGACGAATGGGGTTCGAATATAAAAGAGAAAGAGAACGTGATTTTGCAGAGGGGCACGATTTAGGGCGTGGGTTTTGGCGTGGGGGAAGGCAGATATTTAGGCACGAGTTAAGGCTGATAAGGGTAAGGTAGTGTATACTTATATTATATATATTATTATATTTTTATTTTTATTTTGAATTCAATTTTTTTTGTTTTGTAAATTTTCTTTAGTAAATATAGAAACGTTTTGAAGTTCAAATATCAAACTTAAATTTATAAATTTACATAAAAATAATTCGTAAATCCAAACTATTTTTTTCTTCTAAGTCATTAGTTTGAATTTAAAATACAAATTTCAATATTCAATTTAAACTTCAAAGTTAAATTCAAATATTTATTCAACTTTGAATAAATTAATTTTTTAAAATTTAATCGCCAAATTCATAGTTATATTGGGAATTCAATTTAAACCATCATTCAAATATTTAAAATTAATTAAATATTTTCATTTTTAAATTGTTCAAAATTCTGGGTTGTTACAATCTCCCCTCCTTAAAAGAATTTCGTCCCGAAATTATAAGTTTGGAAAACGATTGCTAAATTCTCACCGATATTTATACCCTACACAATTTTTACCAAGTTTCAAACTCATAAATAAATATAGGATTCATTTCCTTTTATTTTATTTCATTAGCTTTGTTCATCGATTTCAATAATCAAGACACAAAAGTCTTTTACCAAATTTTTGACTTACAAAACTCAGATTTTTAAACTTGAAATTCTTCATGCTAAATATTTGCATATTACATCTTTTCCAAAGCTGTGTGCTTTCAAGATATTTTAAAGATCTTCTTCCTTAATTCATTAGGTTAGTATTATGTAATTCTAATTTCATATTATTGATTTTCTATTTAAAGTTTGAAAATACTTGCTAACTCGAAGTTTAACAAGTCCATCGTCGTTCTTACAGACTTTAGGCATACGCTGGCCAGGCGCAAGACTAAAAATCTCCAAGTACTAAATATACTTGCTTCAACTCCCAGTGAAAATACTTTTAAAAATTCTTTTTTAAAAATGGATATGGAAAGCACGTTCCCCATGGATCACAGTTTACCCGGCGGTTACGCTACTATCCCAGTAGAATCGCTTGTAACTGTAGATTTCACATCTCTCTTGAATTTCGCCATGGTTGTCGCCTTAGATCGCGGTTCACACGGCGGTTACGCTACTATCCCAGTAGAATCGCTCGTGACCGTAGGCATCTCGCCCCACGAATTACGCTTCGGTTTCTAGATCGCAGTTTACACGGCGGTTGCGCCACTATCCCAGTGGAATCGCTTGTAACTGTAGGCATCACGCCCCACGAATTACGCCAGCATCAATTCACCTAATCCCAAACACGATGATCCATCGTGGGGGATTCCAGTCAGTCCCAATGGACATTCCACTAATGGAAATTCTACGTAGCTACGATTTCCAGTGGACACTCCACCGAGTTCCAGTCACCTTCACAAATAATAAATGGAAGGTACATTTCCATATCCTCAGTTTTTACAAAACATATGTCATATACATATAGTACTTCATTTCACATTTCGTACATATCATACCTATGTAAACCTACACAGGACTTTTCATAATAATGACTTTCCAAACTGATGGTTTTCGATTTATTACATTCACATATATAAGTTACGAAAACTCAATTCACATTCATAACAAATAGAGGATTCCAAAATTTTCCATTTCACTTAAAATTTTCCTCTAAATCGATTTGAAAATTTAAGGTTATCTCAAACCTAATTCACATTCATAATCCAATTCATTATCGACTTCACATTCGATTTGGATTTCACGTTACATCGTCAATTCTCAACACATAATTGATGTCTATCGATATATAACCTCTAAGCTCGTACGTCTCAGAGAAGGGTGTTAAGCTAAAAGAATAAATTCTCCGCCACCACAGATATATATTTAATAGAGATCAATTGCTATGTCATCAATTCACAATGTTAGACATACAATCCCAATCGACTATCCAAAATTCAAAGCTCAACTTATATTGTTTTTGGTGTCAAAGTTAAACTCAATTTAACTCAAGATTCAATCTTTTTTTTTTGGAAAATATTCAAGTTGAACTGATTGTTCATATTTCTCAAAAATATCTTTACAAGATATATATATATTTTCCAACTTAACCATTTGAAACAAATTTCAAATATTCATTTTTCAATTTACCTTTAAAAGATAAAATTTCAAACCTTTCATTTCATATTGGAAAACATATCCATACTTATTTAATAATAAGTAATTCACAAGTTCATTTATTTTCAACTCTCGGAAAATATTCAATATACTTGAATCAAAATTAAGTATATATTCCATTCTTTAAGGAAATCATTCTTTTAAACACATTTATTTGAGTCAAAACGAATGTTACGTAAAACATCGTTACGACAACTCAAAATCACTAGTATAGGGATTCGAAATTTAAGATAGATATATAAATCCCAATACTATAAACAACATTTCCTTCCGGAAACCATTTACTATAACAACAGTGTTATAGTCCACTATTTCCTTTCATTTCTCTCGAAAACGTCTATTCCAACAATTGAATGTTGAAATCTATGTATTCGATACTTAATGCATTTTAAAACATCTTTAAAACCATTAACTTTTTCAACTTCAACTTAATTCATAGTTTGAATTCCTCATACTTTTCATAATATTAGTTTTAAACCAATTTCAAACTTTTCAATATTAAGTTTTTCACTTAATTAAATTTTCAGCAGGTTTAATTTGAAATTCATCACTGGATTTATTAAACCTATAATGGATTATCATGTTGACAACTTCAAATTTGAAATTTAAATCTCATTTGAACTTTGCATTTGCTTTCTATTTCAAAAATAATCAACTAGTTCTTTAGTAAGCCATTCATCAACTTGGTTCCATTAAATTTATATTTCCACGTTAACCTCATTTCATAATATCACTTCTCTAAAACATATCCGTTTTAGTTAATAATATATTCACTGTCCAAAATCGTGAATATACTTATCTATTCAATTCAGTGTTTCTACACATTTATTTAAAGAATTATCCACTGTCCAAAATCGTGGATAAAATTCCCAACCAACATTTACTATCTCAATATTTAACTTAAAGGATAATTCCCTGTCCAAAATCACGAATATATCTCCTTTAATAACTTCTATTTTCCATTTATCAAATTCAACTGGTTTCGAATTTATAAACAATCTTTACAAATTCCATTTCTATTTATAAACTTCGATTTATAAATCTCCTTTATTAATTCAACTCAATTTATATAATTCAATTATATAACAAAAGTTCATTTATAAGTTTAAATACTTATAATCCACTTATTCACTAAATCGTTCTTCAAAACATTTGAAATTAATTTTCAAAAGAATTCAGAATCAAATTCCCAAGTTATAGTTTAATTATCCTCTTGGCTATAACTAAATTGAAATATCATTTTATTTCACAATTATTATTTTGTAGATATTCAAAATATTCGATTCAAACCAATTCATTAATTCACTTCACTTATATTTTATTTTTCATAAATCTCAATAATTCGATAATAGGTTTCGAATGAGAAACTATCGCAATCCTAAATTTAGAGAGGGGAATTTCCGAAAAAATTTGAATTTTCAAAATAACTTTTATTTTTCAAAGAAAACAATTTCATACTTCTTTAGATTTAAAAACATTTTTCTTTAAAGTGGTTCTAGTAACTATTCATATTAAACATCATAAACTGAGCTTTGTGTAAACCAAAGCTCTGATACCACTTTTGTAACGACCCGCCGCCCTGACCGCCTCTAGTCGGTAATTAAACCAACTCGAAACGTTCAAAATGACGGATTGTTAGTCAGTTTATAGAGTTTAAACAGAATCAGCCACAGAATCACAGAATAATCATAATATTATTCATAAATGAATTTTTCTTACATACATATATCAGAGTTTGTACAATGCATTAAATTTTTATACAGCGGAATAATCTTTTATTCTTAAGTACAAGAAAATTTTTTCTGGAAAAACTTTAGTGATGCGGTAATCCCCCTCTCTCTCTAACTTCGCTGCGAGAAAAACTCCAAGCTGCAGAAATACTCGGTCTGACCCGAGCGTTTATTGCAAAACACAAAAACACTCGAGTCAGGATTAATCTTTATTCAAGTAATTAAATTTGTAATGAACTGAATAAAATGGTAACAGAGATGACGAATCACATGAATCAATTTAAATCTATTATGGATTTTTCACATTAACAACTTCAATTTTTAAAATCTGTCAATCCTGTGTGGCTGCAGTACAGACGTATATTTACACACATGTGCGCTGCCTCGCCAACACGTGTGCACCAAACAAAAGCACAGCTATCAGATCAAAACAAGGTCAAACCCAAGTTTCAAAACTAGGTTCAACTCAAGGCCAATGCACAGACAAAAGTGTCAAGAAGGCATCAGACAAAGCAATACAAACAGCAAATGTTGAAACAGGAAATCAAAGGCAGAGGCTCAGAAATGCCAAAGACATGAAGACATAAACAACAACAAATGCGAGACCAACTGCAAAAATGACACAGCAGAAGTGATCAAGGCAAAGCACAAGTGTGCAGCATCAAGTAGTTTCAAGTACACGGACATATATATATGGAACTGCCACTGCATGCAAACAGCAAAAAAAAATCAAGTCTAAAGTCTCAAGTATATCACATGAACAACTCAGGCAACCAGTTCAACTTACTTCCAATGAAATACATGGGTTCAAACAAAAAGTGCACAAGTTAACAATTCCTTAGTAAAGATCACAACATAATACTGCTTGTACAAGGAGGTTGCCTATTGGAACTTGGTTTAGTTAATTTAAAACCAACATATGCCAGTTAAATCCATTTACAGATATACACCTGTATGTATTTACAGTGATTCAGCTCTGCTACAACAGATTACATCTTGGTAAACATTTTCCACAATACTACCCTAAGCAATTTCATACGCACTAGAAATAAACAATTTAAACTTTACAGAATGGATGTTTTAGCTACTAAAAAAAACAGGGGAACAGGATTTTCTTTGAACCTGATAACAAAAACAGGAACTCAATTATATGTACGTTCAGCCATCCTATTCTCTTATCAAATAACACAACTTAATCATCCATTCAAGATGGCTTTGAGTCATTACCTCCATTCATGGCTATATATATACTGGGTAATAAAAGTGTTTTAACCTTAAAAGTTTCAGATTTGCTCACAGTCATTTCAAATAACAAAGAAAATTGGGTTGAAATACTTATATATATACACGCATACACCCAAAAACAATGTTTCCAGAAAAGCAAAACACAAGCATTTCATTCATTTAATTCAAGCCATCATATTCATTCAGGAATTCAAGCACAAAAGATTTGAATAAACATAGGTTTACTCACAGAATTTCAACATTGATTTTTTTTTCTGGTTTAACAACTTTTACTTATTTTATCATATATTTTTAAAACTCTGTAACCAGGTATGCAAAGAGAATCAAGTTATGCAGATTCAAATGCATTCATAACCACAGTTTCAAACTACTGCCTATACATGCAGGAATCCTTATAGATTCTTGCTTCGCATATTTTTTTACAATTTAAATATTGCAGTTTTAAGACAAATTTAATAGCATCTGTTTTTGTCAATTCAAAAATAAATCCCAAATAGCATCTGTTCTTAACAGTTTAAAAACAAAATTTATAGTATCTGTTCTCAATAGTAAAAAAACCAATATCATATAGCATCTGTTCTTAACAGATTTAAAAGCAAGATTTGATTGCATCTGTTCTTATCAGTTTAAATTAAAATTTAAATAGCATCTGTTCTTAACAGTTTAAATAAAAATTTAAATAGCATCTGTTCTTAACAGTTTAAATTAATTTGACCGAGCAAATGATAACTAATAACACCCCAAATCATTGCATGCAACCAAGCAACCAATTCAAACAAATTTAAAAACTTGAATCAAAATTAATCGTGAGCAAAGAACTCACCTTTATAATCGAAACAGCCGAAGAGAGTACTGAGCACAATTGAACGAAGATCGAAGCTGAAGCCCTAATTGTTGAAGCACGGAATCGAAGAGACGAGGCCGCCATTATCTTGAGAAGGAACGAACGAAGAAACTCGTGGCCGCCATTGTTTCTTTTCTTCGATTTGATTTCTGAAGATTTGAAGACGAATGGGGTTCGAATATAAAAGAGAAAGAGAACGTGATTTTGCAGAGGGGCACGATTTAGGGCGTGGGTTTTGGCGTGGGGGAAGGCAGATATTTAGGCCCGAGTTAAGGCTGATAAGGGTAAGGTCGTGTATACTTATATTATATATATTATTATATTTTTATTTTTATTTTGAATTCAATTTTTTTTTTGTTTTGTAAATTTTCTTTAGTAAATATAGAAACGTTTTGAAGTTCAAATATCAAACTTAAATTTATAAATTTACATAAAAATAATTCGTTAATCCAAACTATTTTTTTCTTCTAAGTCATTAGTTTGAATTTAAAATACAAATTTCAATATTCAATTTAAACTTCAAAGTTAAATTCAAATATTTATTCAACTTTGAATAAATTAGTTTTTTAAAATTTAATCGCCAAATTCATAGTTATATTGGGAATTCAATTTAAACCATCATTCAAATATTTAAAATTAATTAAATATTTTCATTTTTTAATTGTTCAAAATTCTGGGTTGTTACATATTCTTATTATTAAATCACAAATTTTTATTTATTCCAACATTAGATCACAAAACCTTATTAAATTAATTATTTTTAATTATCGAAAATTACGGATCTTTACAATATGTTATACCCCTGTTCCAAACAAAATAGAACTAGTCTCGAGAGCCAATTCCATCATATTTAGAAGATAGCTTTACAAAATCAATTTATTTTAATTAAAGTTTTGAAAATAGATCCTACGCATTTTAAGCTCACTCGGCCAAACGATAAGTCCGATCGCTACGAAACTTGAAATCCTATAATGATTCACTATTACGGATCCGATGAAGTGGGTTTTGTCAAAATCCGAGACAGTGCCTAAAAAGACTATTTTTACTCATTAATTAAAGCAAGTAATTTCCAAAATTAATTTATTCACTTTAAATTCAATTGTAAAAGTTAACAATTTTCATTCTTGTTTAAATAAAATTTAAATCAACTTTCGGCATCATTTTCATTCACATTAAATTCAAGATCAATTATTTAAATAATTTCCAATATTAAATTTAAACAATTTAATTATCCAGTAAATCGCTATAATTGAAATACAAGTTATTTAACTTATAAAGTTCAACTTATAAAATGAATTCAAATAACAAATCAACTACTTCCATTTTATAGTAATTCAACATTTATTATTCCATTCGTGTTATTGATTACAACACATTAAATATATTGAACTTCGTTCTAATACAAATAATTTCCTTAAATTTTATCGAAATTATTATTTCAAAATTTTATTCAAGTTCATATTAAATAAACTACATTAATAAATCATCACATTTTTATTTATAACCTTTTTTCAGTAATTATATTAAATTTAATAATTTAAAATAGCCAAAAATACGGGTTGTTACAATCTCCCTCACTCAAAACTTTTCGTCCTTGGAAAGTGGTTAAGTAGAGAATCAAACCATTGATATATTTTACTTAAAATAATCAACTTATATAAAATATATTTTGCAAAACCTTTATTACACTTTTGCTATGCCACTTCGATGCCGGCTTTATGGAAATTACAACTTTATTGTGAAAACTAGTAAAATTATTATAACAACCCTATATTTTTCATATATTTTAATATTTGACTTTGTTTTATTTTGAAATTATTTTAAACTTATTTTATTTCAAACATTTCATTTTTAAATGGAGGTGTTGATTATTATGTGAATTATAATTTCAAACCGGTATAAATTTGATATTTTACTGAAAGATGAATTTCTGTTCAAACTAGTCAAACCTTGACTTTTAAATTTCAAATTTAAATATTTAAATTCTTAAATTTTATCTTTTATTATGAAAGTAGATTTAATAACTTGAATACTGCTTTTGGTTTCGTTGAAAACGGATTTAATTTGTGAAAGTTATGTACATTTCAATTTTGAGTATAATTTGTTTTATTTTGAAATTTTGTCTATTTTAAATTATATAAATCTTATTTTCTATATTATATTTTATTTTAATATTTTTTAATATGTTCTTTTTTATGTATATTTTGTCTTTTAATATTTTTAAAGTGATAATAAAAATTTTCCAAAATTTACTGTATTTATTTCCTATTTTTAAAGGCTGTTTTCTATTATTCTACTATTTTCTTTATTTAAATTATATTTAATTAAAATTTATATATTTATTTTGTGAATTCATTTTTATTTTATGTTATTATCTTTTTTATAAATATTTTTACACGTCCATATAAATTTTCGAAAGTTTATTCTGTTCATTTTCAAATTTTCTAGTCTAGTTTGCAATTTTGTGCTATTTTCTTATTTTAACCTTATATAATTAATAAATATTTTTATATATTTTTATATTTTGTTAAATTTTCGAAATTTTAACTGAAATAATTATTATTTTCAGTAATTTAATTTTATATAAATAAATTAAAAGAAATTTGAATGGGTTTTGACTTTTGGTTTTCAAATGGTCATTTATTTTCCACCCTTTCACATTCAACATAACTATTCATCAATTAGCTTTTATTATACACATTTTTCAGCCGCATATTTTTATTTCCATTCATATAAACTCATTTCCCACTTCTGAAACAAAAAAAATTCGTCCTTGCTTGAGGAGAAAGTTCGGTAAAAGAATTCTTTTTCTCTTCTTCTTTTATTTATTTCTTATTGCTTGAATTTGATTTGCACTTGTTCTTTTATGTCATAGGTTTGGTCACCTCCTCTCCAGCACCTGCCACCTCCACCACCACCTGAGAACATCACCATCTTTACCTCTTCTCTGATCAAACCCCAAGCCACGCCTCCTTGTGGATTGATTCCATCACCAAAATCCAACAAAACTCCATAAAACTTGCCTAGACCGAACACATCATCCACATCCACCACTTCCACCACCCATGGCCGCCACTAACATCACCTCCACCACCTCCAGCACCACCTGGACTCTCGGCCACACCATTACCTTGGACCCCACAGTGCAAGCCGTGACCATTGTAGCCTTGGTCGAGCTTTGTTTTGACCTTAAAACCATGTGATGCCTTGTTATGTTGTTTTCACCATCCATGTCCACCACCTCCAAACTTCCACATGGCCGACCAAACACCACCACCAACAGCCCTGTTCCAGACCTGATACACCTCTGCACACCACCTACTGACCCCACCTGAAATAGCCGTGACCTTTATGCCCTTGGCCGAGCCAAACTATGGCCTTAAACCCTTGTATATTGCTTTGTTAGTGTAGTTCCACCACCACCCACCTTTGCACCACCTTCTAGCATGTTAGGCCGACCCTTAGCAACCCATACCTGAACCAAAAACATTGCTTTAGACCTGTAATACACTCATGGCTGAACCCAATGTGTGTTGGAGACAAGTGCAAAACAATTCCGCTTTGATTCGTGCAGTCTATTCTATCATTGTTTATCGTATTTGCATTTGAAACTTATGTTATTATTATTGTTTTGTGTGACTTGTATTCAAGGGGTTTGATACTTTGGCTCCTCCACTCATATTTCTACCATGTTATCTGCTTGTTTGGATCTCATTCGTGCATTCTTCATTGTGTCTCCAGCACAAACCAGTGAGTTATTCTCACCAGACAATATGTACATTTATAACTAGTAAATTGACCACTTTTGAATCTGTAAAATACATTATCATGTTACACCTGCTATGTTATGATTTTATGATGTTCACCCATGCTTAAACACCTGTTATATCATATGTTACTGTTATATTATGATGTTCTATTATTTTTATCAGTTTATCACACTACAAGTTCCTTTTAGATTAGAATCACTATGGATTGAAATAATACATACCCGAACGGACTTTAGAATAGGAGAAAATCTTTATGGGCTGAAATGATAGGCCTGAATGATTTTCAATTATTATCATTTACTTGGGATTGCGGGTTTGAAATGATCAAACCTGGGTTTTCTTTGTAAATTACGGGTTGAAATGATATATTACCCGTATCACTTTACCTAGGCTAGAAAATGAAATATAGACCCGTTGTAAAAATATGTTTTTCTTAAAATTTTAAAATATTTTAGAAATGTAAATATTTTAATATTTTGATTTAAATTTGATTAAAAATGATTTTGTAAAGCATTATTGACTCTCCGAAAATTTATAAGTGAAATAAATTAATGGTAAAGTTAGAAAGTCTGAAATGTAAATTTTTTTGGAAATTATAATTTGGTGATAAATGGAATTTAAATTAAATATGAAAATATGATAAATTTATGATATTTTGAATTAAAAGAATTTAAAATGATTTAATAATATATTAATGATTTTTGAATTAAGTTAAAATGTGAAATGAATGAATATTTAAGTTGAAATTTTGAAATATAACTAAAATTGGAAATTTGTGAATTTGGCTTAAAAGTGAATTTTAAGTTAAGTAAATAAAAATGAAATTAAGTTATATTTGAAAATTTAAACTTAAGTGTTAAGTTAAATTTAATTTAATGAATTCGAAATTTAGTGTTGGAATGTAATAAGTGAATTACTATTAAATTTTGATTTTTGAATAGAGATTTAACTTTATAAAATCATGAATATAAGGGTATTTGAATGATTGTTTTAAAAGTGAAATTATATGATTTTATAAGTTAAAAATGGTTTAAATAAAAATATAATGTTTGTGAAATTATACTGAATTTTTGAAGTTAATTTACTGCATTTCTAAAATGCTATTAATTCTAATGTAAAGGATAATACAGCATTTGTAAATGTTGTAGTTGATAATAATGAACCAAATGGCTCAATTTAATTAAAGGCTATTATAGCATTTTTTTGAATATTATAATGGTTGAATTTAACTAAGTTTATTTGAAACTAATGGAACCCTATTACAGCATTTTAAATGTCGTCTTTTGTTAAATTGAACTTTTTTAAGTGTGACTTGCCGTAGCATTTTCTAAATGCTGCGAAAGTTGAATTTTCATTGTTTTAATAAATTTAAGTGAATGAATGAACTTTGAAAGGTTAAAATTTTGGAAATTTAATAATTTAATTATTAAATATAATATCTTCATTTTAATGATTTAAATGAAGCAATTTGTTTCGAAATATAAACTATTTTGAAATGTGTTTTGAAATGGTATTTAAATAAAATAAAAATGAATGTGGTTTGGAAGATATGATATTTTGAAATGGATTTTGAATGATATTGAATTTTTAAATGATATTTGATTTCGAAGTATAAAATACTATTTTGAAATTTTAACCACGAGATGTATTTAATTTATGGTTTAACTGATCTTTAAAGGATGGGCGATCCCAAGCATCCTTTAAGTTATAGTGCATTTCTACTATAGTTCACTTGAGTTGATTTACATTATATAAGTATATATTGTCCTGACTCGAGTGTTTTGTGTTTTACTTTACGCTCGGGTCAGCCTGAGTATTCACATCTTTGGATTCTCTTTCTGGAGCTGGTCTTTGCTGGAGTTTCTGCTTATCTGCATTTATATCTACTTTCTGTTTCAGCTATTCTAGTTTGTCTCATGTATTATTGAACTTCTATGTATTTTGGATTTCTATTATGTTGTTTTCAGACTGTATTATGTATTTGGTTTGAGACATTGCCATAGTAGTTTCATGAACTACTATGTATTTTATATTCCGCTGCGAGGTATTCTGTTTGTTCTATGTCTGTGATTCTGTGATTTGTATTTCATTTGCTCCAAATTTATTTACGATGCGGTATTTTGAGCAATTCAAATCCGACATGTGCGGCTGCGAATGGCTGAAAATACCGGGTTGTTATAATTATAAAGTCTAAATTTTTTTCTAACATTCGGATTTACGAAAAATTTCGACAACATCTCCTTTGCGCGACTCGATCATAAAAATTTACAGTATAGATATATACACCAAATATACATCTCATTTGAATGATGAGGCATCCTGTAGGGACAAACATAAAAGTGCAGTATGTAATCCAAGCTACATACCTTATTATTATTAATACGAGCGAGTTCGCTCATATTAAGCAAGCCGAAGCAAATTGAACCGCATATATGTCTTCATATGCACCCATCTCAACTCAAATTTGAATATTAGTCCCTTATAATACGATATATAAAGCATGCATGAGTTTAATATAACTATATAACAAGAATGCTCAATCCAAATCATAAGCACAAGCACTAATGCACTACCATAACAATCATATGCAATCAAAATCATTAATAACAATGGTTTGCAACAAAAGAAACCATTCAACCATTAATATTCATCCAATTGATTCATAACTATATCAATCTACAGTATCTAATGTCCATAGTTAATTTATACACTTCATTTCTCATTAACATTGATTCTTCGTTAATATCTGATTAGTTGGCTTCAAATTTATTTACATCTAATTCATTTACATTCAATTTATTCAAATTTCAATTATTTCACTTTTTGTTTAACATATTTTATACTAAATTCATTCATGGACCATTTTATAAATAATTTCATTGTACCATATTTAAGTTGAATTTTATTTGATTACCACTTATTATATTCTCTTTAATACTACTATTATTTATAAACCATTTCATAAAACCATTTAAGTTTATTATAAACATTTTATAAAGTACCACTGTAACGATCCCATTTCTAAATTAAATTAAATTTAGAAATTTATATATATATATATATATATATTGGAATTAAATTGTGAATTTATCTGAATATTTTTCAAAACAAATAAGATATGAATAGATTGTAATTTAAATTTGAATTTGAAGTTCAAATATAAATATCTTAAAATAATTTGGATTTAAAAATAATATATGTATGATTTTTATTAGTGTATAATTTAGTTTAAGATTATATTCTCTAAGATTATATAAATATTAATATAAGGAAATATATTTAATAAGGATATAAATTAATAAAACATGTATATATAAATATAAACTAAATATAATATAATATATAAATTATATAAAAACATATTCTCATGCAAAAAAATACAAATGTAAGAAAGATAATGTAAAAATTAACAAGTGCTAAGATTTTAACATATAATTGAACAAGTGTCAACTTCCTAAATTTTTCATTTATTTTTAAAAATAATAATTTTCAGGTTATATATATACATCTATTTCACTCTTTATTTTTTTTCATTTTCAAAAGAACTTCAAACTAAAAGAAAATCAAGCTACAACCTGTAACTCAAATCAGAAAAACAAAGAAATCAAAATAAACAAACCTTTTCAATTTTTAAACCTGGAACAAGTTCAAATCAGTTTCAAAACAAAGTAAACAACAAGAAGTTCAAGATCAAAGCAATATTTCAACTTCAACCACTTAAGCAAAGCAAGGATCATCGCTAAAAACAATAATCAGTTCAAAGATGAACAAGTTTCATAAAGATCAAATCCAAAGAACAAGTTTCCATTTTTCCAAATTCAAACAATTCTAGGCTCTTCTCTATTTTCTTCTTTATCAGGTGAGTAAAGCTAACTCTAACCTGATTTAAAACTTGATGTTTGTGAAAGTGAAAGCTATGAATAATGTTGAATGTATGAAAATATGTTGCATGTATACAAATATGTATACATCTATATGTGCATGTCTAGGAAACAGGCAAATTTACCTCTGGTTTGTTTATAGGTTTTCAAACCTGTTTTTAAAAAATTTAAATCTCTACCTCTAATCTTATTTAGGCTTTAAGGTCCAAACAAAACATGTTTGTATAATCATGCTTTAAGTTTTAAAAATAATTTTAAGCATAATTAATTAAAGTATTTTCTAAAAAATCAAGAAATGCAGATGAACATAGAACATATCAAAAATTCTAGAATCATGTTTTCTGGTTTCAAGTATATTATCTAAAAGGTTTTCGAGAATGATGATTTTTAAAGGTAGAATCATGATTTTTAAGCACGTATTCATAAAGAACTTGCGAATTGAACGATTTTGGGTTTTGTGGAAAATTCTGGTGATCGGAGTAATGATGGATCTCGTGATCGAAGCTGGAGCATGTTTGGTGGTCGGGGATCATCAGAAAAATGCTTGATGAATTTGTAATTCACCGAGGCAACGGTGCGACTTCAATTTAGGGTTTAAACCTAATTTTTAGATAAGGTTGAAATTCGATGAACTGCAGCGTCGACGTTGTATCGGACTAGACCGGGGTGAGTGGAATCGATGCGTGGTTGATCGGAGGAGCTTTGGATGGAGTTGCGTGGCCTTTAGTGGTCTGAGTCATCGGCAGGAGGAAGATTGGTCGATCAAGTTTTTGTTCCAGGTTGGGTCGAGCAACTCGATCTTAATTCATCGTCAATTCGAAGTTCTGGGCGTTCATAAGTGTGACGCCCCACCTCTATACTCACGCTAGCCAAGGACACTACGGAGTAATGCTGTTGATTAGCACGGAGAATAAGGCTGTTGAGGAGCAACCATCTGTATAATTGCTTTGTGCGAGCATCGATATGTCAGATAGTATAACATGCATCTCTTTATCAAGAGGAAATACGACATACCGACACAAACTCAAAGCTACTACACAGTGGCTAAAATATCTTTGGAAACAAATATAGAAATAAACATAACATAAATCAGTCACAGACAATTCATATCACAAAGGCGGAAATAGATATGAATATTACACATAAAAGTGTATATCAGAGTAGTGGTCAACTAAGATCCACAACATCACAAAGGAATAGATACAAGGTCTAGACAAAAGAATATGTATACATCAAGGAGTCTATATCTTAAATGTATACAACAAAATCTACCAAACTAGAGTAGTTAGCCAAAAGATAAGATGATAGTCCGATAAGGAGTCAAGCAGAAGCACCTGTAAAATCTCAGTCTGACCGGAGTATTATTTAAGAAGAAAATAATAAACGGATCAGTCTAGCTATAATTATCAGATAAAAATGAGATATAAGAAGAGATATAATATTAAAACGTATGATAACTAAAAATGCCATTCTACGGCTAGTGTACATTAGAGGATCACGAAAGTCATACAAAATCTCAAGAATCTCATAGCATCAAAAAGAATACCATATTCTTTATTTAATTCACCAAGCGACAATAAATGACATACATATCAATGCCAACTGAGAAAGGTGGTGAAACATCAAATAGGAATCCATAAATCATCAAATAGGAATCCAGAAATCATAATAAAAGGATGGCCAATCCCACAAACTGGACATCGACGCACCTAGAAAGACACACTCCATTCACAGTCGAACATCGACGCACCTAGAAAGATACGCCCCATGCTCTAGCATCGACGCACCTAGAAAGATACGCCCCATGCATAAATAAACATCGATGCACCTAGAAAGATACATCCCATGCATAAATAAACATCAATGCATCTAGAAAGATACATCCCATGTAATGTCTAACATCGATGCACCTAGAAAGATACACCCCATGCAAAGTCGAACATTGACGCACCTAGAAAGACACGCCCCATACTCTAACATCGACGCACCTAGAAGGATACGCCCCTGCATAAATAAACATCGATGCACCTAGAAAGATACATCCTATGCATAAATAAACATCGATGCATTTAGAAAGATACACCCCATGTAATGTCTAACATCGATGCACCTAGAAAGATACACCCCATGCAAAGTCGAAAATTGACGCACCTAGAAAGACACGCCCCATGCTCTAGCATCGACGCACCTAGAAAGATACGTCCCGTGCATAAATAAACATCGATGCACCTAGAAAGATACATCCCATGCATAAATAAACATCGATGCATCTAGAAAGATACGCCCCATGTAATGTCTAACATCGATGCACCTAGAAAGATACACCCCATGCAAAGCCGAACATCGACGCACCTAGAAAGACACGCCCCATGCATAGACGAACATCGACGCACCTAGAAAGATACGCCCCATGTCCCGACTTATTGAGCCGGTTGCTCTACGAAGTAAACAAACATCGATGCACCTAGAAAGGTACACCCCATGCATAAATAAACATCGACGCATCTAAAAAGGTACGACCCATGCAAGAAATGAGACGAAGCTCAATAAAATGAGGAACAGTCCTCCACATAGACAAAGAGACATCGTGCATTGCTGGTCTTAACCATAAAATGATCATTATCGATCATCAAGAAGTGTCAATTATCATAAGCTAGTAAATATATGAGTTTAGCATCATGTCCCATAACCACTAGCTTAACTTAAATATTTGCGAACAAATTGTAGATCTCCACTAGAAAATTGTCACAAGAGTTTCAATCGAACAAGTCCAAGAATTAACCGACGAAGTAAACGCAAGCGTTTCATACCACTTGTTTTACTATGTCGTTTAATTAGATTTCTCATACGAGTGAGGTAAAGGTTTATATATACTAATAGATTGCAAATCGGTTTGAGAAATGAGCTTTGTAATAAAATAGTGTTGAAATCATTTAAAGAAAGAGCTTTGATATTTTCTACTAGTATAGAAAACCTTTATATTTTAAAGTGACAAATCATAGAAGTGATTGTAGAAACAATCAATCATAAAAATTCACAATCAAAGACGTGAATAAAATCCAAAGAAATCGATAAAGGATCCATCGAAATGGATATTCAAAAATCCCTAAAAAGGAGTCATCAAGGTCATAATAAATGATAACAACAAATAGGAAACAACACGAATCGATTAAAGTTGGAAATTCAAGCAACTAGGCGAAATAGGCAAAATTGCATCAGGTCGGTCGGCCGGCTACAGAGCTCGGTCGACCAGACCAAAAAAACAGAAATGCTCGGGGTAGTAGGTCGGTCGACAGGACCCTGAGTTCGGTCGGCCAGACCTGTAACCTGCACTTCCGAACAGAGGATGGGAAGTGCTCGGGTAGCAGGTCGGTCGACCGGACCCTGAGTTCGGTCGGCCGGACCTGTAGCCAGCACTCCCCAAGCCAATCTAATGAATGCCAAACTCTTCCATATTGCTATCGGTCGAGCATCGGCACTAAGGGTTTACGCCAATCGACTACCCGGCCATAGAAGCTCTTTGGTTCATCACCAAAAACATGATCAAAACATCAAAGTTATGATTTTTAAAGAATTGAACCCAAAACACCAAAAATTGGAATATTCACAAAAGCAATCCAAATCAAAATCAAATGCACATGAGTAAGTGTTAGGAATTCATACCTAACAATCGATGTTAGGCATAGATGTGAGATAAAAATCTCACCTTTGAACCCGAAAACAATGAATGAGAAGCTTGAAGACAAGGGAAGATCGATCACACTTCAATCTCAACACTAGAAGCTTGAATCTAAGCTTAAAAGAAGAACATTCCCTAAGTTAGGTTTAGGAAATTTCTGAAATCAAAGAGAGAATGAGTTGGAGAAGAAGAAGAGAAGGCTTACCAATGGGTTCACTTGAGTTTGGAGCTAGAAGAGGGATTTGCTAATGAAGACTAGGGCTTGGAGTTTTAATTTCCTCTTCCTTCCCCCATTTTTGCTTTAGCTTGAAGTGTTAGGAAATGAGGAATGAAGTAATGAAGAGGAGAGGGGGTTGGAACTGAGCTAGTAAGTGGGGTTATTGGGCTCAGCCCAAACCAAAGCCCTAAGTGAAAAGTGGCAAAATTCCACTAACTCCAAACATATCGAAGTTTATACTCAAAAAGGTCGCAAATGTCATTTTGAACTCAATGGGGGTGGTCTCGAGTCCCAATTCGACTGTTTGCAAAAAGTAGCTTTTTGGACCAAAATCTGACGTACGATGAAATATTTAAGTAAAATATTCAAATATAAAATCGATAAATATGCGGGTTGTTACAGACTCCCCTCCTTAAAGAAATTGCGTCCTCGCAATACTTAAGGAGAAAATAAAGAGTAACAACCATAAAAGCATATCAACACAAAAGAAAATTGAAATAAGAAGTTCACCATAAAGAGCACGAAAGAGTTAGCACGAACCTGTTCGCTCGATGGATTCTCTAGATTTTCCAAGAGCAATCCTTGGGATTTGAGAACCATTGAACTTCACTAGAAAAACATCTTTATTCCGAAGGCTCTCCACCTCCGAAGCAATGATGTGAATCGAATGTTGCTCAAAAGTCAAATTTGGTGAAACTTCAATCCCCTCAATAATACCGGGATCAAGAATAAAAACCGGAAACATAAAAGCATTTCCATAGTTAAAAGACGTGGAAAACGTCAAGAATAGCAGAAAATTAAGCCGGTGCAACGGCGTAGTACAAAAACGGTACGCCCGAGAAACTAGAAACTCGAATAATTTGGAACACCAACGTAGTACAAAAACGGTACGTCCAATGAACCAAAAAGTCGGGACATCGATGTAGTTCAGAAACGGTACATCCGATGAACCGAACACCATAAAAGAACATATGACGCTAGTCCATAAAAGAAATGAGATGAAACTCAATAAAATGAAGTACATCAAAATGCCCGATGAACTTGGTAAAACGATAATAAGATACAAGGAATCTCGAGCCAACGAGGTTGACGCAAATTAAGTTCCTTAAGAGAGATAAATATTCCAAAAACTTATGATCGAGGCGGAGAACAAATTTCTCCTCAAAAATGATGATACCAAACTCTAAAAGTGAAATCAATAGCCGCGAGCACTAGATCATGAGTGGCATATCTAGTCTCGTTAGGCTTTAACGATTTAGAAACACAAGTGATAGCACGTTAACTTTTGCAAGAGAACGGCATCAAAACCAATACGACTAGTATCGGTACAAAAGATAAAGTCTTGGTTCCCTTCGGAAAACACAAGAATAAGAGTATCGGAAAAGAATTCTTTCAAATAATCTTCTTTCCCAAAAAACTAAAACTTTCAAAATTACAATTATCTTTATGTAATTATCTTTCTAGAAAAATTTACGTTTTACAAGTCAATATATCGTGTTTGATTGTCTCATCAAAGCGTTTAGGAAATTCCTATCGATAACGTTCATCAAGCGCATCGACCAAAATTCTTAAAGCACTCAATGGGCAATACAATCACAAAATCATCTTCTTTATAATAAACAAGTTTCTTAAAAATTTTACAAATATTCTTTGCTTGTTTTAAGAACAAAAATCCAATTTTACTTATAAATAAATCTTATGAAAAAGATTTGCAAAATTTTAAACTACTATTTTCATCCAAAATCAATATATACAAAAATGATCTCATCGAAATATTCATAGAATACTCGATTTATAAAATGGATGAAATAAGCTGGATAAACTGATTGACATAATAAATCATTCATGAGAATCATAACGAGTGTGGAATGCGGTAAGTGGAATGCTAACTTCCGCAACCCGTAGCCAATGAAAACCGGTGGCAAGGTCAAGCTGATAAGACCTTAACACTACTCAAAAGATTGTTAGGTGGCAGTCCTAAGACAAATTCAAAAATGTCGGAAAATTTATCAAACTACATGAATGAGAGAAATAACACTTTCCTTATAAGTGGGCTTAAGGAATAAAATGATGCCATCAAATTGGAATCAAAATCGTCAAGGAAAAATAGAAATCTGCTTAACAGATTGAAAATGTCGAAGATGAATAGTCCACACGGGACAAAGGATATGGCCTCATAATAATTAAGCCAATCCTTACAAAAGTAAATTCCGAAGCCTAAGTAAAAATCGGCTCGGACAGAAAAATCACATAAAATAATTTCGACGTCAATAAAGACAAATTGAGTGTTGCGGATCTACCATCCGGATTCGCAATTCTCAAAGAAGTCAACAAGCCCAAAAATATTTAAAGAAAAAGAATCAACAAGTTCTCTTGATATAAAAATAATGAGATGAAACCCGTATCAAAAAGAACTCGAATAAGAAGGTCACAAAATAAAATAATGCCATCAAGGATTCAATGTAAAATACCTTGACTAAGAGAAGAGTTGCTAGGGGCTTGCACAACGTTCTGTTCCCCCCTCTTGCTTTGACGCTTGGGACACGAAGATATATAATGATCCGCACTTTTGCAATAGCGGCAAGAAATAGGCCTTGGAAACCTATTTATAAAGTGGTCCCTAGAGCCACAATTGTAGCATTCTCCATGATTAGGGATGGGAGTATTTGCTATAGAAGTCTCTTGCTTCGCCCTCTTGTTAGGATTAGGACTTTCGAACCTAATAAAGGGATGCCTCTTTTTGTTGTTGTTGGAGCTCAGTTTGGCACTCCCAACCTCGACATCACTTTCTTTATCGGCCTCTTCAAGTCGAAGAGCAACATCAATAAGCTGATCAAATGAAACTTCAAGTTTCAGGAGTAATGGCTTCTTAAGATTCTTATTCAAGCCATAGACAAATCTTTGATTTTTCTTCAATGGGGTATTAATGTATTCAACCCCGTATTTGGAAAGAGATTCGAAAGATACGACATAGTCTGTCACAGAAGATTCACCTTGAACAAGGTCAATAAAACGTCGGGCCAAAGTTACTTTTTCAGCCTCCGGCACAAACTTTAGTTCAAATCATTCCCGGAATTGCTCCCAAGTAAGATCCACTTCAACGATTTCAGAAATTAAAAGCTCATACCAATCTAACGCTCTTTCTTGGAGCATGCTAGAAGCCACTTGGACTCGATGAAAGTCAATAAGGTTCATGCGAGAAAAGATACGATCGCATGATTTGAGCCAAGCTTGAATTTCTATAATACTCTCGAATCCCTTGAATGGCCTTCCACCCAAATCGGTGTAGTCTTTGCACAAGCGTGCAAAGCCAGATCTAGGATGAGTAGGCTCTGGAATGGGACCGGCAGCATGAGCATTCTTAACAAGATCTAGAAGCTGCTGGGCAGTCATAAATACTCCATCCTGGGGAGTAGCACTAGATTGACCGGCTCTGGGACGGCCAGGTCTAACCATTTCTCTTCTTTAAGAAAGAAAGAAAGAAGAGGAAAAAGTTATTCTCAAAATAAATTTCAGTCAAACTTGATTGATAAAACAAGGAATCATAAAAAAAATAGGATGAATCGGTACGAAGACTCGAATTAAATCCTAAAGCACGACTCCTAAGATGGACTTAGGACGATGATCCTTGTTAAATTATTCTACATTGTTCCGAATTTGGCTTTGATACCAAGCTGTGACGCCCCACCTCTATACCCACGCTAGCCAAGGACACTACGGAGTAATGATGTCGACTAGCATGGAGAATAAGGCTGTTGAGGAGCGACCATCTGTATAATTGCTTTGTGCGAGCATCGATATGTCAGATAGTATAGCATGCATCTCTTTATCAAGAGAAAATCCGACATACCGACACAAACTCAAAGCTACTACACAGTGGCTAAAATATCTTCGAAAACAAATATAGAAATAAACATAACATAAATCAGTCACAGACAATTCATATCACAAAGGCGGAAATATATATGAATATTACACATAAAAGTGTATATCAGAGTAGTGGTCAACTAAGATCCACAACATCCCAAAGGAATAGATACAAGTGCTAGACAAAAGAATATGTATACATCAAGGAGTCTATATCTTAAATGTATACAACAAAATCTACCAAACTAGAGTAGTTAGCCAAAAGATAAGATGATAGTCCGATAAGGAGTCAAGCAGAAGCACCTGTAAAATCTCAGTCTGACCCGAGTATTATTTAAGAAGAAAATAATAAACGGATCAGTCTAGCTATAATTATCAGATAAAAATGAGATATAAGAAGAGATATAATATTAAAACGTATGATAATGAAAAATGTCATGCTACGACTAGAGTACATTAGAGAATCACGAAAGTCATACAAAATCTCAAGAATCTCATAGCATCAAAAAGAATATCATATTCTTTATTTAATTCACCAAGCCACAATAAATGACATACATATCAATGCCAACTGAGAAAGGTGGTGAAACATAAATTCCAGAAATCATCAAATAGAAATCCAGAAATCACAATAAAAGGATGGCCAATCCCACAAACTGGACATCGACGCACCTGGAAAGACACGCCCCATGCACAGTCGAACATCAACGCACCTAGAAAGATACGCGCCATGCTCTAGCATCGACGCACCTAGAAAGATACGCCCCATGCATAAATAAACATCGATGCACCTAGAAAGATACATCCCAGGCATAAATAAACATCGATGCATCTAGAAAGATACACCCCATGTAATGTCTAACATCGATGCACCTAGAAAGATACACCCCATGCAAAGTCGAACATTGGTGCACCTAGAAAGACACGCCCCATGCTCTAGCGTTGACGCACCTAGAAAGATATGCCCCATGCATAAATAAACATCGATGCACCTAGAAAGATACATCCCATGCATAAATAAACATCGATGCATCTAGAAAGATACACCCCATGTAATGTCTAACATCGATGCACCTAGAAAGATACACCCCATGCAAAGTCGAACATCGACGCACCTAGAAAGACACGCCCCATGCATAGACGAACATCGACGCACCTAGAAAGATACGCCCCATGTCCCGACTTATTGAGCCGCTTGCTCCACGAAGTAAACAAACATCGATGTACCTAGAAAGGTACACCCCATGCATAAATAAACATCGACGCACCAAAAAAGGTACGACCCATGCAAGAAATGAGACGAAGCTCAATAAAATGAGGAACAGTCCTCCACATAGACAAAGAGACATCGCGCATTGCTAGTCTAAACCATAAAATGATCATCATCGATCATCGAGAAGTGTCAATTACAATAAGCTAGTAAATATATGAGTTTAGCATCATGTCCCATAACCACTAGCTTAACTTAAATATTTGCGAACAAATTGTAGATCTTCACTAGAAAATTGTCACAAGAGTTTCAATCGAACAAGTCTAAGAATTAACCGACGAAGCAAACGCAAGCGTTTTATACCACTTGTTTTACCAAATCGTTTAATTAGATTTCTTATACGAGTGAGGTAAAGGTTTGTATATACTAATAGATTGGAAATCGGTTTGAGAAAACGAGCTTTGTAATAAAATAGTGTTGAAATCATTTAAAGAAAGAGGTTTGATATTTACTACTAGTATAGAAAACCTTTATATTTTAATGTGACAAATCATAGAAGTGATTGTAGAAACAATCAATCATAAAAATTCACATTCGAAAACGTGAATAAAATCCAAAGAAATCGATAAAGGATCCATCGAAATGGATATTCAAAAATCCCTAAAAAGGAGTCATAAGGGTCATAATAAATGATAACAACAAGTAGGAAACAACAAGAATCGATTAAAGTTGGAAATTCAAGCAACTAGGCGAAATAGGCAAAATTGCATCTGGTCGGTCGGCTGGCTACAGAGCTCGGTCGACCGGACCAGAAAAATAGAAATGCTCGAGGTAGCAGGTCGGTCGACCGGACCCTGAGTTCGGTCGGCCGGACCTGTAACCTGCACTTCCAAACAGAGGCTGGGAACTGCTCGGGTAGCAGGTCGGTCGACCGGACCCTGAGTTCGGTCGGCCGGACTTGTAGCCCGCACTCCCCAAGCCAATCTAATGAATGCCAAACTCTTTCATATTGCTATCGGTCGAGCATCGGCACTAAGGGTTTAAGCCAATCGACTACCCGGCCATAGAAGCTCTTTGGTTCATCACCAAAAACATGATCAAAGCATCAAAGTTATGGTTTTTAAAGAATTGAACCCAAAACCGCAAAAATTGGAATATTCACAATAGCAATCCAAATCAAAATCAAATGCACATGAATAAGTGTTAGGAATTCATACCTAACAATCTAAGTTAATCATAGGCATAGATGTGAGATAAAAATCTCACCTTTGAACCCGAAAACAATGAATGAGAAGCTTGAAGACAAGGGAAGATCAACCACACTTCAATCTCAACACTAGAAGCTTGAATCTAAGCTTAAAAGAAGAACATTCCCTAAGTTAGGTTTAGGAAATTTCTGAAATCAAAGAGAGAATGAGTTGGAGAAGAAGAAGTGAAGGCTTACCAATGGGTTCACTTGAGTTTGGAGCTAGAAGATGGATTTGCTAATGAAGACTAGGGCTTGGAGTTTTAATTTCCTCTTCCTTCCCCCATTTTTGCTTTAGCTTGAAGTGCTAGGAAATGAGGAATGAAGAGGAGAGGGGGTTGGAACTGAGCTAGTAAGTGGGGTTATTGGGCTCAGCCCAAATCAAAGCCCTAAGTGAAAAGTGGCAAAATTCCACTAACTCCAAACATATCGAAGTTTATACTCAAAACGGTCGCAAACGTATTTTTGAACTCAATGGTGGTGGTCTTGAGTCACAATTCGACTGTTTGCAAAAAGTAGCTTTTCGGACCAAAATACGACGAACGATGAAATATTTAAATAAAATATTTAAATATAAAATCGATAAATATGCGGGTTGTTACAATAAGGCTCGTGTGGATCGTCGTAGATGTGTTGAAGGTCTGAGCAACGACCGAAGATGGTCGGAGCTCCTATGCATATGCACAGGTATCAGGTTTGTACCATTGGTTTTCTTTCGGGGAAGATAAAGGTGGAGCTCAAAGTCGTTCTTGAGAAATTGGCTCGTTGGCTCGAAGTAGCACGTGTGAGGTTAACATGCTTAACAGGTTTTAAATTTTCAAATCAAAACAAAGAAAAAATTAAGATGGCTCAAGGAAGCCTCGAAGGAAATTGTATTTAGTTCGGGGGACCTCGGGATTGTCTCCGGTAGGCATAAAAACGGTTTTCAAATTTTAAAACAATTTTAAGTTTAAAACATTTTTTAACTTATTCATTTAAATAATTGTTTTGATTTTAGTTTAGGATTAGTAAAGGTTTTAAGTAAGTTATTTTAAAATAATCAAGTTTAATTTATTTAATCATATGATCATTATTTATAAATAAATTCTTAATTTACTTTAAATAAATAATGTAATTAAAGAGTTGATTAAGAAGAAATGTTTTCAATTATTAATTAACCTAAATATCTTAAGTTAATTTATGTGCTAATGATGATTAATTACAAGGTTTATTAATTAAAAATTTAATGACAATTAAATGATTAATTAAGATAAATGATTTATCTTTAAATTAACAAAAGATAATTACTTAATAATGAAAGGATAATTAATTAAAGGTTAATTAATTATTAATTAAGTTAATTAATTTATAACTAAAGATCAATTAATTAATATAATTAATTAAGGAATAATTGATTAACGAAAGTTATTAAGATTACTTAATTGGTAATTAAGGACTAATGTGACGCCCCACCTCTATACCCACGCTAGCCAAGAACATTAATGGGAATGCTGTCAACTAGCACGGAGAATAAAGCTGTTGAGGAGCGACCATCCGTGTAATTGCTTTGCGCGAGCATCGATATGTCAGATAGTATAACATGCATTTCTTTATCAAGAGGAAATCCGACATACCGACACAAACTCAAAGCTACTACACAGTGGCTATAATGTCTTCGGAAACAAATATAGAAATAAACATAACATAAATCAGTCACAGACAATTCATATCACAAAGGCGGAAATAGATATGAATATTACACTTGGAAGTGTGTATTAGAGTAGCGGTCTAAAAAGATCCACAATATCACAAAAGAATAGTTACAAGAACTACACAAAAGAATAAGTATACATCATGGAGTCTATATCTCAAATGTATACAACCAAAAACTACTAATCTAAGTAGTTAACCAAAAGTCAAGGAGGTAATCCCGGATGTAAAGTCAAGTAGAAGCACCTGTAACATCTCGGTCTGACCCGAGTATTATTTAATAAGAAAATAATAAACGGATCAGTCTAGCTATAAATATCAGATGACAAGATAAAGAATTGAAAGATATGACATGCACATATAATAACCATAATAACATACTATCGCAAGCATGTAAATGATAATCAATAAGAGATTAATCAATATCACAAAAATCTTCTCAAAGATAAAAAGGAATGTCATACTCTATATCTCCTTCACAAAATCCATAATAATTGACAATTATATCAATGCCAATCACAAAAGTCAATGACACACAAATTCACCAATGCACAAATATTGATAGAACCTATCAATGAAAATCACGAAAATTGGTGAAACACAAATTCTAGAAATCATCAATAGAAATCCAGAAATCACAAAAAGGGGGAAGGCCTATCACAAACGGGAGCATAAAGCTCACCAACACGTGTATCACAAACGGAAGGCTAATTCCATGGTTGCTAACCATCACAAATTGAGCCGAAGCTCCACAAACGGCCCGAAGACCATGGATTGCTACCCCACCAATTTGAGTCGAAACTCCACAAAACGGGGTTTAGTCTCCCTCGTAGACAAAGAGACATCGCACATTGCTAGTCTAAATCACAAAAATGATCATCATCGATCATCAAGAAGTGTCAATTACACTAAGTTAGTAAATATAAAAGTTTAGCTTCATGTCCCATAGCCACTTGCTTAACTCAAATATTTACGAACAAACTGTAGATCTCCACTAGAAAATTGTCACAAGAGATTCAATCGAACAAGTCCAAGAATTAACCGGCGAAGTAAACGCAAGCGTTTCATACCACTTGTTTTACTAAGCTGTTTAATTAGATTTCTCATCCGAATGAGGTAAAGGTTTGTATATACAAATAGATTGGAAAACGGTTTAAGAAACGAGCTTTGTAATAAAATAGTGTTGAAATCATTTGAAGAAAGAGTTTTGATATTTACTATTAGTATAGAAACCTTTATATTTTTAAAGTGACAAATCACAAACATGATTGTAGAAACAATCAATCACAAAAATTCACATACGAAGACGTGAATAAAATCCAAAGAAATCGATAAAGGATCCATCGAAATGGATATTCAAAAATCCCTAAAAAGGAGTTATCAAGGTCATAATAAATTACAACAACAAATAGGAAACAACACGAATCGATTAAAGTTGGAAATTCAAACAACTAGGCAAAAAAACATAGTTGGCAGATAGGAGCAGGTCGGTCAACCGGACTCCCTGAGTCGGTTGACCGAACCAGAGGTTGGAAGTGCTCGGGCACTAGGTCGGTCGACCGGCCCAGGGGCTCGGTCGGCCGAAGCCTGTAACTAGCACTTCCAAAACAGAGGCAGGAAGTGCCTGGGTAGCAGGTCGGTCGACCGGACCCTGAGCTCGGTCGGCCGAACCTGTATACTTGCATTTCCTACCCTATTTCAAAAGAGGTGCAAACTCCCTCAATTTGCAAACCGTCGAGCAACGGCACTAAGGGTTTACGCCAATCGACTACCCGGCCATAGAAGCTCTTTGGTTCATCACCAAAAACATGATCAAAACATCAAAGTTATGATTTTTAAAGAATTGAACCCAAAACACCAAAAATTGGAATATTCACAAAAGCAATCCAAATCAAAATCAAATGCACATGAATAAGTGTTAGGAATTCATACCTAACAATCGAAGATAATTATATACTAAGATGTGAGATAAAAATCTCACCTTTGAACCTAAACAATTGAAGAAGAAGCTTGAAAGCAAAGGGGAATCAACCACTCTTCAAATCCAACTCAAGAAGCTTGATTCTAAGCTTAAAAGAGAAACATTTCCCAAATTAGGTTTAGGAATTTTCTGAAATCAAAGAGAGAAAGAGTTGGAGAAGAAGAAGAAAAGCTTACCAATGGGTTCTTCTATTAGTTTGGAGCTAGAGCTTGATTTGCAAAAGAAAACTAGGGTTTTGGAGTTTTAATTTCCCATCTCTCCCACTATTGATGCTTTAGAACTGAAAAGAGGAGAAAGTGAGAGTGAATGGGGAGGAGTGGTTCAGTTTTGAGTATAAGTTAAACATAGGGCTGAACCTAAACCCAAACCCAAAGTGAAAATGGTCAAATTTTTGACTAGCTCCAAATATATCAAAGTTTATACTCAAAAAGGTTGCAAACGTCATTATGAACTCAATGGAAGTGGTCCCAAGTCCTAATTCGACCGCATGCAAAAAGTAGCTTTTCGGACTAAATTTCGAGTATCGATAAAATATTTAAATAAAATATTTAAATATAAAATCGACAAATATGCAGGTTGTTACAGACTCTCCTCCTTAAAGAAATTTCATCCTCGCAATATTTAAGAAGAAGATATATAGTAACAACCATAAAACCATATTCAACATAAAAGAAGTTTGAAATAAGAAGTTCACCTCAAAGAGCACGAGAAAGTAAGTCCAGATGTGTTCGCTCGATGAACTCTCTTGATTCCCAAGAACAATCCTTAGGATTAGGAGACCATTGAACTTTAACAAGCGGAACATCTTTATTTCGAAGTCGTTTGACTTCCGAAGCAATGATACGAATAGGATGTTGCTCAAAAATTAAATTAGGTGAAACTTCAATCTCTTCCACAACACCGGGCTCAAGAATAGAATCGGAATCTCAAAGACATTTGCGAAGTTGAGAAACGTGAAACACGTCATGGATAGCAGAAAATTGAGCAGGTAATAAAAGGCGATAAGCCATGGAACCAATACGTTCAGTGATAGGAAATGGCCCAATATATCGAGGCGCCAATTTTCCCGATCGGCTGAAACGTACAACACCTTTCATAGGTGAAATACGGATAAATACGGGATCTCCCATAGAAAATTCTAATTTTCTTCTCCGGTTATCGGCATAGGATTTTTGTCTACTCTGGGCTTCTTTCATCCTATGACGAATAAGATCAATCTTTTCTGTGGAATCACGAATAAAATCTGGACCTAAAACCAGCTTCTCACCGGCCTCAAGCCAACAAGAAGGAGATCGGCATGGCCTTCCATAGAGTGCCTCAAAAGGTGCCATACCAATACTAGATTGGAAGCTATTATTATAGGAAAATTCAACAAGTGAAATATGATCTTCCCAACTTCCACCGAAATCAAGCACACAAGCACGAAGAAGATCTTCAAGAGTTTGATTCACACGCTCGGTTTGTCCATCGGACTGGGGATGATAAGCGGTGCTAAAATTAAGCTTCGTTCCCAAAGCTTTTTGAAGACTCTTCCAAAATCCACTAGTAAACAATGGATCACGATCGTTAACAATAGAAGTAGGAACTCCATGCAATTTAACAATTTCTTTAATAAAGAGTTTGGCCAAAAAAGGAACGGTTCGATTAGATCGAACGAGAATAAAATGGGCGGATTTAGTAAGCCTATCAACGATCACCCATAAGCTATCATGTCCCGAACGAGAACGGGGAAGGCCATTAATAAAATCCATGGAAATTTGATCCCACTTCCAAATTGGAATTTCTAAAGGTTGCAACAACCCACCGGGCCTTTGATTCTCGGCCTTAGCGAGTTGGCAAGTCATGCAATGCTTAACTAAGTTAGCGATGTCAAGTTTCATTCCCTCCCAATAATAAAGTCGCTTCATATCCGCGTACATTTTGCTACTACAGGGATGAATGATAAATTTAAAACGACGTGAATCTTCTAAAATATCTTTACGATGATCACTATTATTTGGCACGATAAGTCTACCAAATTTTCGAATGCCGCCATGAGAATCAATATCAAAGTCTTTCAAACTTTCAATATCAATCTTACCCTTAATATTTTGGCCAAGAAGAGCCAATTCGGGATCTAGCCTTTGAGCTTCAAGAATGCGGTCTAAAAGAGAAGGATGAGCCTCAAGGCTACATAAAACAAGGGATGAACATAGATCGGAAACTCGATCTCGAATTTCACAAGTGGATAAAATTCCGAGATCATTCCATTCGGATATCATCATAGAAACAACCGCTTGCTGCTTGCGACTAAGTGTGTCGCCAACACGATTTCCCTTACCGGGAGTATAAAGGATATCAAGATCATAAGGTGCAAGGAACTCGAGCCAACGTTGTTGACGCAAATTAAGTTCCTTTTGAGAGAATAAATACTTCAAAGACTTATGATCGGTATAAAGAACAAATTTCTCTCCTAAAAGATAACGTCGCCAAATCCGAAGAGCAAAAACAATAGCCGCGAGCTCTAAATCATGAGTGGCATATCTAGTCTCGGCTGGCTTTAATTGCCTAGAAGCATAAGCAATAACACGTTCTCTTTGCATAAGAACGACACCCAAACCAACGCGACTAGCATCGGTATAAACAATAAAACCATGATTTCCATCAGGAATTACAAGGATGGGAGCATCGGAAAGGAGTTCTTTTAATTTTTGAAAAGAAGCTTCACATTTGTCCGACCAAATGTATTTAACACCTTTCTTTGTTAAGCCAGTAAGAGGCACGACAATTTTAGAAAAGTCTTTAATGAACCGACGGTAATAACCCGCCAATCTGAGAAAACTACGAATCTCTGTCACATTCTCCGGTCTCTTCCAATCTTGAATCGCTTCAATCTTTGAAGGATCTACTGAAATTCCGGATTCAGATATAATATGACCCAGTAACTTCACACTAGATTGCGAAAAATGGCATTTAGAAAATTTTGCTTTCAATTGATTACTCCTAAGAGTTTCCAACACAATCCGAAGATGCTTTTCATGCTCCTCCTCGGTTTTTGAATACACAAGAATATCATCAATAAAGATGAGAACAAATCGATCGAGAAAATCTTTGAAAACTCGATTCATAAGGTCAACGATATAAGCTGGAGCATTCGTTAAACCAAATGGCATAACAAGCCATTCATAAGATCCATATCGGGTACGGAACGATATCAAAGGAATGCTATCCTCTATGATACGAAGCTGATGAAAACCAGTAGACAAGTCCAATTGTGAAAAGACTTTAGCGCTACTAAGTTGATCGAATAGATCATCAATCTGAGGTAAAGGGTATTTATTCTTGATAGTGAGATCATTAAGCTTGCGGTAGTCAACGCAAAGCCTAAGTGTACCATCGGATTTCTTCACTAAAATAGCCGAAGCTCCCCAAGGCGAGGAACTAGAGCGAATAAATTGCTTCGTCTCCAATTCGGATAATTGTTTGCGCATCTCCTCATTCTCCTTATTAGACAGGCGATAAGGAGGACGAGTAATAGGTTGAGCTCCATGAATAAGATTAATTTTGAACTCAATTGCTCGCTTAGGTGGTAATCCTAAACGGGCTCAAATATGTCAGAAAATTCACGAACGACGTGAATAAGAGAAATAATATCACCCTCATCATCATCATCGTCATCACGAGGGTTTAAAGAATATAAAGATGTAACCAAAGCAGAATCCGAATCTTTAAGAATAACAGAAACCTGATTAACAGATAGTGGATGTCGAAGATAAATAGTCCGCTCAGGACATAGGATTTGAGCTTCATAACGATTCAGCCAATCCATTCCCAAAATCATTCCGAAGCCTAAATAACGCATGACATGCAAATCGGCTAGGAAAGAAAAATCACACAAAATAATCTCGACATCTTTAAACAATAAACTGAGTGTTGTGGATCCACCAACCAGATTTGCAATTCTCAAAGAAGTCATTAAACACATAACATCCAAAGAAAAAGTATCAACAAGTTCTTTTGAAATAAAAGAATGGGATGCACCCGTATCAAAAAGAACATGAATAGGATGATCACGAAACACAATAATGCCATCAAGGATAGTATGAGGAATACCTTGACCACGAGATATGTTGCTAGGGGCTTGGGCAACATTAAGCTTTCCCTCCTTCTTGCCTTGAAGCTTGGGGCATGAAGGTATAACATGGCCGGGACTTTTGTAGTAGCGGCAAGAGAGGGGCTTCGAACACTTATTTGAATAATGGTCCTTTGAACCACAATTATAGCATTCTCCACGGCTAAAGGTAGGAGTCTTTGCTACCGTAGATGCTTCCTTACCCTTTTTGTTGGGATGAGGGCCTTTGAATTTGTTTGGCCTTTTCTTGTTGTTGAAGCTTGGTTTGGAAGCCACCACTTCAACATCACTTTCCCTATCAGCCTCTTCAAGACGAAGAGCGATATCAATGAGTTGGTCGAAAGGAACTTCTAATTTTAGAAGTAATGGCTTCTTGAGATTTTTGTTTAAGCCGTAGACGAACCTCTGGTTCTTCTTTAAAGGGGTGTTGATGTATTCAACCCCATATTTAGAAAGCGACTCGAAGGAGGCGACATAATCAGTCACGGAGGACTCACCTTGAACAAGGTCTATGAATCGTCGACCCAGTGTCACTTTCTCTGCTTCTGGTACAAATTTCAACTCGAAGCGTTCCTGGAATTGCTCCCAGGTGAGATCCGCTTCATTAATCTCAGTAATAAGAAGTTCGTACCGGTCCAATGCTCTTTCTTGGAGCATACTAGAGGCCACCTGAACTCGGTGAAGGTCAATAAGATTCGTGCAAGAAAAGATGTAATCACATGTCCTTAACCAAGCTTGGACCTCGATAATAGTTTCGGAACCTTTGAATGGCTTCCCACCCAAATTAGTGTAGTCGTTGCACAGGCGTGCAAATCCAGATTTAGGGTGAGTAGGTTCCGGATTAGAACCAGCTGCCTGAGCATTCTTTACGAGATCAAGAAGCTGCTGTGCAGACATAAAAACTCCATCTTGGGGAGTAGCACTAGATTGACCGGCGCTGGGACGGCCAGGTCTAACCATTTCTCTTCCTTTAGAAAGAAAGAAAGAAGAAGAAAAGGTTATTCACCAAATGGATATCAAGCAATCTTGATAAAAAAACAAGGAATCATAAAAGAAAATAGGATAGAACGGCACGAAGACATGAATTAAATCCTAAAGCACGACTCCTAAGATGGACTTAGGACGATGATCCTTGTTAAATTATTCTACATTGTTCCGAAGTTTGGCTCTGATACCAAGCTGTGACGCCCCACCTCTATACCCACGCTAGCCAAGAACATTACTGGGAATGCTGTCAACTAGGATGGAGAATAAGGCTGTTGAGGAGCGACCATCCGTGTAATTGCTTTGCGCGAGCATCGATATGTCAGATAGTATAACATGCATTTCTTTATCAAGAGGAAATCCGACATACCGGCACAAACTCAAAGCTACTACACAGTGGCTATAATATCTTCGGAAACAAATATAGAAATAAACATAACATAAATCAGTCACAAACAATTCATATCACAAAGGCGGAAATAGATATGAATATTACACTTGGAAGTGTATATTAGAGTAGCGGTCTAAAAAGATCCACAACATCACAAAAGAATAGTTACAAGAACTACACAAAAGAATAAGTATACATCATGGAGTCTATATCTCAAATGTATACAACCAAAAACTACTAATCTAAGTAGTCAAGGAGGTAATCCCAGATGTAAAGTCAAGCAGAAGCACCTGTAACATCTCGGTCTGACCCGAGTATTATTTAATAAGAAAATAATAAACGGATCAGTCTAGCTATAAATATCAGATGACAAGATAAAGAATTGAAAGATATGACATGTACATATAATAACCATAATAACATACTATAGCAAGCATGTAAATGATAATCAATAAGAGATTAATCAATATCACAAAAATCTTCTCAAAGATAAAAAGGAATGTCATACTCTATATCTCCTTCACAAAATCCATAATTATTGACAATTATATCAATGCCAATCACAAAAGTCAATGATACACAAATTCACCAATGCACAAATATTGATAGAACCTATCAATGAAAATCACGAAAATTGGTGAAACGCAAATTCTAGAAATCATCAATAGAAATCCAGAAATCACAAAAAGGGGGAAGCCCTATCACAAACGGGAATATAAAGCTCACCAACATGTGCATCACAAACGGAACACAAATTCCATGGTTGCTAACCATCACAAATTGAGCAGAAGCTCCACAAACGACCCGTAGACTGTGATGACCTGGATTTTTTTTATCTGTTAATTTGATAATTAATCGATGTCAAATCATTGAAATACTGATTCCAGTTGATTAAATAAATAAATTGTGATACGTAGAAGTATTTAAATATATACAGTTTATATACGTTGATTTTTAATTTGAATTTGAAATTTCAAAAATAAACATTTTAAGGTAAAATTGAATATAGAATAATATACATATGATTTTATTTGTATATAGTTGTTATATTCATTTAATGATCATATTAAAATAAATAAAAGAAAGAGGTTACTAAATACAAATTTAATATAAAGAGTTTAGGGAAAAAACATTCAAATTATAAATAAATATATAAAGTATAATTAGTATATTTATATAACCATAACAAGTGTAATTGGGATTTTTATATCATCTTCTTTAAAATAGACAAATATAAAATATATATATAATTAAGTAAATTAATTTAAGATTTATAAGAGCAAAGAGATAATATGATAAATATGTATATTTTAAAATGCAAAGACATTTATAAATATAAAAGCTAAATTTAGAATATCATATAAATTCACATAAGAACATATAAACATGGAATTACAAATGTAAGCAATCTATAAAACAATAATGACAAGTGTAAATCTTATAATTACAAGTGTTAGTTGATTTATTAAAAGAAATACATGTGGCAACCTCATTTCTTTAGAAAAAAATAAAATAAAATAAAAAGAGAGAAGAAAACCAAGTTTTACTCCTTCATCTCCAAAATTAGAAACCAAGAAAATATATAAACCTTGTAAACACGTTCAAATCTCTCAGACCTGTAATCTTCCTTTCAAAACCTGTAATATATTTTCCTCAAAAAGAAAGCTTGTAATCAAAATACCAAAACCCGAAAACAATCTCCTCAAAACATTTTCAAAATCCTGTAAACTGTTTATGTTCAAAGCCCGGAATCTCTTTTATCAAAGCCTGCAACATCAAGTTTCAGAGCATCAAAGTTCCATTTTATATTTCTGCTAGATCAAAACCTTTCAGGCTTCAAGCATTTAAAGTTTTTTAGAAACTAAAACTCTCAGCATTATAGGTGAGTAATCTGCTCTTAATATTTCAAAACTCACCTACATTTTGTTTATATGAAGAAATTATCGAAGTTTGGATGAAAACTATGTTTGCATGATTGTTTGGAAATTTAATGGGCATCTTTATTTACTAAGTAATTAGGTGGAAATGTGTTTCCTATACTGTCTGTGTATATAAGAAATACAAACTGTAGCTCGAAAATGCCATCTCTGCTTTTGCTTTGTTCAAGACAGCTAACTTTCAAGTTTATAAAAAAAAAGTAAAGCTACAGCAAATTAAACTATGAGTAAACCACTAAATCAAATTCCAGGTTTCAAGTAGTTTTATTCAGATTTAAAGTTTTCCAGTTTGCAACATCACAAATTTTAAGTTACTACTTCAAAACTACCAGGAGAACAACATCACCTTTAAAAGTTTAAGTATATAAATTTGGTTGCATGCTAGTCTTTTTGAAATGAATATATATTGTGTGAAAACTGTTGTGTATATATTCATGTTTGGGAATGCATTTTGTTTCCATATGAATACTCTCTGTTTATAGTTCCCAGTATCTTGTTTTGTTTTAAATTCAATATCTCTGGATTTGATCTCTGATTAAACTTAAGTCTCAAATAAAACCGGTTTGTTTCATTTCAAATTTTAGGTTAAAATTATACTTAAGAAAAGTAATATTGATATGACCTTGGAAATCAAAATAACTGATCAAGTTTAAATATAAGTAAACATTTAAATATCATAATTCGATGTTTTAGATTTAGGATCTGGAACATCATTCAAAAACATGATTTTTAAGACTTAAATTGTGATTTTTAAAAATGGGATATGGTTGCATTTCTGGTTTAACCAGAAATTGGATATGTATGGTATTCTGATGATCTCGAGAATCTGGGAGATTGAGTTCTTCTGTGCTGATGCAGGAAGGATTGGGAAGTTTGGAAAAATTGCTTGAAAGTTGATCTGATCAACTTGGAATTAGCAGTAGTCGATTTCGATTAGCAACCCTAGTATTTAAATGGTTGGAAGAGTCGATCATTTTTGGTTTGCATAATTGATCGAGTGTTAGGATATTTTGGGAATTGTTAGCATGGTCATAGTTGAAGGTGAGGCCGGGGTGGTTGACCTACAGATGGTCGGAGCGGCGAAATTTTTGTGTTGACAGGTTTGAAGGAGGACCTGATGGAAGTTTTCCAGGTGTGGGTTTGAGGACTTCAATCTCGAATTCGAGAATTGATGCATGAATCCATGATTGGGGTGGGTTGTTGAGTCATCTTCTAGTTTGTAGAGATCATCGCTGATGATCTATGGCGGCTGTCGTCACCGTGCATATGCACGGTGATGGGATGTATCTGTGTATTATTGGTTAAGTTTTGGAACAGAGGTGAGTCGCTGGAGTTACTCGAAGTAGCGTATTGATTTACTCGGGGAAGTGTGGGTTGGAACTCGAAGTAAACTTGGGAAGTCTCAGTATTTCATTGTTTACAGGTTTGATGGAAACTGAAGTATCTGTTGTTTAAATTTTTCATTTAAAAACCTGAAGCTTGTAAATGTAAAGGAAAGGTTTAAACCTAGTTGTAAATTCAAGTTTAAAATCTAGAGTTCAAGTTTTAGTTTTAAATCTCAGTTTTTAAATAAATAATAATATAAAGTTTTTAAGCTTAAACGTGTTAAACTACTTTATAAAGGTAAGTAGTTTGAAATTTTAAAAATGAAGCTTTTAAAAATGTGAGCAAGATTCTAAGTTAAAGTTAAAAACTGGAAATCAAAGATTTAAATATTTACTTCAGTTTAAAAAAAAGAGTTTTTTTTAATAATTTACTTGAATGATAAATGATTAAGAGTTAAAGATTAATTATTTAAGATTAATTAATTTGTAATTAAAAAGATCATTAATTAGATAATTAATTAATGATTAGGGATTCATTAATCAAGTAATTAAGTGTAATTAAACTTAATGTAATCCAGTGGTTAAGATTTACTAATTAAATAATTAGTGAGTAATTAATTAAGTAATTAAAGTTATTTAACTAATAATTTAAAAAGTGCTTAACTCGTAATTAAGTTTATTTAATTAATTAATTTAGGTTTTATTAATTAATAATTAAAGAATAATTAATCCATAATTAAGGATTAATTAAAAAGTTGTTAAGTGATTAATCAATAGTGATAAGGGATTAATCAAATGGTAATTAAGGATTGATTATCTGTTAATTAAGGATGGGTTAACAGTTAATTAAGGATTCTTAATTGATAAATAAAGGATAGTTAATCTAGGGATTAGGGACTGATAAATTGATTGATTGAGATAATCAAGGATGTGATTAATTAATTAAGGTTAGTAATTAATTAATGATTGTATAAGCAAGATTAAGTAATTAATTCTTAAGGAGTTAATTTAATTTAAGTATTTAAATTAATCGTGATATGAATGGATAATTCTTGCTTATGGATGATTGGTTGTTGAATGTCTGAATTGGATGATACCTATTGAATTGATATCTATTGATGAATAATCAAGATTGATTAATGAATGTAATTAAGTTAAAGGTTAATTATTATATGAGATTTAAGAATAATTAACGGATGGAAGTAATTAGAGGATCATTAGTTAATGTAATTAATAAAAGTGATAATCTTGCTTATAAAGAATGGAATGATGATAAATGCTTTGGATTGGCTGATTTCTCTGATAGAAATTGTTTTGTGATATGATATGTTTGGGAAACAATGATAATGAGATTATCTATCAATTATGAATTGCTGTGGAAAAGTGTTATCCAATAATAAAAGATGAATTATAATTAATCGAATAGCTTAAGTTAAGTTGGCAATGGTTTCGAAGAGACCGGAGTCGGGTATTAGTTAATACCCGAAACCACTTCGATTCTATACAAATTGATATGTGAAACAATAGGCTGGTATGGAAGGATTTAATTGAATTGGACCTTTTGATCTAAGTTTTGGTACTTAGAAATTGATGTATGATGAAAATAATGTCTATAACAGCTTGTGAAGTTGTAGATTGATATAAGTTACCCCGGGTTTATATAAGTGCATACTTTTGTATTCTATGTTTGATGGGTTTACTCACGCTGGTTTCCAGCCTGACCCGGGTGTTACTTTGATGTAATGTTCGGGTCAGACCGAGTATTACAGATTTTCAGGTAAGGACGTTCTGGATCTCAGGCGGCGAGCTGGATGGCTGGAACGTACGGAGCATTTATTACTATGATATATTATTGTATTGTTAGGATATGTTTGTTTAAAACTGTCCAGTGAATAGTAATGGTTGTAACTCTGATGTATAAATATATGTGTATTGATACAGTTCTTCTTTGTAAACTGTTATTAATGTTTGTTATTATATTTTATCCGCTGCGAATGTGAGATTGTGTGTTTCTTTTCTGTTCTTCTTCTTTCTCTTTCTTCTTTTCACTACTATCTAGAAATTTCGGGATCGAAATTTCCGGGTCATGACATTTCGTATCAGAGCTGAAGGTTAAGCGAGAACTTTGGCTCTGGAGGGATTACTCATTAAGAATAGGGTAAGTGGTGCTCTATAATGAGTTGAGTGTATAAATATGAGAGAGCGTACTTGTTATTTTCTTATATAAAGGTTTTTAAATGATTTCAAAAGTAAATGAATCTTATATAAGAAAAAGATTATCTATTATATTAAGGAAATTGGTTGTAGTATTAATTAAAATAAAAGTAATAGTAAGAATTAAGAAGTAATATAATACAACCAAATTGAAATTAAATAAGCACAAGTTTGAAATGGATTCAAACTGAAATTAAATCTTGAATTTGGGAAAGGTTTCAGGATAAGGATAATCAATTAATTTATGTAATTAATTAAAACTTTATTTAATGAGATTATTTAATGGATAATAATTGGAAATGATAAATTAAGAAGAAGTTAACTAGAGGTAAGTAATTTAAAGGACAATTACTTAATGAAGATAATTAAGAAATAAGTTAATTACCGAATGTGATTAATTGGAATTAATTAATGATGTAACTAATTTAAAAAAAATAACAAATAATATTATTTAAGGCATTTGAATGAAATGGTCCTATTTCAAACAAGAGTTGTTTGAAATATTAAAGGAATTTGTTTGAATTAAAAACCAAAGGTGGTTTAAAAATTTTAAAGTATAACTTGGTATGTAAAAGAAATTAATATGTATATATGTGGATATACATAATATCAAAGTTGGTTTGAAATAAACTCTAAATATTGAGTTTTGAATTTGGAATAAGATGTGATATCCAAGTGATAAGTTTGAACTTACAAATGGGAAAGATTATTAATGTGAAGTTTAGAGTTTGAAATGGAAGTTCAAATTAGGTAAGGTTGACTGGATTAAGTGAATTAATATTAACTTGGGAAAAAGTTTAAAAAAAGTTAAATGGTTGAATTGAATTGGGAGTTTGTGTGATCTCAAAATGGGTTTGAGATCCGAAAATTGAAGGTGAATGATTGTTTTAAAATAAATTAGATGGTATCATCCTATTGTTGTTGAAAATCTTTAAGTTGTGAATTAGATTTGTTTAAATGAATGAGAAATGGAGTATGGTAATCCATTGTTGGGATAAAAAGGTAAAATGATTTAAAGGAATTAAATCAACATTTGAAGTGTTAACTCGAATTTGTATAATTCGAGATGGTTTAAATTTGAAATTTGAAATTAGTTCAAATTGAATTTGATTTGAAGTAATTAAAATTTGTGATTGACAATGTATAAGATTCAAATGGAAAATTCAAATTGGATTAATTTGAAACGATTTGAAATTGTAACGGGTTCAATTTAAATTAGTCCGAATTTGATTTGAATAATTTAAAATTGTAATAAAAGTTGAATAGTTTTAAAATTCAAATGGAATTTGAATTGAATTGGGAGGAAATCAAGAATAATTCAACTTGATTTGGAAATGAAGTTTGAAATTGGGATTAATTCAAACTGGAGTTGAAATGAATTGAAATTGGAACTAGTTCAATTGAAATTTATTTGAATTAGTAGAATTTGAGATCAAGGTTGAATAAAGTTAAATTTGGAAAGTAACTGAGGTTACTTCAACATGAATTGAGGATGAATCAATTTCAATGGAAATTGAAATTATTTAAAATTGGAATTGGGTCAATTTAAATGGTAGAGGAAATTTAAACTGAATTGATGAGAACGGAAATTGAGTAATGAACAGTTTTGACTCTGGACTATTTTTTTTAATATAAATTGTTTTAATATAAACCTGTTTTCAAAGCTATTCATTATATATACAACTTTTCTTTTAAAAGCCAAACTATCTTATATTTGTTTACAATTATTTTTTTGAAACTGTTTAACAATTTTCCAACTATTTTATAAGCTAATTACTATATTTCAACTGTTTTACAAAACTAATTACTATCATAATATTATTTTGCAATTATCTAAAACTTCTGTAATTATTTTAACTATTTTCTAACTAATTTACACCTATTTTACAAACTAGTAATTATTTTTCAACTACTTATCCATTACTTTAAATTTTCAAACTATTTTCTAAACAAACTGGACAGAGTTTTAAACTGTTATTGGTTAAATACCCAATCGAGATAAGAATAGAGGTGATAATCCATATGGATTAAAGCAATTGTGAGTTAATGAATGGAAATTTAAGTGAATATGAATAGAAATGGAATTGATTTGGCTAATAACCAATAAAGATAAATACGTGAGGTGTACGTATGTTATTCTATTCGCATAGTGATTTGATCCAGATTCGAGCACAGAATTTCAAAATAGTTATATCGATCCGAGTGGGATTTTTCACTCGATTTTCGACGGCGAACCTGGATATGGATTGTTAATTGGTTCTAGATATTCTCTATCATAGTTATGACTATGCAAGGAGAATGACGGTTTCTGATCAAGAAACCAGATCTGTGTTCGCACTAGGAAGTCGGGTGGACGATACTAGTTCGGAAGTGAAATTGTGTGATCGAGTGAGCGATCAGATTGGTATAGCATACGAATGATATGTGTATATCGTATGGATTTAAATGAAAATGATATTGGAAGAAGTAATAAAATTTGAATATTTGATTTTGAGTAAGCAAAGTTAAAAACTTTATTTTATAAAATGATACTCCCCTTGTTGAATCTATTGCCAGAAGAAAAGGATTTTGAAGGTGTTTTGAAATATAAAAAGGAGTTTTATACCAGTTTGAAATGATCAAAAGTTTTAAAAGATTTAATATATCTGAATATATATAAAGGATCATATGAGGATTTTGGAAAAAAGGTTTTGGGAACCTATGGATTTGGAAAGGCTTTTGATTTTTGGGTAAAATCAATATTATATTGGAAAATCCTAGTTTGAGAATTATCGATTTTGGGGTAATCGATTTTGTGTAAAGGAGCTTTGTATGATATCATACTAGGTGTATGATTTGAAGATACTATATATGTATAGTATAAAATGTTTTGATGATGGCTCTGGAGAAAAAGGCGCTCCCTTGGAATGAACTTCTCAGGAGTACCATTGGGTGGTGCTGCCTTGAGCCCCAAGGGGGGTTCTGAAGTTGATCCTGTGAGGAGTCCGGACTAAACTAGTTCCTGGGGATTATGAGTAGAGTATACCATAGCGAAAGTCATGTGTGCCGCTGAAAGCCAACAGTTACATGGACTTTTGCTGCGATGGCAGCGTAACCCAGGATGTAACTGCGATCTATGGTATAACATAGCGAAAGTCGTGTGTGCCGCTGAGAGCCAACAGTCTGCGTTTGATTTTATATCGGTAAACTGCGACCTATGTAGGAGTGGAGATGTTTCATTTCGACAACGAAAATCAGAGGCCGCTGAGAGCCTACAGTTACATGGACTTTTGCTGCGACGGCAACGTAACCCTGGATGTAACTGTGATCTGTTGCGTGGGTTCCATGGCATAATCGAGAGGCCGTGGAGAGCCTGCAGTTACATAGACTTTTGTTGTGACTGCAACGTAACCCTGGTATGTAACTGTGACCATGGAATGGGGGTGATGATTTCCAGAGCATTCTCACCAAAGATATATCCTCTATTTTCAAAAACTGTTTTCTATATTTTCAATAAAATTATTTTTCAAATATTTTCACTTGATGTTGAAACGGGTTTACCGAGTACTTATAGATTTTCAGTCTTACGCTTGATCAACGTATGACCGAATTTCTGTGAGAACGAGGACGGACTTATTGAAACATCGAGTTATAATAAGTATTTTTATAAAAACTATTTTATAATATTATGTAAATTTTCAAAAGTGTTTTAAAAAGAGTTTCAAAGAATAATTTCCTTTTCGAGGACGAAAAGATTCAAAGGGGGAAGGAATGTGATGACCTGGATTTTTTTTATCTGTTAATTTGATAATTAATCGATGTTAAATCATTGAAATACTGATTCCAGTTGATTAAATAAATAAATTGTGATAAGTAGAAGTATTTAAATATATACAGCTTATATACGTTGATTTTTAATTTGAATTTGAAATTTCAAAAATAAACATTTTAAGGTAAAATTGAATATAGAATAATATACATATGATTTTATTTGTATATAGTTGTTATATTCATTTAATGATCATATTAAAATAAATAAAAGAAAGAGGTTACTAAATACAAATTTAATATAAAGAGTTTAAGGAAAAAAAACATTCAAATTATAAATAAATATATAAAGTATAATTAGTATATTTATATAACCATAACAAGTGTAATTGGGATTTTTATATCATCTTCTTTAAAATAGACAAATATAAAATATATATATAATTAAGTAAATTAATTTAAGATTTATAAGTGCAAAGAGATAATATGATAAATATGTATATTTTAAAATGCAAAGACATTTATAAATATAAAAGCTAAATTTAGAATATCATATAAATTCACATAAGAACATATAAACATGGAATTACAAATGTAAGCAATCTATAAAACAATAATGACAAGTGTAAATCTTATAATTACAAGTGTTAGTTGATTTATTAAAAGAAATACATGTGGCAACCTCATTTCTTTAGAAAAAATAAAATAAAATAAAAAGAGAGAAGAAAACCAAGTTTTACTCCTTCATCTCCAAAATTAGAAACCAAGAAAATATCTAAACCTTGTAAACACGTTCAAATCTCTCAGACCTGTAATCTTCCTTTCAAAACCTGTAATATATTTTCCTCAAAAACAAAGCTTGTAATCAAAATACCAAAACTTGAAAACAATCTCCTCAAAACATTTTCAAAATCCTGTAAACCGTTTATGTTCAAAGCCCGGAATCTCTTTTATCAAAGCCTGCAACATCAAGTTTCAGAGCATCAAAGTTCCAGTTTTATATTTCTGCTAGATCAAAACCTTTCAAGCTTCAAGCATTTAAAGTTTTTCAGAAAATAAAACTGTCAGCATTATAGGTGAGTAATCTGCTCTTAATATTTCAAAACTCACCTGCATTTTGTTTATATGAAGAAATTATCGAAGTTTGGATGAAAACTATGTTTGCATGATTGTTTGGAAATTTAATGGGCATCTTTATTTACTAAGTAATTAGGTGGAAATGTGTTTCCTATACTGTCTGTGTATATAAGAAATACAAGCTGTAGCTCGAAAATTCCATCTCTGCTTTTGCTTTGTTCAAGACAGCTAACTTTCAAGTTTATAAAAAAAAAAGTAAAGCTACAGCAAATTAAACTATGAGTAAACCACTAAATCAAATTCCAGCTTTCAAGTAGTTTTATTCAGATTCAAAGTTTTCCAGTTTGCAACATCACAAATTTTAAGTTACTGCTTCAAAACTACCAGGAGAACAACATCACCTTTAAAAGTTTAAGTATATAAATTTGGTTCCATGCTAGTCTTTTTGAAATGAGTATATATTGTGTGAAAACTGCTATGTATATATTCGTGTTTGGGTATGCATGTTTGTTTCCATATGAATACTCTCTGTTTATAGTTCCCAGTATCTTGTTTGATTTAAATTCAATATCTCTGGATTTGATCTCTGATTAAACTTAAGTCTCAAATAAAACCGATTTGTTTCATGTCAAATTTTAGGTTAAAATTATACTTAAGAAATGTAATATTGATATGACCTTGGAAATCAAAATAACTGATCAAGTTTAAATATAAGTAAAAATTTAAATATCATAATTCGATGTTTTAGATTTAGGATCTGGAACATCATTCAAAAACATGATTTTTAAGACTTAAATTGTGATTTTTAAAAATGGGATATGGTTGCATTTCTGGTTTAACCAGAAATTGGATATGTAGGGTATTCTGATGATCTCGAGAATCTGGGAGATTGAGTTCTTCTATGGTGATGCAGGAAGGATTGGGAAGTTTGGAAAAATTGCTAGAAAGTGGATCTGATCAACTTGGAGTTAGCAGTAGTCGATTTCGATCGGCAACCCTAGTTTTTAAATGGTTGGAAGAGTCAATCATTTTTGGTATGCATAATTGATCGAGTGTTAGGATATTTTGGGAATTGATAGTATGGTCGTAGTTGAAGGTGAGCCGGGGTGGTTGACCTACAGATGGTCGGAGTGGCGAGATTTTTGTGTTGACAGGTTTGAAGGAGGACCTGATGGAAGTTTTCCAGGTGTGGGTTTGAGGACTTCAATCTCGAATTCGAGAATTGATGCATGAATCCATGATTGGGGTGGGTTGTTGAGTCATCTTCTAGTTTGTAGAGATCATCGCTGATGATCTATGGCGGCTGCCATCACGGTGCATATGCACGGTGATGGGATGTATCTGTGTATTATTGGTTAAGTTTTGGAACAGAGGTGAGTCGCTGAAGTTACTCGAAGTAGCGTATTGATTTACTCGGGGAAGTGTGGGTTGGAACTCGAAGTAAACTTGGGAAGTCTCAGTATTTCATTGTTTACAGGTTTGATGGAAACTGAAGTATCTGTTGTTTAAATTTTTCATTTAAAAACCTGAAGCTTGTAAATGTAAAGGAAAGGTTTAAACCTAGTTGTAAATTCAAGTTTAAAATCTAGCGTTCAAGTTTTAGTTTTAAATCTCAGTTTTTAAATAAATAATAATATAAAGTTTTTAAACTTATACTTGTTAAACTACTTTATAAAAGTAAGTAGTTTGAAATTTTAAAAATGAAGCTTTTAAAAATGTGAGCAAGATTCTAAGTTAAAGTTAAAAACTGGAAATCAAAGATTTAAATATTTACTTCAGTTTAAAAAAAAAGAGTTTTTTTAAAATAATTTACTTGAATGATAAATGATTAAGAGTTAAAGATTAATTATTTAAGATTAATTAATTTGCAATTAAAAAGATCATTAATTAGATAATTAATTAATGATTAGGGATTCATTAATCAAGTAATTAAGTGTAATTAAACTTAATTTAATCCAGTGGTTAAGATTTACTAATTAAGTAATTAGTGAGTAATTAATTAAGTAATTAAAGTTATTTAACTAATAATTTAAAAAGTGCTTAAATTGTAATTAAGTTTATTTAATTAATTAATTTAGGTTTATTAATTAATAATTAAAGAATAATTAATCCATAATTAAGGATTAATTAAAAAGTTGTTAAGTGATTAATCAATAGTGATAAGGGATTAATCAAATGGTAATTAAGGATTGATTATCTGTTAATTAAGGATGGGTTAACAGTTAATTAAGGATTCTTAATTGATAAATAAAGGATAGTTAATCTAGGGATTAGGGACTAATAAATTGATTGATTGAGATAATCAAGGATGTGATTAATTAATTAAGGTTAGTAATTAATTAATGATTGTATAAGCAAGATTAAGTAATTAATTCTTAAGGAGTTAATTTAATTTAAGTATTTAAATTAATCGTGATATGAATGGATAATTCTTGCTTATGGATGATTGGTTGTTGAATGTCTGAATTGGATGATACATATTGAATTGATATCTATTGATGAATAATCAAGATTGATTAATGAATGTAATTAAGTTAAAGGTTAATTATTATATGAGATTTAAGAATAATTAACGGATGGAAGTAATTAGAGGATCATTAGTTAATGTAATTAATAAAAGTGATAATCTTGCTTATAAAGAATGGAATGATGATAAATGCTTTGGATTGGCTGATTTCTCTGATAGAAATTGTTTTGTGATATGATATGTTTGGGAAATAATGATAATGAGATTATCTATCAATTATGAATTGCTGTGGAAAAGTGTTATCCAATAATAAAAGATGAATTATAATTAATCGAATAGCTTAAGTTAAGTTGGCAATGGTTTCGAAGAGACCGGAGTCGGGTATTAGTTAATACCCGAAATCACTTCGATTCTATACAGATTGATATGTGAAATAATAGGCTGGTATGGAAGGATTTAATTGAATTGGACCTTTTGATCTAAGTTCTGGTACTTAGAAATTGATGTGTGATGAAAATAATGTCTATAACAGCTTGTGAAGTTGTAGATTGATATAAGTTACCCCGGGTTTATATAAGTGCATACTTTTGTATTCTATGTTAGATGGGTTTACTCACGCTGGTTTCCAGCCTGACCCGGGTGTTACTTTGATGTAATGCTCGGGTCAGACCGAGTATTACAGATTTTCAGGTAAGGACGTTTTGGAGCTCAGGAGGCGAGCTGGATGGCTGGAACGTACGGAGCATTTATTACTATGATATATTATTGTATAGTTAGGGTATGTTTGTTTAAAACTGTCCAGTGAATAGTAATGGTTGTAACTCTGATGTATAAATATAAGTGTATTGATACAGTTCTTCTTTGTAAATTGTTATTAATGTTTGTTATTATATTTTATCCGCTGCGAATGTGAGATTGTGTGTTTCTTTTCTGTTCTTCTTCTTTCTCTTTCTTCTTTCTCTTTCTTCTTTTCACTAACTATCCGGAAATTTCGGGATCGAAATTTCCGGGTCGTGACATAGACCATGGGTTGCTACCCCACCAATTTGAGTCGAAACTCCATAAAACGAGGTTTAGTCTCCCTCGTAGACAAAGAGACATCGCACATTGCTAGTATAAATCACAAAAATGATCATCATCGATCATCAAGAAGTGTCAATTACACTAAGTTAGTAAATATAAAAGTTTAGCTTCATGTCCCATAACCACTTGCTTAACTCAAATATTTACGAACAAACTATAGATCTCCACTAGAAAATTGTCAGAAGAGATTCAATCTAACAAGTCCAAGAATTAACCGGCGAAGTACACGCAAGCGTTTCATACCACTTGTTTTACTAAGCCGTTTAATTAGATCTCTCATCCGAATGAGGTAAAGGTTTGTATATACTAATAGATTGGAAAACGGTTTAAGAAACGAGCTTTGTAATTAAATAGTGTTGAAATCATTTGAAAAAAGAGTTTTGATATTTACTATTAGTATAGAAACCTTTATATTTTTAAAGTGACAAATCACAAACATGATTGTAGAAACAATCAATCACAAAAATTCACATACGAAGACGTGAATAAAATCCAAAGAAATCGATAAAGGATCCATCGAAATGGATATTCAAAAATCCCTAAAAAGGAGTTATCAAGGTCATAATAAATGATAACAACAAATAGGAAACAATACGAATCGATTAAAGTTGGAAATTCAAACAACTAGGCAAAAAAACATAGTTGGCAGATAGGAGCAGGTCGGTCAACCGGACTCCCTGAGTCGGTTGACCAAACCAGAGGTTGGAAGTGCTCGGGCACCAGGTCGGTCGACCGGCCCAGGGGCTCGGTCGGCCGAAGCCTGTAACCAGCACTTCTAAAACAGAGGCAGGAAGTGCCTGGGTAGCAGGTCGGTCGACCGGATCCTGAGCTCGGTCGGCCGAACCTGTATACTTGCACTTCCTACCCTATTTCAAAAGAGGTGCAAACTCCCTCAATTTGCAAACCGTCGAGCAACGACACTAAGGGTTTACGCCAATCGACTACCCGGCTATAGAAGCTCTTTGATTCATCACCAAAAACATAATCAAAACATCAAAGTTATGATTATAAAAGAATTGAACCCAAAACACCAAAAATTGGAATATTCACAAAAGCAATCCAAATCAAAATCAAATGCACATGAATAAGTGTTAGGAATTCATACCTAACAATCGAAGATAATTATATACTAAGATGTGGGATAAAAATCTCACCTTTGAACCCAAATAATTGATGAAGAAGCTTGGAAGCAAAGGGGAATCAACCACTCTTCAAATCCAACTCAAGAAGCTTGATTCTAAGCTTAAAAGAGAAACATTTTCCAAATTGGGTTTAGGAATTTTCTGAAATCAAAGAAAGAAAGAGTTGGAGAAGAAGAAGAGAAGCTTACCAATGGGTTCTTCTATTAGTTTGGAGCTAGAGCTTGATTTGCAAAAGAAAACTAGGGTTTTGGAGTTTGAATTTCCCATCTCTCCCACCATTGATGCTTTAGAACTGAAAAGAGGAGAAAGTGAGAGTGAATGGGGAGGAGTGGTTCAGTTTTGAGTATAAGTTAAACATAGGGCTGAACCCAAACCCAAACCCAAAGTGAAAATGGTCAAATTTTTTACTAGCTCCAAATATATCAAAGTTTATACTCAAAAAGGTTGCAAATGTCATTTTGAACCCAATGGAAGTGGTCCCGAGTCCTAATTCGACCGTATGCAAAAAGTAGCTTTTCGGACTAAATTCCGAGTATCGATAAAATATTTAAATAAAATATTTAAATATAAAATCGGCAGATATGCGGGTTGTTACAACTAATTTATTTAATAATTAAGGTTAATTAATCATTAATTAAGGATAATTAATGAAAGTAATTATGTGATTAGTTAATTAAAAAATTAAAAGGATTATAATTACTTAATGATAATTAAGCAGGACTTAAAAGTAATTAAAGTAATTAATATAATTTATTTGGAAAATCAAATCAAATTAAATTGGGAATTGAACGACTATTTCATCTTGCTTATAGATGATTGATTATTACTGAATGCCTTGGATTGACTAATATCTCTGATTTGTGATTGTGTTACTTTGTAATATGAATTGTTGTGAATTGAGCTATGATATCTGTGATATATTACTGTGTGATTATGGAAACAACTTGGCCCGTAAAACAGCATCTGAATTTCGATGCGACAGGGGGTCGGATTCCATATGGTTATCCGAAATCCACATCGAATCTTAATGGTGAATCTTTTGTTTAAAACATGGAAATTTGTAGTGACTTGTGTATCCACGTGTTTTAAAAATAAGCGCTTCTTATTCGGTTAAGTTGGGAGAGGATATTGAGTCATAAAACCCATTTCGAATAATGATACGACGAAATGGAAGTGCATTTGAAGACGGTGGTTAAAGACCAGGTATTTTCGAGAACGAAAGGATTACCTGTCGATTGTCTCTACACTGAGTTGCTTCGGTATAGAGATCTCCGTATGTGATGGGGAGTCCGGTCGGGATTGTGGATGCCCGAATTTGCAAGGACTTCTTCCTTTATTGGACGAAGTGCCTTCGGTTCCATTCAGACCCAGTATGGACTTGTATGGTTGTATGTCTGACATTACACTTTGAGATATAAAGCTGATTTCTATCAAATACAATTTCTGTTTGGTGGCAGAGAATTTATTCTCTTAGCTTAACGCCCTTCTTTGAGACGTACGAGCTCAGACGTTATGTAGTTGATGGTTGTTAGTAATATACTCCCAATTTGGTAGTGTGGCATGCTGAGTGCTGATCATTTGTTGATCGAAGCATGGCTTTTGTGAAAAGCATAGCCTTGTGGGACGAGACTTCGTCGAACCTTACACCCCGGAAATGGTCGAAACATGAAGGATGAAGCAAGGTTACGGGGGCAGCGCCCCTTAGGGTATGTGCATTTCCTTCTGGATAAAAAGTGGTATTCCGGTATAGAGTCCAGGTACTTAACTTATGTAGTTGTTGGGGCCGCGGATAAAGGTCGGTTACCACCGGGGATGGCATACTACTGTCAGTAGCTACCTAGTTACAGAGGTAACCCGGCCTTGAGTTGGTAGAGATCCGGTTAGGTTCTCGAGGCGTCCTTCCAGAGGCATACCCATTCGGAAAGGAAGTTCCTTAGCTAGGCCATTGTTGGAAATCCAAACCAAACAATACGAGCTCTTTACGTTTTTAGTTGTATAACCTGCCACCTCAGGTAGTAGCTATAGTAGGCATAATATAATGGTACCTATGCTGGCTAAGATTAATATTATAGTTTCGAAATGTTTTCCCCACTATGAACTAATAATAATATCAAAAAGGATTTTCACGTATCTAGCATGCTTGACTATCATAAGGAGAAATCTCCCCCAAGTGTGCGATTGCATTGTGTGTACCGGGAGGCCTTATGGCAGTTTCATTTTCCAAAAAGCATAACGGATTTCTTTTTATAAATTGCTTTTGTCAAAACAACTATTGTTGTTTACTCATACCAGTCCCATGACTGACCCGGAGTTTATTGTTCCCTTCCTAAACTTTGGGTGCCCATAATTTTCCACATGGGCAGCCTAGAGTTAGGTTATCCATGTTCTGGAGCTAGTTCAGATAGTAAAATTAGATCTAGAAGTCTTTTGGAGCTTTTGGAAGTTTTTGGAAGTCTTTTAGAGATTTTAAGTTTGGATTGAAGGTGCTCATGTTGGATTCTCTCTCTCTCTTTTTGGAAGCTCTGTTGGTGTTGTTCAGTTGTTATGTTGTCTTTTCCGCTGTGGCATTATACTCTATTGTTGTATCATATATATGAATCTCTGATGTTGGTGATCATATGTTGTAATAATGTTGTATCCATGTTGTATCGATATTGTGGTCAATGAAAATTTATTTTGTTTCCGCTATGTGTTATCACTTAATGTTGTTATAAGCTCTAGTGAACTAGAGTCCGACGTTTGAATCTCCGGCATTGGAATACGAGTGAGGCATTGGATGTCGATTTTCGGACGCTAGATTTCGGGGCATGACAACAACTCATGTTTATTATTACTTCATAACTTAAGTTCATATTAATTGATTATTTCACTTCACTAGTTCATTTCATTAATTCATATCACTAACTTTACTTAAGTAAATTTTATTTTATAACTCAAATTCATATTAATAATTTGCTCTTTTTATCATAGTCAATTTCACTCAACTTTTCTTAAGTTAACTTCCATCTTATAATTCATTCCATTAATTTATTTCATTAATACATTTCATTCAATCTGACTTAAGTAAAATTCCATTTCATAATTTATATATGTTTTATATATGTTTTTAGAATGTAACTGGGTGTTGTACAAATTTATCTTATTCATTTTGGTTAACAGAAATGTTCAGTAATTTATACATGTTTAAATTTCCATTATCTTGAAATTTAAAAGTTATAACTTAACTTCTCATATTTCATTTAAACACTTAGCTTCAATTTCTTAGTTCTTATTTTAGAAGTTTCCAACTATTAAAAAAATTCTGTTTATTCCGAAAGCTGAATATCATTAATTAATAGGAACTTATAAATTCAAATACCGAGTTCATTTCAAATCTTTTTGAAATAATATATATACTTATATCTTTTATATATATCAAATCATATTTAGAAATTTTAAATCAAAATCTCTTTTATCGAAGAAAATGTGTAGCAAAGCAACTAAGTGACCTCCTCCACTTTGACACTCGAAAATGAATGTAGATGATGCAGTCGTCATCATCAAAATTATTTTACAATGACAGAAGAGGGGAGTAGAGGACTTATTTCCTTTTAATTCTTTTTGAAACACTTCTATTTGTAAATATTTTTATATAACACTAATTATTATATCACAATCTTAGAAAAAAAATTCCAAACGCACTAGGATTTAAATTCTCAAATTCTCATCTTTTAAATCATTTCTATTTATAAGCTATATTATAAATATACTTATACAATTCCACACCTTATTTTGAAAACATTTTGTTAATTTACATCTTTGTTATTGCAAACAATTCTTATTGTAATTATATTTCAATCCAATATAGTTAACGAACGGTTCATGAAATTGTGTTCATAAAGTATCTTTTCTTAGTTTAATTCAACCAATAATCTATGATAACTAAAGATTATCATCTCCTAACAACTAACATCCATAAATAAATATGTATTTTCATAAACCTATATGGTTATTTATGGAAGATTATTTCTTTATTATATACACAATATTATTTAGGTAAAATTATTGTATTTACCCTATTTTAGAACAATATTCTGTTGACTTGCCTTGTTTAAGTGTTTAGAAACCCTTATTGATAACATGACGTCCCACGTACTGACCAGAATCCATAAACAACTCAACAGATAAGTAAACACAATAGAAAATATTTTATAACACGAATAAGTATGTGCTCTCATATTGTAACAAACGGGATTTTCGACCTTCGAAAATCGACATTAATATGTCCACTGTATAAAATACCGAGCAGTCGAATGCCGGAAATACCAGTTCCTTAGGGGTGAAGAAGAAGGAGATAAAAGAAAAAAACATAGAAACAACAATACAGAATCGCACAATCGCAGCGGAACAGAATTTAATATATAATAATAGATTTTACATAAAAGAATCTGTAACAGTTTATATATTTACAATCATCAGAGTACATCAATCAATACATCAAACTGGACAGTTATATAACTTGTCCTCGCACAGCGGAATATAAGTCAAGTATGGAAATACGTCTGAAACTCCTCCAGCTAGTCTCCTGAGCTCCATAGCATTTAAGCTGAATCTGTAATACTCGGTCTGACCCGAGCATTATAAAAAAATGACACTCGATTCAATCTGGAAAACTAGCGTGAGAAAATACACACTATTTGAATTATTAGAGTTATCAAAATCCTTTGAAAAACAAACGGTATCTCGTAAGACCGCGTCATACATATACATGATTGGTTTTTAACTTACGATAACCAAAACATTTCTATAGAAAATTTGATGATATTATAATAGTATCTATATAAAAATACTTATTCAAATGGCTGAAATTGTTATATTAATTAAATTTTGGCATACTAGGCTCTACAAATAAAACCATAAGCTCATATTGGAGAATGGATTCCAACGAATGACTGGGCTACTGGGGTACCGCCCTTTACAGTACATCTCTAGAATAATGTACCGAGGACCACAACGGCATCCCCTGCTATACAAGACTGGACTACCCCTAACTTGGATAGTCCGAATAAGATTACCCCAGGGTTGGGATCAGCAAGCGCCACATGGCCGAATTAAAAGGAACTCTAGATATGGGTAACCTTAACCTACTTGGGTGTGACCCACTTAGCCATATTGCACCTCCCCTATTTTAGTCATTCCAGGTTGGTGAGGTTCGAGGCTAAGCGTTACATTTCAAGAACGAATTTCACTTGAATACTCATCGTCCTCCAATGACAATGTTCTGATTGCATTCGTCCATACAAATTGTCCTGGGTCTGGACAAACCAAATCTCTGTCTTCATCATCTTTACGGTATTCATTCATTATGTTCAAACCGGATCGAAGTGGTTTATCGGATAATTAAATCTGATCCCTGTCTCTTCGAAACGATTAACGAAATTGGCCAATATTGATAGTCAATTATTTAACTATAAAATTAAACATCCATAAGCAATCATTTGGCCTTAATATAAATTTTTCCAAAGTATTTACTTCAAAAATATCTTTAAAAGATATATCAATTCCTCCCAACATTTTAAAACATTTTTTTTCAAATACTTAAATCCGTAACAGGATACTTCCAATACCTCAACACTTAAGAATATTTCCAAATTCTATTTTCTATACTTAGGAAAATATTACCAGTCTTATTTTTCAAAAATCCTTTCAATATTAACGTTTTAGAAAATTATTCCGTATCTTTTCCCCGAAATCTCCGGAATCACAAATAGATTTCCTCTCCTCAAATCATATCATTTTATAAGCCCTTTTCTCGAGGGAGTTTATAAAATAAAATAATTTTTTTCAAATTTCTTTAAACTATATATATATATATATATATATATGTAAAAGTATTTAAAAGATAAAAAATTTATTTTAAAAATATGTTCAAGTTATTATTAAAATATCAAAAACACATCCATAACGTTAATAACTCATATTTAGTTAAATAAATAATTTTCAAAGTTTATTTTTAAAAGTCAGAATTTACTAAAATAAATACTTCATATTTAAAAATCTACTTATCAAGTATTTAAATATCAGCTGGTTTAAAATTCCACAGTTTTAAAATAATAAAATTTCCCCTTTTAAACAATCTCACCTCTTATAATTTTTTTATTTTTAAAACTTAATAACTAATTTTAATTTATATCTTTCTCTCGATTTCACAATGTCTCGATTCATTGTCGATTCCCTAACCATTCTCATTTCAAAGACAGAATTTTCCATTTTTCTCAACCATGTTTCCATATTCTAATATAAATTCCTCCTATGAATTTATATTCCCAATTATCATTTGATATCGAATTTCTTCATTATAAACATCGTTTATCAATTTTATAAATCCCTTTTGTTTTTAGCTGTTTATAAAAACAAATCTATTTATAAAAATCCATGATATAAATTTTATTTCCTACAAATTCCACTAATACTTCCAATCTACTATTCAATACCGATTTCAACTTCTTTTTATATTTCCATAATATCACTTATAAATTCTTTTACATAGTTCATTTAAAAAATCTTCATTTAATAATTCACAATAGTTAAGTATAACCAATCAATTATATTTTTGTATTTCAGTTTCTTTAAAATAACTGCAATTCCTATATATATATATTATTTTCAAATTCCCTTCAATTCCATAAATTTTAAATGTAAATTTGTAGTATTTAAATTATCAAAATTCAGGCTAGTGCTACAATAGTATCCAATAGTTCAAGCACTACAATAATCTATAATATATTATTCTACACAAATCATATATCACAATATATTAAAAATAAACAATAATTTTGAGGAATCCGGTTGGATCCCTCCAACCTATTTCCCTGCATCCACAGATGTTAATACACACAAAATAAATACCAATCCTACTTCAACAGGGATATCGTGGTATATAACGTCATCTTCTATTATGCGAGCGCATAGGGTCTCATCTAAAATAAAATTTAAGTACCCTAATTATCACCTTCTCCTACGTGGAAAGCTCCCAGTCCCCTGGTTCGAACTCGAGATGTTCCACTGATGGCCACCCTCCCCATCACTGAAACATACCAAAGCCACTGCCTACCCACTAACATCAACATTTCCCTAGAATGAACTCGAGATCCCATCAACACTCGCTCCTCGAACCTATCAACGTCCAGCCTTCGCCTGCGCAACCACAGTTGCCATTTGATTCCCCATAACCTGTAACGGACTGGTATTTTCAACCATTCGCATCCACACATGTTGGACTTGAATCGCTCAAAATATAAGACTGTTAATTTATATTTGGAAGAACTCAACATGTAAGGTAAATAAAATAATCACAGAATCACAGACACAAAGTGATGTAACAATAAGCAGCGGAAATAAAAGAATAGTAGTTCATGAAGCTAATATATACATATAACAGAGTTAAATAAGATACAACAGAAGTCTCAAATAAAATAGTCAAATATAAGATCAGAATATATCACTGGAATCAACTGAATAGCTGAATGCAGAAAAAATGTAGATGGATCTCCAAGCAAAGCTCCAACTCCAAAGGTGAGTCTCAAAAGCTGTATCACTCAGTCTGACCCGAGCGTAAAGAAAAACACAAAACACTCGAGTCAGGATTAAATTCTGATATCAATAAATCCAACTCAAGTGAAATATCAACTGAAATATAAGTAACTTAAAGGATGTTTGGGATACCCATCCTCTAAGGATCCGTTAAACTATCTACTATGTATTAATATATGCCATTATAATAATGTCTAAAGTAAAGCAAACTATTAAAATAGTGTTAAGGCTTTAAAGTTTCCACCTTAACACATTTTATATATTCCCATAGTCTACATAGTACCGTAACTTCTCGTAAACTAGGCTTATCAGAGGGCACTCCATGGGTATGGTACAAAAAAACTCGTAATGGTCTCGCTAAGGTAGATGACATGGCACAACTAGGCAATGCCAGGGTAGATATACCAATTACACTTCCGGGCTGGTGGTAACGCATAACAGCCACTACCGCCGACCTCGAGCCACACTCCCAAAATCCAAGGGTGCGCACCAAATCAATCATAATGTAATAGAATGGCATATGAGGAAGTGTGTCCAATCAGAGGGGCTACCTCACTTGGCCCGTCGATCGCTCCTGTTTTTGCCACCTTATGCCAACTCACGGGAGTCGGGTCCATATATATACCTTATATAGGATGGTCGCCACCTTCCTACATCATTCTGGAATCTCCACCGCGTACACGGTTGTTAAAGTGGTTGTCAGCATTGGCAGAGAGTATGACAATAACCGACCTCGGTCTCTTTAACAACCAAATGTTGTTATAACACTGTGGTGATTTCAAAATAGTTTTTACTTCAAAACCAAATATCATTTCCATTTCAAAACCATATCAATATGATATAATCTCCATTTCAAAACCATATCAATATAATATCATTTGCAAAATCATAGCACTTCAAAGTTATAACACTTTCAAAATCAAATCACTTGAAATTATAACCCTTTGGAAATCATAACACTTTGAAATCGTAATACTTTGGAAACCATAACACTTTCCTTTAAACAGTTTAGATATTAATAATAGTACATATAATAAAATAGTTTGTAAAATAAATAGTTTATATAAATAGTTATAAGTTAAAATAGTTTATATTAAAATAATTAGTATATTAAAATAGTTTATATTAAAAGTAGTTTATATCCAAAATAGATTATATTCTAAATGATTTATATTAAAACAATTTATATAAAATAATTTATAAAGTAAAATATATAAATAGTTTTAAATATAATTTAAAATAAATTACAAAATAAATTAGCTTCCTCAAATTTCACAAATCGATTCCAAATCAACTCGAATTCCAAAATTCAAATTTAATCACGTAACGATCCTGGTTTTGAGTCAGATATAAATTGATAATTAAAATAAATTTTTGGATTAGATTGTAAATTAATTTGAATTTTTCCAAAATAAATAAATCATGTGTTTGTTTTATATAGATTGTAAATAGAATTTTAATTTGAAATTCAAAAATAAATGTTTTCAATAATATATTAGATTTGATTTGGAAATTCAAATATTTTATAAATAGATTATAAAAAGGAATTTTTTTATTTGGAATTCAAATATAAATATATTGAAAGTAAATTGGATTTAAAACTTTATATTTTGAAATTAATAGAAATTTGTTTTCTAATTATAATAAATATGAATATATATATATATATATATATATATATATATATATATATATATTTGAAAGTTATGATTTAAATTCAATATAATTTTCAAAAGTTGTTTAAAGTTACAGTTTATATTTTTAAGAAACTTATATATAATATGTGTGTTTATTTATTTAAGTATAATTAGTTTAAATCATTTCCTTTAAATTGATATAAGTTTAAATAATAAAAGGTTTATATAATTTCTTCTTAAAAATTTTATGAACTAAAAATGGTTTGTATTTATATATATATATATATATATATATATATATATATATATAAATTTAGAAGTATATAACATTTAAAAAAACATAGTAAGTATAAATTTGAAAACAATATACATTAGGTAAATATTACAATGCACAAGGTGAATATAATATAAAATCTAAAAGCATTTAATTACATGTAAAAGACATGTGTAAATATCTTAAACATCTGAATGAACAAATGTAAATTGTATAACATAAGGATAAATAATTTTTAATAATTCTAACATGCATTTACAAGTGTCAAACTTGATTATTATCTCCATTTTTAAAAAAGAAAAAGAAAAATAAGGGAATACACTTCATTTTTCTTCCAACCTAAAATTTGAAACAAAAGCAAGTTAAAAAATAAAAAATAAATCAACCTGTAACAAGCAAAGCAATTCAGATTTAAGTTTAAAACAACAGTTTTCAACATCTCTAACCCGATTCATTAACAACCTAAAGAAGATCAAGCTTGAAACAAACTTAAGGATTAAAAAAGAGAATCAAAACCAGATCCAAGTTCTACAACTTCAACTTGAGAAATGCGATGCAAAGTAAAGGAATGAATTCAAAACAAAGGCTTCTTTTTAAATCTGAAGCTGTAGATCATCCCCTTTTTTTCCAAAAGTCAGAGCATATTCAAACCTAGGCAAATCTAAACAAAAACAAATTAAAGTTCATATCATTTCAAAGTTCCATATTTTAAGTCCAAAGCGTGTTCTCTGTCCAAACTTCAATCACTATGAGCAAACTCTAAAACCCATATACATATTTTGGTTTGCCTGTGAAAATGAATTGATGTGAATCCATGTCTTTGAATGTCTGTGTATCTGTTTATATATTCCTCTATTTATAACTGCAGGTTCTACTCACTGGGAAGAAATTCATATCTTCCTATTTAAATTGAATTCAAGTTATAATCTCTAGAGAAGATATGTGTAACAACCCGCATACTTATTGATTTTATATTTAAATATCTTATTTAAATATTTTATCGTTCGTCGGATTTTGGTCCGAAAAGCTACTTTTTGCAAATAGTCGAATTGGGACTCGAGACCACTCCCATTGAGTTTAAAATGACGTTTGCGACCTTTTTGAGTATAAGCTTCGATATGTTTGGAGAAAGTTGATTTTTGCTACTGTTTCCCGCTTAGGGCTTTGGTTTGGGCTGAACCCACTTACTAACTCAGTCCCAACCCACTCCAACTCTTCATTACTTCATTTCTAATTCCTAACTCTTCAAGCTTTTAACAATGGTGGAAGAGAAAAAGAATTAAAACTCCAAGCCCTAGTTCCATAGCAAAATCCAAGTTCTTGCTCCAAAGTTCATGAGAACCCATTGGTAAGCTTCCTCTTCTTCTTCTCCAACTCATTCTCTCTTTGAATTTCAGAAATTTTCTAAACCTAATTTAGGAAATGTTTCTCCTTTAAGCTTAGATTCAAGCTTGTTGAGTTGGAATTGAAGAGTGCTTGTTCTTGCCATTGCTTCATAGCTTCTCCTTCATTGATTTGGGTGCAAAGGTGAGATTTTTATCTCACATCTATGACTATAATTATCTTTGGTTGTTGGGTATAAATTCCTAACACTTCTTCATGTGCATTTGCTCTTGATTTGGATTGGTTTTGTGAATATTCCATTTTTTGAGTTTTTAAGTCAATTTGTGTGAAATCCTTTTATGGATGTTTGATCATGCTTTTAGTGATGCACCGAGGAGCATATAGGGCCGGGTTGCCGATTGGCATAAACCCTTAGAGCCAATGTTCGTCCGGTTGCATTTTGGAAGAGTTTGCTCTTCATTTGAATAAGGCTGAAAAACTGCCCAGGCATGATTCAGTCGACTGAAAACTCTGTTCAGTCGACTGAACCTGAAACCCGAGAGTTTCCAAGCATGATTCAGTCGACTGAACCTGGAAACAGAAAGTTTCCTGAACTTGAAAAATTTCCGGGCACAGGGTCAGTCGACTGAAAACTCTGTTCAGTCGACTGAACCTGCTGTTTTAGTCCAATTTGCCTTTTTGGATTGAATTTCCAATTTAAATCGATTCGTGATGATCCTATTTATTGTCATCATTTATTATCATCTTTGATGACTTATTTTCTTTGGGAATTTTAGATATATCCACTTCGATGGATCCTTTATCGATTTCATTGGATTTTTATTCACATCTTCGAATGTGATCTTTGTGATTGATTGTTTCTACAATCCCCCTTGTTCTTTGTCACTTTAAAAATATAAAGGTTTTCTATACTAGTAGTAAATATCAAAACTCTTTCCTCAAACGATTTCAATACTATTTTAATACCAAATTCGTTTATAAAACCGTTTTCCAATCTATTAGTATATATAAACCTTTACCTCACTCGTATGAGAAATCTAATTAAACGACTTAGTAAAACAAGTGGTATGAAACGCTTGCGTTTACTTCGTTGGTTAATTTTTGGACTTGTTCGATTGAACCTCTTGTGACAATTTTCTAGTGGAGATCTACAATTTGTTCGTAAATATTTAAGTTAAGCTAGTGGTTATGGGACATGAAGCTAAGCCCATATATTTACTATTTTATTGTAATTGACACTTCTCTTTGATCATGACGATCATCTTTATGGTTTAGACTAGCAATGTGCGATGTCTCTTTTTTTGTGATTCGGTTAGGCTAGACACCACTTGTGTGATTCCATTCACACATATTTTTTCGGTTAGCCTAGACACCACTTGTGTGATTCCATTCACACATACTTTTTTGCCGTTTGGTTAGGCTAGACACCACTTGTATGATTCCATTCACACATACTTTTTTCGGTTAGCCTAGACACCACTTGTGTGATTCCATTCACACATACTTTTTTTCTGTTTGGTTAGGCTAGACACCACTTGTGTGATTCCATTCACACATACTTTTTTCGGTTAGCCTAGACACCACTTGTGTGATTCCGCTCACACATACCTTTTTGTGATTTCTGGATTTCGTGTGTTGATTTCTGGAATTTATGTTTCACCAACTTTTTCAATGGGCATTGATATATATGTCATTTATTGTGGCTTGGTGAATGAAATTAGGAGTATGACATTCCTTTTTATCTTGAGTAGATTATTGTGATATTGATTAATCTCTTGTTGATTTTCAATTACTTATTTATCACAGCCTGGCATTGTGATTATTATACGTTTATGTCATATCTCTTATTATATATCACTTCATCTGATATTTATAGCTAGACTGATCTGTTTATTATTTTCTTATTAAATAATACTCGGGTCAGACTGAGATTTTATAGGTGCTTCTGCTTGACTCCTTATCGGACTATCATCTGATCTTTTGGCTAACTACTTTAGTTTAGTAGTTTTGTTGTATACATTTGAGATACAGACTCTATGATGTATACTTATTCTTTTGTCTTGCACTTGTATCTATTCCTTTGTATTATTGTGGATCCTTTTGACCACTACTCTGATATACACTTTTATGTGTAATATTCATATTTATTTCCGCCTTTGTGATATAAAATTGCCTGTGACTGATTTATGTTAGGTTTATTTCTATATTTGTTTCCGAAGATATTATTGCCACTGTGTAGTAGCTTTGAGTTTGTGTCGGTATGTCGGATTTCCTCTTGAGATGAAAAGTTATATTTTTATCCGGTATATCGGTACTCGCACAAAGCAATTATACAGATGGTCGCTCCTCAACAGCCTTATTCTCCGTGCTTGTTGACAGCATTCACTGTAATGTTCTTGGCTAGCGTGGGTATAGAGGTGGGGCGTCACAGCTTGGTATCAGAGCCAAACTTCGGAACAATATGGAATATTATAACAAGGATCATCGTCCTAAGTCTTTCTTAGGAGTCGTGCTTTAGGATTTAATTCGAGTCTTCGTACCGATTCATCCTATTTTCTTTATGATTCCTTGTTTTATCAATCAAGTTTGATTGAAATTTATTCTGAGAATAACATTTTCCTCTTCTTTCTTTCTTTCTTAAAGAAGAGAAATCGTTAGACCAGGCCGCCCCAGCGCCGGTCAATCTAGTGCTACTCCCCAAGATGGAGTATTCATGTCTGCTCAACAACTTTTGGACCTTGTAAAGAATCGAGAGTTTATCTATGCTTTGAGTAAGAACCCCGAAATGGTTCTACCTTTGAAACTTGAAGTTTCTTTCAATCAGCTTGTGGATGTTACTCTTCTTCATGGAGAGGTTGGTAAAGGAAGTGTTAGTGATATTAGGACTTCCAAGAAGAGGCATATTAAGTTCAAGAGCCTTAATCCCAATAAGAGAGTGAAGCAAACTACTTTTGTAGCAAAGACTCCAATCCCTAATCGTGGAGGATGCTACAATTGTAATTCTATGGAACACTATGCGAATATGTGTCCAAAACCCCATTCTTGTCGCTATTGCAAGAAACCGGGTCATCTTTTATATGCGTGTCCGAAACTTTTGAACAAGGACATGAGAAAGCTAAATATTGTGCAAGCCCCTAGCAATACTTCTCTTGGTCAAGGTATTTTTCATTCAATCCTTGATGACATTTGCTTTGTGATTATCTTGTTCATGTTCTTTTTGACATAGTTTCCATCTCACTATTTTATATCAAAAGAACTTGTTGATTCTTTTTCTTTGAAAATATTTTGGGTTTGATGACTTCTCTGAGGATTGCAAATCCGGATGGTAGATCCGCAACACTCAATTTGCTTTTGTTTAGATGTCGAGATTGTTTGTGTAACTTTTCTTTCCGAGCCGATATTTACTTTGGCTTCGGAATTGACTTTTTCTCTAAGGATTGGCTTAAATTGTGAAGCCCGTATCCTATTTTTCGAGTGGACTATTCATCTTCGACATTTTCAATCTGTTAAGCAGATTTTTATTTTTCCTTTGTGATTTTGATTCCAATTTGGTGGAATCATTTTATTCCTTAAGCCCACTTATAAGGAAAGTGTTGTTTCTCTTATCTAAATAATTTGTGAAACTTTTCCGGTATTTTTTTAAGCTTGTCTTAGAATTATCACCTAAGAAATCTTTTGTGTGGTGTTAAGGTCTTTTCAGCTCGACCTTGCCACCGGTTTTCATTTGCTACGAGTTGCGGAAGTTAGCATTCCACTTACCGCATTCCGCACTCGTTATGATTCTTATGAATGACTTATTATGTCATTCAATTTGTCCAGCTTGTTTCATCCGTTTTATAAATCCAATATTTCTTATTTATGGATTTTGGATGGAAATAGAAATTTAAAATTTTGCAAATCTTTTTCATAAGATTTAATTATAAGTGCAATTTGATTTTTTGTTCTTGAAACGAACAAAGAATATTCTTAAAACTTTTTAAGAGATTTAATTATCCTATAAAAGATGATTTTGTGATTGTATTGCCCGTTGAGTGCTTTAAGAATTTTGGTCGATGCGCTTGATCAACGTTATCGATAGGAATTTCCTAAACGCTTTGATGAGGCAATCAGACACAGTATATTAACTTGAAAATAGTAAATTTTTCTAGAAAGATTATTACATAATGATAAATGTAATTTTGAAAGTTTTAACTTTTCAGGAAAGAAGATTATTTAAAAGAAATTCTTTCTTTTCGATACTTTCATTCTTGTGATTCCTGAAGGCGAACCAAGACTTTGCTATTTGTACCGATACTAGTCGTATTGGTTTGGATGCCGTTATCTTGCAAAGGAGAACATGCTATCTCTTGTGCTTCTAAATCATTATAGCTTATCGAGACTAGATATGCCACTCATGATCTGGTTCTCTCGGCTATTGTTTTTACTTTTGGAATTTGGCATCATCATATTTGGATGAGAAATTTGTTCTCTATCTCGATCATAAATCTTTGGAATATTTATGTTCTCTTAAGGAACTGCAGGTTGACATGAGTTTCTAGCATCTTATGGTCTTGATATTCTTTTCATTCCCGAAGGGGAAATCGTGTTGCCAATGCGTTTAGTCGTAAGCAACAAGTGGATGATTCTTTGATGTTGACCAAATGAAATTATCTTTTTGTCAAGTTCATCGGGCGTTTTGATATACTTCGTTTTATTGAGTTTCATCTCGTTGCTTTTATGAACTTGCGCCCGATGTTCTTTTACTGTGTTCGGTTCATTGGACATACCGTTTTTGTACTACGTCGGTGTTCCGAAATCATTCGGGCTTCGGTTCATTGGACGTACTATTTTTGTACTGCGTCGGTGTTCCGAATTATTTGCTTTTGATTCATCGGATGTACCGTTTGTACTACATCGATGTATTTGCTTTTGATTCATCGGATGTACCGTTTGTACTACATCGATGTCTTTGCTTTTGATTCATCGGATGTACCGTTTGTACTACATCGATGTCTTTGCTTTTGATTCATCGGATGTACCGTTTGTACTACATCGATGTCTTTGCTTTTGATTCATCGGATGTACCGTTTGTACTACATCGATGTCTTTGCTTTTGATTCATCGGATGTACCGTTGTACTACATCGATGTCTTTGCTTTTGATTCATCGGATGTACCGTTGTACTACATCGATGTCTTTGCTTTTGATTCATCGGATGTACCGTTGTACTACATCGATGTCTTTGCTTTTGATTCATCGGATGTACCGTTTGTACTACATCGATGTCTTTGCTTAGGTTCATTGGGCGTATCGTTTTTGTACTACGTCGTTGCACCGACTCAATTTTCTGCTATACTTGACGTTCCCCACGTCTTTTATCTACGGGAATGCCATAGGGATTCTGGTTTTCATTCTTGAGCCCGGTGTTATTGTGGAAATTGAATTTTCACCAGATTTCTTGCTAACTCTTTTGTGCACTTTATGGTGAACTTCCTATTTCAAATTTTCTTTTGTGTTAATATGCTTCTATGGTTGTTACTTCTTATTTTCTTCTTAAGTATTGCGAGGACGCAATTTTTTTAAGGAGGGGAGTCTGTAACAACCTGCATACTTATCGATTTTATATTTAAATATTTTACCGTTCGTCGGATTTTGGTCCGAAAAGCTACTTTTTGCAAACAGTCGAATTGGGATTCGAGACCACTCCCATTGAGTTTAAAATGACGTTTGCGACCTTTTTGAGTATAAGCTTCGATATGTTTGGAGAAAGTTGATTTTTGCTACTTTTTCCCGCTTAGGGCTTTGGTTTGGGCTGAACCCACTTACTAACTCAGTCCCAACCCACTCCAACTCTTCATTACTTCATTTCTAATTCCTAACTCTTCAAGCTTTCAACAATGGTGGAAGAGAAAAAGAATTAAAACTCCAAGCCCTAGTTCCATAGCAAAATCCAAGTTCTTGCTCCAAAGTTCATGAGAACCCATTGGTAAGCTTCCTCTTCTTCTTCTCCAACTCATTCTCTCTTTGAATTTCAGAAATTTCCTAAACCTAATTTAGGAAATGTTTCTCCTTTAAGCTTAGATTCAAGCTTGTTGAGTTGGAATTGAAGAGTGCTTGTTCTTGCCATTGCTTCATAGCTTCTCCTTCATTGATTTGGGTGCAAAGGTGAGATTTTTATCTCATATCTATGACTATAATTATCTTTGGTTGTTGGGTATAAATTCCTAACACTTCTTCATGTGCATTTGCTCTTGATTTGGATTGGTTTTGTGAATATTCCAATTTTTGAGTTTTTAAGTCAATTTGTGTGAAATCCTTTTATGGATGTTTGATCATGCTTTTAGTGATGCACCGAGGAGCATATAGGGCCAGGTTGCCGATTGGCATAAACCCTTAGAGCCAATGTTCGTCCGGTTGCATTTTGAAAGAGATTGCTCTTCATTTGAATAAGGCTGAAAAACAGCCCAGGCATGATTCAGTCGACTGAAAACTCTGTTCAGTCGACTGAACCTGAAACCCGAGAGTTTCCAGGCATGATTCAGTCGACTGAAAAACTCTGCACAGTCGACTGAACCTGAAAACAGAAAGTTTCCTGAACCTGGAAAATTTCCAGGCACAGGGTCAGTCGACTGAAAACTCTGTTCAGTCGACTGAACCTGCTGTTTTAGTCCAATTTGCCTTTTTGGATTGAATTTCCAATTTCAATCGATTCGTGATGAACCTATTTATTGTCATCATTTATTATCATCTTTGATGTCTTATTTTCTTTGGGAATTTTAGATATATCCACTTCGATGGATCCTTTATCGATTTCATTGGATTTTTATTCACATCTTCGAATGTGATCTTTGTGATTGATTGTTTCTACAATCCCCCTTGTGCTTTGTCACTTTAAAAATATAAAGGTTTTCTATACTAGTAGTAAATATCAAAAATCTTTCCTCAAACGATTTCAATACTATTTTAATACCAAATTCGTTTATAAAACCGTTTTCCAATCTATTAGTATATATAAACCTTTACCTCACTCGTATGAGAAATCTAATTAAACGACTTAGTAAAACAAGTGGTATGAAACGCTTGCGTTTACTTCGTTGGTTAATTTTTGGACTTGTTCGATTGAACCTCTTGTGACAATTTTCTAGTGGAGATCGACAATTTGTTCGTAAATATTTAAGTTAAGCTAGTGGTTATGGGACATGAAGCTAAGCTCATATATTTACTATCTTATTGTAATTGACACTTCTCTTTGATCATGACGATCATCTTTATGGTTTAGACTAGCAATGTGTGATGTCTCTTTTTTTGTGATTCGGTTAGGCTAGACACCACTTGTGTGATTCCATTCACACATATTTTTCGGTTAGCCTAGACACCACTTGTGTGATTCCATTCACACATACTTTTTTGCTGTTTGGTTAGGCTAGACACCACTTGTGTGATTCCATTCAAACATACTTTTTTCGGTTAGCCTATACACCACTTGTGTGATTCCATTCACACATACTTTTTTGCTGTTTGGTTAGGCTAGACACCACTTGTGTGATTCCATTCACACATACTTTTTTCGGTTAGCCTAGACACCACTTGTGTGATTCCGCTCACACATACCTTTTTGTGATTTCTGGATTTCGTGTGTTGATTTCTGAAATTTATGTTTCACCAACTTTTTCAATGGGCATTGATATATATGTCATTATTGTGGCTTGGTGAATGAAATTAGGAGTATGACATTCCTTTTTATCTTGAGTAGATTATTGTGATATTGATTAATCTCTTGTTGATTTTCAATTACTTATTTATCACAGCCTGGCATTGTGATTATTATACGTTTATGTCATATCTCTTATTATATATCACTTCATCTGATATTTATAGCTAGACTGATCCGTTTATTATTTTCTTATTAAATAATACTCGGGTCAGACTGAGATTTTATAGGTGCTTCTGCTTGACTCCTTATCGGACTATCATCTGATCTTTTGGCTAACTACTTTAGTTTAGTAGTTTTGTTGTATACATTTGAGATACAGACTCTATGATGTATACTTATTCTTTTGTCTTGCACTTGTATCTATTCCTTTGTATTATTGTGGATCCTTTTGACCACTACTCTGATATACACTTTTATGTGTAATATTCATATCTATTTCCGCCTTTGTGATATGAAATTGCCTGTGACTGATTTATGTTATGTTTATTTCTATATTTGTTTCCGAAGATATTATTGCCACTGTGTAGTAGCTTTGAGTTTGTGTCGGTATGTCGGATTTCCTCTTGAGATGAAAAGTTATATTTTTATCCGGTATATCGGTACTCGCACAAAGCAATTATACAGATGGTCGCTCCTCAACAGCCTTATTCTCCGTGCTTGTTGACAGCATTCGCTGTAATGTTCTTGGCTAGCGTGGGTATAGAGGTGGGGCGTCACAATATGTTTCTATCAATATGACACTATTTTTAAAAGTATTTTTAAGTAATATAAATAAGTAGGATTTTTGGAAATAAGTAATGTCAGTAAAAATGAATTCAATTCGAAGAATTGATTTTTAAATTTTCAAGCTTTGATGATATAAATTAATTCTTATTTAAAAAACATGAATTTAGAAAATCATTTCGTGATTTTTAAAGGTGTAATCAACGAGATATTGGGAGTTGAATGATTTTTTCTTTTTTGTCAATTGCCGTCGATCGGCTCAGTGTGTTCATCGAGTTCATAACTGAAGGTGGCTGAGGTGATGGGGGTTGTCGAAAAAATAGTCAGTGGTTTTTAATCCACCATAGCGGTGCATAGATGGGAATTTAGGGTTTTACAATTAGCTTGATTTGTCAATAATGATTTTTGAGTTTATGCGACGTTTTGTGCTGATCAGAGTCAATCGATCTTGGTGGAAATGGTGCTGGGGTCGGAGATGAAGATTCGGGTGGAGCGGCGAGTTCGCCAGTGACGGTGGCATCGTGGGTGAGGGAGATTGTGGATTAGGTGTTGTTTCTAGGTTGAAGTTGAACAGCTCGATTTCAATTCTCGGTCAAATTCGCCGACCTGGGTGGTTGTGCTGATAGGCAAGGTCGTAGACGGCATGTAGGTGGTCGGAGCGATGATTGGAGAAGCTCCGATCATCTGTGCACGTGTACGTGCACTTTGAAGTCTGGAAGAAAAAGAAGAAGAAGAAGGAAGTTGGATCGAAGTGAAATTCGGGAAAAATTGTGTTTGGCCCGGGTTTGTGCTGAGTCGTTTGCAAGTGTATGACACAGTTTTAAAATTTTAAAAATAAACAAAGTTTAAAAAGAGAAAATATTTGTACTCGAGGGTTTTGAGATTAACCCGAAGTTTTGCTTGGGGAAACGTTGTTGTAGGCTCGGGTTGGTTGTATGATACCAGGTTTTAAAAGTTAACAGGTTTTAAAATTTTAAAAGTAAATTTATATACAGGTTTAAAAAAATGTGTAAGTGAATTTGTATCAAGTTTTAGTAAATGATTTAATCAAGTTTTAAAAACAAGTTTTAAAGCTAGTTAGGAAACAAGTTTTTCAAAGGTAAAAGTATTAGCAAAGTTATATTTCCAACAAGCTTTTAAAGAATGAATGTTTTTAAAGTTAATTGTTTTTTTAGACTAATTGATTTGGTTTTAAAATGTTTAAGGTAAATGTTTTAATTACTGATTTTAAAAGATCTTGGTTAATTTGTTTATGATAATTGTTTCAAAAGCTTATTAATAAGACTTTCAATAAAAATTAAGTAATTAATAGAGATAAGGGTTTTATCTTAAATTATTAAGATTTTAATTAATTAAAAGCTATTTAATTAATGTGATAATTTAAAGGTTAATTGATTTATTAATTAAGGTTAATTGATATATTAATTAAGGTTAATTAATTAATAATTAAAGGTTGATTAATTTATTAATTAAAGGATAATTAATTAATTAAGATTAATTATTGTAAGAAATTCAAGGTAATTAATTACATAAAAATAATTACTTAATAAAAGTAATCAAGGATAATTAATTAATGATTAGTGATTGATTAATCAAGTGATTAAAGTATAGTTACTCAATGTAATTAATTAGTAATTATAAAATATAAGTGATTAGGGATAATCACTTATTAATTATAGATAATTAATTAAGGGTAATTAATTAAATAGTAATTAATCAAGGGTTAATTAATTAATTAATTAAGGATAATCAAATAAAGATAATTAAATAATTAAAGGTTAATTATTTAATGATTAAATGTTGATTAATTAATAATTAAAGGTTAATTAATTTATTATTCAAGGTTAATTAATTAAAATGGTTTGTAATTAATTAATGTTAATGAACCAGAATTAGTAATTCATAATTAATCTGATTTAAATTAATCAGATAATTAATTGATCTTGCTTGTGAAGGTTTGGATTCTATGGAATGCATTGAATTGTTTAATATCCTTGATGTGTGTGATTCTTTTGTGATATGAATTATTTTGATTTGAGCTGTGATGAACGTAATTTATTTATGTGTGATGAATTTATATTATTTATCTGTGAATCTGTGAATGAAGATAAGCGTTATAGGATTATACCGCTTATCAATATTGCTATGTTTGGATTGTGATTATTGATGATGTTGCACTATTGTGTAAAACCCCTGGACTACACCATACACACACAAATATGGATTTCACGAGGAAATCGGCAAAGTCACAAATATTTAAATTTAATATTATTTTATTCAAAATGGTTTTAAAAGTTGAATTTTAAATCCAAAAATGGTTTTGAATTGGAATTGGGTTTAATATGAAAAGCTTTTGAAAATGAGTTTTTAGTTTGAATAACTTGTTAAAGTTTTGTAATTTAAATAGTTTGATTTGAATTTGAATTCAACATTTGAACTTGA